>OX451741.1:68912665-69512665 GCA_948472305.1 Vicia faba | reverse complement strand
TTTTAGTCCTTTAAATTTAAAAAGACCAATTTGATCCCTTATTTTTCAAACATTATAATGTTTTTCCTTTTTCTTTAGTTTTGTTAGTCAAAATAAAATGAGATAACCAAGTTAGATACACATGGCACTAATGTGGAGAATAAGTGACTGACGTGGAGATTCAAATACACTACCACAAACTTCATCACTTCCAATCATCTCCGATTATCCAATCCAAGATCCTTTTCCTCTCACCACCAACCAATCCCCATCATCATCGCCCTCGCCATCTCTTTCCCATCTACGAAGAAGATTCAAGACCTTTTAAAGCAAGAGTCACTCAAACCAACGCTCGAAAACCAAGAAAATCTCGTCCTAGTGTTAAGATTCAAGAAGAGAGTAAAGACGGTGTTTCAAAAAACCTAGAAAAAGAAGTTATGGCTATGTTCAACAGTCCGCTTGAGGAAGAATTATATGTAGAATAATCTCATAGTTTTGTTATGAAGAATCAAGATGGTAGGTTCTACAAATTGGGGAAAGTGTTATACAGTTTGAAACAAGCTTCGAGAGCTTGGAACAGACAGATAGATGGTTTCCTAGTTGATGTTGGCTTTAAGAAATGTGTGTCCGAGTATGAAGTTTATGTGAAGATGGATGCAAGTGAAGATGTGATCATACTTTGTCTATATGTGACTTTTTGATCATAAGCAGTAATGAGAAGAGTATTTCTAACATCAAGAGTGACCTTATGAAAGAATTCGAGATGAACGACCTTGGAATTATGACATACTTCCTTGGTATAGAGTTCCACAAGTCAAAAAGGGTATTACTCATGCATCAGAGAAGATATGCTCTTGAGATATTGAAGAGGTGTGATATGGAGCACTGTAATGCTGCCATTACACCAGCTAAAGCTAGGTTATATTTGTCCAAAAGTGACGAAGAGAAGAACATGAATCATACTCAATATAGAAGGTTGATTGGGTTATTACGTTACTTGTGCAATACGTGGTCAGATTTGGTTTAGTGTCGATATTACAAGTATATTCATGGAAAGACCAAATGTGTCTCACTTGGAAGCAGTCAAAAGAATCCTAAGATACATTAAAGGGTCTATTAGCTGCAGAATTCTCTTTCCCGCAGCGGATACGGGAAGAAAATGCAATTTGCTCAATTTTATCGATTCTGATTGGTGTAGAGATAAATATGATCATAAGTCTACAGCCAGATACATCTTTATGTTCGGAGGAGCACCAATCTCACAAGGTTCTAAAAAGGAACTGGTATTTGCACTCTCGTCTTGTGAATCCAAGTATATTGTCGCTCCGTTATGTGAGTGCCAAGTCATATGACTAATGAATATGTTGGAAGAGTTGGACAATGTTGTACCCCAAAATTTTCCCTCGCATTTTTCTTCAAGGCATTCTTCCAAGGCTTCTCAGACACTCAGGACACTCAAGGGTTGACTAGTCAAGATGCTCCTCTAAACCAAAGGCCTACAACTATGGTTTGGTGTTTCTAAAGGAAATTTGGTTTGCGAAGGTATCAAGTGGCTTACATGGTTCTTTATAGGTCCTTAACAAGGTCCATGTCAAGTTTCAAGCCCTACATCAAAAGTTTGCTCAGTCAATGGCTCAAATGTTTGGAAATCAACTATATTGGTCAAAAAGTCAACTATAGTCAACATACAGTCAAACTTCAATATTTTTGGTCAAAATAAACATTTTGAAGTAATATCCATCATTTTATCAAGGGTTGATCATTATTCCCCAAGGAAATCTCTCAAATCATCAAAAGTCCAAAATTGCCAAATTAGGGTTTCCTTAGGAGAAGTCAACTGAACTTTGACAAGGCATAAATTTTACATACTTCATCAACTTTTCCACAACCAAATATAATTTTGAATACAATTCAATTCTCTACATATTTTATTTTATTCTCAAGTCCAAAAAATGCTTCATTTGGAAGATATGAGCTCATACATTATAGGTCATTCTCAAAAGTCAACAAAAGACACTTTTTGTTAAGACAGCTTACATCAAGATAATGTCTTCAAAATAAAAAATTATCAACATAGATATTGTAGAGGACATCTTGGAATTTCCAAAAAGTCCAGTATCATCTTCAAAAGATAAAAATTGAGCAAGTTATGAGTTACACAAGTTGGGGAATTTTGAAGAAATTCATGAAGTACAAATTGAGCAAAAATGCAATTTTGAACCAATGGGCCTACTTTTTGGACTTCAAACATGTCCATAGCATCTTAGAGGACCTCTAAATACATTTATACATTTCTTTGATTTTTTATTCATATTTATCTTGATTTTATTTAATTTAAAATCAAATAAATTGAATAAAATCACAAGAAATCATGGGATAATGCATATGGGCTTGGTTTGGGTAGCTTTGAGGTCCAATATTTCGTGCAACCTAGCCACAACCTGTCCAGATTCATTGCATATCCAAAAGGGCAAGAATCACTCATTTTTTGCAACTTCTTAATGTGTTTTATTCTTGTCTCAAAGGCCATCATGGCTTGGTTTTCCTCCCATATTTATCTACTTCTTACTCACTACTCTATAAATACACAACAAGTCAGAAGCAATGGAAAAAATTATTGCATAATGTCGCACAGGTTTAAAACAAAAAGAAATGCAAACATAAAGAAGATGTAGCGGTAAAAATTTGAGATTAAGCCATCAATGACTTATCTCAACACAATGAAGTCGCCACTGCACTTTATTGTTTCCAAAGGTAAATGGGAAAAAAGAGAACAAAACCCACAATGAAGTAAAAGATCAAAGGTCGAGGTACGGTGTTCGGTTATGCAAAGGGAAGGTATTAGCATCCTAAGCATCTACGGTACCCCGTAGGGTCCACTTTGTTTGTTTTCTTTTAAAATGAGTGTTATGTAAACGCTTACTTGCTAAAGGAAAAGAATGAATGAGTATTTGCACACAAAAGAAAATGTTTTTATTATTTTTACTCGCCTTGAGTCGTAAGACTTAGTGCCTACGTACTCCCTTGTGCAATGGGAAAGTCGGAGCACCGTAGTTCGGCTAGAAAAGACTTGTCTGTTGATTGATTTTAAATGAAGAGACAAGTCGTCATTTTTAGGAGAGAAATCTCGACTAACGCCCACAAGGTGTGGTTGTGGGAAAGATGGACCCTACATCACCATGAGTGAGGGTTTGAGAATGCCTCTAATACTCAAGTGGAAAAATTTGACACCTTTATAACCATGGGGATAAGAGAATGTTGCTCGACTATAAATGAATCATGTCTAAACTTGGAAAAAAATTTTGAAGGATAAAGTGTTGGTGTAAGCCCTAGAGGCCAATACTTTTGGTACTTGTATCGAATTATTTATTAATAATAAAAGGCATTTCTTTATTATGTTTGCTTTCCAAAATAATAAAGTCCCTAGAATGGTTTATTGGTTTAATGAAATGTTAAGTGTGACTTAATCATGAGATCCCATTAAACATAAGACACTATTCTTAAAGTATCTGTAGTCAATCTTTATTGTGAAGTGGGATAACATTAAAGCATTAAGATTATTATGAAGATAGATTGATGATCACATCTCATGGATCATAGATAAGGAGTTATCAAGTCTTGACATAGGTATGAATATTAGGAGTAATATTTATACTGGATTGACCCGCTATGAGAATACCACATAGAATGTTATGCAAAGTGTCATAAGTTATTCTCATGATGATAATGGTGTATACCACCCTTCGACCTGAAACCACTATGGACCCTAGATGTAGAGTCAAGTACTTTATTGCTGATCAAACGTTATCCGTAACTGGATGACTATAAAGACGGTTGATGGGTACTTCACAAAGCATGCTAAGGGACATGAGTGACCTAGATGGAATTTGCTCATCCTGCATAACAGGATAAATGTCTAAGGGCCCAATATTGAACTGGACAAGGGTGACACAGTGTATGCCTTGTGTTCAATATAGACATGAGGGCAAAAGGGTAATTGTACAACACAAATATTATCACGGAAAAGGTTTGGTCAGATCACATGACATTTTCGTGACTTGGGCAACAGTGATGTGTTGCTAGATACCGCTCACTGTTTATTATATTAAATGTGTGATTTAATATAATTGCCAACGTCGCGAAAACCTACAGGGTCACACACATAAGGACAGGTTGATGAGAGGTAGAATAAATAAGGAACACCGTAAGGTACGGTGCACTTAAGTGTAATACGGAAAGTGGTAAGGTACCACGTGGATAAGTGATATATGGTACATCATAAGGTATGATGTCCATAAGCTTAATTGGGCTTTTAGCTTATAGCCTTAATTGGGCTTTTAGCTTGTATCCCACACGAGTGATTCTATAAATAGATCCCTTGTGATGAAGCAATTTCACTTGATGCAATTTCGTTTTTGATTCTCTCTCTCACTCAAGGTTTTCGTTCGTGATCAACTAGCACTGTGACCAGAAGCGATCTGTTCGTGTGGACTGAGTAGAGGCGTTGTTCTTTATCAACGCTCGTGATCACGACATCAAAGGTCTGAATCGCCACAAGAGGTAAATATTTCTATCACTGACCATGCTCATTCGTAAGGATCGCTAAAGGAAAATTTTAAATTCCGCTGCGCTTTTGATCGCAATTTTCCTTCATAAAGATGCTCGAGCGCACAAAAAACGTTTGAATGAGTTGAAGTGTTTTTGTTAGTTTTGAAAGATGTCAAAGTATGATTAAGTGAATTGAAGTTTGTTTAAAGAAAAGAAGTTCTAGAAAAAAAGACACTCGACAAAGTCGAGGTTTATTATGAAAACGGTTCGAGTTTATAAGCAAATAATATTTGGAAAAAGATGAGAAGATTTTAAAAATTAAAGAATGAGAGAAAATGAAGAGAGTGTCTTATGTACATGAGGATAAAAGATAAGGTAAATAGGATCTGAGCGAATAAGAAACCAATACTTAACATGATAAAGTCAATACTGTATTCTCATCCCTTTGGGTTTAAAACCACAGACAGATAAAGTTAAGAGTATATCAAACCTTAGGTGAAAATAAATCACAAGCTGACGGTATCACAGAAACCAAAATGTGTGATAATACTCCTAACATCGAATAAAGCATGCAAAAATAAATCACAGACGAAGAAATCATGGATGATGAGAGGAATCAGATAAAGCGCAAAGGCGATGGATAAAACTCACGGTATCGGATAAGAAAGTCTGCATGACATGAAATATATAGACAAATATAACAGCACGTGAAAACGTATATGCGTTCGTACAATTTTCAAAAGTTTACTTGAATTAAAAATTAAAAGTCGCAACGCAATGAAAAGAATATTTATATAACCTGAATTTATTTACAAGTGAAGTGAAGTGAATAAAATATAAAATTAAAAGTATTATGTACAATTATATATTTACATTACCAAAAATTAAATCGGAATAGTAAAATAAAATACAATAAAAAAGGGAATCAAGAAAAGGTATAGATGTGCTATACGAG
This sequence comes from Vicia faba, assembly GCA_948472305.1. Lineage (NCBI taxonomy): Eukaryota > Viridiplantae > Streptophyta > Magnoliopsida > Fabales > Fabaceae > Vicia > Vicia faba. The sequence goes on along the minus strand of OX451741.1, from coordinate 69,507,183 downwards.
AATGAGTGCTTGAAACAATTTTCGGAACCCTTCACAATAACAAACGCGTTAGTAGCAAAAGAGGTATATAAAAATGAAATGAAATGAAATTGCAACAATTAAAACATGTGTTAGTAATCACAAAGTATAAATCGAAATGAAATTGCATGAATGCACATGAACAATTCAAGAACCAAGCAAATGATTACTCAATGTACCCAACAAAAATCAGCATGGCATTCAATGTTCTAAACGCATTTAAACTCAAGTAAACACAACGTTGAACATGGTCATCAATTCACAAATGAAACAAGAAGTTGAGATTCACATTGCAATATGAAAAATTGAGTTCAAAATGAGCTTTAAACCTTCAAATCTAATCCAGGCAGCAACTATGCACATGAGACAAAGCTTTAAAAATTCAATCTCAAACATGTTTAGCGCAAAAGGAAATAGCACAGTAATACCACCCATATTAACTCTTGAATTCAAACTCGAATTATCACCAAAATACTATTTGAATCGTCTTTAAAAGAGAAACACACAAGCATGCCACAAACTACTATTCAACTCAAGAATAAAAAGATTTTCTCGCTCAAATTCACACAAAGGAAACAACATGTTGTCTTCAATAGTTTCTTAGTCAGATTTACGCACAAATAAATGCGGCATTATTGTCACCTTCATCGAAACTAAACCTTGAATATCCTTCATTCACAATCTCAATCGAAATTAAAATGGAAACAAAATTATCATGCTATAAATGTCAAATGAATTTAAAAATGAATAACATGATAACAAACTTCATCATACACAACAAAATGCATCCAACATAGTAATTCAACCAATCCCGACACACTCAATGTAGGCATTGCCAAACCGAATTTTATCACAAATTTCGCAGCATAAGGATTTAATTGAACCTACCGAACCAATTTTCAGAACTTGTCACTGAAATTTACAACATAACAGGGGCATAACGAACTAATCCACACCAAAATCGACGAACCGTTTTTTTTTTAAATTCAACACAGAAACTTTTAGCATCATGGTTATCTACCACATATCTCCAAATAAAAACCTAAAACTAACACCAACTATTATCACAGCATAGTAGTACTAACTCAAATCAAAACAAAATAGTAACACAGTTCTCAAAATTTCAGCAACACAATAGTAAAGGGATCGAAACATACCGACAAGCTGAAATCTAAAACAATGGAAAATTGGAGACAAATCGCGTGTTGAACAAAAGTTGTATGAATGCTACCGCGACGGAGAGAGATGCTAGCAGATGGAAATCGCACGAGCGCGGGCAGTAGCAGAGAAGCGGAAATCGTTGAGCTGTTGTGTTGGTCGAAGGTTCAGTGGCGTGAGGGAATTGAAGATGATGCGCTAAGGGTTGATGAAGGTGAGTGGTCGCATGAAAGTTTGTGGTTTGGACGTAGCAGTGTGTTGACGGAACATAATAGAGGGATTATGCACGGTTAGCTTATGCAGAAACGGAAGAGGGAAAGGGTGGTATCATGGTGAAGGGCGAAGGTGAGGTAGACAACGGATTATTGTTTGTGTGTGGATTGGAGGGGTTACGGAAAACTGTTGTTGCAGATGGAAGGAACAGAGGGTGAGGTAAAGGGAGATAAAGGGAGATTGGTGAGTGAAGGTTGAGGGGCCAGATGAAGGTTGAGTCGCGGAGAGAGGATAAGAGAAATAGAAGGGTGTTTGTGGAAGAAGGTTGTCACAAGAGAGAGAGAGAGAGATATGGAGATATGCTGGATTGTTGATTGAAGAGATGAGGGGGTTACTGATTGTGATGTTGTTTTTGTAATTTTTTTAACAAAGAAAGAAGTGAGACTATTAAATAGGAAGATGAAGAGTAAACTCAATTTCTTTTCTTCAAATCCACTAGCTCTTTTTTTCTATGGAACCTTAACTTTCTCTAACAACCAATGAGAGTAAAGCTTAGTTCAACAAATATTTTTTAATGATTAAAAAGACCTCTAAAAAATAAAAATGACATAAAAACCTGAAAGTATAAAAATTAATGCAATTTAAAATAATTTTTTTGATTTTTTCTGAATAAATAAAATAGAGACCCAAAATGACTAAAAATGATAAAAAATGGACAAAAATCTATCCGAAAAAATAAAATGTACACATTAAAATAAACTACCTGTCTCAAAGATTAATGAAAAAAATATTCAAATGATCAAAATCGAAATAAAATGAGAATAAAAATATCAGGCTGAACCAACATTTACGGTTAAAAACGAGACTTTGAACTGTACCGAAAAAATGAAGCGATCATACCGTCATAATCTCTGCGAAATGCAGATTCATAAAATGATTAGTAAAAGGTGAAAACTTGAGATATTTTTCTCGTTAATTTTTCGCACAGTATCGAATCGCTTTTAACAATCTGTCTGTAAAACCGAAATATCAATATTATCGACATATAAACAACTTAGAGCAATGCAATGAACGGGTAAAGAGATAAAAATGCATGAAGTGGAATATCAAGTATTTTTTAACTAAAAAATGATGCAAACTTCGATTTAAACCGATTTTTGGTCAACTTAAATACGACTAATGATACAAAATGTAATGAATGAAGATATTTGTTAATGATTGTAACCAAATAACAAAATATGATATGAAAGTGCGACTAAAAAATTTAGGGGCGAAATTTAGAGTGCAACACATAACAAAGCTCTCTCAAATTCTCAAAAAAAATCCAAAAGTTGCAAAACTCATAAACCTGAGTTTCAGCTTCTCCCATTCAAAACCAACGACTCCTTCATCCTTCTGAGATCTCCAGGAGGCGGTTCATATCATTACTCAACCCCCACGCGGCGTCTCAGATCATCCTCACAACTATACCACAGTGTTTTGGTAAAATTTTAATTCCAAACTCTCTTATCATGTAACTTAAAACCAATTTTATGCATTCATTCTTGTTATTATTAATGTTATGAGTAAATCTGATGTTTTACATGTAAGCATAAAGGCAGAAATAACATGATGTCATGGTTATGGCGTGGAATGTAGGAAGCTTCAGATTTCGTGATTCATGAGTTCTTAACCCAAACTAATGGCACCACTGAGATCGCATGGTCCAATATAATGGATCTAGAGTTTTTTTTTGTTTGATTGATTTTACAGATTTTGAAGAAAAACTCCCATCGGAGATGATTATGATTTCTACCCTCCATGATGGTTTGAAAAACGCAGAGGAGGTCAACACAGATATGGCAGAATGAAATTGTCATGATTGGCCTATTCCTCTTTCTTTTTTAAAAAAAACTTATTTATTTAAATTTATTTAATCTTTTCTTTTATAAAATCATAAAAAAATTAGATATAGATTTTAATTAATTAAATTTATTTTCACAATAAAAATTAATTAACTTACACCACCCACTTACACCACCTTCATAAACCATTTTCATGACAAAGCCTCAAGTACCATGTTAGAGGTGGAGCACATAGCCTTCTTGGCCATGTGGCTGTCTCGTTTTGTTTTATGTACTAAATCACTGCAGGTGACGAAGAAGATGTTGACGCTTGCAACGCAGCTCCATCACAAATACCCTCTCTTCTTGGCCGAATTGATTCTAGCCAACTTATATGAGTCTATCAGTAATGGCGTGACTCAACTTAAGGTTCTAGGAGACAGGGGAAGCTTGCTGCTATCTGGTCATTTTTGGCTTCTGCAACTGTGGCTTAACGCCACCTTCGAACCTTTCCTCCCCCAAAAGAACATGATTAACGAAGAGGCTCCTGAAATCTTGAATAGGAGAGTCGAAGGCACTAGGCTTGTATTGCTAACTCCCCCTGATGAAGGCCAATAATTTCAAAAGGCCTTTACAAGCTTCGTAATGATGTTTGCGGAGCGAAAAAGCTTTGTTTTGACTATGGCTCCCTTTGCCAGTCGAAAAGTTGGCCCGGGGTGGTTTACCAGACCATACCCTTCAGACGTGGAGGATGACCTGACTGATGAGTTCGTGTGCATGTGGGAAGCGTTTCTCTGCCCCAGGATCATGCCTTTAAGATTTAAGAGCTCTAAGAACCAATTGAGCTTAATTGCTTATCAACCAAATCTTGTCTCTCGACAGTTTGGCATTGCTCAATCGCTTCCTTCGCCTATTTACCCTCGAGAGAAGCTGCTACTTTTTTACAATGCAAATTACTCAGAGGATGCCGCTACCAAGCATATTGGTAGGTATTCTGGTCGAACTATACTGACCCTATTCTACTTTAACCTTCATTTTCTGAGTTCCGTCACTTTCGAGGCATGGTGGAAACAGTACTATGACGAAGAGTTCTTCGATGAGAAGGACTTTGCCCACCATCTACGTGAGGCGTTCAAGCTGGTTCTCGACAGAGTTAAGAAAGGTATTCTTTTTTCTATCTCTTCATCTTAGACTTGTCTTTCGACACTTAATTAACTATATCTGTCTTGCCTTTTGTTTAGCTGTCAAGAGGGGTCACCTCGAAGAAAACCGCTGAGAGTACGAAAGGGGGAGATTCTGCTGTCAACCCCTCTCCTAAGGTATTTGTTGTACCCCAAAATTTTCCCTCCCTTTTCATCAACATTTTTTCATCACAAGACTCTTGGAATTCAAGATCAAGTTAGGGTTTGCTCTGCTCAAGACCCCTCCTTGCACAGTTGACCCAAATTAGGGTTTGAGTTTGCATAGGGATGTTTTGACCTAAAATGCCCAAAGTGACTTTCATGCTTCATGTTGGACTTACAAGTTTATCCATACCAAGTTTCAAGCCTTGATTCCAATCTTTGCCCAGTCAATTGGACAGTTGACCAAGAAATCAACTGTATTGGGGAAAAAGTCAACTGTGGCCAATTGACAGTCAAACCTCATGATTTTTGACCCATATCAACATAATTAACTCACATGAACCATTTGGTCAAGTTTGGATCACAATTCCACAATAAATTTGATCAGATCACCAAAAGGGCAAAATGGTCATTTTTAGGGTTTTGACTGCACAAAGGCAATTTTTGACTGTTTGACCTAACCAATGGCAAACCAAGCTCACATATGGACTCAAGGACTCAATGGCATTGTCTTGACACATTCAACAAGTTCAAAAGATCTCAAATGCATAGGATTGACAGATGAATTTTTCAGTCAACTGATCAAAATTTGATTGTATACTGAAAAGTCAAACTTTGACTTTTTGGTCAAAATCAAGTGCCAAGATTCATTTTTCATCAAGACATGTCAAATTATGAAACTTGTTCATCAAGAAACCCAAAATTGCAAATTAGGGTTTAAAATGAGAAATTTTCATAACTTAGAATTTTTCTAAGTTATGAAATTCCCTTATTTTTTCCTAACTTTGTCCCATTTTTTCACCAAGATGCAAATGGATTCAAACAAAACTTGAAACATGAAAGTTGTAGGCCATTGCAAAATCTACAACTTTGATTCACAAAGTTTTATCAAAGGAATCTTGTATCTCAAGATATTATTTTTGGAACAAGGGTGCAAAACATTTTTAACTTAGAGAAATTTTGACCTATTCTAGGCAGGATTTTTGTCCAACTTCTTGGCCATTTTTCACATGGTTCCACTTGGAGTTTCAATTTGCATTACAAATATGGATTATAGTACACATTCCAAGCTTTCCAAATTGTCCAATAACTTCTCAAACACCCTTGTGGTTAGAGAGAATCGAATTTGCAAAGTTGGCCAAAACTCACTTTTGTTCTTGACCAAAGCATGTTCATAACATTGACATTTTTCAAATCAGCTGGTTTATGCTATATTTAAGGCCTCTAAACCTCTTCACACTCAATAATTAAATGTCTAACCATTGTGTTAAGGTGTTATTTCTTCCCTTTGGGCATTGCACATAAAACTAATCCTTAATTGGAAAAAGGTGAATTGTCATTTTGATAAAGTGGTGCTTTATGTCAAATTCAAAATCCAAGAGGCATGGGGCCATATCTCTGAAGCCAAATCAAATCTACAAGTTACAAGTCTCAAGAGCAAGATATGCAGCATACATAGAGGGTGGTACATACCTGCATTGTCAACTTACACTTTCTTGCTTACATTTGAAGAAACCTTGCAAACTGAAGCCAACTTCCATTTCCTGTCAACACGGCCAAGCACAAACTTTGTTCTCCTCTTCCATACATCCCAACTAACCTAAGGCACGACTGAACTACCCCTCATACCTCCTCATACACAAAAACACCATCTTGTTGCCAAAACAGGGTACCTGCTGCAGATTGAGGTCCACAACTCAATCCACTCGTGCACTTTGGTTAAAAACCTTGCAAACACATTCCATACCATCCATTGAAACTATTCCAATCCCTAAACACCAGCTGTAACACCCCTAACCTCATCTGCCATTTTCATTTTTTCAGTTTTGCAGGTGAACTTCCATAGCACGATATAGAGTGATTCAAAGCAAGCTAGGAGTTAGGGAAGCATCCTTGGACTTCAGGCAAGCTCAACCAAAGCTCAAACTCCATTGAAGATACCTACATTGCTCTGTTCAAGTCAAGCTGAAACAGGTAAAACCATGAACTTCTATCTCTCAATCTAGGAAGAGTTAGGCTTAGGTTTGTAATGAAACATGCTCTACTCATAGCCCTGAAGCCATACATATGATTACTTTTCATTTATGTTAAGCGTGCTGTGAGAATTTTAGCCATGAACATTGAAGAAAAATTAGGTCAGAAATTGGGGGTGAAGAAATTCTCCCTGGTTTCTTAGAGTTAGGTCAAGTTCTTTACATGTTTGAATTCGTCTTTTGATGCTCTATAATATTGGTGTTATGAGTTTTGTGTAAAAGTCAAAGAATCAGGAGTTGGTGTTGGATCAAAGAGGCGCGCGTTTTTCTGTTCAAACAATGCTGGAGGTTGAAGACAAAGTTGGCTTGGGCTGGGCCTGAGTCAACTTGCTGTTCACACCCCTTTTTTTCATTTGCACCCCCTGGCCCATTGTGTGAAATATTTATTATTTTTGACTTTTTATTTTTTATTCTGACTTGATATTTTTTGTCCAAACATAAAAAACATTAAAAATATTTTTCCACATTTTTTTAATATTTATTTGGCATTTGTTTCATTTTATTAGTATATACATGTAAATAAATATATTTCCTTTTTATTCAAAACCCTAGAAAATAATACAAAAATATTTATTTTCCAGTTATTATTTTTTATTTACATTTTGAAAACATTTTCTAAAATATACATTTTTTGTAAATAATTAATATTTTATTTTTTGTACATATTTAGCATATTATATATATATATATATATATATATATATATATATATATATATATATATATATATATATATATATATATATATATATATATATATATATATATATATATATATATATATATATATATATATATATATATATATATATATATATATATATATATATATATATATATATATATATAAATATACATATACATATTTTATTAGATATTTAGGACAAAAATAGGGAAATAATACATTTTTATTTTTATTAATATATGGCACTAAAAATACTTTTTTTTTACAATATACTTTTATTTTTATAAATTAATATATATATTGTATATAATTAATAAATATTACTATTTATTTAAAAACTAGGGTTTTGCCCTAAATGACAAAAATATTCAAAATTTGACCTTTTTATTTTTGTTTATATTTCACATTGAAAAATATTTTCACATACATAAAAAATCATTTTGTGCATAATACATTTGGCATATTCATTGTATTTATTTAAATATTGTACATTTAAACATTTGTATATTCGATATGGTTGTAATAATTTAGGTTTTATTTCCTTGTTAAATATCCCCAAATTCAAACATGTATCCCCATCCCCATAATCATGTTGTAATGATTTAGGACTTTAAATTCTCGCACATTTAAATGTTTCCAAATTATGCCATGATAGACTTAGGGTTTGTATGCAAACATCAATCAACAAATAGCTTGACCTAATTCAAGATAAACATGAATGAAAAACAAACAATGCACACTTGCACCCTTAGGGTTACTCCACTTGTTGCCTTCAAAAAAAAAGGGTCATGGTTTCATGTTAAGTATCTTTGGCAAAACAAAACAAAACAAAAAAAAATCAAATGATCATAGTCCCTCGATGACGCTATCTTGTTGCCTAAAACAAAAATGATCATAGTCCCTTAAGAAAATTGCCAAAGATACTTGGCACTATTGCCTCTATAGTCTATACAATGACCGGCGCCCGTCCCGTTAACATCCTAACACAAGGTTGTTCACCAAATACAATGGTGAAACAACACTGTTAAAAGGGTTAAAACATGAGAAAGATCTTTGAGAAATTTAGGGTAGATAGCTCCTAGTTACTTGACCAAACTTGCAAAATAATCCTTGCCATTTTTCAAAACACACATCACATCACAACTTCAAAAACAACTTTAAAAAACATTGAAACATATTTTCAAAAAGACAAACACCCTTGTAAAACATTCAAACAAGAATTGTTACAATGGTTGCCTAGACAAGGCATCTTTTTCAAAACATTTTCAAAACCATACACACAAAGCACCATTTCAAACAATTGAAAAGCAAAGGTAAGTGATCTAAGCAAGTAACTAAGAGCCCATGGATAACCATGGATAAAAAGGGTGCTAATACCTTCCCTTTCTATAATCTACTCCCCGAACCCAAGAAAACATCTCAAAGGTTTTTCCTGTGCTTTTTAACCTTTCCTTAGGATAAAATAAAAAGTCGGTGGCGACTCTTGCTCAACCGAAACATTTGCGAAAACAAACGCAAAACCTCAAGTCAATTCTCCCACCGTATCACAGTATTTATCTTTCTTTTCTACCCTTAGTCTTATTTGACATAGGTATTGATCCTCTCGACTTGATTTCCTGGGTATTCAGAAAGCTACCCCTAAAAAACGGAAGGTTCAAGAGATCTAAATCTCTAGCGATGAAGAAGAAGAGGAGTCGCCTACTATTCCTTTGCAGAGACGAAGATTGAAAAAACCAGCTCCTGCCATCGAACCCCGTCCAAAAATCAGGATTAAAACTACAGCTGGGAGGCTCCCTCCTGTAATCATCAATGAACCTACTGAACAGGAGGTAATCGCTAGGTTAAACAACCCCAGCGAAAGTGACAACTCTAGTCCTGGTGCTGAAATCCCAGTCCAGGTATTTACTTTGACTTCTTATTATTTATTCCTCCATTCTCTTTTGCTTTGTGAAGATTCTAAAAGAAACAAATTCTTTCTATTTTCCAGGACACTGCTGGCACTTCCACACGAATTCCTGCTCATGTCGAGGGTTCGGTCACTCTCTTGAATAGCGAAGGGGATCCTACTTATAGGCCCTTTTCAGCGAAAGACTCCTTTATAAGTTCAGCTGACGAAGTAAATCAGACTTCTGAACCCCAGCACGAAATCATAGAAGAGGCTAATGAAGAAGAAGCTGCAGGGAACCAAGAGGAGATTCGGATCCCGTTGGTCAAAGTGCAAGAGACTGAGGAGGAAGGTATCCCTGGTGTCGAAACTGAAACAGAGAGGGAAAATGTAGAGATCCCAGAAGCTGAGGGTGAAGAAGTTTTTGCTGAAGGAAACCAAAATCCTCCAGGCACTGAAACAATTCCAACTCAAGTAGCCAACATGGTTATTACAACCAACGAAAGTATCCCTTCGACGGGATCCAGAACCAAAGAGGACTTGGCTTTACTGAAGCAACAAAATCCGTTAGGTTATCTAACTGCAATTCTGGAGGGTCGAGAGAGTTCCTCTGACCGTAGTGCCTCGACTGCATCTGGAAGATCCACTTAGACTTCCCCTCTCAACGAGGCTCTTCAAAAGGTTAAAGCACAAATCTTTAAAAGAGATTTGATGTTAACTTTAGAGGGGGAACCAACAGCCCCTTACTTTCTGAAGACTATCTTGAAAGCTGTCGATCTTCTTATTGCCCCTCCGGATGTAGCCAGTGTAATCTTGGATTTACTCTCTATTGTTGATCAGGTATCAGCGGATTACAACCGCCAGAGAATTCTCAATCGTGAGATCAAAGAAGCCAATGGTCAAGTGGCTGCTGCTTGGCATGCTGCTACTGAATCCGCTTCTAGAGTAAAGGACTTGTCGAAGGCTCAGGAAGCTAGGAAAAAGGCGGTCGAGGAAATTGATCAAGACAATGTTCAGTTGAGAGCATAGATTGAAGAGTTGGGAGCAAAAATTGCTGCCAACAAAAAAAAGATGGAGGAGATTCTTACTGTGAACAATGAATCAGAAAGCCAAGAAGAATTGGCTGAAGGGTTAAAACACGCCGATCGAGCTCAATCTCTGGATGCCAAGATCGAAACCCTTCACCAATCGAAAGCTCTATGTGATTGACGACTAGAGTTGCAGAGGATCAAGTACCTTCAGATTAAAGTTAACCTTCCCTTTTGAATCTTGTTTCTCTCAATTATGTAATCACTTTCTGTAACGATTTCAGAGCCATTTTGGCACCTTTAATGAAAATCTTTTAAGTTTCCATTTTGGCATTCTTTATAATTAGTGATTATATATTATTTATTTTTATCTCTTGAAGCATGGGTCTGTACGTTTTCAAGTATTTACCATTTACCTTCAAGAGTCTTTGATCTTCGCTTAATTCTTCAATCTCATAGGCTCCGCCTGAGAATGCTTGCACAATCTTAAAAGGTCCTTCCCACTTAGGGGACCATTTTCCCAAGCTTCTGTCTTTTCGATCCATTGGGATTATTACTTTCCAAACTAGATCTTCAGGCTGAAATTTCTTGGACTTTACCCTTCGATTGTAGGATTTCTCGACTCGCTTCTTCTGTAACCTCAAAAGATCCAAAGCTTTCAACCTTTCTTCGTCTAAGTCTACTAGCTCATCCAACATCATGCTCCAGTAGACTTCAGAAGGGATCTCATGATGTATCTGAATCCTTGTCGCTTGCAAGTGAATCTCCACTGGTAACACTGCATCATGACCATAGGTTAGGCAACATGGTGTTGTCCCTGTGGCTTCTTTTGGACAAGTTGGACATGCCCACAAGACTTGGTATAGTGTCTTGTGCCAGTTTCTGGGTTTCTTTCCTACATGTTTCTTTATTAAACTGATCACTACTTTGTTTGCTGCTTCGACCTGGCCATTAACTTGTGCATAATAAGGCATAGACATTAACAGTTTGAATCCAATTTCTGCAGCGAAATCTTGCATTTTTCGACCAGTGAAGACTGACCCTTGGTCTGTAGCTATTGTTTCAGGGATTCCAAATCTGTATATGATGTACCTTTGAATGAATTCAATGACATTCTCCTGGTCTACATTGACTAAAGGAATCGCTTCGATCCACTTAGTAAAATAATCAATGCCTGCCAATATATACTTCTGACCTTTAGAAGATGCTGGTCGAATTTCTCCAATGAGATCCAAGGCCCATCCCCTAAAAGGCCAAGGTTTCACAATTGAGTGAAGTTCGTTTGCTGGAACATGTTGAATGCCTGTATGCTTTTGGTATTCCTGACACCCTTTGGCAAACTCAACACAATCCTTTAACATAGTGGGCCAATATAAGCCTTGTCGAAACAATAACCATTTCATTTTTTGGCCTACTTGGTGTGCTCCACATGCCCCAGCGTGTGTGGTGGAAAGAGCCACATATGCTTATGTTTCACTTAAGCATTTCAAAAGTACACCTTCTGGTGTTTTCTTAAATAGTTCATTTCCCATCAGTACATAACTTAGCGCTCTGTATTTTATCTTTCGTTCTGTCGAAGCTGCTAGATTTTGTAAATAATCCACTACAGGCTTTCTCCAATCTTGCTCTGTTAGATTGTCTATGAACGAAATTTCAAAATTTTCATGATCAGTGTATCCTAACTTTGTGGTCTTTAAATCTGATGGAAATAATTTGGTGGCAGTTACTCTTCTTCTAACTTAGATTGCCTGTTGTAGCCTCTCTTTCGAAACTTTATACCCAGAAGCAATTTGTGCCAAATCGTTGGCTGCTTGATTTTCCAATCTGGGTATGTGTCGAATGCTAACTTCCTCGAAGGTTTTCAACAACCGTCTGGCTATTACGAAATACATAATAAGGTTTTCTTTTATGCATTTGTATTCTTTCGTAATTTGTTTTAGGATTAACTCTGAGTCTTCCATTATTTCGACTTGAGTTTCCCCCAATTCCAACAAAATTTCAAGGCCTATGATTAATGCTTCGTATTCAGCCTCATTATTGGAGCAATCCCCATCTATTTTGTACTTAAATGTTGTTGGAATTTTATTTGGAGAAATAATAAGGACTCCGACTCCACCTCCATCTTTAAAGCTAGAACCATCAAAGTAAAGTTTTCATGGTTCGATCTCTAAATAATTTAGTGATTTTTCTTGTATCGAGTGGTCGACTATAAAGTCTGCGACCACTTGGCCTTTCATAGCCTTGAGAGGCATAAAAGTTAATGGATATTCAGTTAATGCAAGTACCCATTTGCCAATTCTACTATGCAAAATGGGTTTCGACAACATATACTTGAAAACGTCAAAATGAGACGAAACATAAACATTAACTGGCTTTATATATTGCTTAAGTTTTGTACATGAAAAATACAGACATAAACACAGTTTTTCAACTTCGTTATATCTAGTTTCTGCATTGTTTAAAACTCTACTGAGGTAGTAGATGGGCCTTTCGACACCATGTTCATCCTCCTGAGCTAGCATGCTCCCTAAAGTCTTATCAGACGCAGCTATGTACAGTCTCATACTTCTACTTCGACAAGGAGGCACCCGAATAGGTGGTTTAATGAGGTACTCTTTGATTTTTTCGAAGGCCTCTTGATGTTCTTCCCTCCATTCAAACCCTCCTTTGTTGAGTCGAAGTAAAGGCGAAAAGGCTTGCGTTTTCCCACTAAGGTTGGATATAAATCTCCTTAGGAAATTTATCTTCCCAAGTAAGGATTGCAATTCCTTTTTGTTAGTTGGTGCTTTGGCCTGCAAGATAGCTTTGGTCTTGTTTTAGTTTATCTCTATGCCTTTCTTGTGGACCACAAAACCTAAGAAATCTCCTGCTTTTACACCAAAAGCACACTTCAGAGGATTCATCTTCAGGCCATAGTGTCTCATCCTCTCAAAGGACTGTCGAAGGTGATCCATATGGGCCTTCCCTGAAACAGATTTGACAACAATATCATCAATATAAATTTGCATGAAAGTGTCAATAAAATCATGGAAGATCGAATTCATGGCTCTTTGGTATGTTGCCCCTTCATTCTTTAGGCCAAAAGGCATCACTACCCATTCATAGGTGCCTAAAGCCCCAGGGCAACGAAAGGTCGTTTTAGACATATCTTCTTCAGCAATGAAGATTTGATTGTATCCAGAGTAGCCATCCAACATACTCATGTATTCGAAACCAGCGGCAGAATCCACAAGCATTTCTGCCACTGGCATTGGATATTCATCTTTGGGTGTTGCAGCATTGAGATCTCTGAAATTGATGCACACCCTCAAGGTACCGTTTTTCTTTATAACAGGTACAATATTTGCAATCCATTCGACATACCTGGTCGTTCTAATGAACTTGCACCTCAATAGCCTTTTGACCTCCGTTTTGATCTTTGATAAGATCTCTGGCGCAAACCGTCTTGGAGTCTGCTTAACGGGTTTCTTTCCAGGCTCTATTGGTAACTGCAGTTCGACCAATCCTCTGTCAAGACCAGACATCTCGTCATAGTCCCACGCGAAGCAGTCCTTGAACTCTTTCAGTAATTTGATCATTTCGATCTTGAGTCCTGGATCCATTTTTGTGCTTATGTATGTGGGCCTGTTTACAGGACCTTCGCCTAGATTTGCCTCTTCTAGAGGATCTTGCGCCAACATTCTAATATTGTTCGCCAGCGGGTCCTTTTCGAAACCAAGAGGTTCATCGTCATAGATGGCGTATAACCTCTAGTCTAGAAAGTCTTTCGTTCCCAAGTCGGGAGGCTCTGGGTCGAAATCTTTCCCAGGCCCTGTCTTCGAAAGGACTTATTCATGGCTTTGGAAGCCACATATTTAACTTCAGCCTCTAAGGCCGCTATCATTCTTCTTTCGGCCACATAAGCTGAAATCTTTTGGAGAGTTAATGACTCAGTCATCATCATCAAACTCGCTGCCCCAGCCTGTTGGCCGTATATCACTGACTCCTCCAAAGTCTATGTTGGATAAATCTTCTATATCCGACTGGAATCCATAATCAGAGTGTAGGTATATAGAGCAAAACGCATTAGGAGTTGGAGTTAAATCAAACTCTGGTGGGTTACAAGGCCCTATGTGAGCCAAATTCCTGTCGAAATCATTCTTTCCGACACTGTTTATTTCACCCAGGTAATAACTCTGGTCTGCTTCAATGTTCTCCACAATGCCATATGGGCGCCACATTATGACCCTTTGGTGCATCGAAGATGGCACTGCTCCAATGCCATGTATCCACTCTCGACCAAGGAGTAGATTGTAGTTGGGCTTTGCTGAAATAACCATGAACATGGTGGATCGAAGGATTGAGCCCACTTTGAGTTCTAGTTGAATGACACCTGTTGTACCCCAAAATTTGGCCTCCCATATTCTTCAAAGTTTATCAAGAATCATCTTCAAATGGTTCAAGATTTCTCAAGGGATTGCACAGTCAAACATCCTCCTAAGCCAGCTGAAATTAGGGTTTTGGTTCTTACAAGGAATTTATGGTTTACAATGGTCCAATCAAGTCCCATATGCCTATATACATTGTCAAGCATCCACATGCCAAGCCTCAAGACTCATAGGGTCAAATTGCACAGTCAAAAGCCTCATTTGCTTCACAGTCAACTGTAGGGGTAAAATGGTCATTTGGCAGTCAAAAGTCAAATTTTTTTATCAACATCTTATTTTGAAGCCACAATCATCATTTGATCAAGTCTTGATCATGATTCCACAAGCATGGCTCAAAAATCATCAAGATGCAAAAAGTTTCTATTTTTGGACAGTTAAAAAGTCAACTGTAACTTGACCAGGGCATAACTTTTTCATGGTTCATCAGAAAAATCCCATCCAATGCTCATTTTTAAGGGGATGACATTTCCTACAACCAATATTCATATTCCAAGTCCAAGAAATGCTCCCACAAAAAGTTATCAATTTCTACATTATAGGTCATTTTCAAAAGTCAACAAAAAGGCATTTTAAGTCAAAGACCATAACTTGAGATTGGTAAATCAAAGTCACATGGGACCAAAGGCATTGGTTAGAGGACTTCAATACCTTTCCAAAATGTCCAAGAACATGTTCATAGGATCAAAATTGAGCAAGATATGCATTGGAGAAGTTGGGAAATTTTTGGGAATTTACAAAAGTCAACTTTGCCTAAAACACCTTGTTTTTGCTAATGGGCCTCAAATTCCTTCTTGAATCTTTGTCCAAGGCCTATGCACGACCCATTGAACTTAAATTGATTTATTTTATTATTTTTAATTAATTAATTGAATTTTTATTAATATTAATTCATTTAATTCATTTAATTGTAGGAAAATTCAAAAGATATGGTTTTCAAATCTTTTGTGAAGCAAATAAGATCAGGGCAAGCTGGCAATTTCGTGCATCCATCAAAGAGGCAAAAATATCCAGTTTTGGCAAGGTTTTTCAATCAAAAAGATTGAAAAATATTTGATTGAAAATCAAAGATGCAAAACTTTATTCCATGGATTCTTGGACAAAGTTTTACCCTAATTCCATTCCAATACAAATACTGAAGCAAGCCCTAAAGCCTTGGACGTGCAAAAGCTGCTGCAAAAGCCATAGCCAATTCCAAAAAACTCAAGAAAATTTGAAATCTGAATTCCACCTTCCAGGCCCTTTCAAAGCGAGTTAAGAATTCTAATACGTTGCATAAGTCCCCAGAAACGTTTTAGAATCAAAACCAAACGCCCAGACCTAAGGAGTCGCCCCACACGAACTCACGGTTTGCATAATTTTCTTGGAATCGAAATTCATTGTTCATGCATCATTAACATAATTTGTTGTTTGTTTTGTGTTGTATGAGTCCACAGGAAACTAATGGTATGGTTCAATTGCCTTGAAACGCCCTGAAACGAAAATTACCATGGACGAATTCTAGGTTTTCAAAGCTTCCAATTTGGGGGTTTACATCATAAGCAAAATCAGACCTCGAGACGCATATGGTTAGATTCGTCAAGGCCAGACGAATCAAACCCAACCCTCGCGCCCTATTTATATAATGCACAGACCTAATCGCTATTTTTGGCATTTGCACTTTGTGGGGGTTAAAAACCCCCGCTAATTGTTTTTTGTTTTACAGGAAAAGGATGAAGACGAAGGACGTGGAAGCAGATGGTTGGGTAGTTCAAATGGAACGCGCGTTTTTTTATCTTTCCAGCATAGTTGTTATGTTTTAAATATTATATTTATTGCATATCATATGAACAAAGCGTGCAAAGTGGCTTGGTGGAAGGTGATGTGTCTGGTAATCACTGGGACCTGGGTTCGATTACCAGGTCCCCCAAAATACTTGTTCTATTTTTTCTAACAAATTCCCATGCAGCGCTTTCTAATGGTTCCACCATACACCTCAACCATCCAAGCGCCAAGTGTTCATAATCAACAATCCAAGGGCTATGAAGTGTTGACCATCATGTTTCCCAGTCAAAGCCAGCGTAGACTATCCAGAAAGTCAAAGTAGGCTTGATTCTTAATGGGCCAGATTGCTTCTTCAAACCTCTATTGGGCCCAGAATACCCCCCTGGTTAATTACTTCTTTTCTTATTATTTTATTTTGTTTTCTTTTAATTATTTCATTACTAATTATTATTATTATTATTTATTTAACTAACAAATTAATTAATTTTCATAATTAAATCAGGAACTTAAAATATTATTTATTTTTATTAATTATTAATTTCACTTTAATTCATTATCTTGTAAATAAAATACTAACAAATTAATTAGTTTAATAGGTCAATTTTAATCTCTTTTTCATAAATAAATAAAATCATGTAGAATTAGGGTTTGACAATTTTCAATCATATTTTGTTATTATCATTATTCTTATTTATTAATTATTATTTTTGTAAATAAGTGTAAATTAATTAATTTAGTAAATTAGGTAATTTTGACTATTTTTACAATAAATAAAACCAATTTAGAATTAAGGTCTTTTGACTTTTAATTTCTTTTCTTTTTATTTTATTTTCATTAAAAAAACTTTTCTTTTAATTAATTAATTAATTAGGTTTAGGTTTAATATTTGATTAATTGCAAAAAAGGACAAACTAATTTCTTTATTTCTCAAAAAGGGTCAAAACTCTAAGGACGTCTTGATTAAATTTCCGTTGCGCATTATTCTTATTTTGATTATTTATGTATCTGCTCAAAAGATGTAATAGTAATTAGGATCTTTACCGCTTTCTTTACTGTCCGCATTTATTTTCCAAAACGGGTTATGTTTTTGGCGATGTATAGACCCGCGCCTTGTAATAGCGTAGATTCATATTTCCGCGCTTTATTTTCCGCACTCTTAACTGTTAATTATGCCTGCAAGACTGTATGCCAAATAAAATCAATCCGTAGCTCACGAATGCATGATTAAAGATAATATAACATGAAAACAACACATGTGCACATGCCACTCCTAAGGTACGCCTCACTGGTTGCCTCGAACGTGGTCGTCAAGTATAGGGTCCTGTCTAAGATCCAGTTGCCTCGAAACGGTTGCCGCGGATAAAAAGGATCTAGGACATTAGGGTTACTTCTAAGGTGTCCTACTATTGCTTCGGTGACCACTTTGTCCCTAATAATCGAATTGACCCGAATACCTCCAACGATGGTGCTACCTACTTCTCAATAGTGGGATAGCACTATCTAAAGGACTCTTACACAGCCTAATTCCTTAGAGTAGGTAGATCTCATGGGTACTTGCTCTTTTCAAACGAAACTTTTTTCAAAAACCCACACACACTTGAAAAGCAAATAAATTTTGAAAACATAAGAGCAAGTACCTAAGAGCCCGTGGATAACCACGGATAGAAAGGGTGCTAACACCTTCCCTTTCTATAAATCTACCTCCCGAACCGAGAGACATTCTCAAAGAAGGAATTTTGATGTGCTTTTGTCCTTTCCATGTTGGAGAACATAAAAGACGGTGGCGACTCTTGCTTACCGTGACATTTTGCGAACCAGCTTAAAAAACAGTCAGTTCTATTTCCACCGATCACAGAACTGGCGACTCTGCTGGGGATATACTTATAAGTGAGGTGTACCTTAGGATTAGAACACTCTTATGTTTTCAATTGCTTGTTTTGTTTGCTTTAAAATTGTGGGCATGTTTTGGAGTTTCATAGATCATAACCCGGATCTGGGGGATACCTTTTAGGTAGCAACAAAACTGTGAGGGAACTGTGCAGGGTATACCGACACGGTTGAAGCAGTTTGCTATGTTGATGTGGCACTTTGGTGAGTACCGGTAACCCTTGAGTCAAGTCAAGGAGAGTACGGGGCCGCCGCGTGGTGTCGCGAAGCATCAACTGACCTTAGAACCTTACTTGACCATCCTGGCCTCTTTAGGGTAGTGAGATGACCGACTTTGGTGCAGTCCGAAGTTGGTAGATACTCGATACTACACTCATTGAGGGTTGTTTTCTTGGAATAT
Organism: Vicia faba; assembly: GCA_948472305.1. NCBI lineage: Eukaryota > Viridiplantae > Streptophyta > Magnoliopsida > Fabales > Fabaceae > Vicia > Vicia faba. Next base: position 69,488,522 of record OX451741.1, on the reverse strand, counting down.
TTTGATCGCCAGTTCAGTGGCTAAATCAAAACAATGAACACAGAAAACAACCCAATGATATTGAGCTCCTTAGAACCCGGTTACTTTTGATAGGACAGGTTTGAGCCCACCAACTTCAAGAGGGTAGTACCCTAAACTTCATGCTGGCCTAAACTCTAAGGGTTGTCTTGTGTGACTTGTGTGCCTTCAAACTTGACTACTTGCATGCTTGTTATCTGACACTTGAGTTTCTTGCAGGTTTTGTTTACAGTCCTTAATCTGGACTCATAACAGGGTTTACCTACATTACTCCACGCATAGCATAACATCATACCATCATATCATTGCATACATCCTGCATAAGGACTAACCCATTTCAAGGATCTCAAGGGTTTGTGATATAGGTCATGATGAATCAAATGTCTAGCAAGGGGAAAAGGGGATTTATTTTCCTTTAGCCAAGGTTGTCCAGAAATCCAAGCATGATTGACCTGAGTCAGGGGCTATGACCCACTCGATATGGTGAGCCTTGACTCTTGAAAAAGGACTCTCATCAACATGAAGTTCCTTCCATCAAGCTACAAAATTCAAATTCTAACCAATTTTCTTGTTTACCCCGCGAGATCCTTGAAAACATCGCATGCATATCATACATATCATTTCATTACAGGTACCTTTTTGACAGACCACTTACCTTCTTCGCTGTTTATTTCAGCAATCATCATGAATCCTGAATCATCCAATGAACAAGCTATCAAGGCCCTCCAGGCCCAGAATGCCCAGTTCCAGGAGTTGGTTATGAGCCTAGCCCAGGGTCAACAGGATTTGAAGACTCTGCTCTTGAAGAAGAAGAAGAAGAGGACTGTGCTGTTCAACCCTAGACGCAAATCTGGGAATGGATCACAAAATGAGGCTGAGCTGACTCCCTCATCTGTAGGCAAGGACAGTCCCCAAAGGAGAGAGGTTCCTAGTCCAGTGGTCTCCGACAACGAGACTGATTTCAATGATGAACAGTATCCTCCTGCCAAAGACAGGTACAAATAGCTCGAAGACCGTCTAAGTGCTATGGAAATACAGAAGGTTCCCGGCCTGGACTTCGAAGATCTAGGTCTGTCTTCTGGGGTGGTGATTCCTCACAAGTTCAAGGCACCTACTTTTGCGAAGTACGACGGAGCTTCCTGCCCTAAGCTACATCTCGGATCATATGTCAGGAAGATCCAACCGTATACAGCTGACAAGAATCTATGGATCCATTTCTTCCAGGATAGTCTTTCAGGGACTCAACTCGAATGGTTCTATCAGCTAGATGGAGCCAGCATTCGTAACTGGGAGGACTTGGCTACTGCATTCTACAAGCAGTACCAGTATAATTCCGACCTCGCTCCTACGCGTACCCAACTCCAGGGTATGTCACTAGGGACGTGTGAAGGATTCAAGGAATATGCGCAAAAGTGGAGAGACCTTGCTGGAAGGGTGCAACCACCTCTGACTGACCGTGAGCTCGTTGATTTGTTCCTGGGGACCCTGTCTGGTCCATTCTTCAACCACCTAATTGGTAATTCTTCTGCTGGGTTTACAGATCTGATCTTGACTGGTGAGAGGATCGAAGCTGGTATCAAGTCTGGGAAGATACAGAATGGTGACTCCTCGAACACTGAGAAGAAACCATCCAAGAAAGAATCCAGTGTTGTCTATGGGTCAAGAGGGCATAATAAATCTGAACACCGCCAAGCTGTCAATGCGGTAGTTATTTCCAAACCAGCCAGTGATCCTCAATATTGCAACCAACAAAGGGAAGAGAGACCTAAAAGGCAATTCACTCCCCTTGGCATGACCTTGTCCCAGATATTGCCACAATTGCTGGAGACCAAGTTGGTAACTCTAAGGGACCCTCCTAAGAATCCCAACAGGACACCTTCAAGGTATAACCCCAACGCCTTCTGCGCTTATCATTCTGACAGCCCGGGGCATGCTACAGATGATTGTTGGACTTTGAGGAACAAGGTTCAGGACCTGATTGACGCAAAGGAAGTCCAGTTCGACTCTCCAGAGACTCCCAATGTGATCATTGCTCCCTTGCCAAAACACGGCTAGGATTGGAAATTTTTTTGTTCATTCGAATGTTCAAGTTGTATTTTTCTTTGATTGTTCAAACATTTTATTCATGTCAAACGTTGTTATTTCATTAATGCATTACACATGTCTGTTTTGAAGTAATTATTTCGTATTCACTATATGCAAACTGCTTTCATATTTTTGTGATGATCAACACTCGGTTAATAATTCTAAGCCTCTTGAGGGAGGATGACGAAAACGATACCATAATCTACAATATGCTTTTGAACAAACCCCGCTGATGAGGTACAGGCATTGTTTCAATTCCTAAACACTGGAGTTATAAGGAAGATAATCCCTCGTCAACCCCTTCGAGCCAAAGAAGTAGGAGTTTTTCTTTTCACAAAAATTAAAACCCTTAATCGTAACCTGGGGCAGGGTAGTTCTCTCAGTTAATCCAGGTGCACAATGAATGGCATCAAAGGAGTCCTTACAAAGCAAAAGACAGTGATGGTTCTGAATAATCACCAAGACAGGCAGTCATTACCAAAAAAAAAAAAAAACTAAAGCCCAATAAGTCAAAACCTATGAAGGAGACTTACAAAACGGGGGCATCCCGCTGACTGTAAACGCAAAAGAAACAGTTCAGGCAAAAAACAGGGATAACGAAATCAAAAAGAAAGAGGTCCTACAAACCCTCAACAAAAGGAAATGACTGCCTATTCAAAATAAATTGTCAACATCATCACTGGAATAGCAAAACAAAGACTCAAACAAGGTCTAACGCACGATCAACTGAGTTTAGGTTTGAAGAACATCACGAAGAGCGGGTGGGTACCAATAAAATTTGAGCCTTTATCCTTTGTTTCTTAAACCGTGAACCAGGCCACGCTACAACCCTTAAAAAGTCCTAGCTGAAGCATGGGTTAGTTCGAAAGCATACTGTTACAAAGGTATCCTGACTCCTTAAGGCTTGCGGTAAAATAACGAGTTGACATCACAGTTTACAAAAAATTTGCTGGTTTTACTGAAAAAACGCATTTTCAAAGACTTCAAGACAGACATAAGCTTTGCATTTTTAACATAACTTTGTTTGCATATGACTTTTTGTTCGAACAGCAGAAAAATTCGCACAAAGAATATCTAATGAACAGAAGCACTTCCAAATAAGGGGCATGGCATGATTATGGTCTATCATCTGGGGTAGTCCAGTCAAGATTCAGAGAATCTCTCAAAAGGCCAACCAGCTTGGGGAAAATCTCCATCTGGATCACTTGGGGCATTGGGCGATCAAACGAAGATATTCTGGTGGTATGGTAACACTGCACTACTGACAGTGACAACTTCCTGCATCCTGAGAGCGTGGACATAGTCGGAAAAATGCTGTGCATAATCAAAGACCCGCTAGGTTGACACACCTAGGCAAAAATAAGGGCTTCCCGGCGAACCAAAAGGGTTCGGGCAAAAATAAGGGATGAAAATGAAAAAAATCTGTACACCCGACAAGTCGAAAACCTAAAAAGGCGGCTTGGGCAAAAATGGGTATCCCGATGGACTGAAAACCCGAAAGGGAGGTCCAGGCAAAAATTAGGGATCAAAGCGTACGACTATGTCCCGTCATCTCGTCACTCGCCTACCAGAAGAAGATTTGTCAATCGGCAGTCATCAAGCACTTCATAGGCCTTCTTCTCCCGCAGAAACTGGGGCAATAAGAATTGTCTAGGCGATCAAGCTGCTCTGTCCTCCAGGTACAAGGTAGATTCGGCTGAAGAATGTAACCAGGATACCTCTACTCCCCGCAGAGTAAGACAAGACTCAACAATACTCTCCCCCGAGCAGAGTTGGTCTCCCGTCAGCCCTAAAAAAGGCATAACATCCTCAGCAAGTCAGCAACGCTCTCCCCAAGCAGAGTAGCCTACAATCATCCTTGAGGAAGTTGGATATCTCCAAAAGATCTCGATATTCCCCAGCGGAGTATACAGATGTTCCTAAGCAAGCATCCCCGGCAGTCTTGATCTAAGATTGTTCCCCGGCGGAATACAAGATACCCCCAGTGGAGCCACTCCCCAGTACAGTCCAAAAGTTTCCCCAGGAGAATTGAATCAATCTCCCCAGTAGATTCTGGAAGCTTATCCCCAGTAGATTCTGGAAGCTTATCCCCAGTAGATTCTGGAAGCTTATCATCTTGCAGAGTACGAACGCATCTCCCCGACTATATTCAAAGGTTATACCCCACCAGAGCCTATAACTGGGTTATCCTCAGCTAATTACCACGGAAAATCGTCCTCGGCAAAATTCTTCCTATCCCCCAGCGAGTTCATCAAAGTTCCTCAACAAAACCTATCAACGGTATCCCTAACGGAGTTATCATCAAATCTCAGCGAAGTATCTCTTCCCACAGAGTAATTCTCCGCAGAGTAATCTCTCCAACAAGTTTATTCCTCAACGGAGTCATCTTCTCCTACCGGTTTAATTTTACAACTGTCACCCCCAGCGGAAATGAAGAACTCTACTCTTCAAACATCAGCCCAGGATTCCACAATTCCCGGCATTCGTCAAGGATTTATTTTCCTAGACGAAAATACATTCATAAACATCACATTGTTATACATCATGATACATGCATATACGCATCATATCATACAATCTCATTTATGTCGAGAACATCATTGCTTGATCCCTATCATGCATTGCATATGACTGACCTTTACCTTTCAGGAAGGATACAGTTAAACGATCAACAGTCAAAGTAGACAAATACAGTCAAAAGAGACCAATCCAGTCAAAAAAGACAAGTCCAGTTAAATCCCAAAGGTTTTTCTGACGCTCATCCAGTCAAAGAAGACAAGCCCAGTTAAAATTAATTCCTAAAGTCATTGAAAACACCCGTCATTATAGACACCCATCGTCATAGACACTCGTCGTCATAGACACTCGTCGTTATAGACACTCGTCGTTATAGACACTCGTCGTTATAGACACTCGTCATTATAGACACTCGTCGTTATAGACACCCGTCGTTATAGACACTCATCGTTATAGACACCCGTCGTTATAGACACCCGTCGTTATAGACACCCGTCGTTATAGACACCCGTCGTTATAGACACTCGTCGTTATAGACACTCGTTGTTATAGACACTCGTCGTTATAGACACTCGTCGTTATAGACACTCGTCGTTATAGACACTCGTTGTTATAGACACTCATCGTTGTAGACCCTCGTCATTAAAGACAACTCGTCGTTAAAGACAACCCGTCATTAAAGACAACCTGTCAGTGAAGACAACCCGTCGTTGAAGACAACACCTCCCCAGGTTCAGTTTAATCGATCCCTAAAGATTTTCTGAGATAACCTGTCAGTAGAGACAACCCATCAACCTTTTGAAATTCCGGATTTGATACCTGTGTCTAGCCAGGGAATATCTGTGAGCAATTGATTGTGGATGCGATACCTGTACCTAGCCATGGCATATCTACATGAGGAGTTTGAAGATCAACACCTGTAACAGGCCAGGAAATTATCTTCCTTTCTCGGGTACGTAAGTTCTCGCTAAGGAATCTCTTACGCGATCGACACCTCCAAATGGCATCTGTAAGCCCATTCCCGACATCACGTTGCTGATATTCTACTATGCGAGTGCAAATTTCTAGGCACTCTAGTGTTCAATCATCTTCCACCTTCAGATCACGAAAGGCACGCAAGCCAATCTACATCCTCAGGTCTAAGAAGATTGAACAGGGGCAACTTTTGTACCCCAAAATTTGCCCTCCCATATTCTTCAAAGTTTATCAAGAATCATCTTCAAATGGTTCAAGATTTCTCAAGGGATTGCACAGTCAAACATCCTCCTAAGCCAGCTGAAATTAGGGTTTTGGTTCTTGCAAGGTATTTATGGTTTACAATGGTCCAATCAAGTCCCATATGCCTATATACATTGTTAAGCATCCACATGCCAAGCCTCAAGACTCACAGGGTCAAATTGCACAGTCAAAAGCCTCATTTGCTTCACAGTCAAATGTAGGGGTAAAATGGTCATTTGGCAGTCAAAAGTCAAAATTTTTTATCAACATCTTATTTTTAAGCCACAATCATCATTTGATCAAGTCTTGATCATGATTCCACAAGCATGGCTCAAAAATCATCAAGATGCAAAAAGTTTCTATTTTTGGACAGTTGAAAAGTCAACTGTAACTTGACCAGGGCATAACTTTTTCATGGTTCATCAGAAAAATCCCATCCAATGCTCATTTTTAAGGGGATGACATTTCCTACAACCAATATTCATATTCCAAGTCCAAGAAATGCTCCCACAAAAAGTTATCAATTTCTACATTATAGGTCATTTTCAAAAGTCAACAAAAAGGCATTTTAAGTCAAAGACCATAACTTGAGATTGGTAAATCAAAGTGACATGGGACCAAAGGAATCGGTTATAGGACTTCAATACCTTTCCAAAATGTCCAAGAACATGTTCATAGGATCAAAATTGAGCAAGATATGCATTGGAGAAGTTGGGAAATTTTTGGGAATTTACAAAAGTCAACTTTGCCTAAAACACCTTGTTTTTGCTAATGGGCCTCAAATTCCTTCTTGAATCTTTGTCCAAGGCCTATGCACGACCCATTGAACTTAAATTGATTTATTTTCTTATTTTTAATTAATTAATTGAATTTTTATTAATATTAATTCATTTAATTCATTTAATTGTAGGAAAATTCAAAAGATATGGTTTTCAAATCTTTTGTGAAGCAAATAAGATCAGGGCAAGCTGGAAATTTCGTGCATCCATCAAAGAGGCAAAAATATCCAATTTTGGCAAGGTTTTTCAATCAAAAAGATTGAAAAATATTTGATTGAAAATCAAAGATGCAAAACTTTATTCCATGGATTCTTGGACAAAGTTTTACCCTAATTCCATTCCAATACAAGTACTGAAGCAAACCCTAAAGCCTTGGACGTGCAAAAGCTGCTGCAAAAGCCATAGCCAATTCCAAAAAACTCAAGAAAATTTGAAATCTGAATTCCACATTCCAGGCCCTTTCAAAGCGAGTTAAGAATTCTAATACGTTGCATAAGTCCCCAGAAACGTTTTAGAATCAAAACCAAACGCCCATGCCTAAAGAATCGCCCCACACGAACTCACATTTTGCATAATTTTCTTGGAATTGAAATTCATTGTTCATGCATCATTAACATAATTTGTTGTTTGTTTTGTGTTGTATGAGTCCACAGGAAACTAATGGTATGGTTCAATTGCCTCGAAACGCCCTGAAACGAAAATTACCATGGACGGATTCTAGGTTTTCAAAGCTTCCAATTTGGGGGTTTACAGCATAAGCAAAATCAGACCTTGAGACCCATCTGGTTAGATTCGTCAAGGCCAGACGAATCAAACCCAACCCTCGTGCCCTATTTATATAATGCACAGACCTAATCGCTATTTTTGGCATTTGCACTTTGTGGGGGTTAAAAACCCCCGCTAATTGTTTTTTTGTTTTACAGGAAAAGGATGAAGACGAAGGACGTGGAAGCGGGTGGTTGGGTAGTTCAAATGGAACGCGCGTTTTTTTTATCTTTCCAGCATAGTTGTTATGTTTTAAATATTATATTTATTGCATATCATATGAACGAAGCGTGCAAAGTGGCTTGGTGGAAGGTGATGTGTCTGGTAATCACTGGGACCTGGGTTCGATTCCCAGGTCCCCCAAAATACTTGTTCTATTTTTTCTAACAAATTCCCATGCAGCGCTTTCTAATGGTTCCACCATACACCTCAACCATCCAAGCGCCAAGTGTTCATAATCAGCAATCCAAGGGCTATGAAGTGTTGACCATCATGTTCCCCAGTCAAAACCATCGTAGACTATCCAGAAAGTCAAAGTAGGCTTGATTCTTAATGGGCCAGATTGCTTCTTCAAACCTCTATTGGGCCCAGAATACCCCCTGGTTAATTACTTCTTTTCTTATTATTTTATTTTGTTTTCTTTTAATTATTTCATTACTAATTATTATTATTATTTATTTAACTAACAAATTAATTAATTTTCATAATTAAATCAGGAACTTAAAATATTATTTATTTTTATTAATTATTAATTTCACTTTAATTCATTATCTTGTAAATAAAATACTAACAAATTAATTAGTTTAATAGGTCAATTTTAATCTCTTTTTCATAAATAAATAAAATCATGTAGAATTAGGGTTTGACAATTTTCAATCATATTTTCTTATTATCATTATTCTTATTTATTAATTATTATTTTTGTAAATAAGTGTAAATTAATTAATTTAGTAAATTAGGTAATTTTGACTATTTTTACAATAAATAAAACCAATTTAGAATTAAGGTCTTTTGACTTTTAATTTCTTTTCTTTTTATTTTATGTTCATTAAAAAAATTTCTTTTAATTAATTAATTAATTAGGTTTAGGTTTAATATTTGATTAATTGCAAAAAAGGACAAACTAATTTCTTTATTTCTCAAAAAGGGTCAAAATCCTAAGGACGTCCTGATTAAATTTCCGTTGCGCATTATTCTTATTTTGATTATTTATGTATCTGCTCAAAGGATGTAATAGTAATTAGGATCTTTACCGCTTTCTTTACTGTCCGCATTTATTTTCCAAAACGGGTTATGTTTTTGGCGAAGTATAGACCCGCGCCTTGTAATAGCGTAGATTCATATTTCGGCGCTTTATTTTCCACACTCTTAACTATTAATTATGCCTGCAAGACTGTATGCCAAATAAAATCAATCCATAGATCACGAATGCATGATCAAAGATAATATAACATGAAAACAACACACGTGCACATGCCACTCCTAGGGTACGCCTCACTGGTTGCCTCGAACGTGGTCGTCAAGTATAGGGTATTTTAGAGGTCGCCCTCCTGTCTAAGATCCAGTTGCCTCGAAACGGTTGCCTCGGATAAAAAGGATCTAGGATATTAGGGTTACTTCTAAGGTGTCCTACTATTGCTTCGGTGACCACTTTGTCCCTAATAATCGAATTGACCCGAATACCTCCAACAATGGTGCTACCTACTTCTCAATAGTGGGATAGCACTATCTAAAGGACTCTTACACAGCCTAATTCCTTAGAGTAGGTAGATCTCATGGGTACTTGCTCTTTTCAAAACAAACAAAAATACTTTTCACACTGACACTTTCAAAAGGTTTTCAAACAAATTTTTGATACACTCTTGAGGACAGATACAAGAGTTACTTAGAAATTTTTCAAACGAAACTTTTTTCAAAAACCCACACACACTTGAAAAGCAAACAAATTTTGAAAACATAAGAGCAAGTACCTAAGAGCCCGTGGATAACCACGGATAGAAAGGGTGCTAACACCTTCCCTTTCTATAAATCTAACTCCCGAACCGAGAGACATTCTCAAAGAAGGAATTTTGTTGTGCTTTTGTCCTTTCCATGTTGGAGAACATAAAAGACGGTGGCGACTCTTGCTTACCGCGACATTTCGCGAACCAGCTTAAAAAACAGTCAATTCTATTTCCACCGATCATAACACCCATTGTGGTGCCAATGCCCCCTTCATAGTTGGATAAGACCATGTTGTGTGGCTTTATGTAAGCATTCTCTTTTGCCTAACTTTTCCAGCATGAATTGTGGTATGATATTGATGGTTTCCCCACAATCAACCCGAATCTTGTTCAACCATCAGATCAGTCTCTTCGACTTTGACCTCACGGTTATATTCTTTGGGCAGCACAAATATGACGTTAACCATGATATCTAAACTGTCACTAGAGTCGGAGTCGTCTTCATCGTTCGACCCACACTCTTTCGCCCAGGGCACAGGATTTCTCTCTAGAGGCTTCCTTTGTCTTTTCTGCACATTAGTGCTAACTTCTGGATGAGATCCAACTGCCTTTTCTCAGCCTTTCGCCGTCTTTGAAACCTTCTCTACTGTGAAAGAGACATAGGATTTTTTCCCTTATAATTTCTCGACACATGGGTCATTTTGTTCGACGCAGAAGCATGGTACTCCTTTCTGTAATCTAGAGAATAACCTCTTGGTACGTCGAATGTCTTCCACCTTTCTTCATTTGGTCGTTTTCTTCCCATGGTATTCAGCCAAGTATCAATAGGTACATTAGTTGGAGGCCTGAAAGTTGGTGGCCTCCTTTCCTGATTCATGGGTCTTTGTTGATGTCCCCTTCTGGGGTCAAATCGAATTTCTGGACCCATTCTTTGTTGGGCATTGGTGCCCTGTTTTGCTTTTACAGCCTGCATCACTTGTATGTATTCAACGACCTTCTTATCAAAAATATAGCTACACATAGGGCATAACATTACTTCTGATTTCTTCTTTTGGCATCTATGCAAAAAATCTGCCAAATTTTCATCCTCCTTTGGGAATGCAGTTTTGTTTACTTCCTCTTGTCGAAGGGTTTCCTCTGAAACTTTGGCTCCAGAGACTTCGACCACATTAACCTGTGTGATCGATGGAAATATAACTGACTCTTTTTTAAGCTGGTTCGCGAAATGTCGCGGTAGGCAAGAGTCGCCACCGTCTTTTATGTTCTCCAACATGGAAAGGACAAAAGCACATCAAAATTCCTTCTTTGAGAATGTTTCTCGGTTCGAGAGGTAGATTTATAGAAAGGGAAGGTGTTAGAACCCTTTCTATCCATGGTTATCCATGGGCTCTTAGGTACTTGCTCTTATGTTTTCAAAAATTGTTTGCTTTTCAAGTGTGCGTGGGTTTTGAAAAAGTTTCGTTTGAAAAATTTCTAAGTAACTCTTGTATCTGTCCTCAAGAGTGTATGAAAAATTTGTTTGAAAACTTTTTGAAAGTGTGAGTGCGAAAAGTTGTTTTGTTTGTTTTGAGAGAGCAAGTACCCATGAGAAATCTACCTACTCTAAGGAATTAGACTGTGTAAGAGTCCTTTAGACAGTACTATCCCACTATTGAGAAGTAGGTAGCACCGTCGTTGGAGGTATTCAGGTCAATTCGATTATTAGGGACATGTGTGGTCACCAAAGCAATAGTAGGACACCTTAGCGGTAACCCTAATGTCCTAGATCCTTTTTATCTGAGGCAACCGTTTCGAGCCAACTGGATCTTTAGACAGGAGGGCGACCTCTAAAACACCCTATACTCGACGACCACGTTCGAGGCAACCAGTGAGGCGTACCCTAGGAGTGGCATGTGCATGTGTGTTGTTTTCATGTTATATTATCTTGTACATGTATCATGGTGATCTACGAGTTGTTTTTAATTTTCATCCAAGTCTTGCATGCATATTAACAGTTAAGAGTACGGAAAATAAAGTGCGGAAAGGTAAACCTACGCTATTACAAGGCGCGGGTCTATACATCGCCAAAAACAACAACCCGTTTGGAAATAAATGTGGAAAGTAAAATAAAGCGATAAAATCCTAATTAACTATTACATTTCCGGAGCAGATACATAAATAATCAAAATAAATAATAATGCGCGAACAGAAATTTAATCGGGACGTCCTTAGGATTTTGACCCTTTTTGAGAAAAGAATTTAAGTTTTGTCTTTTTTTGCAATTTACTTAAAATATTAAACCTAGTACTAATTAATTATTTAATTAAAAAGAAAAAAATGTTTTTTTTTTGTTTTTTAAGTCTTTAATGAAAATAAAAATAAAAGAAATTAAAAGTCAAGAAAACCCTAATTCTAGATTGTTTTTATTTATTGCAAAAAATATTAAAAGTTAAATCTAATTAAAGCTAAATTGATTAAATTAATTTATTTACAAAAATAAATGTGATGAAGCTAATTTTAATAAATAAAATATTTTTTGTGTTTTTGATTTTATTAGGAAAAATGTTAATTGATTAGTGATTAATAAAAAGAATAACGATTAATTAATTAAAGGAACATAATAAAAATAAAGAGAGAGTTTAGGAGTATACGGGTCTGATTGGAGGGGTGAAACAGTTGTTGGCGTCATGTGTAAACTGTTTTGTTTTGGCCATTTGTGCTTTGGCTTTTGGCCATTTGTGTTCTGGCCTCAACGTTCCTCAACCTTCTCAGGATGTCTGCCTCGCCATGTATTGGTGTCATGTGTAAGCTGTTCTGTTTTGGCCATTTGGCTTTTGGCTTTTGGCCATTTGTGTTTTGGCCTCAACGTTCCTTAATGAACCTGCATGGGATCCTGTCTAAAATCTGCAGTGTTGAATCTCATGAACACATTAAATAAATTACTATATATCATAAAATACAAATAAAGCCAATATATGAAGAAATTTAATGTTTAGGTTAATATGGCATGTATGAATGATTATACCCTTTTGATCATGGAGATCAAATCAACCTTACCCTTACTGGAAAAGTAGTGACATGAATGCTTTTATGCTCTTTTGATCATGGAGATCAAGCCAGCCTTACCCTTACTGAAGAAGTAGTGAGATGTTGGTTTGTAACTGAGATGGCTTGTTTGTAGTGAGAGAGGGATTTGTAATAAGGATTTCAAGGTTTTAGGGTTCTTGAAAGAATTTGATATTCTGACAGTATTGTGGCAATGTTTTTTTTCTCTCTTAGTTTGTATGAAAAGAATGTGATTATATAATGGAAATTAGGGTAAAGAAAATGGGCTTTGAATATGCAATTGGGCCTCCAATGTTCACTTGAGTTCGTCACTTTCCAGGCTAAATCGCAGGGACTTAAGTGCAATTTTTGAAGTTGAAATGTGAAAAAAAAATGTAGCCGATATCGAGAACTAACTCCTGTCCGAAAATCGGCTCAATCGGATAAATGGTGAATTAGTTATGAATTTTTGAAGTTTCAGCTCAGACAAACTTATTTTGGGCTCTAGTGTCGACTCTGACACGTTCTTCAATAAAAAACTGGTATTGATCGGAGCATAATCTGGTCTCGACATTTGAAGCAAAGTTGTAGATATATGAGTCAGTGACCTTGTGTAAAAATATGAGCCCAATCCGATAAAAATTGACCGAGTTATGAATTTTCGAAGTTTCGGCCCAGACGAAATAATATTCAGCATTCAGGATTTTCAGCGTGTCACGCACTCTGAGCAAAAAACGAAGGCCTTTTGAATACAGTTTGAACTCAATACTTTCTGTGAAAATGTAACCAACTCAATTTTTGAAATTTTGGCGCCGGAACCAGCTCGATACGATGCAAATCGACCAAGTTATGATTTTCTGAACATGACGCAAATAAAATTCTGTCACAAATTTTCTGTACGAAAATACTTGATAAATCCACATTTTTGAAGACTTTTTGATTGAAATTGGCTTCCATCCGTGAGAGATGAAAACATAGATGACGTCAAGACGGAATTTAGGCCACCGGAACGGGTTCAAAACGAGCCACGATCTTCAAGTTATGAATTTTTTAGCGCGTAAAAACTGCACTTTCAGCACACTTTTTCACCATATTTCTTCAAGAAAACTCACACATTCGGATACCTTCTTTAAAGAATTGACTCTTGAGCCGAACCTGAATTTGAGAATACGTTATCAGAGATATCTTGGTGAAAGAACACCTGAATATGACGCGCCGGGTTGGACTTGTGAATTTTTCTTGAAATGTTTTGAGAAATATGGGAGGGCAAATTTTGGGGTACAACAGTTGCCCCTGTTCAATCTTCTTAGACCTGAGGATGTAGATTGGCTTGCGTGCCTTTCGTGATCCGAAGGTGGAAGATGATTGAACACTAGAGTGCCCAGAAATTTGCACTCGCATAGTGGAGTATCAACAGTGTGATGTCGGGAATGGGCTTGCAGATGCCATTTGGAGATATGATGGATAGGGGGATAGGCTTATAGATGCCATCTGGACATGTGACAGAACCTTGTCGGGAATGGGCTTATGGATGCCATTTGGAAGTGTCGATTGCATAAGAGATTCCTTAGCGAGAACTGGCGTACCTGAGAAAGAAAGATAATTTCCTGGCCTGTTACAGGGGTTGATCTTCAAACTCTTCATGCAGATATGCCCTGGCTAGATACAGGTATCGGATCTACAATCAATTGCTCACAGATATGCCCTGGCTAGGTACAGGTATCGAATCTGGAGCTTCAAAAGGTTGATGGGTTGTCTCTACTGACAGGTTATCTCAGAAAAATCTTTAGGAACCGATTTAACTGAACCAGGGGAAGTTTTGTCTTCTTTGACGAGTTGTCTCTTTTAACAGTATGTCTTCATGGACGAGTTGTCTTTAACGATGAGGTTGTCTTCAATGACAGGTTGTCTTCAATGACAGGTTGTCTTCAGTGACAGGTGGTCTTCAATGACAGGTTGTCTTCAGTGACAGGTGGTCTTCAACGACGGGTTGTCTTTAACGACGGGTGTCTATAATGACGGGTGTCTATAATGACGGGTTGTCTTTAACGACGGGTGTCTATAATGACGGGTGTCTATAATGACAGATGTCTATAATGACGGGTGTCTATAATGACGGGTGTCTATAATGACGGGTGTCTATAATGACGGGTGTCTATAATGACGGGTGTCTATAATGACGGGTGTCTATAACGACGGGTGTCTATAATAACGGGTGTCTATGACGACGGGTGTGTATGTGTCTATGATGACGGGTGTCTATAATGACGGATGACTATAATGACGGGTGTCTATAATGATGGGTGTCTATAATGACGGGTGTCTATAATGACGGGTGTCTATAATGACGGGTGTCTATAACGACGGGTGTCTATAATGACGGGTGTCTATAACGACGGGTGTCTATAATGACGGGTGTCTATGACGACGGGTGTCTATAATGACGTGTTGTCTTCAATGACGGGTTGTCTTCAATGACGGGTTGTCTTTATTGACAGGTTGTCTTCAATGACGGGTTGTCTTTATTGACGGGTTATCTTCAATGAAGGATTGTCTTCAATAACGGGTTGTCTTCAATGACGGATTGTCTTCAATGACGGGTTGTCTTTATTAACGGGTTTTATCTCTTTTGACTGGATTGCCTCTTTTGACTGGATTGTCTCTTTTGACTGGATTGCCTCTTTTGATTGGATTGTCTCTTTTGACTGGATTTGAGAATTTGACTACACCTTTCCTGAAAGATGAAGGTCAGTCATATGCAATGCATGATATGGATCAAGCAATGATGTTCTCATCATAAATGAGATTGTATGATATGATGCGTATATGCATGTATCATGATGTATGACAATGTGATGTTTATGAATATATCTTCGTCTGAGAAAATAAATCCTTGACGAATGCTGGGAAGTTCGTTGAATCCTGGGATGATGTTGAAGAGTAGAGTTCTTCGTCTCCGTTGGGGATGATGAACGAAGATGATTGCAAGAATAAACCGGTAGGAGAAGATGACTCCGTTGGGGAATAAACCTGGTGAAGAGATTACTCTGCGGGGAATTACTCTGTGGGAAGAGATGCTTCGCTGAGATTTTAACGATAACTCCGCTGGGGATTCCGTTGATAAGCTTCGTTGGGGATCTTGATGAACTTCGCTGGGGATTCCGTTGATAAGTTATGTTGGAGAACTTGATGAACTCCGCTGGGGGATAGGAAGAACTTCGCCGAGGATGATCTTTCCGTTGTAATTAGCTGAGGATAACCCAGTTATAAGCTCTGGTGGAGAATAACCTCTGAACATGGTCGGGGAGAGATATTTGCACTCTGCAGGGGATACGTTTCCGGAATCTACTGGGGAGGATGATTCAAATCTCCTGGGGAAACTTTGGACTGTACTAGGGAAGTGGCTCCACTGGTGTGTCTATATTCCGCCGGGGAATAATCTTATATTAAGACTGCCGGGGATGCTTGCTTAGGGACATCTGTATACTCCGATGGGGAATATTGAGATCTTCTGGGGGTACCCAACTTTCTTAGGGCTGACAGTAGGCTAACTCTGCTCGGGGAGAGTGTTGCTGACTTGCTAGGGATATTGTGCCTTTTGGGGCTGATGAGAGACCAACTCTGCTTGGGGAGAGTATTGCCGAATCTTGTCTTACTCTGGGGAGTGAAGATGTCTTGGTCAGATTCTTCAGCCGAACTTACCTTGGTACCTTGGTGGACAGAGCAACTAGATTGCTTGGACAACTCATTATTGCCCCTGTTTCTGTGGGAGAAGGTACTTGTGGAGGTGCTTGATGACTGCCGATTGACAAATCTTCTTCTGATAGGTAAGTGACGAGATGACGGGACATAGTCGTACGCTGTGATCCCTAACTTTTGCCTGGACCGCCCTTTCGGGTTTTCAGTCCACCGGGATACCCATTTTTGCCCAAACTGCCTTTTCAGGTTTTCGACTTGTTGGGTGTACAGATTTTTTCATTTCATCCCTTATTTTTGCTCGAACCCTTTTGGTTCGCCGGGAAGCCCTTATTTTTGCCTAGGCCAGTCGACCTAGCGGGTCTTTGATTGCGCGTAGTATTTTTTTCGACTATGTCCGTGTTCTCAGGATGTAGGGAGTTGTCACTGTTAGTAGTGTTGTGTTGCCCTATTACCAGAAGATCTTCGTTTGATCATGCAAGATTCGTCGCTGGAATTCATGTCTAATGCCCCAAGTGACTCAGACGGAGATTTGCCCCTGGCTACTTGGCATTTTGAGAGATTCTCCGAATCTTGACTGGACTGCCCCAGATGATGGACAATGATCATGTCTGCCCCTTGGTTGGAAGTGTTTTTTCCGCTTGAGGTGACTCTTTTTGTTGAGAAGGTTTTTGTTCACTAGATATTCGTCGTGCAAATTTCTCTATTGTTGAACAAATAGTCATATGAAAACAATATTATTTTAAGAATGCAAAGTTTATGTCTGTCTTGAAGTTTTTTAGAAATGCAGTTTTCAATAAAATAAGCAAATTTTTTGTAAAATGTGATGTCAACTCAGGATTTTATAGCAAGCCTTAAGGAGTCAGGATACCTTTGTAACAGTATGCTTTCGAACTAACCCATGCTTCAGCTAGGACTTTTTAAGGGTTATGACGTGGCCTGATTCATGGTTTAAAAAACAAAGGATAAAGGCTCAAAGTATATTTGTACCCACCCGTTCTTCGTGATGTTCTTCAAACCTAAACTCAGCTAATCGTGCATTAGATCGTGTTTGAGTCTTTGCCCCGATATTCCGGTGATGGTTCGGATACAGACAATTTATTTTGAATAGGCAGTCATTTCTTTTTTGTTTGAGAGTTTGTAGGACCTCTTTTTTGATTGCGTTATCCCTGTTTTTTTTTTGCCTGAACTGTTTCTTTTTGTGATCACAGTCAGCGGGATGCCCCAGTTTTATAAGTCTCCTTCATAGGTTTTGACTTAATGGGCTTTTATTTTGAAAGATGACGACTGCCTGCCTTTATGATTATTCGGAACCATCATTGTCTTTGTTTTGTAAGGACTTCTTTGGTGCCATTCATTGTGCACTTGGATTAACTGAGAGAACTACCCTGCCCCAGGTTATGATTAAGGGTTTTACTTTTCGAAAAGAAAAATTCCAACTTCTTTGGCTCAAAGGGGTTGACTAGGGATTATCTTCCTTATTACTCCTGTGTTTAGGATTTGAAACAATGCTTGTACCTCATCAGCGGGGTCTGTTCAAAAGCATACTGTAGGTTGTGGTATCGTTTTCGTCATCCTCCCTCAAAAGGCTTAGAGTTATTAATCGAGAGTTTGAACATCACAAAAAATGAAAGCAGTTTGAATATAGCGAATGCGAATGTATTGATTCAAAACAGACATATGTGATGCATTAATGAAATAAGAAAGTTTGACATGATAATTGTTTGAACAATCAAGGAAAAATACAACTTGAACATTCGAATGAACAAAAGTTTTTTTTTTCTTTTTGAACTAGTCATCTCAGATGGAAGATTCTCAGCAGAAGATTTTCATTTGGCCACCCGGCATGAACTCCAGCACCCTTCCGTCGATCAAGTCCTGGATCTTGTTCTTCAAGCTCCAACAGTCGTCGGTGTCATTTCCAGGACTGTCAGAATGGTAGGCACACCTTTCATCAGGATTGTACTTTAGGGAGGTTATGTTGAGCTTCTTAGGAGGATCCTTTAAAGCAATCAGCTTGACCTCCAACAAGCGTCTCAGTATCAGTGATGATGGTATACCAGTCTCAGAGAAATGTCTTCCAGACGTATTTCGCTTACGCCGATTACCCTGTTGACACTGGTGAGGTTGATGCTGGGCTTGTGACCCTGAAGCAAACTGAGGAGCTTTTCCCTTGCCATCTTGCCCCAAAGGTGGTTGGACGATGATTTGATCTTCAACTCTAGTTTTTAGCTCCACCTGGTTATTTTGAAGCAGCTTGTTGAAGAGGACCCTGAGCTCTTCTTGTCCTTGAGCTAGGTCTTGAATGAGAGTCATCTTCCCCAGCATCTGGGTTCTCATTGTATCTACCTCAGCTTGCAGACGTTTCAGTCGTTCGTCCTTATCGTCCTCAGAATTGTTCCTGACCAAAGTCCCCATGAGGAGCGTTCTCAACTCTTCCTGCCCCTTGGATAGGTTTAGAAGGATTTCCCTGAACCGAGTCTCTTGAGCATGAAGATCCTAGTTGTCTTATTGGGAAGCCATTGCTGAAATAAACAGCGAAGAAGGTAAGTGACCTGTAACAAGGGTACCTGTTATGCACTGATGTGTATGTATGCATGCAATGTTTTCAAGGATCTCGCGGGGTAAACAAGAAAATCGTTAGAATTTGAATTTGGGTAGCTTGATTGAAGGAACTTCGTGTTGCTGAGAGTCCTTCTTCAAGAGTCAAGGCTCACCATATCGAGTGGGTCATAGCCCCTGACTCAGGTTATCAACCTTGGCTAGAGGAAAATAAATCCCCTTTGCCCCTTGCTAGACAGTTTGATTCATCATGACCTGCATCACAGACCCTTGAGATCCTTGAAATGGGTTAGCCCTTATGCAAGATGTATGCAATGGTATGATGATATGATGTTATGCTATGTGGATGCAAAGGTGTGAGGTGTAAGTAAGCCCTGTTATAAGTCCAGATTAAGGACTGTAAACAAAACCTGCAAGAAACTCATGTGTCAGATAAGAATATGCAAATAGTTCAAGTTTTAAAGCACACAAGTCACACCAGAAAGCCCTTAGAGTTTAGGCCAGCATGAAGTTCAGGTACTACCCTCTTTCAGTTTCGTTGGTTAATACCTGTCCTAGAAAATAGTAATCGGGTTCTAGAGGATCTCAATATCACTGACTACCTTCAATCGGTCATAACTCCAGCATCGCAATCTTTTCTTGCGGCCAGAACCATCGCGAGAGTTTAGCCTCAATGAGTGTAGCATACTGCTACTGTTCTATGGCCAAGTTGGGTCAATTTAGGGTTCTAAGGTCGGTTGGTGCTTAATGACTCCTCAGAAGACCCATATTCTCCTCGTTGCAACACAAGGGATATCGGTACAGACCAAGGTGTCACACCAACGTAGCCACTGCTTCACCCGTGTCAGTCTATGCTGGACAGGTCCCTCACAACTTATGCTACCTAAAGGGTATTCCCTAGATCCGGGTTAGGATCTATGAAACTCCGATGCAAAGCCCACAAATATAAATCAAACAAAGCATTCAATTGAAAACATAAGGGTGATCTAATCCTAAGGTACACCTCACTTATTTAAATCCCCAGCAGAGTCGCCAGTTCTGTGATCGGTGGAAATAGAACTGACTGTTTTTTAAGCTGGTTCGTGAAATGTCGCGGTAAGCAAGAGTCGCCACCGTCTTTTATGTTCTCCAACATGGAAAGGACAAAAGCACAGCAAAATTCCTTCTTTGAGAATGTTTCTCGGTTCGGGAGGTAGATTTATAGAAAGGGAAGGTGTTAGCACCCTTTCTATCCATGGTTATCCATGGACTCTTAGGTACTTGCTCTTATGTTTTCAAAAATTGTTTTCTTTTCAAGTGTGCGTGGGTTTTGAAAAAGTTTCGTTTGAAAAATTTCTAAGTAACTCTTGTATCTGTCCTCAAGAATGTATGAAAAATTTGTTTGAAAACTTTTTGAAAGTGTGAGTGCGAAAAGTTGTTTTGTTTGTTTTGAGAGAGCAAGTACCCATGAGAAATCTACCTACTCTAAGGAATTAGACTGTGTAAGAGTCCTTTAGACAGTACTATCCCACTATTGAGAAGTAGGTAGCACCATCGTTGGAGGTATTCGGGTCAATTCGATTATTAGGGACATGTGTGGTCACCGAAGCAATAGTAGGACACCTTAGCGGTAACCCTAATGTCCTAGATCTTTTTTATCCGAGGCAACCGTTTCGAGGCAACTGGATCTTTAGACAGGAGGGCGACCTCTAAAACACCCTATACTCGACAACCACGTTCGAGGCAACCAGTGAGGCGTACCCTAGGAGTGGCATGTGCATGTGTGTTGTTTTCATGTTATATTATCTTGTACATGTATCATGGTGATCTACGAGTTGTTTTTAATTTTCATCCAAGTCTTGCATGCATATTAACAGTTAAGAGTGCGGAAAATAAAGTGCGGAAAGGTAAACCTACGCTATTACAAGGCGCGGGTCTATACATCGCCAAAAACAACAACCCGTTTGGAAATAAATACGGAAAGTAAAATAAAGCGATAAAATCCTAATTAACTATTACATTTCCGGAGCAGATACATAAATAATCAAAATAAATAATAATGCGCGAACAGAAATTTAATCGGGATGTCCTTAGGGTTTTGACCCTTTTTGAGAAAAGAATTTAAGTTTTGTCCTTTTTTGCAATTTACTTAAAATATTAAACCTAGTACTAATTAATTATTTAATTAAAAAGAAAAAAATGTTTTTTTTTTGTTTTTTAAGTCTTTAATGAAAATAAAAATAAAAGAAATTAAAAGTCAAGAAAACCCTAATTCTAGATTGTTTTTATTTATTGCAAAAAATATTAAAAGTTAAATCTAATTAAAGCTAAATTGATTAAATTAATTTATTTACAAAAATAAAAGTGATGAAGCTAATTTTAATAAATAAAATATTTTTTGTGTTTTTGATTTTATTAGGAAAAATGTTAATTGGTTAGTGATTAATAAAAAGAATAACGATTAATTAATTAAAGGAACATAATAAAAATAAAGAGAGAGTTTAGGAGTATACGAGCCTGATTGGAGGGGTGAAACAGTTGTTGGCGTCATGTGTAAACTGTTTTGTTTTGGCCATTTGTGCTTTGGCTTTTGACCATTTGTGTTCTGGCCTCAACGTTCCTTAACCTTCTCAGGATGTCTGCCTCGCCATGTATTGGTGTCATGTGTAAGCTGTTCTGTTTTGGTCATTTGGCTTTTGGCTTTTGGCCATTTGTGTTTTGGCCTCAACGTTCCTTAATGAACCTGCATGGGATCCTGTCTAAAATCTGCAGTGTTGAATCTCATGAACACATTAAATAAATTACTATATATCATAAAATACAAATAAAGCCAATATATGAAGAAATTTAATGTTTAGGTTAATATGGCATGTATGAATGATTATACCCTTTTGATCATGGAGATCAAATCAACCTTACCCTTACTGGAAAAGTAGTGACATGAATACTTTTATGCCCTTTTGATCATGGAGATCAAGCCAGCCTTATCCTTACTGAAGAAGTAGTGAGATGTTGGTTTGTAACTGAGATGACTTGTTTGTAGTGAGAGAGGGATTTGTAATAAGGATTTCAAGGTTTTAGGGTTCTTGAAAGAATTTGATATTCTGACAGTGTTGTGGCAATGTTTTTTTTCTCTCTTGATTTGTGTGAAAAGAATGTGATTATATAATGGAAATTAGGGTAAAGAAAATGGGCTTTGAATGTGCAATTGGGCCTCCAATGTTCACTTGAGTTCGTCAATTTCCAGACAAAATCGCAGGGACTTAAGTGCAATTTTTGAAGTTGAAATGTGAAAACAAAATGTAGCCGATATCGAGAACTAACTCCTGTCCGAAAATCGGCTCAATCGGATAAACGGTGAATTAGTTATGAATTTTTGAAGTTTCAGCTCAGACAAACTTATTTTGGGCTCCAGTGTCGACTCTGACACGTTCTTCAATAAAAAACTGGTATTGATCGGAGCATAATTCAGTCTCGACTTTTGAAGAAAAGTTATAGATATATGAGTCAGTGACCTTGTGTAAAAATATGAGCCCAATCCGATAAAAATTGACCGAGTTATGAATTTTCGAAGTTTCGGCCCAGATGAAATAATATTCAGCATTCAGGATTTTCAGCGTGTCACGCACTCTGAGCAAAAAACGAAGGCCTTTTGAATACCGTTTGAACTCAATACCTTCTGTGAAAATGTAACCAACTCAATTTGTGAAATTTTGGCGCCGGAACCAGCTCGATACGATGAAAATCGACCAAGTTATGATTTTCTGAACATGACGCAAATAAACTTCTGTCACAAATTTTCTGTACGAAAATACTTGATAAATCTACATTTTTGAAGACTTTCTGATTGAAATTGGCTTCTAGCCGTGAGAGATGAAAACATAGATGACGTCAAGACGGAATTTTGGCCACCGGAACGGGTTCAAAACGAGCCACGATCTTCAAGTTATGAATTTTTTAGCGCGTAAAAACTGCACTTTCAGCACACTTTTTCACCATATTTCTTCAAGAAAACTCACACATTCGGATACCTTCTTTAAAGAATTGACTCTTGAGCCGAACCTGAATTTGAGAATATGTTATCAGAGATATCTTGGTGAAAGAACACCTGAATATGACGCGCCGGGTTGGACTTGTGAATTTTTTTTGAAATGTTTTGAGAAATATGGGAGGGCAAATATTGGGGTACAACACCCTGCATGTTGCTTTTGGTAGCCAGGTTCATCTTCTGCATTTTGGCCTCCAAGTCCTCTGTCGAACCCTTTGCAGCAGCCAAATAAGAACCTGTGGTGGTTCTTTTGCTGGAGCTTTCAGCAACTCCTTTTATCAGTTTTAGGCCACTAGCAGCCTTCTTGTTTGACGCTTGGTCAACTTCCTTTTTCGAATCCAGGCCTTCAGTAGCCTTTCTCACCAATTCAATTGTTTTCCTGGAGATGTTCCTAGTGAAACTTCTGAAGATGGGTTTTATGATGAAATCTTCAGACACTTCCACCATATGAATGCCAACTGGTTCGACATAATGAGCCTCTGCTTGCAGTGGGTTTGTGTCGATTTTCATTGTTGGTTTATCAGCAAATTTCAGCCTTCCTTCCTTCAGTGCATGTTGAACGGGATCCCTGTAAAGGAAACATTGTGAGGTTTTATGTCCCAAAAAATTATGATATTTACAAAAACCTCTTTTCTTTCTCTATTCTAAAGGAGTAAATTTATCCCCTAGAGGCACTATCATTTGTCCATCTTTAACTAATAGATCGAATATTTCGTCACACTTGGATATGTCGAAGCTATAAGTTTTCTTAGGAAATTTATCAATGTTTTTCTCAGGTTCCACAAGATTTTTCCCATTTGATGGCACCAACAATTTACAAGAATATGGTGGTCCTTGTTTTAATTCAGCTAAATCAATTTCACCTTCTTTGACATCTATAGGATCGCTGTATGTCTCCGGATCATCATCATCCATTTCGACATAAGCTACCCTTTCTCGTCGAAGAGTTTTGGCAGTTTTAGCCTTTTCAGCTTTAAGGCGTTCTACTTGTCGAACCCTATCAGCAAGTTGGGCCATATCCCTTAGGTATTGTGTATCCAACTTTTTCCTAATCGAATAATCCAGGCCACCTGCTGCTATTTCAACTAATTCATGCTCAGGCACTTGGGTAAAGCATCTGGCTTTGAGTAATCTAAATCTATTTAAATATTCATCAATTGGCTCTGTGAACCTTGTTTCTACACTAGCCAATTCTTTTAGACTTATCTTGGTTTGACCCATGTAAAATTGTTCATGGAACAATCTTTCCAATTGGTTCCAGTTGTGGATCGAATTGGCTGGGAGGATAGTGAACCAAGTGAAAGCATTTTTAGTTAAGGAACTTGGGAAATATTTGATTCTAAGGTTCTCATTGTTTGCTATCTCGCCAGCCTCTATCAAATATCTGGCCACATGTTCGACAGTCGACTCTGTCGTATCCCCTGAAAATTTAGTGAATTTTGGGACTTTCCCCCTAGGTGGTAAGTCCGTTTGCAGAATATACTCTGACAATGGGGATGTAAAGTTTTGTCTGTGAAAACCAACATTCATCCCGTTTTGAAGCATGATTCTCTCGATCATAGCAGTTAAATTATTATCTGCCCCATAGTTCTGGTGTCGAACTTGTTGTATTAATTCATCAGCGTTTCAGTTTCTATTAGCCAGAATTACGCCTTGATCGATTTCTCGATGGTTTCGAGGTATCTCTATTCTTGGTTGTTCTACTTCTACCCTTGGAATTTGGGGGTTTGGATTAACAGTCACATCTTCTTCCATAATGACTCCTTGATTTAGTCTTATTGGTACCCTTTGGGGTTGTCGAACAACTTGGGGTAGTTGAGCAACTTGGGGTACCCCAAAGAATTCGGCCATGCGCGTCATTTGTGTTGTCATTTGTTGATTCGATTGTGTAGCAGTCTGAATGAGGTGATTTAGCACTGTACTTAGAGTTTGTGCTAACATTTGTACCATTTCATGATTACTTTCATCCATTTGTTGCCTCAAAATTGTCGTCGAAGCATTTGTGAGGCTTGGTATCATGTGAGATGGCCCTCCCAAAAATTGGTTTCTACTGGTTCCAGATCCCTGTAATGGTGATGTTGCATTCACCAAAGGTTCTGAAAAGGTAGACACAGCATTCATAAGGCTAGCCATTTCAGTAGTTGGCATGCCATATGGCTGTTCTCGACCCATCCAGGTTGTCGAACAGCCTGGGGGTACAGTTGATCGAGACCCTAGGTTTATCCTTGGTAGGGGTGTTCCCAAAGGACCTCTTGGACCCACATACGTAAGTAAGGGTCCAATTTTATTCATGGTTAACGCTGGTATTGATCCAACAGAAGTTGGGATATTCCCTTCGACATCAGTAGTAACTGCTGTTCCTGTGATCGGTGGAGGTATTTCTCCATGGTTTGGCTCGTTAGCCATACTACTCTCTCTGTTTTCTTTCCTAACAGTATATTTGTTGGTTACTCTACCACTTCTTAATAACATGCAATGTTATAACTGTACAGGAAAAAACACAATAACCCAGAAAATTAGCAACGTCCCACCAGGTGTGCCAATTTGTTTACCGTGGTTTTTGGTAAACAACCGCTGATCTCCAAAAAAGGTAAGGTTTTTGGTTTATTTACGGGATCGACCAAACTAATCCCAAAACATATGCTAATCTTTATGTAAAATGAGTAAGAAGGAAGAACGCACGTTCGACCCAGAGGAAGGATGTTTGAGATTGTTGAACAGTAAGCAAAAGCATAAAAATGCAAGTAAAAGAAGTAAAAAGATGACTTTGCAGGATAATGGTAAAGTAATGCAAAAAGACTTTTATTAAGTAAAAAAGGTGTTTCTAACGTACATTGCTCCACTTTTATCCTTTCTCATGCAGTAGTTACTTGGATAATATTTGAGAGATTTAGTACAATAAGTTGAACACACTTAAAAATCACACAAGCTTCTTAATTTATACTAAAAGTAGGTAACCGTCGAGGGGACATTCTGCGCTAGGATGAAGACAAGTGTATTCTGCATGCCTCTCGACCCATAACTTCTTACCATGTTGCCTTTCCTTAGACGCTGATGAAAACTACCTTTCCCTCCAATAATTCAAATTTCAAATGGTCTTCGTCCCATGTGCCAAAGCGTGAACACTTTCCTTCAGTCGAGCAACATACATCTGCTTCAGTCGAATGAACCCTTGGTCGAAGATTCTTATCATAACTTAGATCCTTTTTTCTAAGTTATCTCATGTGTCGAATGATACCTCCTGGCTTAGTTCATTCCAGTTGCTTGGTCCAAAAGACGGAATACAGTAGGTGTCGAAATTTGGAAGCCAACAGGTCATCAATTCACAAATGAAACAAGAAGTTGAGATTCACATTGCAATATGAAAAATTGAGTTCAAAATGAGCTTTAAACCTTCAAATCTAATCCAGGCAGCAACTATGCACATGAGACAAAGCTTTAAAAATTCAATCTCAAACATGTTTAGCGCAAAAGGAAATAGCACAGTAATACCACCCATATTAACTCTTGAATTCAAACTCGAATTATCACCAAAATACTATTTGAATCGTCTTTAAAAGAGAAACACACAAGCATGCCACAAACTACTATTCAACTCAAGAATAAAAAGATTTTCTCGCTCAAATTCACACAAAGGAAACAACATGTTGTCTTCAATAGTTTCTTAGTCAGATTTACGCACAAATAAATGCGGCATTATTGTCACCTTCATCGAAACTAAACCTTGAATATCCTTCATTCACAATCTCAATCGAAATTAAAATGGAAACAAAATTATCATGCTATAAATGTCAAATGAATTTAAAAATGAATAACATGATAACAAACTTCATCATACACAACAAAATGCATCCAACATAGTAATTCAACCAATCCCGACACACTCAATGTAGGCATTGCCAAACCGAATTTTATCACAAATTTCGCAGCATAAGGATTTAATTGAACCTACCGAACCAATTTTCAGAACTTGTCACTGAAATTTACAACATAACAGGGGCATAACGAACTAATCCACACCAAAATCGACGAACCGTTTTTTTTTTAAATTCAACACAGAAACTTTTAGCATCATGGTTATCTACCACATATCTCCAAATAAAAACCTAAAACTAACACCAACTATTATCACAGCATAGTAGTACTAACTCAAATCAAAACAAAATAGTAACACAGTTCTCAAAATTTCAGCAACACAATAGTAAAGGGATCGAAACATACCGACAAGCTGAAATCTAAAACAATGGAAAATTGGAGACAAATCGCGTGTTGAACAAAAGTTGTATGAATGCTACCGCGACGGAGAGAGATGCTAGCAGATGGAAATCGCACGAGCGCGGGCAGTAGCAGAGAAGCGGAAATCGTTGAGCTGTTGTGTTGGTCGAAGGTTCAGTGGCGTGAGGGAATTGAAGATGATGCGCTAAGGGTTGATGAAGGTGAGTGGTCGCATGAAAGTTTGTGGTTTGGACGTAGCAGTGTGTTGACGGAACATAATAGAGGGATTATGCACGGTTAGCTTATGCAGAAACGGAAGAGGGAAAGGGTGGTATCATGGTGAAGGGCGAAGGTGAGGTAGACAACGGATTATTGTTTGTGTGTGGATTGGAGGGGTTACGGAAAACTGTTGTTGCAGATGGAAGGAACAGAGGGTGAGGTAAAGGGAGATAAAGGGAGATTGGTGAGTGAAGGTTGAGGGGCCAGATGAAGGTTGAGTCGCGGAGAGAGGATAAGAGAAATAGAAGGGTGTTTGTGGAAGAAGGTTGTCACAAGAGAGAGAGAGAGAGATATGGAGATATGCTGGATTGTTGATTGAAGAGATGAGGGGGTTACTGATTGTGATGTTGTTTTTGTAATTTTTTTAACAAAGAAAGAAGTGAGACTATTAAATAGGAAGATGAAGAGTAAACTCAATTTCTTTTCTTCAAATCCACTAGCTCTTTTTTTCTATGGAACCTTAACTTTCTCTAACAACCAATGAGAGTAAAGCTTAGTTCAACAAATATTTTTTAATGATTAAAAAGACCTCTAAAAAATAAAAATGACATAAAAACCTGAAAGTATAAAAATTAATGCAATTTAAAATAATTTTTTTGATTTTTTCTGAATAAATAAAATAGAGACCCAAAATGACTAAAAATGATAAAAAATGGACAAAAATCTATCCGAAAAAATAAAATGTACACATTAAAATAAACTACCTGTCTCAAAGATTAATGAAAAAAATATTCAAATGATCAAAATCGAAATAAAATGAGAATAAAAATATCAGGCTGAACCAACATTTACGGTTAAAAACGAGACTTTGAACTGTACCGAAAAAATGAAGCGATCATACCGTCATAATCTCTGCGAAATGCAGATTCATAAAATGATTAGTAAAAGGTGAAAACTTGAGATATTTTTCTCGTTAATTTTTCGCACAGTATCGAATCGCTTTTAACAATCTGTCTGTAAAACCGAAATATCAATATTATCGACATATAAACAACTTAGAGCAATGCAATGAACGGGTAAAGAGATAAAAATGCATGAAGTGGAATATCAAGTATTTTTTAACTAAAAAATGATGCAAACTTCGATTTAAACCGATTTTTGGTCAACTTAAATACGACTAATGATACAAAATGTAATGAATGAAGATATTTGTTAATGATTGTAACCAAATAACAAAATATGATATGAAAGTGCGACTAAAAAATTTAGGGGCGAAATTTAGAGTGCAACACATAACAAAGCTCTCTCAAATTCTCAAAAAAAATCCAAAAGTTGCAAAACTCATAAACCTGAGTTTCAGCTTCTCCCATTCAAAACCAACGACTCCTTCATCCTTCTGAGATCTCCAGGAGGCGGTTCATATCATTACTCAACCCCCACGCGGCGTCTCAGATCATCCTCACAACTATACCACAGTGTTTTGGTAAAATTTTAATTCCAAACTCTCTTATCATGTAACTTAAAACCAATTTTATGCATTCATTCTTGTTATTATTAATGTTATGAGTAAATCTGATGTTTTACATGTAAGCATAAAGGCAGAAATAACATGATGTCATGGTTATGGCGTGGAATGTAGGAAGCTTCAGATTTCGTGATTCATGAGTTCTTAACCCAAACTAATGGCACCACTGAGATCGCATGGTCCAATATAATGGATCTAGAGTTTTTTTTTGTTTGATTGATTTTACAGATTTTGAAGAAAAACTCCCATCGGAGATGATTATGATTTCTACCCTCCATGATGGTTTGAAAAACGCAGAGGAGGTCAACACAGATATGGCAGAATGAAATTGTCATGATTGGCCTATTCCTCTTTCTTTTTTAAAAAAAACTTATTTATTTAAATTTATTTAATCTTTTCTTTTATAAAATCATAAAAAAATTAGATATAGATTTTAATTAATTAAATTTATTTTCACAATAAAAATTAATTAACTTACACCACCCACTTACACCACCTTCATAAACCATTTTCATGACAAAGCCTCAAGTACCATGTTAGAGGTGGAGCACATAGCCTTCTTGGCCATGTGGCTGTCTCGTTTTGTTTTATGTACTAAATCACTGCAGGTGACGAAGAAGATGTTGACGCTTGCAACGCAGCTCCATCACAAATACCCTCTCTTCTTGGCCGAATTGATTCTAGCCAACTTATATGAGTCTATCAGTAATGGCGTGACTCAACTTAAGGTTCTAGGAGACAGGGGAAGCTTGCTGCTATCTGGTCCTTTTTGGCTTCTGCAACTGTGGCTTAACGCCACCTTCGAACCTTTCCTCCCCCAAAAGAACATGATTAACGAAGAGGCTCCTGAAATCTTGAATAGGAGAGTCGAAGGCACTAGGCTTGTATTGCTAACTCCCCCTGATGAAGGCCAATAATTTCAAAAGGCCTTTACAAGCTTCGTAATGATGTTTGCGGAGCGAAAAAGCTTTGTTTTGACTATGGCTCCCTTTGCCAGTCGAAAAGTTGGCCCGGGGTGGTTTACCAGACCATACCCTTCAGACGTGGAGGATGACCTGACTGATGAGTTCGTGTGCATGTGGGAAGCGTTTCTCTGCCCCAGGATCACGCCTTTAAGATTTAAGAGCTCTAAGAACCAATTGAGCTTAATTGCTTATCAACCAAATCTTGTCTCTCGACAGTTTGGCATTGCTCAATCGCTTCCTTCGCCTATTTACCCTCGAGAGAAGCTGCTACTTTTTTACAATGCAAATTACTCAGAGGATGCCGCTACCAAGCATATTGGTAGGTATTCTGGTCGAACTATACTGACCATATTCTACTTTAACCTTCATTTTCTGAGTTCCGTCACTTTCGAGGCATGGTGGAAACAATACTATGACGAAGAGTTCTTCGATGAGAAGGACTTCGCCCACCATCTACGTGAGGCGTTCAAGCTGGTTCTCGACAGAGTTAAGAAAGGTATTCTTTTTTCTATCTCTTCATCTTAGACTTGTCTTTCGACACTTAATTAACTATATCTGTCTTGCCTTTTGTTTAGCTGTCAAGAGGGGTCACCTCGAAGAAAACCGCTGAGAGTACGAAAGGGGGAGATTCTGCTGTCAACCCCTCTCCTAAGGTATTTGTTGTACCCCAAAATTTTCCCTCCCTTTTCATCAACATTTTTTCATCACAAGACTCTTGGAATTCAAGATCAAGTTAGGGTTTGCTCTGCTCAAGACCCCTCCTTGCACAGTTGACCCAAATTAGGGTTTGAGTTTGCATAGGGATGTTTTGACCTAAAATGCCCAAAGTGACTTTCATGTTTCATGTTGGACTTACAAGTTTATCCATACCAAGTTTCAAGCCTTGATTCCAATCTTTGCCCAGTCAATTGGACAGTTGACCAAGAAATCAACTGTATTGGGGAAAAAGTCAACTGTGGCCAATTGACAGTCAAACCTCATGATTTTTGACCCATATCAACATAATTAACTCACTTAAACCATTTGGTCAAGTTTGGATCACAATTCCACAATAAATTTGATCAGATCACCAAAAGGGCAAAATGGTCATTTTTAGGGTTTTGACTGCACAAAGGCAATTTTTGACTGTTTGACCTAACCAATGGCAAACCAAGCTCACATATGGACTCAAGGACTCAATGGCATTGTCTTGACACATTCAACAAGTTCAAAAGATCTCAAATGCATAGGATTGACAGATGAATTTTTCAGTCAACTGATCAAAATTTGATTGTATACTGAAAAGTCAAACTTTGACTTTTTGGTCAAAATCAAGTGCCAAGATTCATTTTTCATCAAGACATGTCAAATTATGAAACTTGTTCATCAAGAAACCCAAAATTGCAAATTAGGGTTTAAAATGAGAAATTTTCATAACTTAGAATTTTTCTAAGTTATGAAATTCCCTTATTTTTTCCTAACTTTGTCCCATTTTTTCACCAAGATGCAAATGGATTCAAACAAAACTTGAAACATGAAAGTTGTAGGCCATTGCAAAATCTACAACTTTGATTCACAAAGTTTTATCAAAGGAATCTTGTATCTCAAGATATTATTTTTGGAACAAGGGTGCAAAACATTTTTAACTTAGAGAAATTTTGACCTATTCTAGGCAGGATTTTTGTCCAACTTCTTGGCCATTTTTCACATGGTTCCACTTGGAGTTTCAATTTGCATTACAAATATGGATTATAGTACACATTCCAAGCTTTCCAAATTGTCCAATAACTTCTCAAACACCCTTGTGGTTAGAGAGAATCGAATTTGCAAAGTTGGCCAAAACTCACTTTTGTTCTTGACCAAAGCATGTTCATAACATTGGCATTTTTCAAATCAGCTGGTTTATGCTATATTTAAGGCCTCTAAACCTCTTCACACTCAATAATTAAATGTCTAACCATTGTGTTAAGGTGTTATTTCTTCCCTTTGGGCATTGCACATAAAACTAATCCTTAATTGGAAAAAGGTGAATTGTCATTTTGATAAAGTGGTGCTTTATGTCAAATTCAAAATCCAAGAGGCATGGGGCCATATCTCTGAAGCCAAATCAAATCTACAAGTTACAAGTCTCAAGAGCAAGATATGCAGCATACATAGAGGGTGGTACATACCTGCATTGTCAACTTACACTTTCTTGCTTACATTTGAAGAAACCTTGCAAACTGAAGCCAACTTCCATTTCCTGTCAACACGGCCAAGCACAAACTTTGTTCTCCTCTTCCATACATCCCAACTAACCTAAGGCACGACTGAACTACCCCTCATACCTCCTCATACACAAAAACACCATCTTGTTGCCAAAACAGGGTACCTGCTGCAGATTGAGGTCCACAACTCAATCCACTCGTGCACTTTGGTTAAAAACCTTGCAAACACATTCCATACCATCCATTGAAACTATTCCAATCCCTAAACACCAGCTGTAACACCCCTAACCTCATCTGCCATTTTCATTTTTTCAGTTTTGCAGGTGAACTTCCATAGCACGATATAGAGTGATTCAAAGCAAGCTAGGAGTTAGGGAAGCATCCTTGGACTTCAGGCAAGCTCAACCAAAGCTCAAACTCCATTGAAGATACCTACATTGCTCTGTTCAAGTCAAGCTGAAACAGGTAAAACCATGAACTTCTATCTCTCAATCTAGGAAGAGTTAGGCTTAGGTTTGTAATGAAACATGCTCTACTCATAGCCCTGAAGCCATACATATGATTACTTTTCATTTATGTTAAGCGTGCTGTGAGAATTTTAGCCATGAACATTGAAGAAAAATTAGGTCAGAAATTGGGGGTGAAGAAATTCTCCCTGGTTTCTTAGAGTTAGGTCAAGTTCTTTACATGTTTGAATTCGTCTTTTGATGCTCTATAATATTGGTGTTATGAGTTTTGTGTAAAAGTCAAAGAATCAGGAGTTGGTGTTGGATCAAAGAGGCGCGCGTTTTTCTGTTCAAACAATGCTGGAGGTTGAAGACAAAGTTGGCTTGGGCTGGGCCTGAGTCAACTTGCTGTTCACACCCCTTTTTTTCATTTGCACCCCCTGGCCCATTGTGTGAAATATTTATTATTTTTGACTTTTTATTTTTTATTCTGACTTGATATTTTTTGTCCAAACATAAAAAACATTAAAAATATTTTTCCACATTTTTTTAATATTTATTTGGCATTTGTTTCATTTTATTAGTATATACATGTAAATAAATATATTTCCTTTTTATTCAAAACCCTAGAAAATAATACAAAAATATTTATTTTCCAGTTATTATTTTTTATTTACATTTTGAAAACATTTTCTAAAATATACATTTTTTGTAAATAATTAATATTTTATTTTTTGTACATATTTAGCATATTATATATATATATATATATATATATATATATATATATATATATATATATATATATATATATATATATATATATATATATATATATATATATATATATATATATATATATATATATATATATATATATATATATATATATATATATATATATATATATATATATATATATATATATATATATATATATATATATATATATATATATATATATATATATATATATATATATATATATAAATATACATATACATATTTTATTAGATATTTAGGACAAAAATAGGGAAATAATACATTTTTATTTTTATTAATATATGGCACTAAAAATACTTTTTTTTTACAATATACTTTTATTTTTATAAATTAATATATATATTGTATATAATTAATAAATATTACTATTTATTTAAAAACTAGGGTTTTGCCCTAAATGACAAAAATATTCAAAATTTGACCTTTTTATTTTTGTTTATATTTCACATTGAAAAATATTTTCACATACATAAAAAATCATTTTGTGCATAATACATTTGGCATATTCATTGTATTTATTTAAATATTGTACATTTAAACATTTGTATATTCGATATGGTTGTAATAATTTAGGTTTTATTTCCTTGTTAAATATCCCCAAATTCAAACATGTATCCCCATCCCCATAATCATGTTGTAATGATTTAGGACTTTAAATTCTCGCACATTTAAATGTTTCCAAATTATGCCATGATAGACTTAGGGTTTGTATGCAAACATCAATCAACAAATAGCTTGACCTAATTCAAGATAAACATGCATGAAAAACAAACAATGCACACTTGCACCCTTAGGGTTACTCCACTTGTTGTCTTAAAAAAAAAAGGGCCATGGTTTCATGTTAAGTATCTTTGGCAAAACAAAACAAAACAAAAAAAAATCAAATGATCATAGTCCCTCGATGACGCTATCTTGTTGCCTAAAACAAAAATGATCATAGTCCCTTAAGAAAATTGCCAAAGATACTTGGCATTATTGCCTCTATAGTCTATACAATGACCGGCGCCCGTCCCGTTAACATCCTAACACAAGGTTGTTCACCAAATACAATGGTGAAACAACACTGTTAAAAGGGTTAAAACATGAGAAAGATCTTTGAGAAATTTAGGGTAGATAGCTCCTGGTTACTTGACCAAACTTGCAAAATAATCCTTGCCATTTTTCAAAACACACATCACAGCACAACTTCAAAAACAACTTTCAAAAACATTGAAACATCTTTTCAAAAAGACAAACACCCTTGTAAAACATTCAAACAAGAATTGTTACAATGGTTGCCTAGACAAGGCATCTTTTTCAAAACATTTTCAAAACCACACACACAAAGCACCATTTCAAACAATTGAAAAGCAAAGGTAAGTGATCTAAGCAAGTAACTAAGAGCCCATGGATAACCATGGATAAAAAGGGTGCTAATACCTTCCCTTTCTATAATCTACTCCCCGAACCCAAGAAAACATCTCAAAGGTTTTTCCTGTGCTTTTTAACCTTTCCTTAGGATAAAATAAAAAGTCGGTGGCGACTCTTGCTCAACCGAAACATTTGCGAAAACAAACGCAAAACCTCAAGTCAATTCTCCCACCGTATCACAGTATTTATCTTTCTTTTCTACCCTTAGTCTTATTTGACATAGGTATTGATCCTCTCGACTTGATTTCCTGGGTATTCAGAAAGCTACCCCTAAAAAACGGAAGGTTCAAGAGATCCAAATCTCTAGCGATGAAGAAGAAGAGGAGTCGCCTACTGTTCCTTTGCAGAGACGAAGATTGAAAAAACCAGCTCCTGCCATCGAACCCCGTCCAAAAATCAGGATTAAAACTACAGCTGGGAGGCTCCCTCCTGTAATCATCAATGAACCTACTGAACAGGAGGTAATCGCTAGGTTAAACAACCCCAGCGAAAGTGACAACTCTAGTCCTGGTGCTGAAATCCCAGTCCAGGTATTTACTTTGACTGCTTATTATTTATTCCTCCATTCTCTTTTGCTTTGTGAAGATTCTAAAAGAAACAAATTCTTTCTATTTTCCAGGACATTGCTGGCACTTCCACACGAATTCCTGCTCATGTCGAGGGTTCGGTCACTCTCTTGAATAGCGAAGGGGATCCTACTTATAGGCCCTTTTCAGCGAAAGACTCCTTTATGAGTTCAGCTGACGAAGTAAATCAGACTTCTGAACCCCAGCACGAAATCATAGAAGAGGCTAATGAAGAAGAAGCTGCAGGGAACCAAGAGGAGATTCGGATCCCGTTGGTCAAAGTGCAAGAGACTGAGGAGGAAGGTATCCCTGGTGTCGAAACTGAAACAGAGAGGGAAAATGTAGAGATCCCAGAAGCTGAGGGTGAAGAAGTTTTTGCTGAAGGAAACCAAAATCCTCCAGGCACTGAAACAATTCCAACTCAAGTAGCCAACATGGTTATTACAACCAACGAAAGTATCCCTTCGACGGGATCCAGAACCAAAGAGGACTTGGCTTTACTGAAGCAACAAAATCCGTTAGGTTATCTAACTGCAATTCTGGAGGGTCGAGAGAGTTCCTCTGACCGTAGTGCCTCGACTGCATCTGGAAGATCCACTTAGACTTCCCCTCTCAACGAGGCTCTTCAAAAGGTTAAAGCACAAATCTTTAAAAGAGATTTGATGTTAACTTTAGAGGGGGAACCAACAGCCCCTTACTTTCTGAAGACTATCTTGAAAGCTGTCGATCTTCTTATTGCCCCTCCAGATGTAGCCAGTGTAATCTTGGATTTACTCTCTATTGTTGATCAGGTATCAGCGGATTACAACCGCCAGAGAATTCTCAATCGTGAGATCGAAGAAGCCAATGGTCAAGTGGCTGCTGCTTGGCATGCTGCTACTGAATCCGCTTCTAGAGTAAAGGACTTGTCGAAGGCTCAGGAAGCTAGGAAAAAGGCGGTCGAGGAAATTGATCAAGACAATGTTCAGTTGAGAGCATAGATTGAAGAGTTGGGAGCAAAAATTGCTGCCAACAAAAAAAAGATGGAGGAGATTCTTGCTGTGAACAATGAATCAGAAAGCCAAGAAGAATTGGCTGAAGGGTTAAAACACGCCGATCGAGCTCAATCTCTGGATGCCAAGATCGAAACCCTTCACCAATCGAAAGCTCTATGTGATTGACGACTAGAGTTGCAGAGGATCAAGTACCTTCAGATTAAAGTTAACCTTCCCTTTTGGATCTTGTTTCTCTCAATTATGTAATCACTTTCTGTAACGATTTCAGAGCCATTTTGGCACCTTTAATGAAAATCTTTTAAGTTTCCATTTTGGCATTCTTTATAATTAGTGATTATATATTATTTATTTTTATCTCTTGAAGCATGGGTCTGTACGTTTTCAAGTATTTACCATTTACCTTCAAGAGTCTTTGATCTTCGCTTAATTCTTCAATCTCATAGGCTCCGCCTGAGAATGCTTGCACAATCTTAAAAGGTCCTTCCCACTTAGGGGACCATTTTCCCAAGCTTCTGTCTTTTCGATCCATTGGGATTATTACTTTCCAAACTAGATCTTCAGGCTGAAATTTCTTGGACTTTACCCTTCGATTGTAGGATTTCTCGACTCGCTTCTTCTGTAACCTCAAAAGATCCAAAGCTTTCAACCTTTCTTCGTCTAAGTCTACTAGCTCATCCAACATCATGCTCCAGTAGACTTCAGAAGGGATCTCATGATGTATCTGAATCCTTGTCGCTTGCAAGTGAATCTCCACTGGTAACACTGCATCATGACCATAGGTTAGGCAACATGGTGTTGTCCCTGTGGCTTCTTTTGGACAAGTTGGACATGCCCACAAGACTTGGTATAGTGTCTTGTGCCAGTTTCTGGGTTTCTTTCCTACATGTTTCTTTATTAAACTGATCACTACTTTGTTTGCTGCTTCGACCTGGCCATTAACTTGTGCATAATAAGGCGTAGACATTAACAGTTTGAATCCCATTTCTGCAGCGAAATCTTGCATTTTTCGACCAGTGAAGACTGACCCTTGGTCTGTAGCTATTGTTTCAGGGATTCCAAATCTGTATATGATGTACCTTTGAATGAATTCAATGACATTCTCCTGGTCTACATTGACTAAAGGAATCGCTTCGATCCACTTAGTAAAATAATCAATGCCCGCCAATATATACTTCTGACCTTTAGAAGATGCTGGTCGAATTTCTCCAATGAGATCCAAGGCCCATCCCCTAAAAGGCCAAGGTTTCACAATTGAGTGAAGTTCGTTTGCTGGAACATGTTGAATGCCTGTATGCTTTTGGTATTCCTGACACCCTTTGGCAAACTCAACACAATCCTTTAACATAGTGGGCCAATATAAGCCTTGTCGAAACAATAACCATTTCATTTTTTGGCCTACTTGGTGTGCTCCACATGCCCCAGCGTGTGTGGTGGAAAGAGCCACATATGCTTATGTTTCACTTAAGCATTTCAAAAGTACACCTTCTGGTGTTTTCTTAAATAGTTCATTTCCCATCAGTACATAACTTAGCGCTCTGTATTTTATCTTTCGTTCTGTCGAAGCTGCTAGATTTTGTAAATAATCCACTACAGGCTTTCTCCAATCTTGCTCTGTTAGATTGTCTATGAACGAAATTTCAAAATTTTCATGATCAGTGTATCCTAACTTTGTGGTCTTTAAATCTGATGGAAATAATTTGGTGGCAGTTACTCTTCTTCTAACTTAGATTGCCTGTTGTAGCCTCTCTTTCGAAACTTTATACCCAGAAGCAATTTGTGCCAAATCGTTGGCTGCTTGATTTTCCAATCTGGGTATGTGTCGAATGCTAACTTCCTCGAAGGTTTTCAACAACCGTCTGGCTATTACGAAATACATAATAAGGTTTTCTTTTATGCATTTGTATTCTTTCGTAATTTGTTTTAGGATTAACTCTGAGTCTCCCATTATTTCGACTTGAGTTTCCCCCAATTCCAACAAAATTTCAAGGCCTATGATTAATGCTTCGTATTCAGCCTCATTATTGGAGCAATCCCCATCTATTTTGTACTTAAATGTTGTTGGAATTTTATTTGGAGAAATAATAAGGACTCCGACTCCACCTCCATCTTTAAAGCTAGAACCATCAAAGTAAAGTTTTCATGGTTCGATCTCTAAATAATTTAGTGATTTTTCTTGTATCGAGTGGTCGACTATAAAGTCTGCGACCACTTGGCCTTTCATAGCCTTGAGAGGCATAAAAGTTAATGAATATTCAGTTAATGCAAGTACCCATTTGCCAATTCTACTATGCAAAATGGGTTTCGACAACATATACTTGAAAACGTCAAAATGAGACGAAACATAAACATTAACTGGCTTTATATATTGCTTAAGTTTTGTACATGAAAAATACAGACATAAACACAGTTTTTCAACTTCGTTATATCTAGTTTCTGCATTGTTTAAAACTCTACTGAGGTAGTAGATGGGCCTTTCGACACCATGTTCATCCTCCTGAGCTAGCATGCTCCCTAAAGTCTTATCAGACGCAGCTATGTACAGTCTCATACTTCTACTTCGACAAGGAGGCACCCGAATAGGTGGTTTAATGAGGTACTCTTTGATTTTGTCGAAGGCCTCTTGATGTTCTTCCCTCCATTCAAACCCTCCTTTGTTGAGTCGAAGTAAAGGCGAAAAGGCTTGCGTTTTCCCACTAAGGTTGGATATAAATCTCCTTAGGAAATTTATCTTCCCAAGTAAGGATTGCAATTCCTTTTTGTTAGTTGGTGCTTTGGCCTGCAAGATAGCTTTGGTCTTGTTTTAGTTTATCTCTATGCCTTTCTTGTGGACCACAAAACCTAAGAAATCTCCTGCTTTTACACCAAAAGCACACTTCAGAGGATTCATCTTCAGGCCATAGTGTCTCATCCTCTCAAAGGACTGTCGAAGGTGATCCATATGGGCCTTCCCTGAAACAGATTTGACAACAATATCATCAATATAAATTTGCATGAAAGTGTCAATAAAATCATGGAAGATCGAATTCATGGCTCTTTGGTATGTTGCCCCTTCATTCTTTAGGCCAAAAGGCATCACTACCCATTCATAGGTGCCTAAAGCCCCAGGGCAACGAAAGGTCGTTTTAGACATATCTTCTTCAGCAATGAAGATTTGATTGTATCCAGAGTAGCCATCCAACATACTCATGTATTCGAAACCAGCGGCAGAATCCACAAGCATTTCTGCCACTGGCATTGGATATTCATCTTTGGGTGTTGCAGCATTGAGATCTCTGAAATTGATGCACACCCTCAAGGTACCGTTTTTCTTTATAACAGGTACAATATTTGCAATCCATTCGACATACCTGGTCGTTCTAATGAACTTGCACCTCAATAGCCTTTTGACCTCCGTTTTGATCTTTGATAAGATCTCTGGCGCAAACCGTCTTGGAGTCTGCTTAACGGGTTTCTTTCCAGGCTCTATTGGTAACTGCAGTTCGACCAATCCTCTGTCAAGACCAGACATCTCGTCATAGTCCCACGCGAAGCAGTCCTTGAACTCTTTCAGTAATTTGATCATTTCGATCTTGAGTCCTGGATCCATTTTTGTGCTTATGTATGTGGGCCTGTTTACAGGACCTTCGCCTAGATTTGCCTCTTCTAGAGGATCTTGCGCCAACATTCTAATATTGTTCGCCAGCGGGTCCTTTTCGAAACCAAGAGGTTCATCGTCATAGATGGCGTATAACCTCTAGTCTAGAAAGTCTTTCGTTCCCAAGTCGGGAGGCTCTGGGTCGAAATCTTTCCCAGGCCCTGTCTTCGAAAGGACTTATTCATGGCTTTGGAAGCCACATATTTAACTTCAGCCTCTAAGGCCGCTATCATTCTTCTTTCGGCCACATAAGCTGAAATCTTTTGGAGAGTTAATGACTCAGTCATCATCATCAAACTCGCTGCCCCAGCCTGTTGGCCGTATATCACTGACTCCTCCAAAGTCTATGTTGGATAAATCTTCTCTATCCGACTGGAAGCCATAATTAGAGTGTAGGTATATAGAGCAAAACGCATTAGGAGTTGGAGTTAAATCAAACTTTGGTGGGTTACAAGGCCCTATGTGAGCCAAATTCTTGTCGAAATCATTCTTTCCGACACTGTTTATTTCACCCAGGTAATAACTCTGGTCTGCTTCAATGTTCTCCACAATGCCATATGGGCGCCACATTATGACCCTTTGGTGCATCGAAGATGGCACTGCTCCAATGCCATGTATCCACTCTCGACCAAGGAGTAGATTGTAGTTGGGCTTTGCTGAAATAACCATGAACATGGTGGATCGAAGGATTGAGCCCACTTTGAGTTCTAGTTGAATGACACCTGTTGTACCCCAAAATTTGGCCTCCCATATTCTTCAAAGTTTATCAAGAATCATCTTCAAATGGTTCAAGATTTCTCAAGGGATTGCACAGTCAAACATCCTCCTAAGCCAGCTGAAATTAGGGTTTTGGTTCTTACAAGGAATTTATGGTTTACAATGGTCCAATCAAGTCCCATATGCCTATATACATTGTCAAGCATCCACATGCCAAGCCTCAAGACTCACAGGGTCAAATTGCACAGTCAAAAGCCTCATTTGCTTCACAGTCAACTGTAGGGGTAAAATGGTCATTTGGCAGTCAAAAGTCAAATTTTTTTATCAACATCTTATTTTGAAGCCACAATCATCATTTGATCAAGTCTTGATCATGATTCCACAAGCATGGCTCAAAAATCATCAAGATGCAAAAAGTTTCTATTTTTGGACAGCTAAAAAGTCAACTGTAACTTGACCATGGCATAACTTTTTCATGGTTCATCAGAAAAATCCCATCCAATGCTCATTTTTAAGGGGATGACATTTCCTACAACCAATATTCATATTCCAAGTCCAAGAAATGCTCCCACAAAAAGTTATCAATTTCTACATTATAGGTCATTTTCAAAAGTCAACAAAAAGGCATTTTAAGTCAAAGACCATAACTTGAGATTGGTAAACCAAAGTGACATGGGACCAAAGGCATTGGTTAGAGGACTTCAATACCTTTCCAAAATGTCCAAGAACATGTTCATAGGATCAAAATTGAGCAAGATATGCATTGGAGAAGTTGGGAAATTTTTGGGAATTTACAAAAGTCAACTTTGCCTAAAACACCTTGTTTTTGCTAATGGGCCTCAAATTCCTTCTTGAATCTTTGTCCAAGGCCTATGCACGACCCATTGAACTTAAATTGATTTATTTTATTATTTTTAATTAATTAATTGAATTTTTATTAATATTAATTCATTTAATTCATTTAATTGTAGGAAAATTCAAAAGATATGGTTTTCAAATCTTTTGTGAAGCAAATAAGATCAGGGCAAGCTGGCAATTTCGTGCATCCATCAAAGAGGCAAAAATATCCAGTTTTGGCAAGGTTTTTCAATCAAAAAGATTGAAAAATATTTGATTGAAAATCAAAGATGCAAAACTTTATTCCATGGATTCTTGGACAAAGTTTTACCCTAATTCCATTCCAATACAAATACTGAAGCAAGCCCTAAAGCCTTGGACGTGCAAAAGCTGCTGCAGAAGCCATAGCCAATTCCAAAAAACTCAAGAAAATTTGAAATCTGAATTCCACCTTCCAGGCCCTTTCAAAGCGAGTTAAGAATTCTAATACGTTGCATAAGTCCCCAGAAACGTTTTAGAATCAAAACCAAACGCCCAGGCCTAAGGAGTCGCCCCACACGAACTCACGGTTTGCATAATTTTATTGGAATCGAAATTCATTGTTCATGCATCATTAACATAATTTGTTGTTTGTTTTGTGTTGTATGAGTCCACAGGAAACTAATGGTATGGTTCAATTGCCTTGAAACGCCCTGAAACGAAAATTACCATGGACGAATTCTAGGTTTTCAAAGCTTCCAATTTGGGGGTTTACATCATAAGCAAAATCAGACCTTGAGACGCATATGGTTAGATTCGTCAAGGCCAGACGAATCAAACCCAACCCTCGCGCCCTATTTATATAATGCACAGACCTAACCGCTATTTTTGGCATTTGCACTTTGTGGGGGTTAAAAACCCCCGCTAATTGTTTTTTGTTTTACAGGAAAAGGATGAAGACGAAGGACGTGGAAGCAGGTGGTTGGGTAGTTCAAATGGAACGCGCGTTTTTTTATCTTTCCAGCATAGTTGTTATGTTTTAAATATTATATTTATTGCATATCATATGAACAAAGCGTGCAAAGTGGCTTGGTGGAAGGTGATGTGTCTGGTAATCACTGGGACCTGGGTTCGATTACCAGGTCCCCCAAAATACTTGTTCTATTTTTTCTAACAAATTCCCATGCAGCGCTTTCTAATGGTTCCACCATACACCTCAACCATCCAAGCGCCAAGTGTTCATAATCAACAATCCAAGGGCTATGAAGTGTTGACCATCATGTTTCCCAGTCAAAGCCAGCGTAGACTATCCAGAAAGTCAAAGTAGGCTTGATTCTTAATGGGCCAGATTGCTTCTTCAAACCTCTATTGGGCCCAGAATACCCCCCTGGTTAATTACTTCTTTTCTTATTATTTTATTTTGTTTTCTTTTAATTATTTCATTACTAATTATTATTATTATTTATTTAACTAACAAATTAATTAATTTTCATAATTAAATCAGGAACTTAAAATATTATTTATTTTTATTAATTATTAATTTCACTTTAATTCATTATCTTGTAAATAAAATACTAACAAATTAATTAGTTTAATAGGTCAATTTTAATCTCTTTTTCATAAATAAATAAAATCATGTAGAATTAGGGTTTGACAATTTTCAATCATATTTTCTTATTATCATTATTCTTATTTATTAATTATTATTTTTGTAAATAAGTGTAAATTAATTAATTTAGTAAATTAGGTAATTTTGACTATTTTACAATAAATAAAACCAATTTAGAATTAAGGTCTTTTGACTTTTAATTTCTTTTCTTTTTATTTTATTTTCATTAAAAAAACTTTTCTTTTAATTAATTAATTAATTAGGTTTAGGTTTAATATTTGATTAATTGCAAAAAAGGACAAACTAATTTCTTTATTTCTCAAAAAGGGTCAAAACCCTAAGGACGTCCTGATTAAATTTCCGTTGCACATTATTCTTATTTTGATTATTTATGTATCTGCTCAAAAGATGTAATAGTAATTAGGATCTTTACCGCTTTCTTTACTGTCCGCATTTATTTTCCAAAACGGGTTATGTTTTTGGCGATGTATAGACCCGCGCCTTGTAATAGCGTAGATTCATATTTCCGCGCTTTATTTTCCGCACTCTTAACTGTTAATTATGCCTGCAAGACTGTATGCCAAATAAAATCAATCCGTAGCTCACGAATGCATGATTAAAGATAATATAACATGAAAACAACACATGTGCACATGCCACTCCTAAGGTACGCCTCACTGGTTGCCTCGAACGTGGTCGTCAAGTATAGGGTCCTGTCTAAGATCCAGTTGCCTCGAAACGGTTGCCTCGGATAAAAAGGATATAGGACATTAGGGTTACTTCTAAGGTGTCCTACTATTGCTTCGGTGACCACTTTGTCCCTAATAATCGAATTGACCCGAATACCTCCAACGATGGTGCTACCTACATCTCAATAGTGGGATAGCACTATCTAAAGGACTCTTACACAGCCTAATTCCTTAGAGTAGGTAGATCTCATGGGTACTTGCTCTTTTCAAACGAAACTTTTTTCAAAAACCCACACACACTTGAAAAGCAAACAAATTTTGAAAACATAAGAGCAAGTACCTAAGAGCCCGTGGATAACCACGGATAGAAAGGGTGCTAACACCTTCCCTTTCTATAAATCTACCTCCCGAACCGAGAGACATTCTCAAAGAAGG
Organism: Vicia faba; assembly: GCA_948472305.1. Lineage (NCBI taxonomy): Eukaryota > Viridiplantae > Streptophyta > Magnoliopsida > Fabales > Fabaceae > Vicia > Vicia faba. The sequence continues at coordinate 69,444,678 of OX451741.1, read as the reverse complement.
AATTTTGATGTGCTTTTGTCCTTTCCATGTTGGAGAACATAAAAGACGGTGGCGACTCTTGCTTACCGTGACATTTTGCGAACCAGCTTAAAAAACAGTCAGTTCTATTTCCACCAATCACAGAACTGGCGACTCTGCTGGGGATATACTTATAAGGGAGGTGTACCTTAGGATTAGAACACTCTTATGTTTTCAATTGCTTGTTTTGTTTGCTTTAAAATTGTGGGCATGTTTTGGAGTTTCATAGATCCTAACCCGGATCTGGGGGATACCTTTTAGGTAGCAACAAAACTGTGAGGGAACTGTGCAGGGTATACCGACACGGTTGAAGCAGTTTGCTATGTTGATGTGGCACTTTGGTGAGTACCGGTAACCCTTGAGTCAAGTCAAGGAGAGTACGGGGCCGCCGCGTGGTGTCGCGAAGCATCAACTGACCTTAGAACCTTACTTGACCATCCTGGCCTCTTTAGGGTAGTGAGATGACCGACTTTGGTGCAGTCCGAAGTTGGTAGATACTCGATACTACACTCATTGAGGGTTGTTTTCTTGGAATATTTTGATCGCCAGTTCAGTGGCTAAATCAAAACAATGAATACAGAAAACAACCCAATGATATTGAGCTCCTTAGAACCCGGTTACTTTTGATAGGACAGGTTTGAGCCCACCAACTTCAAGAGGGTAGTACCCTAAACTTCATGCTGGCCTAAACTCTAAGGGTTGTCTTGTGTGACTTGTGTGCCTTCAAACTTGACTACTTGCATGCTTGTTATCTGACACTTGAGTTTCTTGCAGGTTTTGTTTACAGTCCTTAATCTGGACTCATAACAGGGTTTACCTACATTACTCCACGCATAGCATAACATCATACCATCATACCATTGCATACATCCTGCATAAGGACTAACCCATTTCAAGGATCTCAAGGGTTTGTGATATAGGTCATGATGAATCAAATGTCTAGCAAGGGGAAAAGGGGATTTATTTTCCTTTAGCCAAGGTTGTCTAGAAATCCAAGCATGATTGACCTGAGTCAGGGGCTATGACCCACTCGATATGGTGAGCCTTGACTCTTGAAGAAGGACTCTCATCAACATGAAGTTCCTTCCATCAAGCTACAAAATTCAAATTCTAACCAATTTTCTTGTTTACCCCGCGAGATCCTTGAAAACATCGCATGCATATCATACATATCATTTCATTACAGGTACCTTTTTGACAGGCCACTTAACTTCTTCGCTGTTTATTTCAGCAATCATCATGAATCCTGAATCATCCAATGAACAAGCTATCAAGGCCCTCCAGGCCCAGAATGCCCAGTTCCAGGAGTTGGTTATGAGCCTAGCCCAGGGTCAACAGGATTTGAAGACTCTGCTCTTGAAGAAGAAGAAGAAGAGGACTGTGCTGTTCAACCCTAGACGCAAATCTGGGAATGGATCACAAAATGAGGCTGAGCTGACTCCCTCATCTGTAGGCAAGGACAGTCCCCAAAGGAGAGAGGTTCCTAGTCCAGTGGTCTCCGACAACGAGACTGATTTCAATGATGAACAGTATCCTCCTGCCAAAGACAGGTACAAATAGCTCGAAGACCGTCTAAGTGCTATGGAAATACAGAAGGTTCCCGGCCTGGACTTCGAAGATCTAGGTCTGTCTTCTGGGGTGGTGATTCCTCACAAGTTCAAGGCACCTACTTTTGCGAAGTACGACGGAGCTTCCTGCCCTAAGCTACATCTCAGATCATATGTCAGGAAGATCCAACCGTATACAGCTGACAAGAATCTATGGATCCATTTCTTCCAGGATAGTCTTTCAGGGACTCAACTTGAATGGTTCTATCAGCTAGATGGAGCCAGCATTCGTAACTGGGAGGACTTGGCTACTGCATTCTACAAGCAGTACCAGTATAATTCCGACCTCGCTCCTACGCGTACCCAACTCCAGGGTATGTCACTAGGGACGTGTGAAGGATTCAAGGAATATGCGCAAAAGTGGAGAGACCTTGCTGGAAGGGTGCAACCACCTCTGACTGACCGTGAGCTCGTTGATTTGTTCCTGGGGACCCTGTCTGGTCCATTCTTCAACCACCTAATTGGTAATTCTTCTGCTGGGTTTACAGATCTGATCTTGACTGGTGAGAGGATCGAAGCTGGTATCAAGTCTGGGAAGATACAGAATGGTGACTCCTCGAACACTGAGAAGAAACCATCCAAGAAAGAATCCAGTGTTGTCTATGGGTCAAGAGGGCATAATAAATTTGAACACCGCCAAGCTGTCAATGCGGTAGTTATTTCCAAACCAGCCAGTGATCCTCAATATTGCAACCAACAAAGGGAAGAGAGACCTAAAAGGCAATTCACTCCCCTTGGCATGACCTTGTCCCAGATATTGCCACAATTGCTGGAGACCAAGTTGGTAACTCTAAGGGACCCTCCTAAGAATCCCAACAGGACACCTTCAAGGTATAACCCCAACGCCTTCTGCGCTTATCATTCTGACAGCCCGGGGCATGCTACAGATGATTGTTGGACTTTGAGGAACAAGGTTCAGGACTTGATTGATGCAAAGGAAGTCCAGTTCGACTCTCCAGAGACTCCCAATGTGATCATTGCTCCCTTGCCAAAACACGGCTAGGATTGGAAATTTTTTTGTTCATTCGAATGTTCAAGTTGTATTTTTCTTTGATTGTTCAAACATTTTATTCATGTCAAACGTTGTTATTTCATTAATGCATTACACATGTCTGTTTTGAAGTAATTATTTCGTATTCACTATATGCAAACTGCTTTCATATTTTTGTGATGATCAACACTCGGTTAATAATTCTAAGCCTCTTGAGGGAGGATGACGAAAACGATACCACAATCTACAGTATGCTTTTGAACAAACCCCGCTGATGAGGTACAGGCATTGTTTCAATTCCTAAACACTGGAGTTATAAGGAAGATAATCCCTCGTCAACCCCTTCGAGCCAAAGAAGTAGGAGTTTTTCTTTTCACAAAAATTAAAACCCTTAATCGTAACCTGGGGCAGGGTAGTTCTCTCAGTTAATCCAGGTGCACAATGAATGGCATCAAAGGAGTCCTTACAAAGCAAAAGACAGTGATGGTTCTGAATAATCACCAAGACAGGCAGTCATTACCAAAAAAAAAAAAAACTAAAGCCCAATAAGTCAAAACCTATGAAGGAGACTTACAAAACGGGGGCATCCCGCTGACTGTAAACGCAAAAGAAACAGTTCAGGCAAAAAACAGGGATAACGAAATCAAAAAGAAAGAGGTCCTACAAACTCTCAACAAAAGGAAATGACTGCCTATTCAAAATGAATTGTCAACATCATCACTGGAATAGCAAAACAAAGACTCAAACAAGGTCTAACGCACGATCAACTGAGTTTAGGTTTGAAGAACATCACGAAGAGCGGGTGGGTACCAATAAAATTTGAGCCTTTATCCTTTGTTTCTTAAACCGTGAACCAGGCCACGCTACAACCCTTAAAAAGTCCTAGCTGAAGCATGGGTTAGTTCGAAAGCATACTGTTACAAAGGTATCCTGACTCCTTAAGGCTTGCGGTAAAATAACGAGTTGACATCACAGTTTACAAAAAATTTGCTGGTTTTACTGAAAAAACGCATTTTCAAAGACTTCAAGACAGACATAAGCTTTGCATTTTTAACATAACTTTGTTTGCATATGACTTTTTGTTCGAACAGCAGAAAAATTCGCACAAAGAATATCTAATGAACAGAAGCACTTCCAAATAAGGGGCATGGCATGATCATGGTCTATCATCTGGGGTAGTCCAGTCAAGATTCAGAGAATCTCTCAAAAGGCCAACCAGCTTGGGGAAAATCTCCATCTGGATCACTTGGGGCATTGGGCGATCAAACGAAGATATTCTGGTGGTATGGTAACACTGCACTACTGACAGTGACAACTTCCTGCATCCTGAGAGCGTGGACATAGTCGGAAAAATGCTGCGCATAATCAAAGACCCGCTAGGTTGACACACCTAGGCAAAAATAAGGGCTTCCCGGCGAACCAAAAGGGTTCGGGCAAAAATAAGGGATGAAAATGAAAAAAATCTGTACACCCGACAAGTCGAAAACCTGAAAAGGCGGCTTGGGCAAAAATGGGTATCCCGATGGACTGAAAACCCGAAAGGGAGGTCCAGGCAAAAATTAGGGATCAAAGCGTACGACTATGTCCCGTCATCTCGTCACTCGCCTACCAGAAGAAGATTTGTCAATCGGCAGTCATCAAGCACCTCATAGGCCTTCTTCTCCCGCAGAAACTGGGGCAATAAGAATTGTCTAGGCGATCAAGCTGCTCTGTCCTCCAGGTACAAGGTAGATTCGGCTGAAGAATGTAACCAGGATACCTCTACTCCCCGCAGAGTAAGACAAGACTCAACAATACTCTCCCCCGAGCAGAGTTGGTCTCCCGTCAGCCCTAAAAAAGGCATAGCATCCTCAGCAAGTCAGCAACGCTCTCCCCAAGCAGAGTAGCCTACAATCAGCCTTGAGGAAGTTGGATATCTCCAAAAGATCTCGATATTCCCCAGCGGAGTATACAGATGTTCCTAAGCAAGCATCCCCGACAGTCTTGATCTAAGATTGTTCCCCGGCGGAATACAAGATACCCCCAGTGGAGCCACTCCCCAGTACAGTCCAAAAGTTTCCCCAGGAGAATTGAATCAATCTCCCCAGTAGATTCTGGAAGCTTATCCCCAGTAGATTCTGGAAGCTTATCCCCAGTAGATTCTGGAAGCTTATCATCTTGCAGAGTACGAACGCATCTCCCCGACTATATTCAAAGGTTATACCCCACCAGAGCCTATAACTGGGTTATCCTCAGCTAATTACCACGGAAAATCGTCCTCGGCGAAATTCTTCCTATCCCCCAGCGGAGTTCATCAAAGTTCCTCAACAAAACCTATCAACGGTATCCCTAACGGAGTTATCATCAAATCTCAGCGAAGTATCTCTTCCCACAGAGTAATTCTCCGCAGAGTAATCTCTCCAACAAGTTTATTCCTCAACGGAGTCATCTTCTCCTACCGGTTTATTTTTACAACTGTCACCCCCAGCGGAAATGAAGAACTCTACTCTTCAAACATCAGCCCAGGATTCCACAATTCCCGGCATTCGTCAAGGATTTATTTTCCTAGACGAAAATACATTCATAAACATCACATTGTTATACATCATGATACATGCATATACGCATCATATCATACAATCTCATTTATGTCGAGAACATCATTGCTTGATCCCTATCATGCATTGCATATGACTGACCTTTACCTTTCAGGAAGGATACAGTTAAACGATCAACAGTCAAAGTAGACAAATACAGTCAAAAGAGACCAATCCAGTCAAAAAAGACAAGTCCAGTTAAATCCCAAAGGTTTTTCTGACGCTCATCCAGTCAAAGAAGACAAGCCCAGTTAAAATTAATTCCTAAAGTCATTGAAAACACCCGTCATTATAGACACCCGTCGTCATAGACACTCGTCGTCATAGACACTCGTCGTTATAGACACTCGTCGTTATAGACACTCGTCATTATAGACACTCGTCGTTATAGACACCCGTCGTTATAGACACTCATCGTTATAGACACTCGTCGTTATAGACACCCGTCGTTATAGACACCCGTCGTTATAGACACCCGTCGTTATAGACACCCGTCGTTATAGACACCCGTCGTTATAGACACTCGTCGTTATAGACACTCGTTGTTATAGACACTCGTCGTTATAGTCACTCGTCGTTATAGACACTCGTCGTTATAGACACTCGTTGTTATAGACACTCATCGTTGTAGACCCTCGTCATTAAAGACAACTCGTTGTTAAAGACAACCCGTCATTAAAGACAACCTGTCAGTGAAGACAACCCGTCGTTGAAGACAACACCTCCCCCGGTTCAGTTTAATCGATCCCTAAAGATTTTCTGAGATAACCTGTCAGTAGAGACAACCCATAAACCTTTTGAAATTCCGGATTCGATACCTGTGTCTAGCCAGGGAATATCTGTGAGCAATTGATTGTGGATGCGATACCTGTACCTAGCCATGGCATATCTACATGAGGAGTTTGAAGATCAACACCTGTAACAGGCCAGGAAATTATCTTCCTTTCTCAGGTACGTAAGTTCTCGCTAAGGAATCTCTTACGCGATCGACACCTCCAAATGGCATCTGTAAGCCCATTCCCGACATCACGTTGCTGATATTCTACTATGCGAGTGCAAATTTCTAGGCACTCTAGTGTTCAATCATCTTCCACCTTCAGATCACGAAAGGCACGCAAGCCAATCTACATCCTCAGGTCTAAGAAGATTGAACAGGGGCAACTTTTATACCCCAAAATTTGCCCTCCCATATTCTTCAAAGTTTATCAAGAATCATCTTCAAATGGTTCAAGATTTCTCAAGGGATTGCACAGTCAAACATCCTCCTAAGCCAGCTGAAATTAGGGTTTTGGTTCTTGCAAGGTATTTATGGTTTACAATGGTCCAATCAAGTCCCATATGCCTATATACATTGTTAAGCATCCACATGCCAAGCCTCAAGACTCACAGGGTCAAATTGCACAGTCAAAAGCCTCATTTGCTTCACAGTCAAATGTAGGGGTAAAATGGTCATTTGGCAGTCAAAAGTCAAACTTTTTTATCAACATCTTATTTTGAAGCCACAATCATCATTTGATCAAGTCTTGATCATGATTCCACAAGCATGGCTCAAAAATCATCAAGATGCAAAAAGTTTCTATTTTTGGACAGTTGAAAAGTCAACTGTAACTTGACCAGGGCATAACTTTTTCATGGTTCATCAGAAAAATCCCATCCAATGCTCATTTTTAAGGGGATGACATTTCCTACAACCAATATTCATATTCCAAGTCCAAGAAATGCTCCCACAAAAAGTTATCAATTTCTACATTATAGGTCATTTTCAAAAGTCAACAAAAAGGCATTTTAAGTCAAAGACCATAACTTGAGATTGGTAAATCAAAGTGACATGGGACCAAAGGCATTGGTTATAGGACTTCAAGACCTTTCCAAAATGTCCAAGAACATGTTCATAGGATCAAAATTGAGCAAGATATGCATTGGAGAAGTTGGGAAATTTTTGGGAATTTACAAAAGTCAACTTTGCCTAAAACACCTTGTTTTTGCTAATGGGCCTCAAATTCCTTCTTGAATCTTTGTCCAAGGCCTATGCACGACCCATTGAACTTAAATTGATTTATTTTCTTATTTTTAATTAATTAATTGAATTTTTATTAATATTAATTCATTTAATTCATTTAATTGTAGGAAAATTCAAAAGATATGGTTTTCAAATCTTTTGTGAAGCAAATAAGATCAGGGCAAGCTGGAAATTTCGTGCATCCATCAAAGAGGCAAAAATATCCAATTTTGGCAAGGTTTTTCAATCAAAAAGATTGAAAAATATTTGATTGAAAATCAAAGATGCAAAACTTTATTCCATGGATTCTTGGACAAAGTTTTACCCTAATTCCATTCCAATACAAATACTGAAGCAAACCCTAAAGCCTTGGACGTGCAAAAGCTGCTGCAAAAGCCATAGCCAATTCCAAAAAACTCAAGAAAATTTGAAATCTGAATTCCACCTTCCAGGCCCTTTCAAAGCGACTTAAGAATTCTAATACGTTGCATAAGTCCCCAGAAACGTTTTAGAATCAAAACCAAACGCCCATGCCTAAGGAATCGCCCCACACGAACTCACAGTTTGCATAATTTTCTTGGAATTGAAATTCATTGTTCATGCATCATTAACATAATTTGTTGTTTGTTTTGTGTTGTATGAGTCCACAGGAAACTAATGGTATGGTTCAATTGCCTTGAAACGCCCTGAAACGAAAATTACCATGGACGAATTCTAGGTTTTCAAAGCTTCCAATTTGGGGGTTTACAGCATAAGCAAAATCAGACCTTGAGACCCATCTGGTTAGATTCATCAAGGTCAGACGAATCAAACCCAACCCTCGTGCCCTATTTATATAATGCACAGACCTAATCGCTATTTTTGGCATTTGCACTTTGTGGGGGTTAAAAACCCCCGCTAATTGTTTTTTTGTTTTACAGGAAAAGGATGAAGACGAAGGACGTGGAAGCAGGTGGTTGGGTAGTTCAAATGGAACGCGCGTTTTTTTTATCTTTCCAGCATAGTTGTTATGTTTTAAATATTATATTTATTGCATATCATATGAACGAAGCGTGCAAAGTGGCTTGGTGGAAGGTGATGTGTCTGGTAATCACTGGGACCTGGGTTCGATTCCCAGGTCCCCCAAAATACTTGTTCTATTTTTTCTAACAAATTCCCATGCAGCGCTTTCTAATGGTTCCACCATACACCTCAACCATCCAAGCGCCAAGTGTTCATAATCAGCAATCCAAGGGCTATGAAGTGTTGACCATCATGTTCCCCAGTCAAAGCCATCGTAGACTATCCAGAAAGTCAAAGTAGGCTTGATTCTTAATGGGCCAGATTGCTTCTTCAAACCTCTATTGGGCCCAGAATACCCCCTGGTTAATTACTTCTTTTCTTATTATTTTATTTTGTTTTCTTTTAATTATTTCATTACTAATTATTATTATTATTTATTTAACTAACAAATTAATTAATTTTCATAATTAAATCAGGAACTTAAAATATTATTTATTTTTATTAATTATTAATTTCACTTTAATTCATTATCTTGTAAATAAAATACTAACAAATTAATTAGTTTAATAGGTTAATTTTAATCTCTTTTTCATAAATAAATAAAATCATGTAGAATTAGGGTTTGACAATTTTCAATCATATTTTCTTATTATCATTATTCTTATTTATTAATTATTATTTTTGTAAATAAGTGTAAATTAATTAATTTAGTAAATTAGGTAATTTTGACTATTTTTACAATAAATAAAACCAATTTAGAATTAAGGTCTTTTGACTTTTAATTTCTTTTCTTTTTATTTTATGTTCATTAAAAAAATTTCTTTTAATTAATTAATTAATTAGGTTTAGGTTTAATATTTGATTAATTGCAAAAAAGGACAAACTAATTTCTTTATTTCTCAAAAAGGGTCAAAATCCTAAGGACGTCCTGATTAAATTTTCGTTGCACATTATTCTTATTTTGATTATTTATGTATCTGCTCAAAGGATGTAATAGTAATTAGGATCTTTACCGCTTTCTTTACTGTCCGCATTTATTTTCCAAAACGGGTTATGTTTTTGGCGAAGTATAGACCCGCGCCTTGTAATAGCGTAGATTCATATTTCGGCGCTTTATTTTTCACACTCTTAACTGTTAATTATGCCTGCAAGACTGTATGCCAAATAAAATCAATCCATAGCTCACGAATGCATGATCAAAGATAATATAACATGAAAACAACACACGTGCACATGCCACTCCTAGGGTACGCCTCACTGGTTGCCTCGAACGTGGTCGTCAAGTATAGGGTGTTTTAGAGGTCGCCCTCCTGTCTAAGATCCAGTTGCCTCGAAACGGTTGCCTCGGATAAAAAGGATCTAGGACATTAGGGTTACTTCTAAGGTGTCCTACTATTGCTTCGGTGACCACTTTCTCCCTAATAATCGAATTGACCCGAATACCTCCAACGATGGTGCTACCTACTTCTCAATAGTGGGATAGCACTATCTAAAGGACTCTTACACAGCCTAATTCCTTAGAGTAGGTAGATCTCATGGGTACTTGCTCTTTTCAAAACAAACAAAAATACTTTTCACACTGACACTTTCAAAAGGTTTTCAAACAAATTTTTGATACACTCTTGAGGACAGATACAAGAGTTACTTAGAAATTTTTCAAACGAAACTTTTTTCAAAAACCCACACACACTTGAAAAGAAAACAAATTTTGAAAACATAAGAGCAAGTACCTAAGAGCCCGTGGATAACCACGGATAGAAAGGGTGCTAACACCTTCCCTTTCTATAAATCTACCTCCCGAACCGAGAGACATTCTCAAAGAAGGAATTTTTTGTTGTGCTTTTGTCCTTTCCATGTTGGAGAACATAAAAGACGGTGGCGACTCTTGCTTACCGCGACATTTCGCGAACCAGCTTAAAAAACAGTCAGTTCTATTTCCACCGATCATAACACCCATTGTGGTGCCAATGCCCCCTTCATAGTTGGATAAGACCATGTTGTGTGGCTTTATGTAAGCATTCTCTTTTGCCTAACTTTTCCAGCATGAATTGTGGTATGATATTGATGGTTTCCCCACAATCAACCCGAATCTTGTTCAACCATTAGATCAGTCTCTTTGACTTCGACCTCACGGTTATATTCTTTGGGCAGCACAAATATGACGTTAACCATGATATCTAAACTGTCACTAGAGTCGGAGTCGTCTTCATCGTTCGACCCACACTCTTTCGCCCAGGGCACAAGATTTCTCTCTAGAGGATTCCTTTGTCTTTTCTGCACATTAGTGCTAACTTCTGGATGAGATCCAACTGCCTTTTCTCAGCCTTTCGCCGTCTTTGAAACCTTCTCCACTGTGAAAGAGACATAGGATTTTTTCCCTTATAATTTCTCGACACATGGGTCATTTTGTTTGACGCAGAAGCATGGTACTCCTTTCTGTAATCTAGAGAATAACCTCTTGGTACGTCGAATGTCTGCCACCTTTCTTCATTTGGCCGTTTTCTTCCCATGGTATTCAGCCAAGTATCAATAGGTACATTAGTTGGAGGCCTGAAAGTTGGTGGCCTCCTTTCCTGATTCATGGGTCTTTGTTGATGTCCCCTTCTGGGGTCAAATCGAATTTCTGGACCCATTCTTTGTTGGGCATTGGTGCCCTGTTTTGCTTTTACAGCCTGCATCACTTGTATGTATTCAACGACCTTCTTATCAAAAATATAGCTACACATAGGGCATAACATTACTTCTGATTTCTTCTTTTGGCATCTATGCAAAAAATCTGCCAAATTTTCATCCTCCTTTGGGAATGCAGTTTTGTTTACTTCCTCTTGTCGAAGGGTTTCCTCTGAAACTTTGGCTCCAGAGACTTCGACCACATTAACCTGTGTGATCGGTGGAAATAGAACTGACTCTTTTTTAAGCTGGTTCGCGAAATGTCGCGGTAGGCAAGAGTCGCCACCGTCTTTTATGTTCTCCAACATGGAAAGGACAAAAGCACAGCAAAATTCCTTCTTTGAGAATGTTTCTCGGTTCGGGAGGTAGATTTATAGAAAGGGAAGGTGTTAGAACCCTTTCTATCCATGGTTATCCATGGGCTCTTAGGTACTTGCTCTTATGTTTTCAAAAATTGTTTGCTTTTCAAGTGTGCGTGGGTTTTGAAAAAGTTTCGTTTGAAATATTTCTAAGTAACTCTTGTATCTGTCCTCAAGAGTGTATGAAAAATTTGTTTGAAAACTTTTTGAAAGTGTGAGTGCGAAAAGTTGTTTTGTTTGTTTTGAGAGAGCAAGTACCCATGAGAAATCTACCTACTCTAAGGAATTAGACTGTGTAAGAGTCCTTTAGACAGTACTATCCCACTATTGAGAAGTAGGTAGCACCGTCGTTGGAGGTATTCAGGTCAATTCGATTATTAGGGACATGTGTGGTCACCAAAGCAATAGTAGGACACCTTAGCGGTAACCCTAATGTCCTAGATCCTTTTTATCCGAGGCAACCGTTTCGAGCCAACTGGATCTTTAGACAGGAGGGCGACCTCTAAAACACCCTATACTCGACGACCACGTTCGAGGCAACCAGTGAGGCGTACCCTAGGAGTGGCATGTGCATGTGTGTTGTTTTCATGTTATATTATCTTGTACATGTATCATGGTGATCTACGAGTTGTTTTTAATTTTCATCCAAGTCTTGCATGCATATTAACAGTTAAGAGTACGGAAAATAAAGTGCGGAAAGGTAAACCTACGCTATTACAAGGCGCGGGTCTATACATCGCCAAAAACAACAACCCGTTTGGAAATAAATGTGGAAAGTAAAATAAAGCGATAAAATCCTAATTAACTATTACATTTCCGGAGCAGATACATAAATAATCAAAATAAATAATAATGCGCGAACAGAAATTTAATCGGGACGTCCTTAGGGTTTTGACCCTTTTTGAGAAAAGAATTTAAGTTTTGTCTTTTTTTGCAATTTACTTAAAATATTAAACCTAGTACTAATTAATTATTTAATTAAAAAGAAAAAAATGTTTTTTTTTGTTTTTTAAGTCTTTAATGAAAATAAAAATAAAAGAAATTAAAAGTCAAGAAAACCCTAATTCTAGATTGTTTTTATTTATTGCAAAAAATATTAAAAGTTAAATCTAATTAAAGCTAAATTGATTAAATTAATTTATTTACAAAAATAAATGCGATGAAGCTAATTTTAATAAATAAAATATTTTTTGTGTTTTTGATTTTATTAGGAAAAATGTTAATTGATTAGTGATTAATAAAAAGAATAACGATTAATTAATTAAAGGAACATAATAAAAATAAAGAGAGAGTTTAGGAGTATACGGGTCTGATTGGAGGGGTGAAACAATTGTTGGCGTCATGTGTAAACTGTTTTGTTTTGGCCATTTGTGCTTTGGCTTTTGGCCATTTGTGTTATGGCCTCAACGTTCCTCAACCTTCTCAGGATGTCTGCCTCGCCATGTATTGGTGTCATGTGTAAGCTGTTCTGTTTTGGCCATTTGGCTTTTGGCTTTTGGCCATTTGTGTTTTGGCCTCAACGTTCCTTAATGAACCTGCATGGGATCCTGTCTAAAATCTGCAGTGTTGAATCTCATGAACACATTAAATAAATTACTATATATCATAAAATACAAATAAAGCCAATATATGAAGAAATTTAATGTTTAGGTTAATATGGCATGTATGAATGATTATACCCTTTTGATCATGGAGATCAAATCAACCTTACCCTTACTGGAAAAGTAGTGACATGAATGCTTTTATGCTCTTTTGATCATGGAGATCAAGCCAGCCTTACCCTTACTGAAGAAGTAGTGAGATGTTGGTTTGTAACTGAGATGGCTTGTTTGTAGTGAGAGAGGGATTTGTAATAAGGATTTCAAGGTTTTAGGGTTCTTGAAAGAATTTGATATTCTGACAGTATTGTGGCAATGTTTTTTTTCTCTCTTAGTTTGTATGAAAAGAATGTGATTATATAATGGAAATTAGGGTAAAGAAAATGGGCTTTGAATATGCAATTGGGCCTCCAATGTTCACTTGAGTTCGTCACTTTCCAGGCTAAATCGCAGGGACTTAAGTGCAATTTTTGAAGTTGAAATGTGAAAAAAAAAATGTAGCCGATATCAAGAACTAACTCCTGTCCGAAAATCGGCTCAATCGGATAAATGGTGAATTAGTTATGAATTTTTGAAGTTTCAGCTCAGACAAACTTATTTTGGGCTCCAGTGTCGACTCTGACACGTTCTTCAATAAAAAACTGGTATTGATCGGAGCATAATCTGGTCTCGACATTTGAAGCAAAGTTGTAGATATATGAGTCAGTGACCTTGTGTAAAAATATGAGCCCAATCCGATAAAAATTGACCGAGTTATGAATTTTCGAAGTTTCGGCCCAGATGAAATAATATTCAGCATTCAGGATTTTCAGCGTGTCACGCACTCTGAGCAAAAAACGAAGGCCTTTTGAATACAGTTTGAACTCAATACTTTCTGTGAAAATGTAACCAACTCAATTTTTGAAATTTTGGCGCCGGAACCAGCTCGATACGATGCAAATCGACCAAGTTATGATTTTCTGAACATGACGCAAATAAAATTCTGTCACAAATTTTCTGTACGAAAATACTTGATAAATCCACATTTTTGAAGACTTTCTGATTGAAATTGGCTTCCAGCCGTGAGAGATGAAAACATAGATGACGTCAAGACGGAATTTAGGCCACTGGAACAGGTTCAAAACGAGCCACGATCTTCAAGTTATGAATTTTTTAGCGCGTAAAAACTGCACTTTCAGCACACTTTTTCACCATATTTCTTCAAGAAAACTCACACATTCGGATACCTTCTTTAAAGAATTGACTCTTGAGCCGAACCTGAATTTGAGAATACGTTATCAGAGATATCTTGGTGAAAGAACACCTGAATATGACGCGCCGGGTTGGACTTGTGAATTTTTCTTGAAATGTTTTGAGAAATATGGGAGGGCAAATTTTGGGGTACAACAGTTGCCCCTGTTCAATCTTCTTAGACCTGAGGATGTAGATTGGCTTGCGTGCCTTTCGTGATCCGAAGGTGGAAGATGATTGAACACTAGAGTGCCCAGAAATTTGCACTCGCATAGTGGAGTAATAACAGTGTGATGTCGGGAATGGGCTTGCAGATGCCATTTGGAGATATGATGGATAGGGGGATAAGCTTATAGATGCCATCTGGACATGTGACAGAACCTTGTCGGGAATGGGCTTATGGATGCCATTTGGAAGTGTCGATTGCATAAGAGATTCCTTAGCGAGAACTGGCGTACCTGAGAAAGAAAGATAATTTCCTGGCCTGTTACAGGGGTTGATCTTCAAACTCTTCATGCAGATATGCCCTGGCTAGATACAGGTATCGAATCTACAATCAATTGCTCACAGATATGCCCTGGCTAGGTACAGGTATCGAATCTGGAGCTTCAAAAGGTTGATGGGTTGTCTCTACTGACAGGTTATCTCAGAAAAATCTTTAGGAACCGATTTAACTGAACCAGGGGAAGTTTTGTCTTCTTTGACGAGTTGTCTCTTTTAACAGTCTGTCTTCATGGACGAGTTGTCTTTAACGATGAGGTTGTCTTTAATGACAGGTTGTCTTCAATGACAGGTTGTCTTCAATGACAGGTTGTCTTCAGTGACAGGTGGTCTTCAACGACGGGTTGTCTTTAACGACGGGTGTCTATAATGACGGGTGTCTATAATGACGGGTTGTCTTTAACGATGGGTGTCTATAATGACGGGTGTCTATAATGACGGGTGTCTATAATGACGGGTGTCTATAATGACGGGTGTCTATAATGACGGGTGTCTATAATGACGGGTGTCTATAATGACGGGTGTCTATAACGACGGGTGTCTATAATAACGGGTGTCTATGACGACGTGTGTCTATGTGTCTATGATGACGGGTGTCTATAATGACGGATGTCTATAATGACTGGTGTCTATAATGATGGGTGTCTATAATGACGGGTGTCTATAATGACGGGTGTCTATAATGACGGGTGTCTATAACGACGGGTGTCTATAATGACGGGTGTCTATAACGACGGGTGTCTATAATGACGGGTGTCTATGACGACGGGTGTCTATAATGACGTGTTGTCTTCAATGACGGGTTGTCTTCAATGACGGGTTGTCTTTATTGACAGGTTGTCTTCAATGACGGGTTGTCTTTATTGACGGGTTGTCTTCAATGAAGGATTGTCTTCAATAACGGGTTGTCTTTAATGACGGGTTGTCTTCAATGACGGGTTGTCTTTATTAACGGGTTTTATCTCTTTTGACTGGATTGCCTCTTTTGACTGGATTGTCTCTTTTGACTGGATTGCCTCTTTTGATTGGATTGTCTCTTTTGACTGGATTTGAGAATTTGACTACACCTTTCCTGAAAGATGAAGGTCAGTCATATGCAATGCATGATATGGATCAAGCAATGATGTTCTCATCATAAATGAGATTGTATGATATGATGCGTATATGCATGTATCATGATGTATGACAATGTGATGTTTATGAATATATCTTCGTCTGAGAAAATAAATCCTTGACGAATGCTGGGAAGTTCGTTGAATCCTGGGATGATGTTGAAGAGTAGAGTTCTTCGTCTCCGTTGGGGATGATGAACGAAGATGATTGCAAGAATAAACCGGTAGGAGAAGATGACTCCGTTGGGGAATAAACCTGGTGAAGAGATTACTCTGCGGGGAATTACTCTGTGGGAAGAGATGCTTCGCTGAGATTTTAACGATAACTCCGCTGGGGATTCCGTTGATAAGCTTCGTTGGGGATCTTGATGAACTTCGTTGGGGATTCCGTTGATAAGTTATGTTGGAGAACTTGATGAACTCCGCTGGGGGATAGGAAGAACTTCGCCGAGGATGATCTTTCCGTTGTAATTAGCTGAGGATAACCCAGTTATAAGCTCTGGTGGAGAATAACCTCTGAACATGGTCGGGGAGAGATATTTGCACTCTGCAGGGGATAAGTTTCCGGAATCTACTGGGGAGGACGATTCAAATCTCCTGGGGAAACTTTGGACTGTACTGGGGAAGTGGCTCCACTGGTGTGTCTATATTCCGCTGGGGAACAATCTTATATTAAGACTGCCGGGGATGCTTGCTTAGGGACATCTGTATACTTCGATGGGGAATATTGAGATCTTCTGGGGGTACCCAACTTTCTTAGGGCTGACAGTAGGCTAACTCTGCTCGGGGAGAGTGTTGCTGACTTGCTAGGGATATTGTGCCTTTTGGGGCTGATGAGAGACCAACTCTGCTTGGGGAGAGTATTGCCGAATCTTGTCTTACTCTGGGGAGTGAAGATGTCTTGGTCAGATTCTTCAGCCGAACTTACCTTGGTACCTTGGTGGACAGAGCAACTAGATTGCTTGGACAACTCATTATTGCCCCTGTTTCTGTGGGAGAAGGTACCTGTGGAGGTGCTTGATGACTGCCGATTGACAAATCTTCTTCTGATAGGTAAGTGACGAGATGACGGGACATAGTCGTACGCTGTGATCCCTAACTTTTGCCTGGACCGCCCTTTCGGGTTTTCAGTCCACCGGGATACCCATTTTTGCCCAAACTACCTTTTCAGGTTTTCGACTTGTTGGGTGTACAGATTTTTTCATTTCATCCCTTATTTTTGCTCGAACCCTTTTGGTTCGCCGGGAAGCCCTTATTTTTTCCTAGGCCAGTCGACCTAGCGAGTCTTTGATTGCGCGTAGTATTTTTTCCGACTATGTCCGTGTTCTCAGGATGTAGGGAGTTGTCACTGTTAGTAGTGTTGTGTTGCCCTATTACCAGAAGATCTTCGTTTGATCATGCAAGATTCGTCGCTGGAATTCATGTCCAATGCCCCAAGTGACTCAGACGGAGATTTGCCCCTGGCTACTTGGCATTTTGAGAGATTCTCCGAATCTTGACTGGACTGCTCCAGATGATGGACAATGATCATGTCTGCCCCTTGGTTGGAAGTGTTTTTTCCGCTTGAGGTGACTCTTTTTGTTGAGAAGGTTTTTGTTCACTAGATATTTGTCGTGCAAATTTCTCTATTGTTGAACAAATAGTCATATGAAAACAATATTATTTTAAGAATGCAAAGTTTATGTCTGTCTTGAAGTTTTTTGGAAATGCAGTTTTCAATAAAATAAGCAAATTTTTTGTAAAATGTGATGTCAACTCAGGATTTTATAGCAAGCCTTAAGGAGTCAGGATACCTTTGTAACAGTATGCTTTCGAACTAACCCATGCTTCAGCTAGGACTTTTTAAGGGTTATGACGTGGCCTGATTCATGGTTTAAAAAACAAAGGATAAAGGCTCAAAGTATATTTGTACCCACCCGTTCTTCGTGATGTTCTTCAAACCTAAACTCAGCTAATCGTGCATTAGATCGTGTTTGAGTCTTTGCCCCGATATTCCGGTGATGGTTCGGATACAGACAATTTATTTTGAATAGGCAGTCATTTCTTTTTTGTTTGAGAGTTTGTAGGACCTCTTTTTTGATTGCGTTATCCCTGTTTTTTTTTTGCCTGAACTGTTTCTTTTTGTGATCACAGTCAGCGGGATGCCCCAGTTTTATAAGTCTCCTTCATAGGTTTTGACTTAATGGGCTTTTATTTTGAAAGATGACGACTGCCTGCCTTTATGATTATTCGGAACCATCATTGTCTTTGTTTTGTAAGGACTTCTTTGGTGCCATTCATTGTGCACTTGGATTAACTGAGAGAACTACCCTGCCCCAGGTTATGATTAAGGGTTTTACTTTTCGAAAAGAAAAATTCCAACTTCTTTGGCTCAAAGGGGTTGACTAGGGATTATCTTCCTTATTACTCCTGTGTTTAGGATTTGAAACAATGCCTGTACCTCATCAGCGGGGTCTGTTCAAAAGCATACTGTAGGTTGTGGTATCGTTTTCGTCATCCTCCCTCAAAAGGCTTAGAGTTATTAATCGAGAGTTTGAACATCACAAAAAATGAAAGCAGTTTGAATATAGCGAATGCGAATGTATTGATTCAAACAGACATATGTGATGCATTAATGAAATAAGAAAGTTTGACATGATAATTGTTTGAACAATCAAGGAAAAATACAACTTGAACATTCGAATGAACAAAAGTTTTTTTTTTCTTTTTGAACTAGTCATCTCAGATGGAAGATTCTCAGCAGAAGATTTTCATTTGGCCACCTGGCATGAACTCCAGCACCCTTCCGTCGATCAAGTCCTGGATCTTGTTCTTCAAGCTCCAACAGTCGTCGGTGTCATTTCCAGGACTGTCAGAATGGTAGGCACACCTTTCATCAGGATTGTACTTTAGGGAGGTTATGTTGAGCTTCTTAGGAGGATCCTTTAAAGCAATCAGCTTGACCTCCAACAAGCGTCTCAGTATCAGTGATGATGGTATACCAGTCTCAGAGAAATGTCTTCCAGACGTATTTCGCTTACGCCGATTACCCTGTTGACACTGGTGAGGTTGATGCTGGGCTTGTGACCCTGAAGCAAACTGAGGAGCTTTTCCCTTGCCATCTTGCCCCAAAGGTGGTTGGACGATGATTTGATCTTCAACTCTAGTTGTTAGCCCCACCTGGTTATTTTGAAGCAGCTTGTTGAAGAGGACCCTGAGCTCTTCTTGTCCTTGAGCTAGGTCTTGAATGAGAGTCATCTTCCCCAGCATCTGGGTTCTCATTGTATCTACCTCAGCTTGCAGACGTTTCAGCCGTTCGTCCTTATCGTCCTCAGAATTGTTCCTGACCAAAGTCCCCATGAGGAGCGTTCTCAACTCTTCCTGCCCCTTGGATAGGTTTAGAAGGATTTCCCTGAACCGAGTCTCTTGAGCATGAAGATCCTAGTTGTCTTATTGGGAAGCCATTGCTGAAATAAACAGCGAAGAAGGTAAGTGACCTGTAACAAGGGTACCTGTTATGCACTGATGTGTATGTATGCATGCAATGTTTTCAAGGATCTCGCGGGGTAAACAAGAAAATCGTTAGAATTTGAATTTGGGTAGCTTGATTGAAGGAACTTCGTGTTGCTGAGAGTCCTTCTTCAAGAGTCAAGGCTCACCATATCGAGTGGGTCATAGCCCCTGACTCAGGTTATCAACCTTGGCTAGAGGAAAATAAATCCCCTTTGCCCCTTGCTAGACAGTTTGATTCATCATGACCTGCATCACAGACCCTTGAGATCCTTGAAATGGGTTAGCCCTTATGCAAGATGTATGCAATGGTATGATGATATGATGTTATGCTATGTGGATGCAAAGGTGTGAGGTGTAAGTAAGCCTTGTTATAAGTCCAGATTAAGGACTGTAAACAAAACCTGCAAGAAACTCATGTGTCAGATAAGAATATGCAAGTAGTTCAAGTTTTAAAGCACACAAGTCACACCAGAAAGCCCTTAGAGTTTAGGCCAGCATGAAGTTCAGGTACTACCCTCTTTCAGTTTCGTTGGTTAATACCTGTCCTAGAAAATAGTAATCGGGTTCTAGAGGATCTCAATATCACTGACTACCTTCAATCGGTCATAACTCCAGCATCACAATCTTTTATTGCGGCCAGAACCATCGCGAGAGTTTAGCCTCAATGAGTGTAGCATACTGCTACTGTTCTATGGCCAAGTTGGGTCAATTTAGGGTTCTAAGGTCAGTTGGTGCTTAATGACTCCTCAGAAGACCCATATTCTCCTCGTTGCAACACAAGGGATATCGGTACAGACCAAGGTGTCACACCAACGTAGCCACTGCTTCACCCGTGTCAGTCTATGCTGGACAGGTCCCTCACAACTTATGCTACCTAAAGGGTATTCCCCATATCCGGGTTAGGATCTATGAAACTCCGATGCAAAGCCCACAAATATAAATCAAACAAAGCATTCAATTGAAAACATAAGGGTGATCTAATCCTAAGGTACACCTCACTTATTTAAATCCCCAGCAGAGTCGCCAGTTCTGTGATCGGTGGAAACAGAACTGACTGTTTTTTAAGCTGGTTCGCGAAATGTCGCGGTAAGCAAGAGTCGCCACCGTCTTTTATGTTCTCCAACATGGAAAGGACAAAAGCACAGCAAAATTCCTTCTTTGAGAATGTTTCTCGGTTCGGGAGGTAGATTTATAGAAAGGGAAGGTGTTAGCACCCTTTCTATCCATGGTTATCCATGGACTCTTAGGTACTTGCTCTTATGTTTTCAAAAATTGTTTTCTTTTCAAGTGTGCGTGGGTTTTGAAAAAGTTTCGTTTGAAAAATTTCTAAGTAACTCTTGTATCTGTCCTCAAGAATGTATGAAAAATTTGTTTGAAAACTTTTTGAAAGTGTGAGTGCGAAAAGTTATTTTGTTTGTTTTGAGAGAGCAAGTACCCATGAGAAATCTACCTACTCTAAGGAATTAGACTGTGTAAGAGTCCTTTAGACAGTACTATCCCACTATTGAGAAGTAGGTAGCACCATCGTTGGAGGTATTCGGGTCAATTCGATTATTAGGGACATGTGTGGTCACCGAAGCAATAGTAGGACACCTTAGCGGTAACCCTAATGTCCTAGATCTTTTTTATCCGAGGCAACCGTTTCGAGGCAACTGGATCTTTAGACAGGAGGGCGACCTCTAAAACACCCTATACTCGACGACCACGTTCGAGGCAACCAGTGAGGCGTACCCTAGGAGTGGCATGTGCATGTGTGTTGTTTTCATGTTATATTATCTTGTACATGTATCATGGTGATCTACGAGTTGTTTTTAATTTTCATCCAAGTCTTGCATGCATATTAGCAGTTAAGAGTGCGGAAAATAAAGTGCGGAAAGGTAAACCTACGCTATTACAAGGCGCGGGTCTATACATCGCCAAAAACAACAACCCGTTTGGAAATAAATGTGGAAAGTAAAATAAAGCGATAAAATCCTAATTAACTATTACATTTTCGGAGCAGATACATAAATAATCAAAATAAATAATAATGCGCGAACAGAAATTTAATCGGGACGTCCTTAGGGTTTTGACCCTTTTTGAGAAAAGAATTTAAGTTTTTTCCTTTTTTGCAATTTACTTAAAATATTAAACCTAGTACTAATTAATTATTTAATTAAAAAGAAAAAAATGTTTTTTTTTGTTTTTTAAGTCTTTAATGAAAATAAAAATAAAAGAAATTAAAAGTCAAGAAAACCCTAATTCTAGATTGTTTTTATTTATTTCAAAAAATATTAAAAGTTAAATCTAATTAAAGCTAAATTGATTAAATTAATTTATTTACAAAAATAAAAGTGATGAAGCTAATTTTAATAAATAAAATATTTTTTGTGTTTTTGATTTTATTAGGAAAAGTGTTAATTGGTTAGTGATTAATAAAAAGAATAACGATTAATTAATTAAAGGAACATAATAAAAATAAAGAGAGAGTTTAGGAGTATACGAGCCTGATTGGAGGGGTGAAACAGTTGTTGGCGTCATGTGTAAACTGTTTTGTTTTGGCCATTTGTGCTTTGGCTTTTGACCATTTGTGTTCTGGCCTCAACGTTCCTTAACCTTCTCAGGATGTCTGCCTCGCCATGTATTGGTGTCATGTGTAAGCTGTTCTGTTTTGGCCATTTGGCTTTTGGCTTTTGGCCATTTGTGTTTTGGCCTCAACGTTCCTTAATGAACCTGCATGGGATCCTGTCTAAAATCTGCAGTGTTGAATCTCATGAACACATTAAATAAATTACTATATATCATAAAATACAAATAAAGCCAATATATGAAGAAATTTAATGTTTAGGTTAATATGGCATGTATGAATGATTATACCCTTTTGATCATGGAGATCAAATCAACCTTACCCTTACTGGAAAAGTAGTGACATGAATACTTTTATGCCCTTTTGATCATGGAGATCAAGCCAGCCTTATCCTTACTGAAGAAGTAGTGAGATGTTGGTTTGTAACTGAGATGACTTGTTTGTAGTGAGAGAGGGATTTGTAATAAGGATTTCAAGGTTTTAGGGTTCTTGAAAGAATTTGATATTCTGACAGTGTTGTGGCAATGTTTTTTTTCTCTTGGTTTGTGTGAAAAGAATGTGATTATATAATGGAAATTAGGGTAAAGAAAATGGGCTTTGAATGTGCAATTGGGCCTCCAATGTTCACTTGAGTTCGTCAATTTCCAGGCTAAATCGCAGGGACTTAAGTGCAATTTTTGAAGTTGAAATGTGAAAACAAAATGTAGCCGATATCGAGAACTAACTCCTGTCCGAAAATCGGCTCAATCGGATAAACGGTGAATTAGTTATGAATTTTTGAAGTTTCAGCTCAGACAAACTTATTTTGGGCTCCAGTGTCGACTCTGACACGTTCTTCAATAAAAAACTGGTATTGATCGGAGCATAATCCGGTCTCGACTTTTGAAGAAAAGTTATAGATATATGAGTCAGTGACCTTGTGTAAAAATATGAGCCCAATCCGATAAAAATTGACCGAGTTATGAATTTTCGAAGTTTCGGCCCAGATGAAATAATATTCAGCATTCAGGATTTTCAGCGTGTCACGCACTCTGAGCAAAAAACGAAGGCCTTTTGAATACCGTTTGAACTCAATACCTTCTGTGAAAATGTAACCAACTCAATTTGTGAAATTTTGGCGCCGGAACCAGCTCGATACGATGAAAATCGACCAAGTTATGATTTTCTGAACATGACGCAAATAAACTTCTGTCACAAATTTTCTGTACGAAAATACTTGATAAATCTACATTTTTGAAGACTTTCTGATTGAAATTGGCTTCTAGCCGTGAGAGATGAAAACATAGATGACGTCAAGACGGAATTTTGGCCATTGGAACGGGTTCAAAACGAGCCACGATATTCAAGTTATGAATTTTTTAGCGCGTAAAAACTGCACTTTCAGCACACTTTTTCACCATATTTCTTCAAGAAAACTCACACATTCGGATACCTTCTTTAAAGAATTGACTCTTGAGCCGAACCTGAATTTGAGAATACGTTATCAGAGATATCTTGGTGAAAGAACACCTGAATATGACGCGCCGGGTTGGACTTGTGAATTTTTTTTGAAATGTTTTGAGAAATATGAGAGGGCAAATTTTGGGGTGCAACACCCTGCATGTTGCTTTTGGCAGCCAGGTTCATCTTCTGCATTTTGGCCTCCAAGTCCTCTGTCGAACCCTTTGCAGCAGCCAAATAAGAACCTGTGGTGGTTCTTTTGCTGGAGCTTTCAGCAACTCCTTTTATCAGTTTTAGGCCACTAGCAGCCTTCTTGTTTGACGCTTGGTCAACTTCCTTTTTCGAATCCAGGCCTTCAGTAGCCTTTCTCACCAATTCAATTGTTTTCCTGGAGATGATCCCAGTGAAACTTCTGAAGATGGGTTTTGTGATGAAATCTTCAGACACTTCCACCATATGAATGCCAACTGGTTCGGCATAATGAGCATCTGCCTGCAGTGGGTTTGTGTCGATTTTCATTGCTGGTTTATCAACAAATTTCAGCCTTCATTCCTTCAGTGCATGTTGAACGAGATCCCTGAAAAGGAAACATTGTGAGGTTTTATGTCCCAAAAAATTATGATATTTACAAAAACCTCTTTTCTTTCTCTATTCTAAAGGAGGCAATTTAGCCCCTGGGTGCACTATCATTTGTCCATCTTTAACTAATAGATCGAATATTTCGTCACACTTGGATATGTCGAAGCTATAAGTTTTCTTAGGAAATTTATCACTGTTTTTCTCAGGTTCCACAGGATTTTTCCCATTTGATGGCCCCAACAATTTACAAGAATATGGTGGTCCTTGTTTTAATTCATCTAAATCAATTTCACCTTCTTCGACAATTATAGGATCGTTGTATGTCTCCGGATCATCATCATCCATTTCGACATAAGCTACCCTTTCTCGTCGAAGAGTTTTGGCAGTTTTAGCCTTTTCAGCTTTAAGGCGTTCTACTTGTCGAACCCTATCATCAAGTTGGGCCATATCCCTTAGGTATTGTGTATCCAACTTTTTCCTAATCGAATAATCCAGGCCACCTGCTGCTATTTCAACTAATTCATGCTCAGGCACTTGGGTAAAGCATCTGGATTTGAGTAATCGAAATCTATTTAAATATTCGTCAATTGGCTATGTGAACCTTCTTTTTACACTAGACAATCCTTTTAGACTTATCTTGGTTTGACCCATGTAAAATTGTTCATGGAACAATCTTTCCAATTGGTTCTAGTTGTGGATCGAATTGGCTGGGAGGGTAGTGAACCAAGTGAAAGCATTTTTAGTTAAGGAACTTGGGAAATATTTGATTCTAAGGTTCTCATTGTTTGCTATCTCGCCAGCCTCTATCAAATATCTGGCCACATGTTCGACAGTCGACTCTGTCGTATCCCCTGAAAATTTAGTGAATTTTGGGACTTTTCCCCTAGGTGGTAAGTCCGTTTGCAGAATATACTCTGAAAATGGGGATGTAAAGTTTGGTCTGTGAAAACCAACATTCATCCCGTTTTGAAGCATGATTCTCTCGATCATAGCGGTTAAATTATTATCCGCCCCATAGTTCTGGTGTCGAACTTGTTGTATTAATTCATCAGCGTTTCAGTTTCTATTAGCCAGAATAACGCCTTGATCGATTTCTCGATGGTTTCGAGGTATCTCTATTCTTGGTTGTTCTACTTCTACCCTTGGAATTTGGGGGTTTGGATTAACGGTCACATCTTCTTCCATAATGACTCCTTGATTTAGTCTTATTGGTACCCTTTGTGGTTGTCGAACAACTTGGGGTAGTTAAGCAACTTGGGGTACCCCAAAGAATTCGGCCATGCCCGTCATTTGCATTGTCATCTGTTGATTCGACTGTGTAGCAGTCTGAATGAGGGGATTTAGCATTGTACTTAGAGTTTGTGCTAACATTTGTACCATTTCATGATTACTTTCGTCCATTTGTTGCCTCAAAATTATCGTCGAAGCATTTGTGAGGCTTAGTATCATGTGAGATGGCCCTCCCAAAAATTGGTTTCTACTGGTTCCAGATCCCTGTAATGGTGATGTTGCATTCACCAAAGGTTCTGAAAAGGTAGACGCAACATTCATAAGGCTAGCCATTTCAGTAGTTGGCA
Source organism: Vicia faba (assembly GCA_948472305.1). NCBI lineage: Eukaryota > Viridiplantae > Streptophyta > Magnoliopsida > Fabales > Fabaceae > Vicia > Vicia faba. The sequence goes on along the minus strand of OX451741.1, from coordinate 69,419,361 downwards.
TGCCATATGGTTGTTCTCGACCCATCCAAGTTGTCGAAAAGCCTGGGGGTACAGTTGATCGAGACCCTAGGTTTATCCTTGGTGGGGGTGTTCCCAAAGGACCTCTTGGACCCACATACGTAAGTAAGGGTCCAGTTTGATTCATGGTTAACGCTGGTATTGATCCAACAGAAGTTGGGATATTCCCTTCGACAACAGTAGTAACTGTTGTTCCTGTGATCGGTGGAGGTATTTCTCCATGGTTTGGCTCGTTAGCCATACTACTCTCTTCGTTTTCTTTCCTAACAGTATATTTGTTGGTTACTCTACCACTTCTTAATAACATGCAATGTTATAACTGTACAGGAAAAAACACAATAACCCATAAAATTAGCAACGTCCCACCAGGTGTGCCAATTTGTTTACCGTGGTTTTTGGTGAACAACCGCTGATCTCCAAAAAAAGTAAGGTTTTTGGTTTATTTATGGGATCGACCAAACTAATCCCAAAACATATGCTAATCTTTATGTAAAATGAGTAAGAAGGAAGAACACACGTTCGACCCAGAGGAAGGATGTTTGAGATTGTTGAACAGTAAGCAAAAGCATAAAAATGCAAGTAAAAGAAGTAAAAAGATGACTTTGCAGGATAATGGTAAAGTAATGCAAAAACACTTTTATTAAGTAAAAAAGGTGTTTCTAACGCACATTGCTCCACTTTTATCCTTTCTCACGCAGTAGTTACTTGGATAATATTTGAGAGATTTAGTACAATAAGTTGAACACACTTAAAAATCACACAAGCTTCTTCATTTATACTAAAAGTAGGTAACCGTCGAGGGGACATTCTGCGCTAGGATGAAGACAAGTGTCTTCTGCATGCCTCTCGACCCATAACTTCTTGCCACGTTGCCTTTCCTTAGACGCTGATGAAAACTAGCTTTCCCTCCAATAATACAAATTTCAAATGGTCTTCATCACATGTGCTAAAGCGTGAACATTTTCCTTCAGTCGAGCAACATACATCTGCTTCAGTCGAATGAACCCTTGGTCGAAGATTCTTATCATAACTTACATCCTTTTTTCTAAGTTATCTCATGTGTCGAATGATACCTACTGGCTTAGTTCATTCCAGTTGCTTGGTCCAAAAGATCGAATACAGTAGGTGTCGAATTTGGGAGCCAACAGGTCATCAATTCACAAATGAAACAAGAAGTTGAGATTCACATTACAATATGAAAAATTGAGTTCAAATTGAGCTTTAAACCTTCAAATCTAATCCAGGAAGCAACTATGCACATGAGACAAAGCTTTAAAAATTCAATCTCAAACATGTTTAGCGCAAAAGGAAATAGCACAGTAATACCACCCATATTAACTCTTGAATTCAAACTCGAATTATCACCAAAATACTATTTGAATCGTCTTTAAAAGAGAAACACACAAGCATGCCACAAACTACTATTCAACTCAAGAATAAAAAAGATTTTCTCGCTCAAATTCACACAAAGGAAACAACATGTTGTCTTCAATAGTTTCTCAGTCAGATTTACGCACAAATAAATGCGGCATTATTGTCACCTTCATCGAAACTAAACCTTGAATATCCTTCATTCACAATCTCAATCGAAATTAAAATGGAAACAAAATTATCATGCTATAAATGTCAAATGAATTTAAAAATGAATAACATGATAACAAACTTCATCATACACAACAAAATGCATCCAACATAGTAATTCAACCAATCCCGACACACTCAATGTAGGCATTGCCAAACCGAATTTTATCATAAATTTCGTAGCATAAGGATTTAATTGAACCTACCAAACCAATTTTCAGAACTTGTCACTGAAATTTACAACATAACAGGGGCATAACGAACTAATTCACACCAAAATCGACGAACCGTTTTTTTTTAAATTCAACACAGAAACTTTTAACATCATGGTTATCTACCACATATCTCCAAATAAAAACCTAAAACTAACACCAACTATTATCACAGCATAGTAGTTCTAACTCAAATCAAAATAAAATAGTAACACAGTTCTCAAAATTTCAGCAACACAATAGTAAAGGGATCGAAACATACCGACAAGCTGAAATCTAAAACAATGGAAAATTGGAGACAAATCGCGTGTTGAACAAAAGCTGTATGAATGCTACCGCGACGGAGAGAGATGCTAGCAGATGGAAATCGCACGAGCGCGGGCAGTAGCAGAGAAGCGGAAATCGTTGAGCTGTTGTGTTGGTCGAAGGTTCAGTGGCGTGAGGGAATTGAAGATGATGCGCTAAGGGTTGATGAAGGTGAGTGGTCGCATGAAAGTTTGTGGTTTGGACGTAGCAGTGTGTTGACGGAACATAATAGAGGGATTATGCACGGTTAGCTTATGCGGAAACGGAAGAGGGAAAGGGTGGTATCATGGTGAAGGGCGAAGGTGAGGTAGACAACGGATTATTGTTTGTGTGTGGATTGGAGGGGTTACGGAAAACTGTTGTTGCAGATGGAAGGAACAGAGGGTGAGGTAAAGGGAGATAAAGGGAGATTGGTGAGTGAAGGTTGAGGGGCCAGATGAAGGTTGAGTCGCGGAGAGGGAGAGAGAGAGAGAGAGAGAGAGAGAGAGAGAGAGAGAGAGAGAGAGAGAGAGAGAGAGATGGAGATATGCTGGATTGTTGATTGAAGAGATGAGGGGGTTACTGATTGTGATGTTGTTTTTGTAATGTGTTTAACAAAGAAAGAAGTGAGACTATTAAATAGGAAGATGAAGAGTAAACTCAATTTCTTTTCTTCAAATCCACTAGCTCTTTTTTTCTATCGAACCTTAACTTTATCTAACAACCAATGAGAGTAAAGCTTAGTTCAACAAATATTTTTTAATGATTAAAAAGACCTCTAAAAAAATAAAAATGACATAAAAACCTGAAAGTATAACAATTAATGCAATTTAAAATATTTTTTTTGATTTTTTCTTAATAAATAAAATAGAGACCCAAAATAACTAAAAATGATAAAAAAATTGTCAAAAATCTATCCGAAAAAATAAAATGTACACATTAAAATAAACTACCTGTCTCAAAGATTAATGAAAAAATATTCAAATGATCAAAATTGAAATAAAATGAGAATAAAAATATCACGCTGAACCAACGTTTACGGTTAAAAATGAGACTTTGAACTGTACCGAAAAAATGAAGCGATCATACCGTCATAATCTCTGCGAAATGCAGATTCATAAAATGATCAGTAAAACGTGAAAACTTGAGATATTTTTCTCGTTAATTTTTCGCACAGTATCGAATCTCTTTTAACAATCTGTCTGTAAAATTGAAATATCAATATTGTCGACATATAAACAACTTAGAGCAATGCAATGAACGGGTAAAGAGATAAAAATTCATGAAGTGGAATATCAAGTATTTTTTAACTAAAAAACGATGCAAACTTCGATTTAAACCGATTTTTGGTCAACTTAAATACGACTAATGATGCAAAATGTAATGAATGAAGATATTTGTTAATTATTGTGACCAAATAAAAAAATATGATATGAAAGTGCGACTAAAAAATTTAGGGGCGAAATTTAGAGTGCAACACATAACAAAGCTCTCTCAAATTCTCAAAAAAAAATCAAAAGTTGCAAAACTCATAAACCTGAGTTTCAGCTTCTCCCATTCAAAACCAACGACTCCTTCATCCTTCTGAGATCTCCAGGAGGTGATTCATATCATTACTCAACCCCCACGCGGCGTCTCAGATCATCCTCACAACTATCCCACGGTGTTTTGGTAAATTTTTGATTCCAAATTCTCTTATCATGTAACTTAAAACCAATTTTATGCATTCATTCTTGTTATTATTAATGTTGTGAGTAAATCTGATGTTTTACATGTAAGCATAAAGGCAGAAATAACATGATGTCATGGTTATGGCGTGGAATGTAGGAAGCTTCAGATTTCGTGATTCATGAGTTCTTAACCCAAACTAATGGCACCACTGAGATCGCATGGTCCAATATAATGGATCTAGAGTTTTGTTTTTTTTGTTTGATTGATTTTACAGATTTTGAAGAAAAACCCCCATCGGAGATGATTGTGTTTTCTATCCTCCATGATGGTTTGAAAAACGCAGAGGAGGTCAACGTAGGCGTGGCAGAATGAAATTGTCACGATTGGCCTATTCCTCTTTCTTTTTAAAAAAAAACTTATTTATTTAAATTTCTTTAATCTTTTCTTTTATAAAATCATTAAAAAAATTAGATATAGATTTTAATTAATTAACTTTATTTTCACAATAAAAATTAATTAACTTACACCACCCACTTACACCACCTTCATAAACCATTTTCATGACAAAGCCTCAAGTACCGTGTCAGAGGTGGAGCACATAGCCTTCTTGGCCATGTGGCTGTCTCGTTTTGTTTTCTGTACTAAATCACTGCAGGTGACGAAGAAGATATTGACGCTTGCAACGCAGCTCTATCATAAATACCCTCTCTGCTTGGCCGAATTGATTCTGGCCAACTTATATGAGTCTATCAGTAATGGCGTGACTCAACTTAAGGTTCTATGAGATAAGGGAAGCTTGCTTCTATCTGGTCCTTTTTGGCTTCTGCAACTGTGGCTTAACGCCACCTTCGAACCTTTCCTCCCCCAAAAGAACAGGATTAACGAAGAGGCTCCTGAAATCTTGAATAGGAGAGTCGAAGGCACTAGGCTTGTATTGCTAACTCCCACTGATGAAGGCCAACGGTTTCAAAAGGCCTTTACAAGCTTCATAATGATGTTTGTGGAGCGAAAAAGCTTTGTTTTGACTATGGCTCCCTTTGCCAGTCGAAAAGTTGGCCCGGAGTGGTTTACCAGACCATACCCTTCAGATGTGGAGGATGACGTGACTGATGAGTTCGTGTGCATGTGGGAAGCGTTTCTCCGCCCCAGGATCATGCCTTTAAGATTTAAGAGCTCGAAGAACCAATTGAGCTTAATTGCTTATCAACCAAATCTTGTCTCTCGACAGTTTGGCATTGCTCAATCGCTTCCTTCGCCTATTTACCCTCGAGAGAAGCTGCTACTTTTTTACAATGAAGATTACTCAGAGGATGCCGCTACCAAACATATTGGTAGGTATTCTGGTCGAACTATATTGACCCTGTTCGACTTTAACCTTCATTTTCTGAGTTTCGTCACTTTCGAGGCGTGGTGGAAACAATACTTTGACGAAGAGTTCTTCGATGAGAAGGACTTCGCCCACTATCTACGTGAGGCGTTCAAGCTGGTTCTCGATAGAGTTAAGAAAGGTATTCTTTTTTCTATCTCTTCATCTTAGACTTGTCTTTCGACACTTAATTAACTATAGTTGTATTGCCTTCTGTTTAGCTGTCAAGAGGGTCACCTCGAAGAAAACCGCGGAGAGTACGAAAGGGGGAAATTCTGCTGTCAACCCCTCTCCTAAGGTATTTATCTTTCTTTTTTACCCTCAGTCTTATTTTACATAGGTATTGATCCTCTCGACTTGATTTCCTGGGTATTCAGAAACCTACCCCTAAAAAACGGAAGGTTCAAGAGATCCAAATCTCCAGCGATGAAGAAGAAGAGGAGTCGCCTCCTGTTCCTTTGCAGAGACGAAGATTGAAAAAACCAGCTCCTGCCGTCAAACCCCGTCCAAAAATCAGGATTAAAACTACAGCTGGGAGGCTCCCTCCTGTAATCATCAATGAAACTACTGAACAGGAGGTAATCGCTAGGTTAAACAACCCCAGCGAAAGTGACAACTCTAGTCCTGGTGCTGAAATCCCAGTCCAAGTATTTACTTCGACTGCTTATTATTTATTCCTCCATTCTCTTTTGCTTTGTGAAGATTCTAAAAGAAACAAATTCTTTCTATTTTCCAGGACACTGCTGGAACTTCCACACGAATTCCTGCTCATGTCGAGGGTTCGGTCACTCTCTTGAATAGCGAAGGGGATCCTACTTATAGGCCCTCTTCAGCGAAAGACTCCTTTATGAGTTCAGCTGACGAAGTAAATCAGACTTTTGAACCCCAACACGAAATTATAGAAGAGGCTAATGAAGAAGAAGCTGCAGGGAACCAAGAGGAGATTCGGATCCCGTTGGTCAAAGTGCAAGAGACTGAGGAGGAAGGTATCCCTGGCGTCAAAACTGAAACAGAGAGGGAAAATGTAGAGATCCCAGAAGCTGAGGGTGAAGAAGTTTTTGCTGAAGGAAACCAAAATCCTCTAGGCACTGAAACAATTCCAACTCAAGTAGCCAACGTGGTTATTACAGCCAACGAAAGTATCCCTTCGACGGGATCCAAAACCAAAGAGGACTTGGCTTTACTGAAGCAACAAAATCCATTAGGTTATCTGACTGCAATTCTGGAGAGTCGAGGGAGTTCCTCTGACCGCAGTGCCTCGACTGCATCAGGAAGATCCACTTCGACTTCCCCTCTCGACGAGGCTCTTCAAATGGTTAAAGCACAAATCTTTAAAAGAGATTTGATGTTAACTTTAGAGGGGGAACCAACAGCCCCTTCCTTTCTGAAGACCATCTTGAAAGTTGTCGAGCTTCTTGTTGCCCCTCCGGATGTAGCCAGTGTAATCTTGGATTTACTCTCTATTGTTGATCAGGTATCAGCGGATTACAACCGCCAGAGAATTCTCAATTGTGAGATCAAAGAAGCCAATGGTCAAGTGGCTGCTGCTTGGCATGCTGCTACTGAATCCGCTTCTAGAGTAAAGGACTTGTTGAAGGCTCAGGAAGCTAGGCAAAAGGCGGTCGAGGAAATTGATCAAGACAATGTTCAGTTGAGAGCACAGATTGCAGAGTTGGAAGCAAAAATTGCTGCCAACGACAAAAAGAAAGAGGAGATTCTTGCTGTGAACAATGAATCAGAAAGCCAAGAAGAATTGGCTGAAGGGTTAAAACACGCTGATCGAGCTCAATCTCTGGATGCCAAGCTCGAAACCCTTCACCAATCGAAAGCTCTATGTGATCGACGGCTAGAGTTGCAGAGGATCAAGTACCTTCAGATTGAAGCTAACCTTCCCTTTTGAATCTTGTTTCTCTCAATTATGTAATCACTTTCTGTAACGATTTCAGAGCCATTTTGGCACCTTTAATGAAAATCTTTTAAGTTTCCATTTTGGCATTCTTTATAAATAGTGATTATATATTATTTATTTTTATCTCTTGAAGCACGGGTCTGTATGTTTTCAAGTATTTACCATTTACCTTCAAGAGTCTTTGATCTTCGCTTAATTCTTCGATCTCATATGCTCCGCCTGAGAATGCTTGCACAATCTTAAAAGGTCCTTCCCACTTAGGGGACCATTTTCCCAAGCTTCTGTCTTTTCGATCCATTGGGAGTATTACTTTCCAAACTAGATCTTCAGGCTGAAATTTCTTGGACTTTACCCTTTGATTGTAGGATTTCTCGACTCGCTTCTTCTGTAACCTCAAAAGATCCAAAGCTTTCAACCTTTCTTTGTCTAAGTCTACTAGATCATCCAACATCATGCTCCAGTAGACTTCAGAAAGGATCTCATGATGTATCTGAATCCTTGTCGCTTGCAAGTGAATCTCCACTGTTAACACTGCATCATGACCATAGGTTAGGCGAAATGGTGTTGTCCCCGTGGCTTCTTTTGGACAAGTTCGACATGCCTACAGGACTTGGTCTAGTGTCTTGTGCCAGTTTCTGGGTTTCTTTCCTACATGTTTCTTTATTAAACTGATCACTACTTTGTTTGCTGCTTCGACCTGGCCATTAGCTTGTGCATAATAAGGCGTAGACGTTAACAGTTTGAATCCCATTTCTGCAGCGAAATCTTGCATTTTTTGACCAGTGAAGACTGACCCTTGGTCTGTAGTTATTGTTTCAGGGATTCCAAATCTGTATATGATGTACCTTTGAATGAATTCAATGACATTCTCCTGGTCTACATTGACTAAAGGAATCGCTTCGATCCACTTAGTAAAATAATCAATTCCCACCAATATATACTTCTGACCTTTAGAAGATGCTGGTCGAATTTCTCCAATGAGATCCAAGGCCCATCCCCTAAAAGGCCAAGGTTTCACAATCGAGTGAAGTTCGTTTGCTGGCACATGTTGAATGCATGTATGCTTTTGGCATTCTTGACACCCTTTGGCAAAGTCAACACAATCCTTTAACATAGTGGGCCAATATAAGCCTTGTCTAAACAATAACCATTTCATTTTTTGGCCTACTTGGTGTGCTCCACATGCCCCAGCGTATGTGATGGAAAGAGCCACATATGCTTCTGTTTCACTTAAGCATTTCAAAAGTACACCTTCTGGTGTTTTCTTAAATAGTTCATTTCCCATCAGTACATAACTTAGCACTCTGTATTTTATCTTTCGTTTTGTCGAAGCTGCTGGATTTTGTAAATATTCCACTACAGGCTTTCTCCAATCTTGCTCTGTTAGATTGTCTATGAACGAAATTTCAAAATTTTCATGATCAGTGTATCCTAACTTTATGGTCTTTAAATCTGATGGAAATAATTTTGTGGCAGTTACTCTTCCTCTAACTTCGATTGCCTGTTGTAGCCTCTCTTTCGAAACTTTATACCTAGAAGCAATTTGTGCCAAATCGTTGGCTGCTTGATTTTCCAATCTGGGTATGTGTCGAATGCTAACTGCCTCGAAGTTTTTCAACAACCGTCTGGCTATTACGAAATACATAATAAGGTTTTCTTTTATGCATTTGTATTCTTTCGTAATTTGTTTTAGGATTAACTCTGAGTCTCCCATTATTTCGACTTGAGTTGCCCTCAATTCCAACAAAATTTCAAGGCCTACGATTAATGCTTCGTATTCAGCCTCATTATTGGAGCAATCCCCATCTATTTTGTACTTAAATGTTGTTGGAATTTTATTTGGAGAAATAATAAGGACTCCGACTCCAACTCCATCTTTAAAGCTAGAACCATCAAAGTAAAGTTTCCATGGTTCCATCTCTAAATAATTTAGTGATTTTTCTTGTATGGAGTGGTCGACTATAAAGTCTGCGACCACTTGGCCTTTCATAGCCTTGATAGGCATAAAAGTTAATGAATATTCAGTTAATGCAAGTGCCCATTTGCCAATTCTACTATGCAAAATGGGTTTCGACAACATATACTTGAAAACGTCAAAATGAGACGAAACATAAACATTAACTGGCTTTATATATTGCTTAAGTTTTGTACATGAAAAATACAGACATAAACACAGTTTTTCAACTTCGTTATATCTAGTTTCTGCATCGTTTAAAACTCTATTGAGGTAGTAGATGGGCCTTTCGACACCATGTTCATCCTCCTGAGCTAGCATGCTCCCTAAAGTCTTATCATACGCAGCTATGTACAGTCCCATACTTCTACTTCGACAAGGAGGCAATAGGTGGTTTAATGAAGTACTCTTTGATTTTGTCGAAGGCCTCTTGATGTTCTTCCCTCCATTCAAACCCTCCTTTGTTGAGTCGAAGTAAAGGCGAAAAGGCTTGCGTTTTCCCACTAAGGTTGGATATAAATCTCCTTAGGAAATTTATCTTCCCAAGTAAGGATTGCAATTCCTTTTTGTTAGTTGGTGCTTTGGCCTGCAAGATAACTTTGGTCTTGTTTTGGTTTATCTCGATGCCTTTCTTGTGGACCACAAAACCTAAGAAATCTCCTGCTTTTACACCAAAAGCACACTTTAGAGGATTCATCTTCAGGCCATAGTGTCTCATCCTCTCAAAGGACTGTCGAAGGTGATCCATATGGGCCTTCCCTGAAACAGATTTGACAACAATATCATCAATATAAATTTGCATGAAAGTGTCAATAAAATCATGGAAGATCGAATTCATGGCTCTTTGGTATGTTTCCCCTGCATTCTTTAGGCCAAAAGACATCACTACCCATTCATAGGTGCCTAAATCCCCAGGGCAACAAAAGGCCATTTTCGACACATCTTCTTCAGCAATGAAGATTTGATTTATCCAGAGTAGCCATCCAACATACTCATGTATTCGAAACCAGCGGCAGAATCCACAAGCATTTCCGCCACTGGCATTGGATATTCATCTTTGGGTGTTGTAGCATTGAGATCTCTGAAATCAATGCACACCCTAAAGGTACCGTTTTTCTTTATAACAGGTACAATATTTGCAATCCATTCGACATACCTGGTCGTTCTAATGAACTTGCACCTCAGTAGCCTTTCGACCTCCGTTTTGATCTTTGATAAGATCTCTCACGCAGACCGTCTTGGAGTCTGCTTAACGGGTTTCTTTCCAGGCTTTATTGGTAACTGCAGTTCGACCAATCCTCTGTCAAGACCAGGCATCTCGTCATAGTCCACGCGAAGCAGTCCTTGAACTCTTTCAGTAATTTGATCATTTTGATCTTGAGTCCCGAATCCATTTTGGTGCTTATGTATGTGGGCCTGTTTACAGGATCTTCGCCTAGATTTACCTCTTCTAGAGGATCTTGCGCCAACATTCTGATATTGTTCGCCAACGGGTCCTTTTCGAAACCAAGAGGTTCGTCGTCATAGATGGCGTCTAACCTCTGGTCTAGAAAGTCTTTCGTTCCCAAGTCAGGAGGCTCTGGGTCGAAATCTTTCCCAGGCCTTGTCTTCGAAAGGACTTGTTCATTGGCTTTGGAAGCCACATATTTAACTTCAGCCTCTAAGGCCGCTATCATTCTACTTTCGGCCACATAAGCCGAAATCTTTTGGAGAGTTGATGACTCAGTCATCATCATCAAACTCGCTGCCCCAGCCTGTTGGCCGTATATCACTGACTCCTCCAAAGTCTATGTTGGATAAATCTTCTCTATCCCACTGGAAGCCATAATTGGAGTGTAGGTATAGAGAGTAAAACGCATTAGGAGTTGGAGTTAAATCAAACTCTGGTGGGTTACAAGGCCCTATGTGAGCCAAATTCCAGTCGAAATCATTCTTTCCGACACTGTTTATTTCACTAAGGTTATAACTCTGGTCTGCTTCAATGTTCTCCACAATGCCATATGGGCGCCACATTATGACCCTTTAGTGCATCGAAGATGGCACTGCTCCAATGCCACGTATCCACTCTCGACCAAGGAGTAGATTGTAGTTGGGCTTTGCTGAAATAACCATGAACATGGTGGATCGAAGGATTGAGCCCACTTTGAGGTCTAGTTGAATGACACCCATTGTGGTGCCAATGCCCCCTTCATAGTTTGATAAGACCATGTTGTGTGGCTTTATGTCAGCATCTCCTTTGCCTAACTTTTCCAACATGAATTGTGGTATGATATCGATGGTTGCCCCACAATCAACCAGAATTTTGTTTATGGTTACCTCTCCAACTTTTGGTCTAATGAACAACGGTTTCAGATGGCTCTTTATTGCCTCTGTTGGTGGTTCAAAGAATGTGTTTTGTTCTTCCACGCATCCATTGTTCATTATATAATAACATACTGGCTTATGTCTAGCCAGTTCTTGTTCAACCATCAGACCAGTCTCTTCAACTTCGACCTCACGGTTATATTCTTTCGGCAGCACAAATATGACGTTAACCATGATATCTAAACTGTCACTAGAGTCGGAGTCATCTTCATCGTTCGACCCACACTCTTTCGCCCAGGGTACAAGATTTCTCTCCAGAGGCTTCCTTTGTCTTTTCTGCACATTAGTGCTAACTTATGGATGAGATCCAGCTGCCTCTTTCTCAGCCTTTCTCCGTCTTTGAAACCTTCTCCACTGTGAACGAGACATGGGATTTTTTCCCTTATAATTGCTCGACACATGGGTCATTTTGTTCGATGCAGAAGCATGGTACTCCTTTCTGTAATCTAGAGAAGAACCTCTTGGTACGTCGAATGTATGCCACCTTTCTTTATTTGGCCATTTTCTTCCCATGGTATTCAGCCAAGTATCAGTAGGTACATTAGTTGGAGGCCTGAAAGTTGGTGGCCTCCTTTCCTGATTCATGGGTCTTTGTTGATGTCCCCTTCTGGGGTCAAATCGAATTTCTGGACCCATTCTTTGTTGGGCATTGGTGCCCTATTTTGCTTTTACAGCCCGCATCACTTGTATGTATGTATTCAACAACCTTCTTATAAAAAATAGAGCTACACCTAGGGCATAGCATTACTTCTGATTTCTTCTTTTGGCATCTATGCAAAAAATCTGCCAAATTTTCATCCTCCTTTGGGAATGCAGTTTTGTTTACTTCCTCTTGTCGAAGGGTTTCCTCTAAAACTTTAGCTCCAGAGACTTCGACCACATTAACCTGCATGTTGCTTTTGGCAGCCAGGTTCATCTTCTGCATTTTGGTCTCCAAGTCCTCTGTCGAACCCTTTGCAGCAGCCAAATAAGAACCTGTTGTGGTTCTTTTGCTGGAGCTTTCAGCAACTCCTTTGATCAGTTTTAGGCCACCAGCAACCTTCTTGTTTGACGCTTGGTCAACTTCCTTTTTTGAATCCAGGCCTTCAGTAGCCTTTCTCACCCCTTCAATTGTTTTCCTGGAGATGTTCCCAGCGAAACTTCCGAAGATGGGTTTTGTGATGAAATCTTCAGACACTTCCACCATATGAATGCCAACTGGTTCGGCATAATGAGCCTCTGCCTGCAGTGGGTTTGTGTCGATTTTCATTGCTGGTTTATCAACAAATTTCAGCCTTCCTTCCTTCAGTGCATGTTGAACGAGATCCCTGAAAAGGAAACATTGTGAGGTTTTATGTCCCAAAAAATTATGATATTTACAAAAACCTCTTTTCTTTCTCTATTCTAAAGGAGGCAATTTAGCCCCTGGGGGCACTATCATTTGTCCATCTTTAACTAATAAATAGAATATTTCGTCACACTTGGATATGTCGAAGCTATAAGTTTTCTTAGGAAATTTATCACTGTTTTTCTCAGGTTCCACAGGATTTTTCCCATTTGATGGCCCCAACAATTTACAAGAATATGGTGGTCCTTGTTTTAATTCATCTAAATCAATTTCACCTTCTTCGACATCTATAGGATCGTTGTATGTCTCCGGATCATCATCATCCATTTCGACATAAGCTACCCTTTCTCGTCGAAGAGTTTTGGCAGTTTTAGCCTTTTCAGCTTTAAGGCGTTCTACTTGTCGAACCCTATCATCAAGTTGGGCCATATCCCTTAGGTATTGCGTATCCGACTTTTTCCTAATCGAATAATCCAGGCCACCTGCTGCTATTTCAACTAATTCATGCTCAGGCACTTGGGTAAAGCATCTGGCTTTGAGTAATCGAAATCTATTTAAATATTCATCAATTGGCTATGTGAACCTTCTTTTTACACTAAACAATTCTTTTAGACTTATCTTGGTTTGACCCATGTAAAATTGTTCATGGAACTATCTTTCCAATTGGTTCCAGTTGTGGATCGAATTGGCTGGGAGGGTAGTGAACCAAGTGAAAGCATTTTTAGTTAAGGAACTTGGGAAATATTTGATTCTAAGGTTCTCATTGTTTTCTATCTCGCCAGCCTCTATCAAATATCTGGCCACATGTTCGACAGTCGACTCTGTCGTATCCCCTGAAAATTTAGTGAATTTTGGGACTTTTCCCCTAGGTGGTAAGTCCGTTTGCAGAATATACTCTGAAAATGGGGATGTAAAGTTTGGTCTGTGAAAACCAACATTCATCCCGTTTTGAAGTATGATTCTCTCGATCATAGCGGTTAAATTATTATCCGCCCCATAGTTTTGGTGTCGAACTTGTTGTATTAATTCATCAGCGTTTCAGTTTCTATTAGCCAGAATAACGCCTTGATCGATTTCTCGATGGTTTCGAGGTATCTCTATTCTTGGTTGTTCTACTTCTACCCTTGGAATTTGGGGGTTTGGATTAACGGTCACATCTTCTTCCATAATGACTCCTTGATTTAGTCTTATTGGTACCCTTTGTGGTTGTCGAACAACTTGGGGTAGTTGAGCAACTTGGGGTACCCCAAAGAATTCGGCCATGCCCGTCATTTGCATTGTCATCTGTTGATTCGACTGTGTAGCAGTCTGAATGAGGGGATTTAGCACTGTACTTAGAGTTTGTGCTAACATTTGTACCATTTCATGATTACTTTCGTCCATTTGTTGCCTCAAAATTATCGTCGAAGCATTTGTGAGGCTTGGTATCATGTGAGATGGCCCTCCCAAAAATTGGTTTCTACTGGTTCCAGATCCCTGTAATGGTGATGTTGCATTCACCAAAGGTTCTGAAAAGGTAGACGCGGCATTCATAAGGCTAGCCATTTCAGTAGTTGGCATGCCATATGGCTGTTCTCGACCCATCCAAGTTGTCGAAAAGCCTGGGGGTACAGTTGATCGAGACCCTAGGTTTATCCTTGGTGGGGGTGTTCCCAAAGGACCTCTTGGACCCACATACGTAAGTAAGGGTCCAGTTTGATTCATGGTTAACGCTGGTATTGATCCAACAGAAGTTGGGATATTCCCTTCGACAATAGTAGTAACTGTTGTTCCTGTGATCGGTGGAGGTATTTCTCCATGGTTTGGCTCGTTAGCCATACTACTCTCTCCGTTTTCTTTCCTAACAGTATATTTGTTGGTTACTCTACCACTTCTTAATAACATGCAATGTTATAACTGTACAGGAAAAAACACAATAACCCATAAAAACACAAAATTTCGTAGCATAAGGATTTAATTGAACCTACCAAACCAATTTTCAGAACTTGTCACGGAAATTTACAACATAACAGGGGCATAACGAACTAATTCACACCAAAATCGACGAACCGTTTTTTTTTAAATTCAACACAGAAACTTTTAACATCATGGTTATCTACCACATATCTCCAAATAAAAACCTAAAACTAACACCAACTATTATCACAACATAGTACAACATAGTAGTTCTAACTCAAATCAAAATAAAATAGTAACACAGTTCTCAAAATTTCAGCAACACAATAGTAAAGGGATCGAAACATACCGACAAGCTGAAATATAAAACAATGGAAAATTGGAGACAAATCGCGTGTTGAACAAAAGCTGTATGAATGCTACCGCGACGGAGAGAGATGCTAGCAGATGGAAATCGCACGAGCGCGGGCAGTAGCAGAGAAGCGGAAATCGTTGAGCTGTTGTGTTGGTCGAAGGTTCAGTGGCGTGAGGGAATTGAAGATGATGCGCTAAGGGTTGATGAAGGTGAGTGGTCGCATGAAAGTTTGTGGTTTGGACGTAGCAGTGTGTTGACGGAACATAATAGAGGGATTATGCACGGTTAGCTTATGCGGAAACGGAAGAGGGAAAGGGTGGTATCATGGTGAAGGGCGAAGGTGAGGTAGACAACGGATTATTGTTTGTGTGTGGATTGGAGGGGTTACGGAAAACTGTTGTTGCAGATGGAAGGAACAGAGGGTGAGGTAAAGGGAGATAAAGGGAGATTGGTGAGTGAAGGTTGAGGGGCCAGATGAAGGTTGAGTCGCAGAGAGAGGATAAGAGAAATAGAAGGGTGTTTGTGGAAGAAGGTTGTCACAAGAGAGAGAGAGAGATAAGGAGATATGCTGGATTGTTGATTGAAGAGATGAGGGGGTTACTGATTGTGATGTTGTTTTTGTAATGAAAAAATATTTTTTATTATTAAAAAGACCTCTAAAAAATAAAAATGACATGAAAACCTGAAAGTATAACAATTAATGCAATTTAAAATATTTTTTTTTTGATTTTTTCTGAATAAATAAAATAGAGACCCAAAATGACTAAAAATGATTAAAAAAATTGTCAAAAATCTATCCGAAAAAATAAAATGTACACATTAAAATAAACTACCTGTCTCAAAGATTAATGAAAAAATATTCAAATGATCAAAATTGAAATAAAATGAGAATAAAAATATCACACTGAACCAACGTTTACGGTTAAAAATGAGACTTTGAACTGTACCGAAAAAATGAAGCGATCATACCGTCATAATCTCTGCGAAATGCAGATTCATAAAATGATCAGTAAAACGTGAAAACTTGAGATATTTTTCTCGTTAATTTTTCGCACAGTATCGAATCTCTTTTATTAACAATCTATCTGTAAAATCGAAATATTAATATTATTGATATATAAACAACTTAGAGCAATGCAATGAACGGGTAAAGAGATAAAAATGCATGAAGTGGAATATCAAGTATTTTTTAACTAAAAAACGATGCAAACTTCGATTTAAACCGATTTTTGGTCAACTTAAATACGACTAATGATGCAAAATGTAATGAATGAAGATATTTGTTAATGATTGTGACCAAATAAAAAAATATGATATGAAAGTGCGACTAAAAAATTTAGGGGCGAAATTTAGAGTGCAACACATAACAAAGCTCTCTCAAATTCTCAAAAAAAAATCAAAAGTTGCAAAACTCATAAACCTGAGTTTCAGCTTCTCCCATTCAAAACCAACGACTCCTTCATCCTTCTGAGATCTCCAGGAGGTGATTCATATAATTACTCAACCCCCACGCGGCGTCTCAGATCATCCTCACAACTATCCCACGGTGTTTTGGTAAATTTTTTATTCCAAATTCTCTTATCATGTAACTTAAAACCAATTTTATGCATTCATTCTTGTTATTATTAATGTTGTGAGTAAATCTGATGTTTTACATGTAAGCATAAAGGCAGAAATAACATGATGTCATGGTTATGGCGTGGAATGTAGGAAGCTTCAGATTTCGTGATTCATGAGTTCTTAACCCAAACTAATGGCACCACTGAGATCGCATGGTCCAATATAATGGATCTAGAGTTTTGTTTTTTTTGTTTGATTGATTTTACAGATTTTGAAGAAAAACCCCCATCGGAGATGATTGTGTTTTCTATCCTCCATGATGGTTTGAAAAACGCAGAGGAGGTCAACGTAGGCGTGGCAGAATGAAATTGTCACGATTGGCCTATTCCTCTTTCTTTTTAAAAAAAAACTTATTTATTTAAATTTCTTTAATCTTTTCTTTTATAAAATCATTAAAAAAATTATATATAGATTTTAATTAATTAACTTTATTTTCACAATAAAAATTAATTAACTTACACCACCTTACACCACCCACTTACACCATATTCATAAACCATTTTCATGACAAAGCCTCAAGTACCGTGTCAGAGGTGGAGCACATAGCCTTCTTGGCCATGTGGCTGTCTCGTTTTGTTTTCTGTACTAAATCACTGCAGGTGACGAAGAAGATGTTGACGCTTGCAACGCAGCTCTATCATAAATACCCTCTCTGCTTGGCCGAATTGATTCTGGCCAACTTATATGAGTCTATCAGTAATGGCGTGACTCAACTTAAGGTTCTAAGAGATAAGAGAAGCTTGCTTCTATCTGGTCCTTTTTGGCTTCTGCAACTGTGGCTTAATGCCACCTTCGAACCTTTCCTCCCCCAAAAGAACAGGATTAACGAAGAGGCTCCTGAAATCTTGAATAGGAGAGTCGAAGGCACTAGGCTTGTATTGCTAACTCCCACTGATGAAGGCCAACGGTTTCAAAAGGCCTTTACAAGCTTCATAATGATGTTTGTGGAGAGAAAAAGCTTTGTTTTGACTATGGCTCCCTTTGCCAGTCGAAAAGTTGGCCCGGGGTGGTTTACCAGACCATACCCTTCAGATGTGGAGGATGACGTAACTGATGAGTTCGTGTGCATGTGGGAAGCGTTTCTCCGCCCCAGGATCATGCCTTTAAGATTTAAGAGCTCGAAGAACTAATTGAGCTTAATTGCTTATCAACCAAATCTTGTCTCTCGACAGTTTGGCATTTCTCAATCGCTTCCTTCGCCTATTTACCCTCGAGAGAAGCTGCTACTTTTTTACAATGAAGATTACTCAGAGGATGCCGCTACCAAACATATTGGTAGGTATTCTGGTCGAACTATACTGACCCTGTTCGACTTTAACCTTCATTTTCTGAGTTTCGTCACTTTCGAGGCGTGGTGGAAACAATACTTTGACGAAGAGTTCTTCGATGAGAAGGACTTCGCCCACTATCTACGTGAGGCGTTCAAGCTGGTTCTCGGCAGAGTTAAGAAAGGTATTCTTTTTTCTATCTCTTCATCTTAGACTTGTCTTTCGACACTTAATTAACTATAGTTGTATTGCCTTCTGTTTAGCTGTCAAGAGGGTCACCTCGAAGAAAACCGCGGAGAGTACGAAAGGGGGAGATTCTGCTGTCAACCCCTCTGTTGTACCCCAAAATTTTCCCTCCCATATTCTTCAAGAAATTGCCAAGTCATGCTTCAAAATTCTCCAAGGGTTGCACAGTGTAAGGGCCTCCTAAGCAGTCAAAATTAGGGTTTTTATTCTGATCAAGAAAATGAAGTTTCCAAGGGTCCAATCAAGTCCCACATGCCTACAAATATGGTCAAGCATCCTCATATCAAGTTTCAAGACTTACAGCACAAAATTGCACAGTCAAAACCCTAATTGCACTACAGTCAACTGTAGGGGCAAAATGGTCATTTGACAGTCAAAAGTTCAAATTTTTGGTCAACATCTCATTTTGAAGCCACAAACATCATTTGATCAATGCTTGATCATGATTCTCAAAGCTTGGCTCAAAAATCATCAAGATGCAAAAGTTTCCTTATTTGGACAGTTGAAAAAGTCAACTGTAAATTGACCAGGGCATAACTTTCACATGGATTATCAGAAAAATTCCATCCAAAGCTCATTTTGAATAGAAAGACATTTCCTACAACTCATCTTCATACTTCAAGTCCAAGAAATGCTCTCACAAAAAGTTATCAATTTCAACATTATAGGTCATTTTCAAAAGTCAACACAAAGGGACTTTAAGTCAAAGGCCATAACTTGAGATTGGTAAATCAAAATGACATGGGACAAAAGGCATTGGTTAGAGGACTCAAAGAACTTTCCAAAATGTCCAAGAACATGAGCAAAGCTTAAAAATTGAGCAAGTTATGCCTTGTGGAAGTTAGGAAATTTTTGGATATTTTGAAAAGTCAACATTGATTCAAATAACCTAAAATTGCTAATGGGCCCATTTTTCTTCCATAATTCATCATCCAAGGCATGTGCACGACAATTAGGCCCAAAGGGAAGTTTTTCTTCATTTTTTATTTATTTATTTGAATTTTTATTAATAATAATTCATTTAAATCAATTAAATACATGAAAAATAATTAACCTAAATTTTTCAATCTTTTTATGCATGTTATATCCTCAAGATTTCGTGCCTAGCCAAATATGGAAAGAATCAATTGGATTGGTCATGATTTGTATCAAAAAGCATGTGAAAAAGATTTGAAAATCATGTTTAAAAATCAAATATCATATTCATGAATGCAAGAGATTTAGATCAAGTTTTCTAACCCTAATCATTCCTACATATACAAGCAAGCAAGACCTAATGCATTGGACCAAAAAAGCTGCGCAGAAACTCCATTCCTAAACTTGAAATTTTTTGCCAAAAACTCAATTCTGAAAACCTAGTTCTAGGGCGATTCAAGGCACGATTTTGATTTCATTAGCTTGCTAAGGCTTCATAGAAGGGAGTTTCATCAAAAACCACAAGCTTTCGTGCCCAGAAACGTGAGAACCATCTCATCTGTACCGAAAAAATTCCATAGTCGTGCATCTCAATTCATGCATTTTTTGTGAATTTTAACGCTTGATTCATGTTTATCGTTTGATTCTAATGCTAACCCAATGATTTAATTTTGTTTTCGTGCCCTATATGAAGATTTGCCATTGATAATATTTAGGGTTTGCGAAGCTTGGAATTAGGGGTTTTCGTTTAAGGAAAAATTGGAGCATAAGACTTAGACCATTCACTTCAGCATACTCAGACGATCATAAACCCACCCTCGCGCCTAATTTATGATGATCCCTGGGCTATTCGTTATTTTCCAATAGAGTGCCTAAGGGAACACTTGAAAAACCGTTGCCTATGTTTGTTATAATTTCAGGAAAATAAACCAAGGAAGAAGAAGGGTGCGTGGCCATCAACAATTGGCTGGTTCAAAATCTCGCGCGAAAAAAGGAAGCACTAACGCGTTTTGTTTTATTATGTTTATTAACTATATTATTTACAGATAGACAAGATAGCTCCACTGGCAAGCATAGTGACTGGTAAACCAAAGGACCTGGGTTCGAGCCCCGGGTCCCCACCCTTTCATATTATTTTTATTTCAAACGTTATCCTGTGCAATTTCAATACAAGAAGTGTACCATGTAGTCCACCATCAAACCATCCACGCGTCCAACGTCATCAATTCAAAGGCACAGATTTGGAGACTATGGTAAGCCCTGGTCAACGCGTATGCATGCTGGCATGGAAGTCAAACGGACCAAGGTCTTGATGGGCCTAAAATACTAAGTTTCACCTCCACTTTGGGGACTGATACCCCCCTAGGTTTGCCAAATTATTTTACTTTCTTTGTTTTTTTATTATTATTATTATTTCCTTTTAATTAATTCTATCAATTTAATTATTTTTTTTATAAAAAACACAAAACCATAGAAAAATCAAAAAAGAAAAAAAATATAATATTTTTTATTTATTTTAATATTTCTTGTAAATAAATTCATAAATTAATTAGTTTTAAATTAGGTCTTAATTTTAACTTTTTTAATAAAAATCTAAAAAATATAGAATTAGGGTTTAATTAATTTTCATCTTTTTCTTTTATTCCATAATAATTAAATATTAGATATTTATTTTTATAATTAAAAATGCATGTAAATTAATTAGGGTTAATTTTAGGTTAAAATTTAATCTTCTTTTTTTAATAAATTAAAAACAATTAGAATTAGGGTTAGCATTTATTTTAATTACATTTAATTCTTTTTCCCATTAAAATCATAAAATACCAAAAAATACTAAAAACAAATCTCTTGTTAATTAATTAATTCATCGTTTAATTTAATTTAGTCAAAAAGGGTCCAACGCCCTCGTTTAATTCTTATTAATTCGCATATTTATTTCTTTTCGTTTAATGTTTCTGTATCTCTCCCAAGGCCTTGTAAATAATTCCTCGCACTTTACTTTTCTTTCTTTATTTATTTTCTGTCAAATCGGGTTCGAGAAATTTTGGCGATGTGGACCCACGCCTTTTGTAATAGCTTAGGATCTTTACTTTCTCGCAATATTTTTAACTGTTAACCAAAGCATGAAAGAATGTATGGACAAAAAAATAAAAACAAACGCTAGATCACCAATAACATGACAAAAGACAAAAATATCTGAAAACGACACACAAATCACACACCACCCCTAGGGTACGCCTCACTGTTGCCTTGCCTCGAAAGGTGATCGTCGAGTAGAGGATGTCTTAGTAAGTCCTCATGATCCGGGAACCTGGCATGAGGGTAGCTTCTAAGGTGTCTTCCCATTGCTCTGGTGATCACCATGTCCCGAACCTCGAATTGACCCGAACACCTCCAATGGTGGTGCTACCTACCTCTCAATGGTGGGATGGCACTACTTTAAAGGACATCTACACAGACGAATTACTTAGGGTAGGTAGACGACTCTAGATACTTGCTCTAATTTCAAAAACAAATCAAAAAATACTTTTCACACCGACACCTTTTCAAAAAGCTTTCGAAAGCAATTTTTCAAACACTCTTGAGGACCGATACAAGAGTCGAACTGGAATTTTCAAAGAAACTTTTTTAAAACCCACATTGAAAAGCAAACAAACCATTTTTGAAAACACAAATGAGCAAGTATCTAAGAGCCCATGGATAACCATGGATAGAAAGGGTGCTAACACCTTCCCTTTCTATAATCTACCTCCCGAACCGAGAGCAATCTCTATAAGGAATTTTTCTGTGCTTTTGTCCTTTCCATTTGGAGAAAATAAAAGACGGTGGCGACTCTTGCTTCCGCGACATTTCGTGAACCAGCGTTAAACAGTCAGTTCCAGATCCACCGATCACAGAACTGGCGACTCTGCTGGGGAATAACTTAAAGTGAGGTGTACCTTAGGACTAAGATCACTGTGTTTTCAATTGTTTTCCTTGTGTGCTTTAAATTGTGGGTTGCTTGGGAGTTCTATAGATCCTAAACCCGGATCTGGGGGATACCTTCTTAGAAAGTAGCAACAAGGCTGTGAGGGAACTGTGCGGGGTATACCGACATGGTTGAAACAGTCTGCTACGTTGATGTGGCACTTTGGTGTGTACCGGTAACCCTTGAGTTCAGTCAAGGAGAGTACGGGGCCTCCGCGTGGTGTCGTGAAGCATCAACAGACCTTAGGAACCTTAATTGAACCATCTTGGCCTCTTTAGGGTAGTGAGATAACTGACTTTGGTGCAGTCCGAGGTTGGTTGATACTCGATACTACACTCAATTGAGGGTTGCTTTCCTGGAATATTTCGGTCGCCAGTTCAGTGGCTAAATCGAAACGATGAACAATGAAAGCAATCCCGTGATATTGGGACCCTTAGAACCCGGTTACTTTGATAGGACAGGTTGAACCCACCAACTTCAAGAGGGTACTACCCAGACCCCATGCTGGCCTTAAACCCTAAGGGCTTGTCTTGTGTGCCTTGTGTGCCTTACATGTTTGTCTTTATCTGTGGTGTGTTTAATTATAGCATCATGACATCATCCAGCATCATATGCATTGACTAACCATTTCAGGGGTTCGAATCTTCATCTTTGTTCTTTGTTTTGTAGGACATGGAAACCGTTCGTAGAAAGACAATTCAAATCAGTCTTGTAAGGGTCCCTCCTCAGCTTAAGGAGCTTATATCCAGGATTCCCGAGAACTCTTCATTCAGTGAAAGACATGGAAGTCTCATCAGTTTGGTCAATACCAACATTGAGGAAGATATGATAAAGGTCCTGTTCCAATTCTTTGACCCTCTGCATCACTGTTTCACCTTCTTGGACTATCAGTTGGTACCTACATTGGAGGAGTTCTCCCGGCTCCTGAAGATCCCTATCCTTGATCAGCTACCCTTCAACGGTACAGAAAAGGAACCTAAGCTTGAAGAGATTGCTAAAGCCCTGCACCTACAGTCATCTGACCTCAAGGGACATTGGGAAGTTAGAAGTGGTATCAAAGGGTTCTTAGCCAGGTTTCTGTTTGAAAAGGCCCATGAATGTTGGAACTCCCTTGATTTGCAAGCTTTTGAAGAGGTTGTGGCCCTCCTTGTCTATGGTTTGGTGTTGTTCCCTAACCCAAATCAGCTTATTGATATCAGTGCTGTCCAGATCTTTATGTCCAGGAATCCTATACATACGTTGCTGGGGGACATCCTTCACTCATGTTACACTCGAACCATGAGAAAAAGAGGTGTCCTTATGTGTTGCACTCCTCTCCTGGGAAGGTGGTTTATTTCGCACCTTCCACAATCAGTTTTGAAGAATGAGCGGGGTTTGAGATGGTCACAACGGTTGATGACTCTTACACATGCAGATATACATTGGTGCCCTAGGTCCAGAGAAGATGTCACTATCATTGATCGTTGCGGGGAGTACCCCAATGTTCTGTTACTTGGAATCAGAGGAGGTATTACCTACAGCCCATGCCTGGCTTGGAGACAGTTTGGTTATGCTCGAAGGGATGGTCCTCATGACATGTTAATTCCTGACATAGTTTTTGACTTCGACAACGATACTCAAGGACTTCGCCAGAGATTTATCAGAGCTTGGAGGATGCCCAGTAGGATAGACAGCAAGACACTGGGGCACAGGAACTCCATCCCATTGGAACCTTACCTCAAGTGGGTACGCGCCCGCTCCCAGAAGTTAGTGATGCCGTATCCCCATATGCTCCCTGTGATCAAAGAGCCAGTCTTGGAAGGAGAAGTGTCCTACATTATTCAGCACCCTGATATGCCCACATCCTGGGAAGAGATGCAAAAGAGTTGGATCCAGCTTAAGGAAGAACAGAATTCTCTTGAGACCAGTCTGCATGCTAGTGAAAAGAAGGTCTTGGAGCTCACCCGCCTGTTGCATGAGGAGAGGAATCTCAACACTTACATAGCTCCGAAGAGGATGCGCAGTGTATTTTGGGATTGATTTACTTTTGTATTATTTTGCCCATGAGGCTTTGATGTACTGAACAGTTATTTCCTTAATGATAACGTGTGTTCCTTTTTGTCTACAACAAATTTGAACTTTCGAACCCTTGAATGCATTGCATAAACACATATCATTCATCATGTGCATAGCAGGTTTTTCCTCTTTTCAAGTTGCTTACAGTTCTTCGCTGTTTATTTCAGCATCATGAATCCCGACTCGTCATCAACTGAGACATCCATCAAAGCTCTTCAGGCGCAGAATGCGCAATTTCAGGAATTAATCAAGGGTTTGGCTCAAGGCCAAGAAGAGCTGAAGGCTCTGCTCCTGAAGAAGGAGAAAAAGAAGAAGAGAAGAATTGTTCTGTTCAACTCGGGCCGAAGGTTTGGCAATACTCTGCAGCATGAAGAGGCTGGTTCTTCTGTTGGCAAGAGTACTCCTCAAGAGGCAAGGGTTCCTAGTCCGGTAGTCTCTGACAACGAGACTGATTTTGATGAAGAGCAGTACCCTCCGGCAGAAGACCGTTACAAGCAATTGGAGGATAGGTTGAATGCTATGGAGATACAACAGGTACCTGGGCTGGATTTTGGAGATCTGGGTTTGTCTACTGGTGTAATCATTCCTCGGAAATTCAAAGCACCATCTTTCTCTAAGTATGACGGGGCGTCTTATCCCAAGCTACATCTCAGGTCCTATGTTCGGAAGATTCAACCGTACTCCGCGGATAAGAATTTGTGGATCCACTTCTTCCAGGAGAGTCTTTCAGGGACTCATCTCGAATGGTTCTATCAGCTGGATGGGACCAAGGTTCGTAACTGGGAGGAGTTGGCTACTGCTTTCTATAAGCAGTATCAATATAATGCAGACCTTGCCCCTACGCGTACCCAACTCCAGGGTATGTCGTTAGGTTCAAGTGAAGGTTTTAAGGAGTACGCTCAGAAGTGGAGAGACCTGGCTGGCAGGGTGCAGCCACCGTTGACTGATCGGGAGTTGGTAGACATGTTCTTGGGGACCATATCTGGGCCATTTTTCAACCATCTTATCGGGAATTCGTCTGCAGGGTTCACTGATTTGATTCTGACTGGAGAAAGAATTGAGGCTGGGTTGAAGTCTGGAAAGATTCCGAAGGGTGCATCGTCTAGTTCTGAGAAGAAACCCTTCAAAAAGGAGGCTAGTGTCGTATATGGTTCCAAGAGATCAGAGAGATCTGAGCGCCGCCAATCTGTCAATGCGGTAATGATTGCTAAGCCTGCTGCCGCTCCTCGGCCGACCAATCCTCAAAGGGCTGAAAGACCCCGGAGAGAGTTTACCCGGTTAAGCATGACCCTATCCCAAATCCTGCCACAGTTGCTCTCAACCAATTTAGTGACTGTCAGGGAGGCTCCGAAGTTCCCCAATACTACATCTCCTAAGTACAACCCAAATGCTCGTTGTGCTTACCATTCTGATAGCCCAGGGCACTCCACTGATGACTGTTGGGCATTAAGGAGTAAGGTGCAAGACCTTATCGACGCGAAAGAGATACAGTTCGAAGCGCCTGAGAGGCCGAATGTGGTTACTGCCCCTATGCCTCAGCATGGGGTAAATGCTGTTGACGAAGATGTTTACGCTGTTTCTGTGGATGATCTAGCCACTCCTCTGAAGACTGTCAAGAGGAACCTACTGCTGGCCGGTTTATTTCCGGGTTGCAGTGAGGGTTGCCTGTTCTGTGCTGTTTCCCTATCTGGTTGTCCCTTGCTAAAGTTAGGCATCCAAAGCCTAATGGATAGCAAGGAGATTCTATTCAAGAAGTCTGCTGTTCAGTTGGTCCCGGTAGAAGAAGTTTCTGTGGTTACCATCTTTAATAACCCAATCAAGGTTCTCCCGAAGAAGCCTATTCAAATCATGACTGTTGCACCTGTGGTTATCACTGTTCCGGGGCCTCTTCCCTATGTATCTGACAAGGCTGTCCCCTGGCATTATGGGGCCGATGTGTATGTAAACGGGATTAAACAAGAGTTCAACACTAGCGCCAGTATCTGTGATATCACTGGCCCAGCCAAAGTCACCCGTAGTGGCAGGCTCTTCTCGCCTGACATTGCACCGCCTGCTCGAAGACCACTTCTTATAACTCCTACAAGTGTACCTGTTCCTGTTGCCGATCAAGTTGTTTCTCCTGCTGCCGAGTCATCCAATGCTCGGGGCAAAGGAATTGAAGTCGAGCCTGCCCAGATGGAGGCACCTATACCTGTAACTGCTGAGGCCTCCCAACAAGAAATGGAGGAGATTTTAAAAATTATAAAGAAGAGTGACTTCAATGTTATGGAACAGCTGGGGCACACGCCCTCCAAAATCTCCATGCTCTCTTTATTGCTGTGCTCCGAGGCCCATGCTAAGGCCTTGATCTCGTTCCTCAAGACGGCCCATGTGCCACAGGAGACATCTGCTGTCCAATTCACTGACTGCGTAGCAAATCTGACAGCGGATAATGGCTTGGGTTTCTCAGATGTCGACCTGACTGCGAAGGGAAGAGACCACAATGATGCTCTGCATGTCTCTATCGAATGCAGGGGCACTACCTTGGCACATGTGTTGGTGGATACTGGTTCGTCCTTGAATGTGCTACCGAAGAAGGCTTTAGACCGTTTGGATTGTGAAGGCCTGGAATTAAAACCCAGCAATATCATTGTCAGGGCCTTTGACGGTTCAAAAAGGATGGTTCATGGAGAGATTGACATTCCCATTCGTGTGGGTTCTCAGGTGTTTGACTCTACATTCTATGTGATGGATATCCGTCCATCGTACTCTTGTCTACTGGGTCGACCTTGGATCCATAAAGCTGGGGCAGTGACCTCTACCCTGCACCAGAAGCTGAAGTACCCCGTCAGAGGGAAAATCGTCACTGTGCAAGGAGAGGAGGAGTATATGGTGAGCCACCTGAATTCCTTCAGATACATTGAGATGGACGGGGAGTTTATTGAAACCCCCTTTCAGCATTTCGAGGAGGTGCTTCCAATCGCAGCAGCAGAAGAAAATGTTCCTTTGAAGATGGCTTCCCTGAAGGATGCCCGGGCTGTGGTTCAAAAAGGTGAATGTGCTAACTGGGGCAGGCTTCCAGACTTTACACAGAAGACTGACAAATTTGGGCTGGGTTTTACTGCAGAGGGTCAGAAAGCTATGCGGAAAGCGAAGACCGGAAGACCTCCTGTGTTCATTACAAATCCAGGAGTGAATGCTGTTGGGGAAGACAATGAAGTGGATGAAGCAGAGTTTAATAGCTGGATCTATCCAACGACTGAAGGCGGATTGACCAATTGGATTGCCAAGGACCATACTCCTGTTACCTTTGTGACGCAGTAATAAATTTCTTTGTTTCGTTATTTTGTAATAAACAATAAATAAACTCTATGGCCCGGTGTCTTACCCGAGGCACCGTGGTTTCATTTGTGAGGGCATATAAATTGTCATTTCATATATCATAAATGAAAATCTTGGACGTTTTCTCACATTACAAATCTTGTGCTCCTTTTCTGTCTTTCTTTCCTTTATATATTTCAAAACAGCTGTATTTACACACACACACTCACTCATACAAGTTTCAATCCACCCTGGATCTCACTGGTAACGACTCTGCTACTGCCAATTATGACTTCGAAAATCCGATCAACTTAGTCGAAGACGAAGGTGAAGATGATTGCGAAGTGCCTGGCGAGCTTGCAAGACTGTTACTTCAGGAGGAGAGGGAAATTCAACCACACGAAGAGCCAGTGGAAACAATAAACTTGGGTACCGAAGAAGACAGGAAAGAGGTAAAGATTGGTGCCAACCTAGAGCTCAGCGTGAAGCAACGGTTGACTCAAATGCTGCATGATTATATGGAGATCTTTGCCTGGTCCTACGAAGACATGCCCGGGTTGGATACCGATATTGTGGTCCATCACTTGCCAACTAAGGAAGATTGCCCTCCAGTTAAGCAAAAGGTCCGTCGGATGCGCCCAGAGATGTCTGAAAAGATTAAAGCCGAGGTGATGAAGCAGTTTGATGCTGGGTTCCTTGCAGTGACTTCTTATCCTCAGTGGGTTGCTAATGTGGTGCCGGTACCTAAGAAGGACGGTAAGGTCAGAATGTGTGTCGACTACAGGGATCTGAACAGGGCCAGCCCCAAGGATGACTTCCCCTTACCTCACATTGACGTTCTTGTTGATAATACAGCTCAACATAAGGTGTTCTCTTTCATGGATGGCTTTTCAGGTTATAATCAGATCAAGATGGCACCTGAAGACATGGAAAAGACTACATTTGTTACTCAGTGGGGCACCTTCTGCTACAAGGTCATGCCTTTTGGGTTGAAGAATGCTGGGGCAACCTACCAACGTGCCATGGTTGCTTTATTTCATGATATGATCCATCATGAGATAGAAGTGTATGTTGACGACATGATCGCAAGGTCCCAGACTGAGGAAGAGCACCTAGATCATCTGCAGAAGTTATTTGACCGGTTGAAACTGTACAAGCTGAGGTTGAACCCGAACAAGTGCACCTTCGGGGTAAGATCTGGAAAGCTGCTAGGCTTTGTGGTAAGTGACAAGGGTATTCAAGTGGACCCTGCTAAGGTCAAAGCTATTCAAGAGATGCCAGTTCCCAGGACAGAGAAAGAGGTCAGAGGCTTTCTAGGACGCCTGAATTACATTGCTCGGTTCATCTCACACCTGACTGCTACCTGTGAGCCAATCTTCAAGCTGCTGAAGAAAGATCAGGTAGTGCGTTGGAACGATGAATGTCAGGCTGCTTTTGACAGAATCAAAGAGTATCTCCAAGAACCACCTATCCTTATGCCACCGGTTGAAGGGAGACCTCTGATACTATATCTAACAGTGCTTGACAACTCAATGGGGTGTGTGTTGGGGCAGCATGACGAGTCTGGCCGAAAAGAGCACGCCATTTATTACCTTAGCAAAAAGTTTACCGACTGTGAGACCCGATACTCACTGCTTGAGAAAACTTGTTGCGCTTTGGTATGGGCTGCTCGCCGGCTGAGACAGTATATACTGACTCACACTACCTTGTTGATCTCAAAAATGGATCCTATAAAGTACATATTCGAAAATCCTGCTCTGTCTGGGAGAATTGCAAGATGGCAGATGATCTTGACGGAATACGACATTCAGTACACGACCCAGAAAGCCATCAAAGGAAGTGTATTGGCAGACCACTTGGCACATCAGGCCGTCGATGACTATCAGTCAATGAACTTCGAGTTTCCGGATGAAAGTATCATGATTGTGACTGATTGTGAAGTACCTGGACCGGATGAAGGACCTGAGGAAGGATCCCGATGGTCTATGCACTTTGACGGAGCCTCCAACGCTTTGGGTAACGGTATCGGTGCTATAATCATATCACCGCAAGGCACTCATACTCCGCTCACTGCCCGACTATGTTTCAACTGTACTGACAACATGGCAGAGTATGAGGCGTGCATCATGGGTATTCAAGCTGCGATCGACCTAAGGATCAAGTTTCTGAGTGTCTTCGGAGATTCCGCTCTTGTGATCAATCAGATCAAAGGAGAGTGGGATACGAAACATCCGAACCTTATTCCTTACAGGGAATGTGTGTTGACCCTGATCCCCCACTTCACAGAAATAACCTTTGAACATTTCCCAAGAGAGGAGAATCAGCTGGCGGACGCGTTAGCTACAATGTCTTCTATGTTCAAGGTCAAATGGGATAATGAGGCTCCCCGAATCATCATCTGGAAACTGGACGAACCGGCATACTGTTGCGATCTCGAGACTGAATTGGTGACTGAGAAGCCTTGGTACCATGAGGTGAAGAGATATTTGGAAACTCAGGAATACCCTGAAGGTGCCTCTATCAATGATAAGAAGTTCCTGAGAAGGTTCGCGGCAAAGTTCTTCCTTAGCAACGACATCTTGTACAAGCGAAACCATGATTCAACCCTACTGCGTTGTGTGGATAAAACTGAAGCAGAAAGGATCATGGAAGAGCTACATGAAGGGACCTTTGGTACACATTCCAGTGGACACACTATGGCAAAGAAGATCCTTCGGGCAGGGTATTACTGGTCTACAATGGAAGCTGACTGCTACCAACATTCTAGGACATGCCATAAGTGCCAGATTTATGCAGACAAGGTGCATGTTCCTCCGGTTCCTTTGAATGTTCTGACTGCGCCTTGGCCGTTTGCAATGTGGGGCATAGACATGATTGGCGAGATTAAACCTACGGCATCTAATGGGCATCGCTTCATCCTGGTAGAGATTGATTATTTCACGAAGTGGGTCGAGGCAGCATCCTATGCTACGGTAACCAAGACTGTTGTGGCACGCTTCATTCGGCATAACATGATCTGTCGGTACGGCGTCCCAGAAAGAATTATTACAGACAACGGTACCAATCTGAATAATAAGATGATCACTGAGCTCTGCGAGCAGTTCAAGATACAACACCACAATTCTTCTCCTTACAGACCGAAGATGAATGGGGCTGTAGAAGCAGCAAATAAGAACATCAAGAAAATCGTGCAGAAGATGACAGTGACTTATAAAGATTGGCACGAGATGTTACCGTTCGCTCTACATGGGTACCGTACCTCAGCTAGGACGTCAACCGGGGCAACTCCTTTCTCTTTGGTTTATGGTATGGAGGCAGTCTTGCCGATCGAAGTGCAAATACCCTCTCTCCGGATAATGAAGGATGCAAATCTGAACGAGGATGATTGGATCCAGACACGACTTGATCAGCTTAACCTTATTGATGAAAAGAGACTTGCTGCTATCTGCCATGGTCAGACGTATCAGAAACGGATGATCAGGGCATTTAACAAAAAGGTCAGACCACAGGAATATCAAGTCGGGGATCTGGTGATCAAGCGAATCATCCTTCCTCAGAGTGATCCAAGGGGCAAATGGACCCCTACATACGAAGGGCCATTTGTGGTTAAGCATGTGTTCTCAGGAGGAGCCATGATTCTAACCAATATGGATGGTGACGACCTTTCTCACCCCGCTAATGCAGACATAGTAAAAAGATACTACGCATGAAAGAAGACCCGCTAGGCTGACATGCCTAGGCAAAAATTAGGGCTTCCCGGCGAACCAAAAGGGTTCGGGCAAAATGAAAGGATGAAATGAAAAAAACTGTACACCCGGCAAGTCGAAAACCTGAAAAGGCGGCTTGGGAAAAAATGGGTATCCCGGTGGACTGAAAACCCGAAAGGGCGGTCCAGGAAAAAATTAGGGATAAAAGCGTAATACTATGTCTCATTGGATCACTTTGCATCCAGAATCCGGTATCTACATCAAGCTCAGACGGCATCGATCAGTCAGCTTCATCTTCGTTTAGGTCATCAAGTGATGAGACGCTCGGAGTTATAAAGGCAATAGCAGAGTTGAAACTCAGTGGATCATTCATATTTCACACAGCTGTTTTATTTTCTTTTGTACAAAATTTGTATAAACTCTTTTGTTCGGCGGCGTTCTCTTACTAGGACGTCAGCCTCTCGTACACAAAACGCCTATTTACAGGCCATTCAAAAATCAATACAAATATACTTTTCAGTTAAAAGTGCCAATTGTTTTTTCTTTTTCTGTTTTGGTTTTGCGAAGAACGTCCAAGGTTCAATTTGTGATATATGCATTGACAATAATTTGCTAACTCATAAATATTTGCATACGAAACAAAGAATTAATTATAGGTAACATCTGAAACAGGGGCAATAAAGAGTTGTTTAAGCAATCTAATTGTTCTGTCCTCTAAGGTACCAAGGTAGGTTCAACTAAAGAACATAACCAGTACGTCCCAATTCCCCAGAGAGTACGTCAGCAAGTCAATACACTCTCCTCAAGCGAAGCTACTATCAAACTTAAGGAAGTTGGGTATCCTCCAGCAGATATCAATATTCCACAGCAGCATATGTTCTTAACAAGCATCCCCGGCAATCTTGGTCTAAAGATTGTTCCCCGGCGGTATATCAGACATTCAATGAAGTCACTTCCCCGATACATCTCAAAACTTCCCCCCAGAGAGTCCAATCCAGTTCCCCAGGAAAGTTGGAAGTCATCTCCCCAAGCAGTAAGCTTATCCCCAGTAGATTCTGGAAGCTTGTCCTCACAGAGCACGAACGCGTCGCCTGGCTTTATTCAAAGAGTTATTTCCTTAACAGGATATAACTGGGTTATCCTCAGCCAAAAGCCACGGAAAGGCCGTCGTCGACACAGTCTTCTTACCCCCAGCAAAGTTTATCAACACGTCCAACGCAACAAGAGTATCCCCAGCAAGTTACCATCAACTCAGCAAAGTATCTCTTTCCCCACAGAGTATTGCTTCCCAGCAAAATCGCTGAAGTACTTTCCTCCCCGCAGAGTTATTCCATTCGCCAAGTTTATTCCCCAACGGAGTTATCTTCTCCTACCGGTATTCTTGCAACTATCATCCCTAGCGGAAGCAAAGATCTAATTCTTCAACATCAGCCCAGGAGTGATTTCCCGGCACCCGTCAAGGATTTATTTTCCTAGACAAAAACATACATTCCTAAACATCGCATACATCGTAATAGCATGCATGTACGCATCATATCTTACAAATCTCATTTATGTTGAGAACATCATCGCTTGATCCATATCATGCATCGCATATGACTAACCTTTACCTTTCAGGAAAGATTCAGCTAAATTCTCAATCATATTTCAAGACCTTGTCCGGTTCAGTTAATTGACTCCAAAGATTTCTTATCCAGTCCAAGGCCTTCTCTAGTCCAGCTAAATCGACCCCAAACAGATTTTTCTGATGAAGACTCAGTAGAAGTTATCACAGGTTTTTCTCAAACGTCCACTTTTGAGATTATAATTTCCTATGGTTCTCTCCCTAAATGTTGTGGAGATGATAATTCCATTTCAGGTTTTTCTCAAACGTCCGCTTTTGAGATTATAATTTCCTATAGTTCTCTCCCCAATGTTGTGGAGATGATAATTCTAATTCAGGTTTTTCTCAAACGTCCGCTTTTGAGATTATAATTTCCTATGGTTCTCTCCCCGACGGTGCGGAGATGATAATTCCATCCCAGGTTTTTCTCAAACGTCCGCTTTTGAGATTATAATTTCCTATGGTTCTCTCCCCAACGGTGCGGAGATGATAATTCCATTCCAGGTTTTTCTCAAACGTCCGCTTTTGAGATTATAATTGCCTATGGTTCTCTCCCCAACAGTGCGGAGATGATAATTCCATTCCAGGTTTTTCTCAAACGTCCGCTTTTGAGATTATAATTGCCTATTGGTTCTCTTCCCGATCCTGCGGAGGTGGTAATCCCAAGACTTTCTCAACGATTGCTGGTAAGGTTAAAGTCGTCCAAGGTTCTCTCACCATTCCTGCTGAGGTAGTAACCACCCCTGGTCCAGTCATCATCTTTTGAAACTCCAGACTCAGCTCCTGTAACCAGTCAGGACACATCTATACCAAGCATCTGAAAACCAGCTCCTGCAACATGTCAGGTACTCATTTTTCCTTTTGCAGGTATGCAAGTTCTCGCTAAGGAATCTCTTATGCGATCAACATCCAGATGGCATCTATAAGCCCATCATCCTATTCATCAATCTCTAAATGGCATCTATAAGCCCATTCCATCATCACACTGCTACTATGTGAGCGCAAATTTCTGGGCACTCTAGTGTTCAATCATCTTCTACCCTCGGATTACGAAAGGCACGTCAGCCAATCTGCATCCTCAGGTCTAAGAAGATTGAACAGGGGCAACTGTTGTACCCCAAAATTTGCCCTCCCATATTCTTCAAGAAATTGCCAAGTCATGCTTCAAAATTCTCCAAGGGTTGCACAGTGTAAGGGCCTCCTAAGCAGTCAAAATTAGGGTTTTTATTCTGATCAAGAAAATGAAGTTTCCAAGGGTCCAATCAAGTCCCACATGCCTACAAATATGGTCAAGCATCCTCATATCAAGTTTCAAGACTTACAGCACAAAATTGCACAGTCAAAACCCTAATTGCACTACAGTCAACTGTAGGGGCAAAATGGTCATTTGACAGTCAAAAGTTCAAATTTTTGGTCAACATCTCATTTTGAAGCCACAAACATCATTTGATCAATGCTTGATCATGATTCTCAAAGCTTGGCTCAAAAATCATCAAGATGCAAAAGTTTCCTTATTTGGACAGTTGAAAAAGTCAACTGTAAATTGACCAGGGCATAACTTTCACATGGATTATCAGAAAAATTCCATCCAAAGCTCATTTTGAATAGAAAGACATTTCCTACAACTCATCTTCATACTTCAAGTCCAAGAAATGCACTCACAAAAAGTTATCAATTTCAACATTATAGGTCATTTTCAAAAGTCAACAAAAAGGGACTTTAAGTCAAAGGACATAACTTGAGATTGGTAAATCAAAATGACATGGTACCAAAGGCATTGGTTAGAGGACTCAAAGACCTTTCCAAAATGTCCAAGAACATGAGCAAAGCTTAAAAATTGAGCAAGTTATGCCTTGTGGAAGTTAGGAAATTTTTGGATATTTTGAAAAGTCAACATTGATTCAAATAACCTAAAATTGCTAATGGGCCCATTTTTCTTCCATAATTCATCATCCAAGGCATGTGCACGACCATTTGTTGCCTCAAGACTGCTGTCGAGGCGTTTGTAAGGCCATGGGCTACTTGGGACGTTCCTCCTAAGAGTTGGGTCCTATTTCTATTCGCCATGCCTACTCCAGAACCTTGGAGTGGCGAAGAAGCACTCACAAAAGGGTCTGAATAAGTGGACGCAACATTCGTCAGGCTTGCCACTTCAGAAGTTGGCATACCATAGAATGGAATAAATCCTGGGGGAACCACTGGCCTTGTGCCAATATTTCCCCTTGGTGGGGGGGTTCCCAAAGGCATTCTGGGGCCTGTTAACGAAGTTATTGGCCCCGTGGTTGTGACTGACACTGCTGGTGTCGAACCAACATTCGTCGCTTCACTCACGGTCATATTAACCGTTGCTCCCACACTTGGTGGTGGAATTTCGTTGTTGTTTGGCGGATTCGCCATCTCTTCCCTTCTTCTGGCAGTATTGTTATCGTTAGTGTATATTCTACCACTCCTCAATAACATACAACTCGAAAAGATGAGATAATTTTCAACAATCAACACACAGTCCCACTGGGCATGCCAGTTTGTTTACCTCGGGTTTTGGTAAACAACCGCTGATCCTCCAAATGGTTACTTATTTGGTTACTCGCAGGATCGATCAGATTGATCCTATGGACATAGGTTGATTTTGAAGTTTGATTAAGGTGGATAAGGCTTTAAGTAAAATGCTTCAAGTAAATTGCATAAAGGAAAGGCTTGGTAAAATAAACAAGGCTTTAAAGTAAAGGTTCGACAGGAATTTAAAGGAGAAAAGCAAGTAAAATACTGGAAAAGTAAATGACTTTAATTGATAAAATTGGTGTTTCACACATACATTTCTCAACAATTCTTTCGCTCACACTGGGTACTTGAATCTAAATGAGTGACTATGTATTTATTTGTGAACACCCGCGAGAAACTACATGTCTACTCCTATTTATACAAAAACATTCCAAGTAACCGTCGGGCAGTTACACTGCTTCGAGATTAAGCCACTTGGCACGTTCTCCATGCTCGACGCTCCAGATCCTTGCACGTTTGCACGTAGTAACTGCTGGAAACCGTTTTCCCTCCAAAGCTTTGAATTTCAAACTGCTCCACTCTGGACCATCGAACACTTCCATCAAGAAACGTCTTCGACGAAAACTCCTTCGACGTCGAAGGCAATCAGCCTTCTTCCTTGGAAGAAATCTTCTAAGTATTTTGCCATCTTTCGATGGGCACTTCGACAGGCTTAACCAGTCGAAAGCATCTTTCAGCTTTTAATGGCTGCCATCAATCAAAACAAAGGTGTCGTATTTAGGAGCCAACAAATTGCCCCCCAAGAATGCCTTATTTCGACTCTGAAAGAAAAAGGCATTCTTTGAAAACGCCATTCGACACCTGTTTTTCCACGCTTAGTCACAAGTTAACTTGTGCACTTTTTGTTGCTTTTTACCAACTATTGGCAATCCCAAGAAACCATCATTGATTTGATCCTAGGACGTCACTTTCAGTACGGCGTGCAGTACCAAACGTCACTTCAAAATTTGTCATTATGACAAATCCCAAAAACGAGGACGCACGCTGCGTCTCTCTGTTTCTGCAGAAACGGCCAAAACAACAGGATGCTGCCACGCGTCCCACTAATTCCTGCAGCATTAAATGACATTTAATGTCCTCGTTATTGGGAATTTCTCCCACTACTATAAATAGTGGTGAATATCCCATTGTGGGACTTTTTACGCAAACTAGCCCTCAAACTCCCTTGCTTTCATACAAACTTGCTCTCTTTGCAGAAAAACTCTTCCTTTTTCACTCCATCTTCATCTTCAACAATGGCCTCTGCTTCTACTGCCCCCAAGACTAACGCACCAACTGAACAACTTGCTAAGCCCAAGGTCTTTGTTACTGCTCCGGTAGTGAACTCTACAGGGAAACGAAGGGTCCCCGAACCTTCTGACATCTCCGTTCGCGATGCTTACTCGCGTCACTTGATGATCCCGGTTGGATACTCCAACCAGATCTTCGCAATGTCCGGCCCCATGAACCCAAGCATCTCTGAAGCTCTGAAGATCAAGAGCTATTTTCCCATCGTCGAGAAACTCAAGCCAATAGCATGCGCTAAGAAGGACGCAGAAGACAACGAAGACCCTACACGCGAGAAAATCGACCTCCGTTTCTTCAACAGAAGTGTGAGGGTCTTCAGGTCTTGCCCTAATCTGACCTCTGACTACGTCGCTTGGCTAGCAAAGTTGGAGAAACATCAAACTCCAGTATGGAAGGAAATGGGAATCTTTGACCTAGTAATGCTGTCGAAGACAGGCTTAAACTACTCCCCAGAGATGCTTATAGCTTCGCTGTTGTTTTGGGATTACTCTCACTTCACCTTTCACCTTCCATGTGGGATGTTAACCCCCACACTCTTCGACGTAGCGGCCATCACTGGCCTTCGACCAACCGGAGATTACTTCGACCCGGAGGAGATGTCGGAGGACCAAATTGGCTTCTCTGAGACCAAGCCAACATACACCACCTTTATCAACCATTATCACGACAGGTCGACGGACACAGTGTCGGATGTCGAACACATAGCGTTTCTAGCCTTATGGCTAACTCGCTTTGTGTTTTGTTCAAAGTCTCTACAAGTGACCAAAAAGATGGTCACTCTTGCCACCCAACTGCATCACCGCCAAAACATCTGTTTGGCAGAACTAATTCTGGCCAGTCTTTATGACTCAATCAGCAATGGGGTTACTCTCTTGAAACATATCGAAGATAGGGGCAGTTTGCTACTCGCTGGGCCTTTCTGGCTACTTCAACTGTGGCTCAACGCCACTTTCGAATCTTTCTTACCCAAGAAGAATCAGATAAATGAACAAGCCCCAGCGATA
Source organism: Vicia faba (assembly GCA_948472305.1). Taxonomy (NCBI): domain Eukaryota; kingdom Viridiplantae; phylum Streptophyta; class Magnoliopsida; order Fabales; family Fabaceae; genus Vicia; species Vicia faba. The sequence continues at coordinate 69,381,891 of OX451741.1, read as the reverse complement.
GCTAATAGACGCATCGAAGGAATTAGGCTGGCTCTACTGACACCTGTGGAAGATGGGCTGGAGTTTCAACAAACCTTCACTAACTTCGTTCTGATGTTCGCTCGAAGGAAGGAATTTGTTTCAACTATGGCTCCATTTGCTCAACGGAAGGTGGGGCCAGCATGGTTTACAAGGCCACATCCAAAGGAGTCGAGTGGTCCCAATGTCGATGAGCACACTGTACTTTGGGAGGCGTTCCTGACACCCAGGATCATGCCTCTTCGATTTAAGAGTTCTAAGACTCATTTGAGTCTGCTTGCCTATCAACCAAATCTGGTATCTCGCCAGTTTGGTATCATCCAAACCCTGCCTTCTCCTATTTTTCAAAGAGAGAAGTCAATGTTGTACTTCTGCAACGATTATACAGAAGAAGCTGCCACCAAGCATATCGGAAGATATGCTGGTCGAACCATCCTCTCGCTGTTTAACTACCAGCTTAACTTCCTTTGCTCACCATCCTTTGAGGAGTGGTGGAGAAGCTATTATGCTGAGTACTTCTTCGACGAGAAGGACTTCATGGCAGAGTTGCAGAAGTCTTTTGTCCTTGTGTTGGACAAAGTAAAGAAATGTAAGTTCATACTCTCACATTACTTTTTATCTTTCTCTTCGACTGTTAGCCTGTTAACTTTCCTTTTCGCTTTCAGTTGTTCGAAAACCCCTAGCCAAGAAGGCTACAGAAGGCCCACAAGGAAGAGTCCCTTCGACAAAACCTCCACCGCCGGTGAAGACTATATCGCCGGCGAAGACAACGGGCAACCAACAGGGGGAAGGCTCTTCGAGGAGGCCTCCTGCATCGGTAACCAGATTTTCTTCATTTTCCTTCTGGCTTTCGATTTTTTATTTTCGACGTAATTATTCAATCGAATTCCTATTGGTTTTCTAGGCCCCTTCGCCCAAGAGAAGGGCAGCATTGGTGGTCGAATCGGGGAGTGATGACGACAGTGATTCCCCTCCTACTCCCTTAAAGAGGCGAAAGTTAACGAAGGACGCTTCTGTTCCTGCTCCTGCCCCTGGAGGTCGAACCGTCAGAATAAAGGTCGCTGTGAGAAAGCCTAAGCCACCTGCGGTGATCATCGAGGAGCCAACTGAGGAGGAACTGAACGCTCTTCTTACCAAGCCTGTCGAAAGTGATAATTCCAGCCCTGGGGCTGAAGTCAATCCACAGGTAATCTACTTTAGGCATATATACCAGTATTCGATTGTATCTCTTTCGACATCTGAAGATTTATCTTCTTTCTCCTTTTCAGGACACTACTGAAAGTTCCCCACCAAGGACTTCAGAAACTCTAGAATCTGCTGACCTTAGCAGGCCTCAGGAAAAAGATTTGGGCAATGACGAAGCCCACACTGAGAATGAGGCCAATGCTGAAACAGTGGAGAAGACAACAGAAGAACCTGTGGTGGAGGCAACACAGCCAGAAACGGTTCCTGTGGTGGACTTGTCGTCAGAAGAGAATCCTGAAGGAAGAGACCAAGGCAATGGCGAAGAGAATCAAGATGCTGTCGACGAAGAGCACCAAGGTGGTACTGGCGAAGAACACCAGGGTGACGCTAGCGAAGAGCCACGAAATGACGCTGGCGAAGGACCCCAAGGTGATGTTAACGAAGAACCACGAGTCGACGCTAGTACCGCCTCAGTCCAAGTCGAAAAGCAACCAAACGAGGCACTCAGCAATCAACAGCCTCAAGCCCAAGATAATACTGTGGCAAGGGTCACCTCCTCAAAGCACAGGTCAAAAGAGGATTTGGAAATCTTGAAACAAACTGACCCTGTCAGCTACCTCAATGCAATCATCGAGAGTAAGAGTTCTTCTGACACTAGTCAGGAAATTCCTACCCTGTCGGGGAAATCTACTGAAACTTCTCCTCTTGATGATGCGTTGGCGAAGGTTAAAGCCCAGTTCTTCAAGAGAGATTTAATGAAGGCTTTAGAGGGGGACCCCACTGCTCCATCATGCTTAAAAGAGGTTTTGAATGCTGTTGACTTCGAAGCTGTAGCCCCAGAAATCTCAGACTTAATCATGGAATTACATTCTATGATTGATCAAGTCTCAGCGGATTACAGGCGCCAACGAGCTTTTAACAGTCAGCTCGAAGTGCTGCATGGCAAAAGCTCATCTGCGTGGACTGCTGTCTCAGATTCGACTTCTCGAATTGCCGAGTTGTCGAAACAGAAAGCGTCTGCACAGGAAAGGGTCGATGCTATTGAGCGAGAGAATGTCTCCTTCCGAGCACAAATTGCAGAGATAGAGGCGAAGATAAACGCCAACACTGTACTCCAGGAGGAAATTCTTTCGACCATCCCAGACACTGAGAGCCAGACTGAGATCAAGCAAGGCCTGGAATTCGCTGAGAGGGCTTAAAGCCTCGACGCCCAAATTGCCAAACTGGTGCAAGAAAAATCTTGGTGCAAAAAGAGGTTGGAGCTGCAGTATGCCAAGTATCTTCGACTCAAGAATTCTCTTTCCTTTTGATTGATTCTCTTTTGTAACCATCTTCTGTAATCGTTTTCGACAACAATTGCCATTTTGGCTGAAATTAATAAAATTTCCATTTTGGCATTTTATGGTTAATTTAGTTTGTTCTTTTATTATTTTATTTTTATCTCTTGAAGTATAGGCTTATATTTTTTCAAATATTTACCATTTACTCTCAAGAGCCTTTTATCACCACTTATCTCTTCGACTTCATAGGCTCCACCAGAAAAAGTTTGGATAACTCTGAAGGGTCCTTCCCATTTGGGTGACCATTTCCCCATGCTTCGATCCCGTCGATCCATGGGAAGAATTACCTTCCAAACTAAATCTTCAGGCAAAAATACCTTAGGTTTTACCTTTCTATTATAAGAGTCTTCTACTCTTTTCTTCTGAAGCCTGAGTAAGTCGAGAGCGTGTAATCTCTCTTCGTCTAAATCCACCAGTTCATCTAACATCATATTCCAATAAACTTCAGAAGGAATATCATAATGCCTCTGAACTCTTGTAGATTGAAGACAAATTTCAGCTGGCAATACTGCATCATGGCCAAAAGTTAGCCTATATGGTGTTGTACCAGTGGCTTCTTTTGGGGACGTTCGACAAGCCCATAAAATCTGGTCTAACGTCTTATGCCAATTCTTTGGTTTCTTCCCAACATGTTTCTTTATCAAGCCAATCACCACTTTGTTAGCTGCTTCGACTTGACCATTCGCCTGTGCATAGTAAGGCGTGGATGTTAGGAGTTTAAACCCTGTTTCCTGAGCAAATTCCTGCATCTTTCGACCAGTGAAAACTGAACCTTGATCAGTTGTTATTGTCTCAGGGATTCCATACCTAAAGATAATGTTCTTTTGAATAAATTCAATGACATTTTCTTGGTCCACATTGACTAAAGGGACAGCTTCGATCCACTTAGTAAAATAATCAATGCCTACCAATATGTATTTCTGACTCTTTGATGATGCTGGTCGAATCTCTCCAATAAGATCCAACGCCCATCCTCGAAAGGGCCAAGGCTTCACTATCGAGTGAAGTTCGCTTGCTGGTACATGCTGGATGCCTGTATGAACTTGACACTCTTGGCAACCTTTGGCGAATTCAACACAATCTTTCAGCATAGTGGGCCAATATAGTCCTTGTCGAAACAACAACCATTTCATCTTATGGCCTGCTTGGTGAGCCCCACATGCCCCAGCATGCGTAGTCGAAAGGGCTATATATGCTTCAGTTTCACTTAAACATTTCAGCAACACCCCTTCAGGCGTCTTCTTGAATAACTCATTCCCCATGAGTACAAAACTCAACGCCCTGTATTTTGTTTTTCGTTCTGTCGGAGCTCCTGGATTTTGAAGATAGTCCACAATGGGTTTCCTCCAATCTTGCTCTGACAAATTATCAATGAACGAAATCTCGAAGTTTGAGTGATCAGCATAACCTAGCCTCGTCGATTCCAAGTCTGATGGTGATAGACAAGTTGCCTTTATCTTTTCTCGAACTTCGATTGCTCTTTGTAATCTCGTTTTTGAAATCTTATACCCTGATGCAATTTGTGCCAAGTCATTGGCTATTTGATTTTCGACTCTGGGTATGTGTCGAATATTGACACTTTCAAATTGTTTCAATAAACGATTTGCTATCACAAAGTACATAATGAGATTCTCTCTTATGCATTTATACTCCTTTGTGACTTGCTTGATGACTAACTCGGAGTCTCCCATTATTTCGACTCGAGTTGCCCCCAATTCCAACAATATTTCAAGGCCAGTAATTAGAGCTTCATACTCAGCCTCGTTGTTCGAACAAGAACCTTCTATTTGGTACTTGAATGTTGTTGGAATTTTATCTGGAGAAATAATCAAGACTCCTACTCCTGTTCCATTTTTATGGCTGGAACCATCGAAGTAGAATTTCCAAGGTTCTATCTCCACATAATTAATATCCTCGACTTGAATTGAGTGGTCGACTATGAAGTCTGCAACCACTTGTCCTTTTACTGCCTTAAGAGGCATAAAGGTCAAGGAGTATTCAGTCAATGCTAATGCCCACTTGCCAATTCGACTATGCAAGATAGGTTTCGACAACATATATTTGAAAACATCAAAATGAGACGAAACATAAACATCAACTGGTTTTATATATTGCTTGAGTTTTGTACAAGAGAAATACAGACATAGACACAATTTTTCAACTTCGCTATATCTAGTTTCTGCATCATTCAAAACTCGACTGAGATAATAAATGGGTCTTTCGACTCCATTCTCATCCTCTTGGGCTAACATACTTCCCAGAGTCTTGTCAGATGCAGCTATGTACAATCTCATACTCCTATTGCTACAAGGAGGCACCAAAATAGGTGGCTTAGTGAGGTACCCTTTGATTTTGTCGAAGGCTTCTTGCTGCTCTTGCCCCCATTCGAACCCCTCTTTATTCAGTCGAAGTAAGGGTGAAAAGGCCTGAGCTTTCCCACTTAGATTAGATATAAACCTTCTCAAGAAATTTATCTTGCCTAAGAGAGATTGCAATTCCTTCTTATTCGATGGCGCTTTCGCTTCCAAAATTGCCTTCGTCTTGTTCTGATTGATTTCGATTCCTTTCTTGTGGACAACGAAACCCAAGAAATCTCCAGCTTTTACACAGAACGCACACTTCAAAGGGTTCATCTTCAGACCATGTTCTCTCATTCTTTCGAATGATTGTCGAAGGTGGTCAATGTGACTCTTCCTGGAAACAGATTTTATAACAATATCATCAATATAAACTTGCATAAAAGTGTTAATAAAATCATGGAAGATAGTATTCATTGCTCGCTGGTACGTTGCCCCAGCGTTCTTTAGGCCAAAAGGCATCACTACCCATTCGTAAGTGCCTAAGGCCCCAGGGCATCGAAAAGCTGTTTTCGACACATCCTCTTCAGCAATGAATATTTGATTATATCCTGAATAACCATCGAGCATACTCAGGTATTCGTAGCCAGCGGCAGAATCGACTAGCATTTCCGCCACAGGCATTGGATATTCATCTTTGGGGGTGGCAGCATTCAAATCTCTGAAATCTATGCACACCCTTAATGTGCCATTTTTCTTAATTACTGGCACAATATTTGCAATCCATTCGACATACCTTGTAACACGGATGAATTTGCATTTCAGAAGTCTTTCGACCTCCGTTTTGATCTTCGACAAAATTTCTGGAGCGAAGCGTCTGGGATTTTGCTTGATTGGCTTCTTTCCAGGTTTGATTGGCAACTGAAGTTCTACCAATCCTCTGTCGAGACCGGGCATTTCGTCATAATCCCACGCAAAATAGTCTTTAAACTCTTTCAGCAATTGGATTACTTCCAACCTAAGTTCTGGATCAATTTTGGCGCTGATGTAAGTTGGCCTATTCTCCGATCCTTCGCCTAAGTTGATTTCTTCTAAAGGGTCTTGTGCTAACATCTTAATGTTGTTCGCCAAGGGATCCTTTTCGAAGCCCAAAGGCTCATCGTCATAGATGGCGTCGAGCCTCTGTTCCTGCATTTCATCTGGCATGATATCAGGGGGTCTTGGATCGAAATCCTTTCCTGGGCCAATAGCAGATAATTGTTGATCATTGGCCTGTGTGGCCATGTACTTTACTTCGGCTTCGAGAGCCGTTATCATCTTGGTTTCGGCCACATAAGCCGAAATTCGCTTCAGAGATTGTGACTCAGTCATTATCACTGAATTCACTTCCCCAACCAGTTGGTTGGATCTCAGTTAGCCCACTGAAGTCTATGTGGGACAAGTCTTCTCTGTCCCATTGGAAACCATGCTCAGGATGCAGGTATAGGGAACAAAAGGTGTTTGGCGCTGGCGCCATGTCGAAGTCAGGAGTTGGACATGGCCCTATGTGAGCCAAGTTTTTGTCGAAATCTGTTACACCCAAGTGATTTACTTCGCCAAGGTAGTAACTTTGATCCGCCTCTATGTTTTCGACCATCCCATCTGGACGCCATAGCAGCAGTCTTTGATGCATCGATGAAGGCACAACGCCCACACCATGGATCCACTCACGGCCTAACAAAAGGTTGTAGTTAGGTTTGGCCGATATGACCATGAACATTGTTGGTCGAAGGATCGACCCAACTTTTATGTCTAGCTGGATCACTCCCATGGTGGTCCCAATGCCTCCCTCATAGTTGGACAGGACCATATTGTGAGGTTTGATTTCTTCATCCCTTTTGCCAATCTTCCTTAGCATAGAATGAGGGATAATATTGATAGTGGCCCCACAGTCGACCAATATTTTGTTCACAGTGGTCTCTTCGAGCTTAGCCCTTATGAACAAAGGTTTGAGGTGATTCTTCATCGCCTCTGTAGGTGGCTCGAAGAAGCCATTTTGTTCCTCTGTAGTGCCATTGTCCATGACAAAATAGCACACTGGCCTATGTTTGGCCATTTCTTGTTCCACCTCCCAGTCACTGGCTTCGACTTCTACCTGTCGATTGAATTCCCTAGGCAGTACTGAAACAATATTCACCATTATATCCAGAGTATCGTCGGACTCAGCATCATCTTCGTCTTCGACTTCACTTTGGTTAGGCCAAACTAGCCTGTTGGTAACTGGTTCTCTCTCAAGAGGCTTTCTTTGTTTCCTTTGAGGCACATTCGAACTAGTTTCTGCCTTAGGTTCGTTGGCAGCCTCCCTTTCAGCTTTTCGCCTTCTTTGATATCTCCTCCATTGGGATCTCGACATAGGATTTTTTCCCTTGTAGTTGCTGGACACTTGAGCAACCTTGGGTGCAGCAACTTGAGGCTCTTTCTTCTGGATTAAAGAGGAACCTCTTGGCACTTCGAAAGAATGCCATTTCTCTTCACTTGGCCTTTTCCGGCCAGATGTTTTGTACCAGGTGTCTACTGATACATTTGTTGGAGGCCTAAAAGTCAATGGCCTCTTGTCTTGATGAGAACCCCTCCTGGGATCATGTCGAAGGTCAGCATTCTCCCTTCTCTTGTTCGCTGCTCTCACGCCTTGTATGTGCTCAGCAGCTTTTTTATCAAAGATAGAACTGCATCTTGGACACAGCATCACCTCTGATTTCTTCTTCTGGCATCTTTGTAAAAAATCTGCCAAGTTTTCGTTTTCCCTAGGGAAAGCCGTTTTATTTGCCTGCTCTTGCCTTATGGCTTCTTCTGAAGCTTTAGGGTCAGAAAGTTCAACCATGTTGATATTCATTGTATCCTTATTAGCAAGAGTTAGTTGCTTCATTTGTGTCTCCAGATTCTCCGTCTGGCCTTGAACAGTGGCCAAGTGGGAACTGGGCTTTGGTCCAGTTTTTTGTGTTTCAGCAGTCTTCGACTTCGGGTCCTCGACCGCTTTCTGGACAGCCTCAATTGTCTTCCTGGATAAATTTCCAGAAAAACTGCCAAAGATTGGCATGTTGATGTGGTCCTTTGAGACTTCGACCATGGTAATGCCTGGCTTCTTCGACTGGACCCTGGTTGCCTCTATCATGTTCACCTCAGAGGGTTCTGCATAATGGGCTTCAGCCTTCAGTGGATTGGAGTCGACAGCCATGGGGGATTTGTCAGCAAACTTTAATCTCCCTTCCTCAATAGCGTCTTGCACAAGATTCCTGAAAAGAAAACATTGAGAAGTTTTATGGCCCAGAAAATTATGATATTTGCAAAAACCTCTCTTCTTTCTTTGATCAAGAGGAGGCACTTTTACCCCAGGGGGTACTATCATTTGGCCATCTTTAACTAGCAAGTCGAATATTTCATCACATTTTGTGATGTCAAAACTATAAGTCTTTTTTGGGAACCTATCGTTGGTCCTGTCTGGACCAATGGGATTTTTCCCATTTGAGGGGACTAATTGTTTACAAGAGTATGGTGGCCCTTGCTTTAGTTCTGCTAAATCGAATTCTCCTTCTTCGACAGCTAAAGTATCGTCGAAGGATTCTAGATCTTCGTCATCCATCTCAACGTATGCTATTCTCTCTCTTTTGTGAGTTTTCGTTGCCTTAGCTTTTTCAGCTTTGAGGCGTTCGACCTGTCGAACTCTATCGGCCAGTTGGGCCATGTCTCTTAGGTACTGGGTATCTAGCTTCTTCCTAATGGAATAATCTAAACCGCCTGCGGCTATTTCGACCAACTCATGCTCTGGCACTTGTGTAAAACATCTCGCCTTAAGCAACCTAAACCTATTCAGATATTCGTCTATAGGTTCAGTGAAACGTCTCTTCACACTGGCCAGTTCTTTGAGGCTTATCTTGGTTTGCCCCATGTAGAATTGTTCATGGAACAATCTTTCCAACTGGGTCCAATGATGGATCGAATTGGGGGGGAGAGTTGTAAACCAAGTAAAAGCGTTCTTGGTTAAAGAACTTGGGAAGTATTTGATCCTTAGGTTTTCGTTATTCGAAATGTCTCCTGCTTCGATCAAATATCTTGCCACATGCTCGACAGTAGATTCTGTCGTGTCCCCAGAGAACTTAGTAAATTTGGGGACTTTGCTTCTAGGAGGTAAGTCAGTTTGTAACACATATTCTGACAATGGAGATGTAAAGTTGGGCCTTCGAAAGCCCATGTTCATCCCATTCTGATTCATGATCCTTTCGATCATGGTTGCCAGATTATTTTCCAAACCCATGTTTTGGTGTTGGATATGCTGAACCACTTCGTCAGCATTTTGGTTTCTGTTAACTAACCTTACCTCTGGGGCTATTACCCTAGGTTCTTCGACAGGTTGTTCGACAGGCTGTTGAACCTGGTTAATGGTGGTTTCTTCCTCTACAAATATCCCCTGATTTCCCCTTATTTGCGCCCTTTGGGGCTGTCGAACAGGAGGGGGTACTCCAAAGAAGTCAGCCAAACGCGTCATTTGCGCTGTAACTTGCTGATTCGATTGAGTAGTATTTTGTATTAGAGGATTTAGCACTGTACTCAAAGTTTATGCCAACATTTGCACCATATCATGGTTGCTTTCGTCCATCTGTTGCCTCAAGACTGCTGTCGAGGCGTTTGTAAGGCCATGGGCTACTTGGGACGTTCCTCCTAAGAGTTGGGTCCTATTTCTATTCGCCATGCCTACTCCAGAACCTTGGAGTGGCGAAGAAGCACTCACAAAAGGGTCTGAATAAGTGGACGCAACATTCGTCAGGCTTGCCACTTCAGAAGTTGGCATACCATAGAATGGAATAAATCCTGGGGGAACCACTGGCCTTGTGCCAATATTTCCCCTTGGTGGGGGGGTTCCCAAAGGCATTCTGGGGCCTGTTAACGAAGTTATTGGCCCCGTGGTTGTGACTGACACTGCTGGTGTCGAACCAACATTCGTCGCTTCACTCACGGTCATATTAACCGTTGCTCCCACACTTGGTGGTGGAATTTCGTTGTTGTTTGGCGGATTCGCCATCTCTTCCCTTCTTCTGGCAGTATTGTTATCGTTAGTGTATATTCTACCACTCCTCAATAACATACAACTCGAAAAGATGAGATAATTTTCAACAATCAACACACAGTCCCACTGGGCATGCCAGTTTGTTTACCTCGGGTTTTGGTAAACAACCGCTGATCCTCCAAATGGTTACTTATTTGGTTACTCGCAGGATCGATCAGATTGATCCTATGGACATAGGTTGATTTTGAAGTTTGATTAAGGTGGATAAGGCTTTAAGTAAAATGCTTCAAGTAAATTGCATAAAGGAAAGGCTTGGTAAAATAAACAAGGCTTTAAAGTAAAGGTTCGACAGGAATTTAAAGGAGAAAAGCAAGTAAAATACTGGAAAAGTAAATGACTTTAATTGATAAAATTGGTGTTTCACACATACATTTCTCAACAATTCTTTCGCTCACACTGGGTACTTGAATCTAAATGAGTGACTATATATTTATTTGTGAACACCCGCGAGAAACTACATGTCTACTCCTATTTATACAAAAACATTCCAAGTAACCGTCGGGCAGTTACACTGCTTCGAGATTAAGCCACTTGGCACGTTCTCCATGCTCGACGCTCCAGATCCTTGCACGTTTGCACGTAGTAACTGCTGGAAACCGTTTTCCCTCCAAAGCTTTGAATTTCAAACTGCTCCACTCTGGACCATCGAACACTTCCATCAAGAAACGTCTTCGACGAAAACTCCTTCGACGTCGAAGGCAATCAGCCTTCTTCCTTGGAAGAAATCTTCTAAGTATTTTGCCATCTTTCGATGGGCACTTCGACAGGCTTAACCAGTCGAAAGCATCTTTCAGCTTTTAATGGCTGCCATCAATCAAAACAAAGGTGTCGAATTTAGGAGCCAACAAGTCGTGCATCTCAATTCATGCATTTTTTGTGAATTTTAACGCTTGATTCATGTTTATCGTTTGATTCTAATGCTAACCCAATGATTTAATTTTGTTTTCGTGCCCTATATGAAGATTTGCCATTGATAATATTTAGGGTTTGTGAAGCTTGGAATTAGGGGTTTTCGTTTAAGGAAAAATTGGAGCATAAGACTTAGACCATTCACTTCAGCATACTCAGACGATCATAAACCCACCCTCGCGCCTAATTTATGATGATCCCTGGGCTATTCGCTATTTTCCAATAGAGTGCCTAAGGGAACACTTGAAAAACCGTTGCCTATGTTTGTTATAATTTCAGGAAAATAAACCAAGGAAGAAGAAGGGTGCGTGGCCATCAACGATTGGCTGGTTCAAAATCTCGCGCGAAAAAAGGAAGCACTAACGCGTTTTGTTTTATTATGTTTATTAACTATATTATTTACAGATAGACAAGATAGCTCCACTGGCAAGCATAGTGACTGGTAAACCAAAGGACCTGGGTTCGAGCCCCAGGTCCCCACCCTTTCATATTATTTTTATTTCAAACGTTATCCTGTGCAATTTCAATACAAGAAGTGTACCATGTAGTCCACCATCAAACCATCCACGCGTCCAACGTCATCAATTCAAAGGCACAGATTTGGAGACTATGGTAAGCCCTGGTCAACGCGTATGCATGCTGGCATGGAAGTCAAACGGACCAAGGTCTTGATGGGCCTAAAATACTAAGTTTCACCTCCACTTTGGGGACTGATACCCCCCTAGGTTTGCCAAATTATTTTACTTTCTTTGTTTTTTTTTTATTTATTATTATTTCCTTTTAATTAATTCTATCAATTTAATTATTTTTTTTATAAAAAACACAAAACCATAGAAAAATCAGAAAAGAAAAAAAAATATAATATTTTTTTTATTTTAATATTTCTTGTAAATAAATTCATAAATTAATTAGTTTTAAATTAGGTCTTAATTTTAACTTTTTTAATAAAAATCTAAAAAATATAGAATTAGGGTTTAATTAATTTTCATCTTTTTCTTTTATTCCATAATAATTAAATATTAGATATTTATTTTTATAATTAAAAATGCATGTAAATTAATTAGGGTTAATTTTAGGTTAAAATTTAATCTTCTTTTTTTAATAAATTAAAAACAATTAGAATTAGGGTTAGCATTTATTTTAATTACATTTAATTCTTTTTCCCATTAAAATCATAAAATACCAAAAAATACTAAAAACAAATCTCTTGTTAATTAATTAATTCATCGTTTAATTTAATTTAGTCAAAAAGGGTCCAACGCCCTCGTTTAATTCTTATTAATTCGCATATTTATTTATTTTCGTTTAATGTTTCTGTATCTCTCCCAAGGCCTTGTAAATAATTCCTCGCACTTTACTTTTCTTTCTTTATTTATTTTCTGTCAAATCGGGTTCGAGAAATTTTGGCGATGTGGACCCGCGCCTTTTGTAATAGCTTAGGATCTTTACTTTCTCGCAATATTTTTAACTGTTAACCAAAGCATGAAAGAATGTATGGACAAAAAAATAAAAACAAACGCTAGATCACCAATAACATGACAAAAGACAAAAATATCTGAAAACGACACACAAATCACACACCACCCCTAGGGTACGCCTCACTGTTGCCTTGCCTCGAAAGGTGATCGTCGAGTAGAGGATGTCTTAGTAAGTCCTCATGATCCGGGAACCTGGCATGAGGGTAGCTTCTAAGGTGTCTTCCCATTGCTCTGGTGATCACCATGTCCCGAACCTCGAATTGACCCGAACACCTCCAACGGTGGTGCTACCTACCTCTCAATGGTGGGATGACACTACTTTAAAGGACATCTACACAGACGAATTCCTTAGGGTAGGTAGACGACTCTAGATACTTGCTCTAATTTCAAAAACAAATCAAAAAATACTTTTCACACCGACACCTTTTCAAAAAGCTTTCGAAAGCAATTTTTCAAACACTCTTGAGGACCGATACAAGAGTCGAACTGGAATTTTCAAAGAAACTTTTTTAAAACCCATATTGAAAAGCAAACAAACCATTTTTGAAAACACAAATGAGCAAGTATCTAAGAGCCCATGGATAACCATGGATAGAAAGGGTGCTAACACCTTCCCTTTCTATAATCTACCTCCCGAACCGAGAGCAATCTCTATAAGGAATTTTTCTGTGCTTTTGTCCTTTCCATTTGGAAAAAATAAAAGACGGTGGCGACTCTTGCTTCCGCGACATTTCGCGAACCAGCGTTAAACAGTCAGTTCCAGATCCACCGATCACACCCTCTCCTAAGGTATTTATCTTTCTTTTTTACCCTCAGTCTTATTTTACATAGGTATTGATCCTCTCGACTTGATTTCCTGGGTATTCAGAAACCTACCCCTAAAAAACGGAAGGTTCAAGAGATCCAAATCTCTAGCGATGAAGAAGAAGAGGAGTCGCCTCCTGTTCCTTTGCAGAGACGAAGATTGAAAAAACCAGCTCCTGGCGTCAAACCCCGTCCAAAAATCAGGATTAAAACTACAGCTGGGAGGCTCCCTCATGTAATCATCAATGAACCTACTGAACATGAGGTAATCGCTAGGTTAAACAACCCCAACGAAAGTGACAACTCTAGTCCTGGTGTTGAAATCCCAGTCCAAGTATTTACTTCGACTGCTTATTATTTATTCCTCCATTCTCTTTTGCTTTGTGAAGATTCTAAAAGAAACAAATTCTTTCTATTTTCCAGGACACTGCTGGAACTTCCACACGAATTCCTGCTCATGTCGAGGGTTCGGTCACTCTCTTGAATAGCGAAGGGGATCCTACTTATAGGCCCTCTTCAGCGAAAGACTCCTTTATGAGTTCAGCTGACGAAGTAAATCAGACATTTGAACCCCAACACGAAATCATAGAAGAGGCTAATGAAGAAGAAGCTGCAGGGAACCAAGAGGAGATTCGGATCCCGTTGGTCAAAGTGCAAGAGACTGAGGAGGAAGGTATCCCTGGCGTCAAAACTGAAACAGAGAGGGAAAATGTAGAGATCCCAGAAGCTGAGGGTGAAGAAGTTTTTGCTGAAGGAAACCAAAATCCTCTAGGCACTGAAACAATTCCAACTCAAGTAGCCAACGTGGTTATTACAGCCAACGAAAGTATCCCTTCGACGGGATCCAGAACCAAAGAGGACTTGGCTTTACTGAAGCAACAAAATCCATTAGGTTATCTGACTGCAATTCTGGAGAGTCGAGGGAGTTCCTCTGACCGCAGTGCCTCGACTGCATCAGGAAGATCCACTTCGACTTCCCCTCTCGACGAGGCTCTTCAAATGGTTAAAGCACAAATCTTTAAAAGAGATTTGATGTTAACTTTAGAGGGGGAACCAGCAGCCCCTTCCTTTCTGAAGACCATCTTGAAAGTTGTCGAGCTTCTTGTTGCCCCTCCGGATGTAGCCAGTGTAATCTTGGATTTACTCTCTATTGTTGATCAGGTATCAGCGGATTACAACCGCCAGAGAATTCTCAATTGTGAGATCAAAGAAGCCAATGGTCAAGTGGTTGCTGCTTGGCATGCTGCTACTGAATCCGCTTCTAGAGTAAAGGACTTGTTGAAGGCTCAGGAAGCTAGGCAAAAGGCGGTCGAGGAAATTGATCAAGACAATGTTCAGTTGAGAGCACAGATTGCAGAGTTGGAAGCAAAAATTGCTGCCAACGACAAAAAGAAAGAGGAGATTCTTGCTGTGAACAATGAATCAGAAAGCCAAGAAGAATTGGCTGAAGGGTTAAAACACGCCGATCGAGCTCAATCTCTGGATGCCAAGCTCGAAACCCTTCACCAATCGAAAGCTCTATGTGATCGACGGCTAGAGTTGCAGAGGATCAAGTACCTTCAGATTGAAGCTAACCTTCCCTTTTGAATCTTGTTTCTCTCAATTATGTAATCACTTTCTGTAACGATTTCAGAGCCATTTTGGCACCTTTAATGAAAATCTTTTAAGTTTCCATTTTGGCATTCTTTATAAATAGTGATTATATATTATTTATTTTTATCTCTTGAAGCACGGGTCTGTATGTTTTCAAGTATTTACCATTTACCTTCAAGAGTCTTTGATCTTCGCTTAATTCTTCGATCTCATAGGCTCCGCCTGAGAATGCTTGCACAATCTTAAAAGGTCCTTCCCACTTAGGGGACCATTTTCCCAAGCTTCTGTCTTTTCGATCCATTGGGAGTATTACTTTCCAAACTAGATCTTCAGGCTGAAATTTCTTGGACTTTACCCTTTGATTGTAGGATTTCTCGACTCGCTTCTTCTGTAACCTCAAAAGATCCAAAGCTTTCAACATTTCTTTGTCTAAGTCTACTAGATCATCCAACATCATGCTCCAGTAGACTTCAGAAGGGATCTCATGATGTATCTGAATCCTTGTCGCTTGCAAGTGAATCTCCACTGTTAACACTGCATCATGACCATAGGTTAGGCGAAATGGTGTTGTCCCCGTGGCTTCTTTTGGACAAGTTCGACATGCCCACAGGACTTGGTCTAGTGTCTTGTGCCAGTTTCTGGGTTTCTTTCCTACATGTTTCTTTATTAAACTGATCACTACTTTGTTTGCTGCTTCGACCTGGCCATTAGCTTGTGCATAATAAGGCGTAGACGTTAACAGTTTGAATCCCATTTCTGCAGCGAAATCTTGCATTTTTCGACCAGTGAAGACTGACCCTTGGTCTGTAGTTATTGTTTCAGGGATTCCAAATCTGTATATGATGTACCTTTGAATGAATTCAATGACATTCTCCTGGTCTACATTGACTAAAGGAATCGCTTCGATCCACTTAGTAAAATAATCAATTCCCACCAATATATACTTCTGACCTTTAGAAGATGCTGGTCGAATTTCTCCAATGAGATCCAAGGCCCATCCCCTAAAAGGCCAAGGTTTCACAATCGAGTGAAGTTCGTTTGCTGGCACATGTTGAATGCATGTATGCTTTTGGCATTCCTGACACCCTTTGGCAAAGTAAACACAATCCTTTAACATAGTGGGCCAATATAAGCCTTGTCGAAACAATAACCATTTCATTTTTTGGCCTACTTGGTGTGCTCCACATGCCCCAGCGTATGTGATGGAAAGAGCCACATATGCTTCTGTTTCACTTAAGCATTTCAAAAGTACACCTTCTGGTGTTTTCTTAAATAGTTCATTTCCCATCAGTACATAACTTAGCACTCTGTATTTTATCTTTCGTTCTGTCGAAGCTGCTGGATTTTGTAAATATTCCACTATAGGCTTTCTCCAATCTTGCTCTGTTAGATTGTCTATGAACGAAATTTCAAAATTTTCATGATCAATGTATCCTAACTTTATGGTCTTTAAATCTGATGGAAATAATTTTGTGGCAGTTACTCTTCCTCTAACTTCGATTGCCTGTTGTAGCCTCTCTTTCAAAACTTTATACCTAGAAGCAATTTGTGCCAAATCGTTGGCTGCTTGATTTTCCAATCTGGGTATGTGTCGAATGCTAACTGCCTCGAAGTTTTTCAACAACCGTCTGGCTATTACGAAATACATAATAAGGTTTTCTTTTATGCATTTGTATTCTTTCGTAATTTGTTTTAGGATTAACTCTGAGTCTCCCATTATTTCGACTTGAGTGCCCCCAATTCCAACAAAATTTCAAGGCCTACGATTAATGCTTCGTATTCAGCCTCATTATTGGAGCAATCCCCATCTATTTTGTACTTAAATGTTGTTGGAATTTTATTTGGAGAAATAATAAGGACTCCGACTCCAACTCCATCTTTAAAGCTAGAACCATCAAAGTAAAGTTTCCATGGTTCCATCTCTAAATAATTTAGTGATTTTTCTTGTATGGAGTGGTCGACTATAAAGTCTGCGACCACTTGGCCTTTCATAGCCTTGAGAGGCATAAAAGTTAATGAATATTCAGTTAATGCAAGTGCCCATTTGCCAATTCTACTATGCAAAATGGGTTTCGACAACATATACTTGAAAACGTCAAAATGAGACGAAACATAAACATTAACTGGCTGTATATATTGCTTAAGTTTTGTACATGAAAAATACAGACATAAACACAGTTTTTCAACTTCGTTATATCTAGTTTCTGCATCGTTTAAAACTCTATTGAGGTAGTAGATGGGCCTTTCGACACCATGTTCATCCTCCTGAGCTAGCATGCTCCCTAAAGTCTTATCATACGCAGCTATGCACAATCTCATACTTCTACTTCGACAAGGAGGCAATAGGTGGTTTAATGAGGTACTCTTTGATTTTGTCGAAGGCCTCTTGATGTTCTTCCCTCCATTCAAACCCTCCTTTGTTGAGTCGAAGTAAAGGCGAAAAGGCTTGCGTTTTCCCACTAAGGTTGGATATAAATCTCCTTAGGAAATTTATCTTCCCAAGTAAGGATTGCAATTCCTTTTTGTTAGTTGGTGCTTTGGCCTGCAAGATAACTTTGGTCTTGTTTTGGTTTATCTCGATGCCTTTCTTGTGGACCACAAAACCTAAGAAATCTCCTGCTTTTACACCAAAAGCACACTTTAGAGGATTCATCTTCAGGCCATAGTGTCTCATCCTCTCAAAGGACTGTCGAAGGTGATCCATATGGGCCTTCCCTGAAACAGATTTGACAACAATATCATCAATATAAATTTTCATGAAAGTGTCAATAAAATCATGGAAGATCGAATTCATGGATCTTTGGTATGTTTCCCCTGCATTCTTTAGGCCAAAAGGCATCACTACCCATTCATAGGTGCCTAAATCCCCAGGGCAACAAAAGGTCGTTTTCGACACATCTTCTTCAGCAATGAAGATTTGATTGTATCCAGAGTAGCCATCCAACATACTCATGTATTCGAAACCAGCGGCAAAATCCACAAGCATTTCCGCCACTGGCATTGGATATTCATCTTTGGGTGTTGCAGCATTGAGATCTCTGAAATCAATGCACACCCTAAAGGTACCATTTTTCTTTATAACAGGTACAATATTTGCAATCCATTCGACATACCTGGTCGTTCTAATGAACTTGCACCTCAGTAGCCTTTCGACCTCCGTTTTGATCTTTGATAAGATCTATGGCGCAGACCGTCTTGGAGTCTGCTTAACGGGTTTCTTTCCAGGCTTTATTGGTAACTGCAGTTCGACCAATCCTCTGTCAAGACCAGGCATCTCGTCATAGTCCACGCGAAGCAGTCCTTGAACTCTTTCAGTAATTTGATCATTTTGATCTTGAGTCCCGGATCCATTTTTGTGCTTATGTATGTGGGCCTGTTTACAGGATCTTCGCCTAGATTTACCTCTTCTAGAGGATCTTGTGCCAACATTATGATATTGTTCGCCAACGGGTCCTTTTCGAAACCAAGAGGTTCGTCGTCATAGATGGCGTCTAACCTCTGGTATAGAAAGTCTTTCGTTCCCAAGTCAGGAGGCTCTGGGTCGAAATCTTTCCCAGGCCCTGTCTTCGAAAGGACTTGTTCATTGGCTTTGGAAGCCACATATTTAACTTCAGCCTCTAAGGCCGCTATCATTCTACTTTCGGCCACATAAGCCGAAATCTTTTGGAGAGTTGATGACTCAGTCATCATCATAAAACTCGTTGCCCCAGCCTGTTGGCCGTATATCACTGACTCCTCCAAAGTCTATGTTGGATAAATCTTCTCTATCCCACTGGAAGCCATAATTGGAGTGTAGGTATAGAGAGTAAAACGCATTAGGAGTTGGAGTTAAATCAAACTCTGGTGGGTTACAAGGACCTATGTGAGCCAAATTCCAGTCGAAATCATTCTTTCCGACACTGTTTATTTCACTAAGGTTATAACTCTGGTCTGCTTCAATGTTCTCCACAATGCCATATGGGCGCCACATTATGACCCTTTGGTGCGTCGAAGATGGCACTGCTCCAATGCCACGTATCCACTCTCGACCAAGGAGTAGATTGTAGTTGGGCTTTGCTGAAATAACCATGAACATGGTGGATCGAAGGATTGAGCCCACTTTGAGGTCTAGTTGAATGACACCCATTGTGGTGCCAATGCCCCCTTCATAGTTGGATAAGACCATGTTGTGTGGCTTTATGTCAGCATCTCCTTTGCCTAACTTTTCCAACATGAATTGTGGTATGATATCGATGGTTGCCCCACAATCAACCAGAATTTTGTTTATGGTTACCTCTCCAACTTTTGGTCTAATGAACAACGGTTTCAGATGGCTCTTTATTGCCTCTGTTGGTGGTTCAAAGAATGTGTTTTGTTCTTCCACGCATCCATTGTTCATTATATAATAACATACTGGCTTATGTCTAGCCAGTTCTTGTTCAACCATCAGACCAGTCTCTTCAACTTCGACCTCACGGTTATATTCTTTCAGCAGCACAAATATGACGTTAACCATGATATCTAAACTGTCACTAGAGTCGGAGTCGTCTTCATCGTTCGACCCACACTCTTTCGCCCAGGGTACAAGATTTCTCTCCAGAGGCTTCCTTTGTCTTTTCTGCACATTAGTGCTAACTTATGGATGAGATCCAGCTGCCTCTTTCTCAGCCTTTCTCCATCTTTGAAACCTTCTCCACTGTGAACGAGACATAGGATTTTTTCCCTTATAATTGCTTGACACATGGGTCATTTTGTTCGATGCAGAAGCATGGTACTCCTTTCTGTAATCTAGAGAAGAACCTCTTGGTACGTCGAATGTATGCCACCTTTCTTTATTTGGCCATTTTCTTCCCATGGTATTCAGCCAAGTATCAGTAGGTACATTAGTTGGAGGCCTGAAAGTTGGTGGCCTCCTTTCCTGATTCATGGGTCTTTGTTGATGTCCCCTTCTGGGGTCAAATCGAATTTCTGGACCCATTCTTTGTTGGGAATTGGTGCCCTATTTTGCTTTTACAGCCCGCATCACTTGTATGTATGTATTCAACAACCTTCTTATAAAAAATAGAGTTACACCTAGGGCATAGCATTACTTCTGATTTCTTCTTTTGGCATCTATGCAAAAAATCTGCCAAATTTTCATCCTCCTTTGGGAATGCAGTTTTGTTTACTTCCTCTTGTCGAAGGGTTTCCTCTAAAACTTTAGCTCCAGAGACTTCGACCATATTAACCGGCATGTTGCTTTTGGCAGCCAGGTTCATCTTCTGCATTTTGGTCTCCAAGTCCTCTGTCGAACCCTTTGCAGCAGCCAAATAAGAACCTGTTGTGGTTCTTTTGCTGGAGCTTTCAGCAACTCCTTTGATCAGTTTTAGGCCACCAACAACCTTCTTGTTTGACGCTTGGTCAACTTCCTTTTTTGAATCCAGACCTTCAGTAGCCTTTCTCACCCCTTCAATTGTTTTCCTGGAGATGTTCCCAGTGAAACTTCCGAAGATGGGTTTTGTGATGAAATCTTCAGACACTTCCACCATATGAATGCCAACTGGTTCGGCATAATGAGCCTCTGCCTGCAGTGGGTTTGTGTCGATTTTCATTGCTGGTTTATCAACAAATTTCAGCCTTCCTTCCTTCAGTGCATGTTGAACGAGATCCCTGAAAAGGAAACATTGTGAGGTTTTATGTCCCAAAAAATTATGATATTTACAAAAACCTCTTTTCTTTCTCTATTCTAAAGGAGGCAATTTAGCCCCTGGGGGCACTATCATTTGTCCATCTTTAACTAATAGATCGAATATTTCGTCACACTTGGATATGTCGAAGCTATAAGTTTTCTTAGGAAATTTATCACTGTTTTTCTCAGGTTCCACAGGATTTTTCCCATTTGATGGCCCCAACAATTTACAAGAATATGGTGGTCCTTGTTTTAATTCATCTAAATCAATTTCACCTTCTTCGACATCTATAGGATCGTTGTATGTCTCCGGATCGTCATCATCCATTTCGACATAAGCTACCCTTTCTCGTCGAAGAGTTTTGGCAGTTTTAGCCTTTTCAGCTTTAAGGCGTTCTACTTGTCGAACCCTATCATCAAGTTGGGCCATATCCCTTAGGTATTGTGTATCCAACTTTTTCCTAATCGAATAATCCAGGCCACCTGCTGCTATTTCAACTAATTCATGCTCAGGCACTTGGGTAAAGCATCTGGCTTTGAGTAATCGAAATCTATTTAAATATTCATCAATTGGCTATGTGAACCTTCTTTTTACACTAGACAATTCTTTTAGACTTATCTTGGTTTGACCCATGTAAAATTGTTCATGGAACAATCTTTCCAATTGGTTCCAGTTGTGGATCGAATTGGCTGGGAGGGTAGTGAACCAAGTGAAAGCATTTTTAGTTAAGGAACTTGGGAAATATTTGATTCTAAGGTTCTCATTGTTTGCTATCTCGCCAGCCTCTATCAAATATCTGGCCACACGTTCGACAGTCGACTCTGTCGTATCCCCTGAAAATTTAGTGAATTTTGGGACTTTTCCCCTAGGTGGTAAGTCCGTTTGCAGAATATACTCTGAAAATGGGGATGTAAAGTTTGGTCTGTGAAAACCAACATTCATCCCGTTTTGAAGCATGATTCTCTCGATCATAGCGGTTAAATTATTATCCGCCCCATAGTTCTGGTGTCGAACTTGTTGTATTAATTCATCAGCGTTTCAGTTTCTATTAGCCAGAATAACGCCTTGATCGATTTCTCGATGGTTTCGAGGTATCTCTATTCTTGGTTGTTCTACTTCTACCCTTGGAATTTGGGGGTTTGGATTAACGGTCACATCTTCTTCCATAATGACTCCTTGATTTAGTCTTATTGGTACCCTTTGTGGTTGTCGAACAACTTGGGGTAGTTGAGCAACTTGGGGTACCCCAAAGAATTCGGCCATGCCCGTCATTTGCATTGTCATCTGTTGATTCGACTGTGTAGCAGTCTGAATGAGGGGATTTAGCACTGTACTTAGAGTTTGTGCTAACATTTATACCATTTCATGATTACTTTCGTCCATTTGTTGCCTCAAAATTATCGTCGAAGCATTTGTGAGGCTTGGTATCATGTGAGATGGCCCTCCCAAAAATTGGTTTCTACTGGTTCCAGATCCCTGTAATGGTGATGTTGCATTCACCAAAGGTTCTGAAAAGGTAGACGCGGCATTCATAAGGCTAGCCATTTCAGTAGTTGGCATGCCATATGGCTGTTCTCGACCCATCCAAGTTGTCGAAAAGCCTGGGGGTACAGTTGATTGAGACCCTAGGTTTATCCTTGGTGGGGGTGTTCCCAAAGGACCTCTTGGACCCACATACGTAAGTAAGGGTCCAGTTTGATTCATGGTTAACGCTGGTATTGATCCAACAGAAGTTGGGATATTCCCTTCGACAATAGTAGTAACTGTTGTTCCTGTGATCGGTGGAGGTATTTCTCCATGGTTTGGCTCGTTAGCCATACTACTCTCTCCGTTTTCTTTCCTAACAGTATATTTGTTGGTTACTCTACCACTTCTTAATAACATGCAATGTTATAACTGTACAGAAAAAAACACAATAACCCATAAAATTAGCAACGTCCCACCAGGTGTGCCAATTTGTTTACCGTGGTTTTTGGTAAACAACCGCTGATCTCCAAAAAAAGTAAGGTTTTTGGTTTATTTACGGGATCGACCAAACTAATCCCAAAACATATGCTAATCTTTATGTAAAATGAGTAAGAAGGAAGAAAGCACGTTCGACCCAGAGGAAGGGTGTTTGAGATTGTTGAATAGTAAGCAAAAGCATAAAAATGCAAGTAAAAGAAGTAAAAAGATGACTTTGCAGGATAATGGTAAAGTAATGCAAAAACACTTTTATTAAGTAAAAAAGGTGTTTCTAACGCACATTGCTCCACTTTTATCATTTCTCACGCAGTAGTTACTTGGATAATATTTGAGAGATTTAGTATAATAAGTTGAACACACTTAAAAATCACATAAGCTTCTTAATTTATACTAAAAGTAGGTAACCGTCGAGGGGACATTCTGCGCTAGGATGAAGAAGAGTGTCTTCTGCATGCCTCTCGACCCATAACTTCTTGCCACATTGCCTTTCCTTAGACGCTGATGAAAACTAGCTTTCCCTCCAATAATTCAAATTTCAAATGGTCTTCGTCACATGTGCTAAAGCGTGAACACTTTCCTTCAGTCGAGCAACATACATTTACTTCAGTCGAATGAACCCTTGGTCGAAGATTCTTATCATAACTTAGATCCTTTTTTCTAAGTTATCTCATGTGTCGAATGATACCTACTGGCTTAGTTCATTCCAGTTGCTTGGTCCAAAAGACCGAATACAGTAGGTGTCGAATTTGGGAGCCAACAAGTCATCAATTCACAAATGAAACAAGAAGTTGAGATTCACATTGCAATATGAAAAATTGAGTTCAAATTGAGCTTTAAACCTTCAAATCTAATCCAGCCAGCAACTATGCACATGAGACAAAGCTTTAAAAATTCAATCTCAAACATGTTTAGCGCAAAAGGAAATAGCACAGTAATACCACCCATATTAACTCTTGAATTCAAACTCGAATTATCACCAAAATACTATTTGAATCGTCTTTAAAAGAGAAACACACAAGCATGCCACAAACTACTATTCAACTCAAGAATAAAAAGATTTTCTCGCTCAAATTCAGACAAAGGAAACAACATGTTGTCTTCAATAGTTTCTCAGTCAGATTTACACACAAATAAATGCGGCATTATTGTCACCTTCATCGAAACTAAAACTTGAATATCCTTCATTCACAATCTAAATCGAAATTAAAATGGAAACAAAATTATCATGCTATAAATGTCAAATGAATTTAAAAATGAATAACATGATAACAAACTTCATCATACACAACAAAATGCATCCAACATAGAAATTCAACCAATCCTGACACACTCAATGTAGGCATTGCCAAACCGAATTTTATCATAAATTTCGTAGCATAAGGATTTAATTGAACCTACCGAACCAATTTTCAGAACTTGTCACTGAAATTTACAACATAACAGGGGCATAACGAACTAATCCACACCAAAATCGACGAACCGTTTTTTTTTAAAATTCAACACAGAAACTTTTAGCATCATGGTTATCTACCACATATCTCAAAATAAAAACCTAAAACTAACACCAACTATTATCACAACATAGTAGTTCTAACTCAAATCAAAACAAAATAGTAACACAGTTCTCAAAATTTCAGCAACACAATAGTAAAGGGATCAAAACATACCGACAATCTGAAATCTAAAACAATGGAAAATTGGAGACAAATCGCGTGTTGAACAAAAGCTGTATGAATGCTACTGCAACGGAGAGAGATGCTAGCAGATGGAAATCGCACGAGCGCAGTCAGTAGCAGAGAAGCGGAAATCGTTGAACTATTGTGTTGGTCGAAGGTTCAGTGGCGTGAGGGAATTGAAGATGATGCACTAAGGGTTGATGAAGATGAGTGGTCGCATGGAAGTTTGTGGTTTGGACGTAGCAGTGTGTTGACGAAAGTTAATAGAGGGATTATGCGCGGTTAGCTTATGCGGAAACAGAAGAGGGAAAGGGTGGTATCATGGTGAAGGGCGAAGGTGAGGTAGACAACAGATTAATGTTTGTGTGTGGATTGAAGGGGTTACGGAAAACTGTTGTTGTAAATGGAAGGAACAGAGGGTGAGGTAAAGGGAGATAAAGGGAGATTGGTGAGTGAAGGTTGAGGGGCCAGATGAAGGTTGAGTCGCGGGGATAGGATAAGAGAAATAGAAGGGTGTTTGTGGAAGAAGGTTGTCACAAGAGAGAGAGAGAGAGAGAGAGAGAGAGAGAGAGAGAGAGAGAGAGAGAGAGAGAGAGAGAGAGAGAGAGAGAGAGATGGAGATATGCTGGATTGTTGATTGAAGAGATGAGGGGGTTACTGATTGTGATGTTGTTTTTGTAATGTGTTTAACAAAGAAAGAAGTGAGACTATTAAATAGGAAGATGAAGAGTAAACTCAATTTCTTTTCTTCAAATCCACTAGCTCTTTTTTTCTCTCGAACCTTAACTTTATCTAACAACCAATGAGAGTAAAGCTTAGTTCAACAAATATTTTTTAATGATTAAAAATACCTCTAAAAAATAAAAATGACATAAAAACCTGAAAGTATAAAAATTAATGCAATTTAAAATAACTTTTTTGATTTTTTCTGAATAAATAAAATAGAGTCCCAAAATGACTAAAAATGATAAAAAAATGGACAAAAATCTAACCGAAAAAATAAAATGTACACATTAAAATAAACTACCTGTCTCAAAGATTAATGAAAAAAATATTCAAATGATCAAAATCGAAATAAAATGAGAATAAAAATATCAGGCTGAACCAACGTTTACGGTTAAAAACGAGACTTTGAACTGTACCAAAAAAATGAAGTGATCATACCGTCATAATCTCTACGAAATGCAGATTCATAAAATGATCAGTAAAAGGTGAAAACTTGAGATATTTTTCTCATTAATTTTTCGCACAGTATCGAATCACTTTTAACAATCTGTCTGTAAAACCGAAATATCAATATTATCGACATATAAACAACTTAGAGCAATGCAATGAACGAGTAAAGAGATAAAAATGCATGAAGTGCAATATTAAGTATTTTTTAACTAAAAAACGATGCAAACTTCGATTTAAACCGATTTTTGGTCAACTTAAATATGACTAATGATGCTAAATGTAATGAATGAATATATTTGTTAATGATTGTGACCAAATAACAAAATATGATATGAAAGTGCGACTAAAAAATTTAGGGGCGAAATTTAGAGTGCAACACATAACAAAGTTCTCTCAAATTCTCAAAAAAAATTCAAAAGTTGCAAAACTCATAAACCTGAGTTTCAGCTTCTCCCATTCAAAACCAACGACTCCTTCATCCTTCTGAGATCTCCAGGAGGCGATTCATATCATTACTCAACCCCCACGCGGCGTCTCAGATCATCCTCACAACTATCCCACGATGTTTTGGTAAAATTTTGATTCCAAACTCTCTTATCATGTAACTTAAAACCAATTTTATGCATTCATTCTTGTTATTATTAATGTTGTGAGTAAATCTGATGTTTTACATGTAAGCATAAAGGCAGAAATAACATGATGTCATGGTTATGGCGTGGAATGTAGGAAGCTTCAGATTTCGTGATTCATGAGTTCTTAATCCAAACTAATGGCACCATTGAGATCGCATGGTCCAATATAATGGATCTAGAGTTTTTTTTGTTTGATTGATTTTGCAGATTTTGAAGAAAAATCCCCATCGGAGATGATTGTGTTTTCTACCCTCCATGATGGTTTGGAAAACACAGAGGAGGTCAACACAGGCGTGGCAGAATGAAATTGTCACGATTAGCCTATTCCTCTTTCTTTTTAAAAAAAACTTATTTATTTAAATTTCTTTAATCTTTTCTTTTATAAAATCATTAAAAAAATTAGATATAGATTTTAATTAATTAACTTTATTTTCACAATAAAAATTAATTAACTTAATCACTTTTTAAGTTTATTTTATTAACTAAAATATAATTAGAATTAGGCTTTAATTATCACTCAATTATTTTTCTAAATAAAAACACCAAAAATATTTTCTTATACTTAGAATTTTTTAGGTTTTTTTTATAGATATCTTCCTCTCTTCAATCTCCGCGCACTTATTTACTTTTTCACATTTTTTCAATATAGTAACTGTCTAAAGTTTATAATAGCTAATTAGGACCTTTACCTTTTTATTCCCCAATTTTTGGTTTGTACTCCCCATCCCCGAAGCGATGTAATAGTGTAGTTTAAATTTCACATTTTTACTTTCTGCATTTGTATATATTTAACTGCTAGATGTATGCTAATAGGCTTGTATGGGAATACTAAAAGAAAACGCTAGACAACCTAACCTCAAGACTAATAACGGAAACACAACACACTTCACACACGCACACCTCTAAGGTACCTCCACTTGTTGCCTTCGGAAAAAAAACAGTCATGTCCCTCAAACGTGGGACACTTTAGCAAAGTCCCTCGATACAAAGATCATAGTCCCTCGATGACCCTTTGATGTTGCCTTTCGGTAAATTATATAGTCTCTTACGATAAATTGATAAAGCGTCCTACAAGTTTCCTTTATGACTGTACGATGACCCGCACCTGTCCCTCAAACATCCAATGATAGGGCTACCCACCAACTAATGGTAGGATAGCACTATATAAAGAAAAAGAGGAAAATAACAAAGATCTTTCAAGTAGGTTGATAGCTTGTAGTTTCTTTCTCACAAAACAAAACAATTTCTCACACATACGCTTTCTTTTCTAAATATTTTCAAAGACAAAAACACTTTGTATGCATTATCAACGATACGAGGATCATTACAAAGTTTTCCGCACTAAGGCATCTTTTCAAAATATTTTCAAAACACACTTACACAAAAAAAAACATTTTCAAAGTAGCTAGCAACTAAGAGCTCATAGATAACTATGAATGGAAAGGGTGCTAGCACCTTTCCTTTCCATAACCTACCCCCTGAACTCAAAATCTTTAAAAGGTCTTTCCTGTTCTTTTCACCCTTTCCTTTATTGGATAAAAGAAAGTCGGTGGCGACTCTTACTAACCGCGATATTTGCGATAAAATGTAAAATGAGTAAAGTCAGTTCTCCCACCGTATTACAGAACTGGCGACTCTGCTGGGGAGAAGTACTAAAAGTAGGGTTACCTTAGATCTAAATCATATTTAAAATGCTTAACTTGTTTGACTTGATTACTTTACATTTCGGGTTTATGTTTGGGTTATTCTTAAAGATCCTATACCCGAATCTGGGGCACTTTAGGTAAGTAGCAATAGATCGTGGGGACTATGCGGCGTAATACCGACATGGTTGAAGCAATGGCTACGTTAGTGTGACACATTTTTTGGTACTAGTATCCCTTGAGTCCAGTCGAGGAGAATACATGGCCGCTTTGTGGTGTCATAAAGCATTAACTGACCGTAGAACCTTAGTTGAACAACTTGGTCATTAGAAAGTAGTGAGATAGCCGACTTTGGTGCAAGACTAAAGTTGGTTGATACTCGTTACTACACTCATTGAGACCGGACTTTCGGGATATTTCGATCGCTAATAAAGAAGCTTGTGCTGAAACAATGCCCGAGAGAAAGATCGGTGATATTGAGATTCCTTAGAACCTGCTTACTTCTTTTAGAACAGGTCGAACCAACTAAACTTCAAGAGGGTACTTACCTATAAACTCCATGCAAGCCTGGACCTAAGGCCACTTATGTGACTTGTTTGCATTCATTATCTAATAACTTGAATTCCTTGCAGGACTTGTTTGTAGTCATTATCCAATAACTTGGACTTCTTGCAATACTTACTTGTTTTCACCGTCTTACACTTTTTCTTGGTGCATAGCTTACACATCATGACATCATTCCATAGCATTTCCATTACCCATTTCAAGGATCTCAAGATCATGTGATGCAGGTAATCATAAACCATACGCCTAGCAAGGGGCGGAAGGATTTTTTTCCTCTAACCAAATACCGTCAAAGTATCATGAGCCGATATTTAGCAAGGGGCAGGGGGGCTTATTTTCCTCTAACCAATGTCGTCAAAGACCGAAGTACACTATTTTGAGTCAAAGGCTATGACCCACTCGACATGGTGAGCTTGATTCTCGTAGAAGGACATTCAATGATACGAAGTTCTTCAATCGAGGTTACAGTCAGATTCAGTTGCTAACATTTTCTTGTGTTTCCCCACGAGATTCTTGAAAACATCGCATGCATATCATTACATAACAGGTATTCTCAAGACAGGTTTCTCATTTTCTATTTATTTTGGAAAAGAAAATGGCTCTCGAATAGAACGACAGATATCTCCAAGCTCAAGATGCTCAGTTCAAAGAAATGTTCCTTAATCTATCCAAGGGACAAGAAGAATTGAAAGCACTCCTCGCTGGGAACTTAGCCAAGAAAAATCTGACGACAACAAGGATGACCAGTTGGAACAACTACAAGCTGAGATGGAAAGGATGAGAATTCAAATGAATAGTAACATGGCTCTTATATAAATAGAATCACTATTTGTGAGCTAGAACACGAGCTTAAGCACTCTGAAATACACAAAAACTCTCTTAAATCCGAAATTGCCAAAAACACCATTGTTGCACAGTTTCTGACCTCAAACATCAAACTCATATTTCCCTCGTGCGTTTCTTGGCCTTTTGGTTCCTAAAGCTTCCTTACATCAAATACAACTCATCCCCATCCTTATTCCAGAACTGTAATACCATTTACCATAACCTCCATAACCAAAAAATAGAGTCTGCAACTTGACTTCTCTAGGCCATTTCAGCCACTCTCAACTCAAGCAAACCATTGCATTAGCTTTCTGGGACCTCAAGGAAGCTAACCTGATCATCACCACCACTTGAAACAAGCTCAAACTCAAAACATGATTTCTAGTTTTGAGGTAAGTTTTCTCAACTTTGAACTCTTCATACAGGCATCATCAATAGTTTATTTGTGAACAAAATATGTAGATATCATTGCCCTGAAGCTAATCATGTCCATAGTTTCCATTAATTTTGCTTGAGCTTAGAGAATTTTGAAACTGAAATTTTTGAAATTTTTAGGGTTCAGATTAGGACCATTAAAATTCCTTCTTATCTTTGATCTATAGTTTTAATGATTTACATTTCTGAAAACGTGAGAAAATTTGCTACAAGTTTCATGTTTACATTTTTTATTTTTGATGAGAAATGAGCAAGTTACAGTTGGTCTGGCTGGAGGTTGAAGATGCAGTCATCAGGGCGCATTTTGCCTTGTATATTTATTGTTTTTCTTATGTTAACAGATGTATAGCCACCCCAGTGGTATAAGCGCGTGTCTGTAACCTATGGGACATGGGTTCGATCCCTAGTGGTACCCTTTTGATTTTTTTATATTTTTGCTTCCTGACTTTTGTTTTTTTGCAGGCGCTGGGCCTCTTTGGGCCTGACTTGTTTTTTTTTTTGTTTTTGCTGGCTAACCCCCCATTTCATATATACACCATTGGTCCAATTTTATTTTATTTTCTTATTTTATTTTTATTTATTTTCTTAATTATTTTCATAATATTAAAAAATCATAAAAAATCACAAAAAAATAGATTTTCATTTTAACTTAGTTTATTTTATTTTTCTCACAAAAAATATTTTATTTAACTATACATTATTTATTTTTTATTAACTAGTCTTATAAATTTAATTAAAACTAGGTTAGTATTATTTTTACACCTATTAAAATATATGTATTTTAATATAAAAAAGACCAAAAAAATTTTATAATACTATAAATATTTTCAAGACATAAAAATACCAAAAAATATCTTTCTTAAACTTATTTTATTTTAACTAGGGTTTTATTTAAATCTTTTCTTAATAAATTTAAGTTTAATTAATTATTTTCTTTAATTAGTTAGGTTAAAACAATTTCCCTTTTTCTCATGAAAACCAAATAAAATATTCATTTACTTTACATTTCACATTTTTGTACATTTATTCATTTCTGTACATTATTTCAATTCTTGTACAAATTCAATTTGGTTGTAATAAATTAGCTAGGTTTACATTCTTGTAATCCCCATTCAATTTGTATACCCTCCCCACAAATGTTGTAATAGCGTAGTAATTTTAAATTCCGCAATTTATCACTTTATATATAATTGCTAGTAATTAGGGTTTTGTATGGCAAGAATGAAATCAACAATAGAAAATCCTAAATCAAAGACAAATCAAGCATGAAAATCAATACACTTACACACAAATACCCCTAGGGTTATCCCATTTGGTTGCCTTATACAAAATGACCATATTATGCATGTGAGGTATCTTAGCAAAAACAAACAAAAATACAAGATCATAGTCCCTTGATGACGCTATCTAAAGTTGGCTTTCAAATGATATTAGTCCCTAAAAAGAATGCTAAGATACCTTGCAACATTGCTAATCATGGTTATACGATGACCCACGCCCGTCCCGTTTACATCCAAAGATAGGGTTACTTACCAAATCAATGGTAAGATGACAATGTCAAAAGAAAAAGAAAATGAACAAGAAAGACTTTTGAGTAGGTTGAATGCTCCTAATTACTTTCTCAATTTCAAAACAAAACATCCTTGCTATTTTCAAAACAAACACATACACTTTCAAACATCTTACAAAATTGAAAACATTTTCAAAAGATCAACATATTTGTATACATTCTTACAAACGAGAATCATTACAAAGATTGCCTAAACAATGGCCTCTTTACAAAATACTTTCAAAAAACCACACCAAGCATAATTTTCAAACAAAAAGCAAGTGATCTAGCAAGTAACTAAGAGCCCATGGAAAACCATGGATGAAAAGGGTGTTAACACCTTCCATTTTCATAATCTACCCCCCGAACTCAAGAAATAATCTCAAAGGTCTTTCCTGTGCTTTTTCACCTTTCCTTTTGGATAAAAGAAAAGTCGGCGGCGACTCTTGCTAACCGTAACATTTACGATCAAACGCAAAATCTTTAAGTCAGTTCTCCCACCGTATCACACACACCATATCTAACATATTACTACTATATTAGTTTTACCAAACATAATGCCAATCATATAATTCAAAGAATTAACAATTTCCCCTTTGGCTTATTTTGGCTAAAACTAATTTACATAAGCTTTGCATGAAAGACAGGAACATAACTCAAAGGTTCAACAATATAATCAGTTAGCAACAACCACTAAACTAAAGACATCAGAAGAAGTCAGTATTTAGTCTTCAAATTTGACAGTCTTCAGTCTTCAGATGATGTCATAACATCAACAATAGGACTTCTTCATGACAATCTAGCATATTATCTCCCATTTGAAAGCTGCACACACAAGTTTGGCACAAGAGAATCTCAACACAAGAGAATTTCAACACATACATATATTCTCTCCTCCTTTTTAGCCAGAATATGACAAAGGCTTTTAATAAGAGGTAATATCCATAATTTGTTTGATGTCGGGATAACACATACAATAACTCTTCTTATCAGCCCGAACAAATCCATTACAGCCCATCAAACTCAACACCACATAACACGCTTCTTCATCAACACAACCTAAGGAAAATCTCTGACTTATCCATATTAACTAAACTATAATCACCAAGCCTTCCTCTAGACTCTAAAAGCACTATTTTTATCCAACAAGAGTGAACCAAACTAGGATATCAAAACATCACATGTGTGATATCTCTGTTCATCAAATAGACCATCCATCTGGCTCCTTCAAATTCTACAGAGAAAAATAAATTCCCCCAGACATAAACAATTGTTTCTAGAGTAGGACAAAACCAATTAGCTACTCATAGCTATAACCACACAGACCCTATTAAGGCCACAGACAACTACGTCCAGTAGCCTTATGTCACGACATGCTGTCTGACATCTCAACCTCATAGAAACTTCACAAGCTTGTTCAACACGCAAGCTTTAAACAATCTGCATTATTACATCAACCATCCATAGACAAGAACTAACTCCCCCTATCATGGATAATCAGATCTCCTGTAGAGGATAAAACACTTTAGCAGACAGAGAACTTCACAATCTCAAAATGAAGAGCCAAAACTTCACACACTTGATGAACTATATCCACACCCTTGTGAGTATAAACAATCCTGATTCTATTACCCCTACTCCAAGTATTCAGAATTCTACAAGGTCATGTATGATACATGGCCTTACAGAACCACATAACTTGTCACACCTCTTTTGGATAACCAAGATATCGTGCGCACTTGCTTGGACATCACACAGACACAAGCAATCAGAAAGGTTGCTTTTATACATACCAGAATGACATATTTGCAACAGAGGAAAAACCACCTTCTTCACAATCTTCCTGATCAGATCACACTATCTGATCATAGTCCTCTGCCCTTACATTCACTAGTAATTACTGATACTAGTGAAGTCTTCAACATAGTAGTCATTCATTCTCTAAGCATGCTACCGTAGACAGGATCATAATCTACACATTCTGATCCACAAAGTCAGACTTCATTTTCTAACAACAATGTTGATCCTCAATCCTCCATAATCATAATCCCATACCTCCTTTAAGGATAACAAACAAAATTATGTTACGACATTATTTAGGACATAAACTTTTCTTCATAGAACCTAATCAAATAGTTCTTTATTTATCATTCAAAGAGCTCATTATACTTGATAATCCTTTCAAAAAATATATCAAAAGCATACACATTTTGCAGCTTATTCAGGTAATCATAGACACCTAAATACCCAATGAGATAAATAAATACTCATAAACTTTTTGAACCAAAGAGTTCATAAACCGGATTTGCATCCACATATCTGATAAGTACCCAGATTCTGACAAGGTCTTTACCATCAGTAACATGCACATATTCATAAGATCGGACTTATACCCATCTCTGGACAAGGTATTTGTCATCAAAGGAATACATCCCCACAAACTTCAAATGATGCTCCCCTTCAACAGATGTTCGAACATTTGTTCTGACATCCTTCTTCTTCATATTCCTAGCATAAGAGGATTCTTCACAACATTCCATACTTGATCAGAGACTGGACTTCACACCCCCATAATGTTTAAACATTACAATTTTGGAATTCATTGGTGATCAGAAATGCTCGCCCATGATCTTCAGTATAGCTTCCTTCCAAAGCATCAAACCCACCTGAGATGATGTTCCGACATCAGATAAGACATCAATCTCAATCATATGGAGTCCACCAATTACTATGGTTCTGGAGATAACACCCATAGTAAAATACTCTTGAGGGAGAACACAAGAGATCCATACTTTAGCAGCTAACTGTATATGCAGATAAAAAATCAGCAGCTAACACCACACCCTAGGAGGTTTCTTCATAAGAACATTTTCCATATATCCTGCCTGCCTTTGAGATGTTAAACACAATCCTTGTACATTAAAAAAAAATACCCTTTATCATGCAGACCACAACATACAGAGTTTTGTATGATCATAAACCCTTCAAACAAATTGTCCAAAAAAGAAAACTTCTTCTTCTCCCAATCCTTCTAGACAACTCATCATGACTGTAAGTCAATATTCCAGAATATTAACTTACCTCAGGTTGATGCATCTCTATTGCACACACCCCGTGGAGCCTCTCTTCCACTTTAGCAGAACAAGAGTTCAATGTTCTCATAGACTTGATAAAAGATACCAAGTTTGAGTAAACAACCTCCATCCTGTGTGAGAGAAACACAAATCAAGCCAAGTTGAGAAAAAATAAATTCTCAACACAAAGATATCAGGACATTATATCTGACATCTCAAGAATCTCCAACTCCATATTAGGGATTTTTCTTTAACAACTGCTATGATCACCCTAATAATCACACAGTTACCTCCATAATAGCAGTACAACATAGGTTAGTGCACACCCACATAACTCCCTTAATATAGACAAAATATGTTCACTGGCCACAAACAAGATTCCAAAATAAGTTTGGCTCCTTTGATCAGAAGGACCTTTCAGATATTAGAGAGAATAACCTTCACATATGAACTTGACCTTCATATATAAGAACAAATGGCTAAGATAACATATTTCTCCAGGACACTTAAGCTCAGCCTCTGCACTTCCTACTTGCTTGACTTAGAAATAAACTGAACCAAGAAGTAAACAATTGGTTGACCATTATTCAACCCACTAATATAAGATATGTTTTCTGGATAAAACATATTAGATACAAGCCCAGATGTCTCCTCTTCCAAATCAGAAGTAGGTTCTGAACATATGTTATCACCACACATTTGTCTGGAACCCAAAGCATCTATTATGCAACAGGAAATTGTACGCCTATTGACACAATGTCCCAACATCTTGTAGGACATTAATTCCCTTCCTCTAGATCTCAAAAAAACAAAGCTTGGTTCTGAAGCCTAACATTGCTTCCAGAAAACAAATAACCCTTTATCACCTTCAAGGTCCTCAAAAATATTCCAAGCTCCAGCAGTACCAAACAACAACAAGACTTAGAGTCACTTTCCTAATTAGGTCAAGTATTAGGAATACTCTACTAGACGCCAAAAATAAATGGCTCTAAACTTTCGTCAACAAACTCATGTATCATTGGCAACTTCACATAGTTAGTTAAGGTCGTCTTGTATATAACAATATCACACACCAAACCTGCTGAGGAGACCAACCCTTAATGCCCTTCCTTTACTTGCGACACAAGGAACAACCAGGGTTACAACAGATACCATGCAGCGGAATACACAACAATAAACACTCATCAACAATCTTCAGGCATAATATATTGCACTCAATCACCACAATCTAGGTGCAAACAAAATCCAACCTAGGTTTAAAAATAAATCAAACCCAACATAACAACTTACTAACAAAGCTACAAGCCTGATAACAACAGACAGGTCCAACACAACTCTGTCACAAATAGTCCATCCTCCACTTATAGAGACCATTCAAACAACAATATGAACTCTCCAAGTTCAAACAACTTTTTAGTAGATACCTCATTGCTTCCCCATGACCAGAAAGTATCATCCCAGGATCTCACCCAGAAACAGAACATCATGCATGTTCTGATACCAATTGAAATTATGGTATGATAGAATTCAAATGTCCTATGATATGTTGGGAAATCTGATCTGACATAGACAACACAAGCAAGGTATAAACAATAAAAACAATATTGAAAATCATAAACAACACAAGAGTTATTAACCAAGTTCGATGACAATAACACCTACTTTGGGGGCTGCCAAGCCAGGAAGGAAATCAACTATCA
The DNA here is from genome assembly GCA_948472305.1 of Vicia faba. Lineage (NCBI taxonomy): Eukaryota > Viridiplantae > Streptophyta > Magnoliopsida > Fabales > Fabaceae > Vicia > Vicia faba. Next base: position 69,346,279 of record OX451741.1, on the reverse strand, counting down.
ATAGTATTAATTCAAAGCTAAACTACCCCTTTTATAACTTATCACTTATCCTTACCCAATGCAACTTCTACCTTCCAATCACTGCAGTGATGTCTAACAGTCCCAATCCCAGTTATTGTATTGAGGACCTCCCACCTAAATGAAGATCACACTTCAAATACAAAACAAACACCTTAATCAAGACACCCCTTGATTAAGAACATCATACTTGGTCTTGCTTCACAGATTTAATCAAGAACAATACTTAGACTTTCTTAACATCTTCCTCCAAGAACAATACTACCTCTTGCTTAAAAGCTTCTAGGAGAATAATAACAGAGATTACAACTCTATAACATCAGTCCAACTCACAACTGAGTGGAACACACAACCAACTCTCCTAGAGAGTGGTACAGACTCAGCCCTAATGATTACGTCTTTCTGATTCTCGGCCGATACCAATCCTAGGTTAGAAAGCTTATATTTATAACCTATTCTCAATAGGATTTGGGCCTTCAATCACAGTTCATCAGGTGTTACAATTCTGCAGAAGATTCTGCATAATAATAGGTCTTCAATCAAATCATCCTAATTTATATCCATAATTATAAAGTGCATATTCTTAAATGTTCTTATTGATTCTTCTTGACCTATAAAATAACACCACATAGTATTGCATAATATCCCTAAAATATTCTGCATCAGTTAAATCATAACAGAATTCATTAATCCAGCTCAGCTCAGGCGCGATGTTGTATGCTTCTTCATAGGATATCTTATCTGACATGTTGCTCCAAATGACAAGAACTTTTCATCTCAACATGTCTCAAAATAAGATAGGACATCCTGCACAACTTGTTCCTGTTATCAAGTTAGCACACCATATCTAACATATTGCTGCTATATTAGTTTTACCAAACATAATACCAATCACTTAATTCAAAGAATTAACATATAATGCTAAAAGTAAAGAACACATTCAGTTTATCCAAGTTCAACATTAACTAGGATACATCTTGTCCACCCTCCTCAGGTTATTTTTCCTTCAACAAGGACTTAATCCACTATGACCAAATCTAATTACAACCATACAATAAGTCTGATCAACCTTGCTGACAACCCCAACAAGTTCAGATGATCCTTATTACTATTTATGCAAAGACTACAACCTATGCCTTTTTGAGAATCCAGACTCAACTGAGTCTCTCAAAGAAAAATATAATGATATGTTCAATGATCTTCAAGATATATAACGATCATCAACCCTATAAGAAATCTGACCAACTTGGTCTTTCTAGAGGGGATTGCTCATAATGATCCTTAACTAGTGATCTCTTAAGAGTTTTGACCTTCCTACCCCCCCTAAGAGATATAGCGATCATTGACCCTATAAGAATTGACCAATCATGGTATGTTAACAGGATTTCACAATTACACGTATCCATTCTCTTCTTGAGTATCTGACCTTCACTTAGTCACTCAAGGAACCACCAATTCTTAACAAAATTGTTTTTCTGGAGAATACATGAGTGCTTCTTTACAAGAAAATTACTCCTAGTTCAAGTACAAATTATTTAATATAATTATGAGCAACACCTATTGTGTTCAAACAATTAACATTAAGATCTTAATATATAATACAATATGAGCAACAACTCTTGTGTTTACATGTCTCTACAAAGATGAATATAATCTAAATTTGAGCACAACATCTTGTAGTCTTCTTATCTTCATCTTATTTGTTGACAAGTTATGAGAAACAACTCCTTGATTATTCATATTTCTACCAATATGTGTTTGATAAGAATTTTAGTATCATCTTTTATAATTCTTCTTCTTCATCTTCTTTCTTTTTGGTTAGCGTAACAGCTCGAACAAGATATGCTTCCATGGCTTTTCAGCACTTTTCTTCATTTAATTTATATCCTTTTATAGCCTTAAAAAATGTCATTGTAAGGATATAAAATTCCTTTATCCTTCTAAAGTTTTATTCCCAACAAATAAATTCAAGAGAGGTTTGGAACAGTACGAAACATCACTTTCCTTAGCCTGCTGCTTGCAGTTGTTAGCATAAAACATGGGAGGCAACTTCTTTGAATAGTACAACCAATATCATGATAATGGATTTATGTTGTACTTTTTGTACCCCAAAATTTTCCCCCTCTTTTCTCAAGACGTTTCTCACAAGATCTCCAATGGCTCAAGTTTGCACAAGTGTTGACTAGGTCAAACCACCTCCTAAACACTACTGCCTCAAATTAGGGTTTTGATTTTCACAAAGACAATTAAACTTCTAATGCCTCAAATGACATTCATGGATCATTATATACCTCCAAGAATACTCATGCCAAGTTTCAAGTCTTGTATCACAAATTTGCTCAGTCAATTGCTCAAATGACTGAAAATTAACTTTATTGGGTAAAAAGTCAAATATGGTCAACCTACAGTCAAACTTCATGATTTTTGGATAACATCAACATTTTAAGGTCCTATTCATCATTTTATAAAGTATTAATCACAATTCCTCAAGAAAAGCACTCAATTTACCAAAAGGGCAAAATGTTCAAAATTAGGATTTTGACTTCAATTGACTGACCATTGACTTTTTGACCTAATACATGATCCAATGGCTTGAAGAAAAATCTCAAAGATTCAAATACAACATGTTGGCCTAATCTCATGGCTCAAATGATCTTTCAAAAGCAATGGATTGATAGTTAAATTTTTGGTCAACCGATGAAAAGTCAATTGATACACCGAAAGTCAAAGTTTGACTTTTTGGTAAAATTTGAATTTCAAAGATCACAATTCATAAAGACATTTAAAATATGAAGCTTTATCATCAAGAAATTAAGAAAGTCAACAGTCAATTTGAAAGTCAAACTTTTCAAGACTTGAAAAATTTTCTAAGTGTTTTTGTACATGATAATTTCACTACTTCATGCCATTTTTTCACCAAGATGATAGATAATTCAAAGGAAACTTTCAACATGAAAGTTTTAGATCTTGATGAGATCTATAAATTTTAATTAGAGGGCTCAAATTATATTAGCTTCCTGGAGGTCCAATGAAGTTATTATGATCATCAGAACACCTTGAAAGGTGCTCTAAATAAAAACACAAATTTCAGTTTCAAGGTAGGTTTTCTTGACTTTGAACTCTTCATACAAGCACCATTAGTGGTTCCTTTGTGAATAAAAAATGTAGACATCATAGCCCTGAAGCTAACAATGCTCTTAGTTTTCATTTATATTGCCTGAGTAGTGTGAATTTAAAGTTTGAACTTTCTGAAATATTTAGGTCAGAATTTGGTACCAGTAAAATTCGTGTTCATCTTTGAGAGTTAGATTAATTAGTTTACATATTTGAAATCATGGTGAAATTTCTAACAAGTTTGATGTTTGCAATTTCTAAAATGGTTGAGAAATGAGAAAGTTACAAATTCAAAAATGGTGATGAAGAAGCTGGTGCGAGGAAGAAGAAGAAGATGATACAGTCAGGAGCGCGTTTAAAATATAATATGTTGGTTGTGCATAAGTTAACGGATGTATCACCACCCCAGTGGTTAAAGCGCGCGCCTTTCACCTTTAGGACCTGGGTTCGAGCCCCATCGTTTGTTTTGTTATTTTTTTTCTATATTGTTTTGATTCTTTTTTGTTTGATAGCGCGTTTGGGCCTTCCCTGAATGGGCCTGCTTCATTTTTCTCATCATCACCCCCCTGTTTGCTACACCACACAGGCCCAACTACCTTTTTTTTATTTTTGTTTGTTTATTTTCTGATTTCATAAAAAACCTTTTGGGCCTAACATGAAAAACTTTTTTACTATCAAACCTCTCTCACTACTTTTTAGACCCTCTAACTTCTAATTATTAGATTTTTATTTTATTTTTATTTTATTTATTTATTTTTATTCAAAAAATACAAAAAAATATTTTATTAAATACTTAGACTAATTTTTATTTTTTTTTATTTTTTTATTTTCCTTAAACTTAAAACCCTAAAAAATGTTTTCTTAACAAATTTAATTTCTTTCTTAATTAAATTAATTTAGACTTAGTTTTATTTTAGTTTTATTTCTAATTGATTTAACTTAGAATTTAGGATTTTAATTAATTAACTTCTTTCCATTCATTTTAGTTTAACTAATTAGGTTAAGACCTTTCACAAAAAACCATGAAAAAATAATCTTCTTTTCTTGTATATTATCTTTATATTCTTGTACATTTTATTTTGAATCATTCTATTTGGCTGTAATAGTAATTAGGTTTTAATTGCTTTCATCCCCATTTGTAATTTGTATCTCCATCCCCTAAAATATTGTAATAGCGTAGGACTTTAAATTTCCGCAATTTATCGCTTTCAATATTATTGCTAGTAATTAGGGTTTGTATGGAAAGATATAAAATCAAACAAATATATAACCCTAATTCAAGACAAAAATGCATGAAATCAACACACCTTGCACACTTGCACCTCTAGGGTTAACCCACACTTGTTGCCTTAGATTAAAACAGTCATGTCTCTCGAACGTGGGATACTTTAGTAAAGACCCTCGAATACAAGATCGTAGTCCCTCGATGACCCTTCGATGTTGCCTTCGGTAAATGATTTTAGACCTTTATGACAAATTTCTAAGGTATCCTACAATGTTGCCTTCTATGATTGTATGATGATGCACGCCTGTCCCTTCACATCCAATGATAGGGCTTCTTACCAATTAATGGTAAGATAATAATATCTAAAGGAGGAGGAAAAGAACTAAGACTTTTTGAGTAGGTAGAAGCTCATAGTTGCTTGCTAACAAACAAAACCATTTCCACACTCACACTTTCAAAACATCTTTCCAAAAAACAAACATCTCTTTGAACTATTTTCAAAACCAACACTTTGTATACATTCTTATAGATACGAGAATCATTATAAAGTTTGCCGAAACAAAGGCGTTTTCAAAATATTTTCAAACTTACACCAAACACAAGCACATTTACAAAGTATTTCAAAGTGACTAGCAACTAAGAGCCCATAGATTACTACAGATGAAATGGGTGATAACACCTTCCCTTTTCATAATCTACCCCCCGAACTCAAGAAAATATCTCAAAAGGTCTTTCCTATTCTTTTCACCCTTTCCTTTATTGGGTAGAAGAAAAGTCGGTGGCGACTCTTGCTATCCACAACAATTACAATAAAATGCAAAACACCCAAGTCAGTTCTCCCACCGTATTACAGAGTTGGCGACTCTGCTGGGAACTATACTTAAAAGTGGGGTTACCTTAGAGACTAGATCACCTTTAAATGATTTCATTGTTTGACTTGCTTACTTTACATTATGGGTTATGTTTGGGTTTTGTATAGATCCTCTACCCGGATCTGGGGGCATTTTAGGTAAGTAGCAATAGATTGTGGAGATTGTACAGTGTAGACCAATATGGTTGAAACAATAGCTACGTTAGTGTGACACATTTGTTGGTACCGGTATCCCTTGTGGCGAATCAAGGAGAATACAGGGACGCTATGTGGTGTCATGAAGTACTAACTGATTGTAGAACCTTTAGTTTAACAACTTGGCCATTAGGAAGTAGTGAGATAGTCGGCTTTGTTGCAGTCCGAAGTTTGTTGATACTCGATACTACACTCATTGAGATCAGACTTTCAAGATATTTCGGTCGCTAATAAAGAGGCTTGCACTGAAACAATGCATGATGAATAAAGATCAGCGATATTGAGATTCCCTAGAACCTAATTACTTTTTAGGACAGGTTGAACCAACTAAACTTCAAGAGGGTACTTACCTATGAACCCCATGCAAGTCTAAACTTAAGGACTTGTTTGATTTGCTTGTATATGATTATTTGTACATAACATCATGAAATCACACCATAGTATTTGCACTAACCATTTCAAGGACCTAAATATTTATCTTTGTCCTGTTTTGTAGGATATGGCTTCTATTCACAGAAATACCATCCGAATCCGAATCAACCTTGTGAAAGTGCCTCCTCAACTCAAGGATTTAGCATCAAGGGTCCCTGAGAATTCTCCGTTCACCAAGAAGTATGGTCGACTCCTCAACTTGGTTACCTCAAACTTTGAAGAAGACATGGTACATGTGCTTTTTCAATTCTTTGATCCTAAACATCACTGTTTTACATTTCCTAATTACCAATTGTTACCTACCATGGAGGAGTTTTCTCAACTATTAGGAGTGCCTATTCTTGATTAAATACCCTTCACCGGTATTTAGAAAGACCCAAGACCTGAGGAGATTGCTCTAGCCTTACATTTGCAATGGTCTGATATTGTGGCTAATTGGGAAACTAGAAGTGGTGTTAAGGGTTTTCTAGCCAAATTTCTGTTTGAGAAGGCTCAACTATTTTAGGATGTTATGAATTTGCAAGCTTTTGAAGAAGTTTTAGCTCTTCTAATCTATGGGATGGTACTGTTCCCTAATCCAGACCAACTTATAGATGTGAATGCGGTCAAAATCTTCCTATCTCGTAACTCGGTGCCTACCTTACTTGGAGACATTTTGCATTCTCTTCACGCCCATACCATGAAGATAAGGGGATTATTATGTGTTGCACTCCTTTGCTGGCTAGGTGGTTTATTTTTCAACTCCCTCGATCATTTTGAATAATGAGCAAGGCATGAAGTGGTCTCAAAGGTTGATGTCACTCTCACATTCGGATATTCATTGGTGTTCTCGATCTTTAGAGGATGTCACCATCATTGACCGCTGTGAGGAATTCCCTAATGTCCCACTATTTGGAATTAGAAGAGGTATCACTTATAATCATTGCTTAGCTCTATGACAGTTTGGTTACGCTCGCAGAGATGGTCCGCATGACGCACTTGTCTAAGGTATTGTGTTTGACTATGAGAACGATGTCCAAGGTCATCTTCAAAGGTTCGTACGAGATTAGGGAATGGTTAAAAAGGTTGGAAGTAAAACTTTAGGGTATAAGAACTCCATTCCTTTGGAGCCTTATCTCAAATGGGTGCGAACTCGCGCTCAAAACCCCATGATGCCATATGTGGCCATCTTACCAATAATTGTGGAGCCTATTGACGAAGGAGACATTCCCTACACCATTCTTTATCCTGATATGCCTACTACTCTCAAGGAATTGAAAAGGTCGTGAATTCAACTTAAGGGAGAACGATACACCTTCAAAACCCAATTCTACGTAAGCGAGAGGAAGGTGTTGGAGCTCACAAGGCAACTTCACAAGGAGCGAAGCCTGAATGCTTACATTGCACTAAAGAGGATGCGCCAGTGGGAAACATGAGCCTTTTTTAGGAGTTTTGTCTATTTGTTTTTTCCATTGTAAGCCGAAAAGGAATTTGTTACCTTTGAACTTATTAATGCAATTGATGTTTTGTTTCCTCTTTGGTTAAGCAAACTTAAATCTTAAAAGTCCTTGAGAACATTGCATTTGCATAACATGCATCATATTATAAGCAGGTTTTCTGACACAGGCTTCCTTATCTTTTTACTATTTATTTCAGTATAAGATGGATCTCGAGAAAACTGTCAAGGACTTGCAGACTCAACATTCTCAATTCTAAGAGACTCTGCTTAACTTAGCAAAGGGACAGCAAGTAATGATGACACTTCTTGTCACGAATAAGAAGACCAAGAAGAAAGCTATAATCAACATGGGGAAGAGATTCAAAGGCCCCGCCCGACAAGTTCAAGTTTAAGAAGACTCCTCCGAGAAGGATGAGAATCAAGATGAAGATGCTAGGAGCACCCGTGATGGGGGTGGAAACAATCAAATCTTTGAAGACGAGGATCATTTTGACAAGCAATATCCATCGGCCGACGACAAGTATAAGCAACTAGAAGACGAATTGAAGGTTGTAGAAATCCAAGTTATGCCTGGCTTGGACTTTAGTGACTTGGGTTTGGTTCCTGGGGGTAGTCATTCCCCACAAATTCAAGATCCCCATTTTCGCCAAGTATGATGGTGTCTCATGTCTGAAGCTTCACCTAAGATCTTACGTCTGCAAAATTCAGCTGCATACCGCTGATAAGAAACCGTGGGTACACTTTTTTCAAGAAAGTCTAGTTGGGACACAGTTGGAGTGGTTTTACCAATTGGAAGGGACTAACATCCATACTTGGGAGGATTTGGCCACTGCCTTTTACTGCCAATATAAATATAACGTTGATCTTGCACCAACTAGGGTGCAATTACAAGGAATGACCATGGGTTCATACGAGGGCTTCAAAGAATATGCTAAAAAATGGAGAGACCTGGCTGGCAGGGTACAACCACCTTTAACTAATAGAGAGTTGGTAGACATGTTTATGGGAATGTTGACTGGACGATTTTTCAACTTACTGATTGGAAGTTCATCATCCGGATTCACTAATTTGATCTTAACTAGTGAGAGGGTTGAAAGCGGGATTAAAAGCGGGAAGATACTCATGGCCTCCACCTCAATTATTGTGAAAAAGCCATTTATTGGTAAAAAAGAGACTAATGTTGTGTATGGGTCAAGGAGTCATGCTAGGAAAGACCGTCCTCAATTAGTAAGTGCAGTTATAACCTCCAATCCAACTTCTACTTAATAACCACAACAACGAGCTAATCGACAAAGGTTAAATGCTCCACTAAGACAGTAAACCAAGATTGGGATGTCCTTACCACAAGCTTTACAATATTTACTAAAAGCCGAGCTCATTTCACTAAGAGATCCTCCACAAAATCCCAATACATCCTCACCAAAATACAATCACAATGCAATATGCGCCTACCACTCAAACAGCCCCGGATATGATACCAACAACTTTTGGGCATTAAAAAACAAAATCCAAGACCTAATTGATAACAAGACAATTGAATTAGACCCTCCGCAAACTCCCAACGTAATCACCGCACCCATGCCAAATCATGGTAAGGGTGTCAATGCTATTGAAGATGCCTTTTTTGTTTCCTCCATCAAAGATTTGACCACCCCTTTGAAGATTGATAAAAAGAATTTGTTGAAAGTCGGGGTATTCCCTGGCTGCCTTGAAGACTGTTGCTATTGTGCTATATAAATTAATGGTTGTGAATGGCTGAAGAAAGGTGTACAACACCTGATGGATAGTCATGAGATTCTGTTTGAAAAAACTCCATCTGTGAAAAGTTTGACCCAAAGTGTTTCTCAAGAATTTGAGGATGTGTCCATCATTACTATATCAAAAAAACCTATTATGATCACCTCCAAAGGTCCTATTAGAATTCCTGTTGAACCAAGAATATCTCCACTAATAATCACCACACTGGGGCCAGTCCCCTACTCTTCTGATAAGGTTGTGCCCTAGAATCATGGGGGCGGAAGTGTATTACCATGGTATCAAACAAGATTCCTGGATTGATGAAGATGAAACTACTGACATTACCAACATTGTTGGATCAAGTAAAGTTACTATGATGGGGAGAATCTTCTCTCCAGAAATTTCACCTCCAACAACCACAACTACATCCATTCGCATTACTATTGTTAAACATGTTGTTAACACTAGAGGAAAGGAAAAAATGACTGATCCTGCCAGGACGGAGGCGCCCACAAAAGATATTACCATGGAGGACCCATCTACCCAAGAGATGGAAGAGATTTTAAAAATTATCAGGAAAAGTAACTATAATATAATGGAACAGTTAGGGCAAACACCCTCGAAGATTTCTATATTGTCTTTGTTACTATGTTCCGAGGCGCATGCTCAAGCACTAATAAAATTCCTGAAAAATGCACATGTCCCCCCAAGAAACTACGGCCGACCAATTTTAAAATTGTGTAGCAATTTTGACTGCCAACAACGGTTTAGTGTTCTCTGATGCAGATTCGACCTCGATGGGGAAAAATCACAACAAACCTCTCCACATCTCCCTAGAATACAAGGGCACTACCCTGTCACATGTATTAGTGGATATTGGATCTTCTCTCAATGTCTTACCTAAAGGAGCTTTGGATATACTAGACTATGATGGACTGGTGTTGAAACCTAGCAACATTGTAGAAGCGCTTTTGATGGTTATAAAAGGATGGTCCATGGAGAGTTTGATCTCCCTATCAAGGTCAGGTATCAAGTCTTCAACTCAACATTCTATGTGATGGATATTTGTCCTGCTTATTCTTGCTTACTTGGACGCCCATGGATACATGGGGCAGGTGCGATGACTTCCACAATACACCAAAAGCTGAAGTATTCGGTCAAGGGGAAAATTGTCATTGTATGCGGAGAAGAAGAGTTTATGATTAGTCATCTGAATTCATTTAAGTATGTTGAAATGGATGGCGAGTTCATTAAAACTCCTTGTCAAGCCTTTGAAGTGGTCTCTCCCATGGTTGATGTTGCCAAGGCCACTCCTGACACTCCCAAAGCTTCTAAAGATACACCAAGGATGGCTTCTCTCAAAGATGCATGTGCTGTTATTGAAGAAGGAGGTTGCACCATTTGGGGACAACTTCTTGATTTCCCTTTCAAGTCAGAAAAATTTGGATCGGGCTTCACTTCCAAAGCTCAAAAGGAGGTTCAGTGTGATCGCATAGGGAAACCACCTCCCCTCATTAGTAACCATAAGATTAATGCCCTCGAAGACTCTGATATTTATTATGAATTTGATGATTGGATCTACCCGACTGCTAACGGAGGGCTCAATAACTGGCAGACCAAGGACTTCAGCCAAGAGTAATTGCCATTTATTGTTTTTATTACTTTGAGAACTTTGTAATTTCCATTAAAACAATACTTTAAGCCATATGCCTTGCCCGAGGCACATTGGTCCATTTGTTAAGGGTTTGTCATTTTCATATGCCATATGCTCATTTTAATGAAAAACATTGGAATATTTTGCATTCAAATACTTGAGGAACTCTCCAGAATTCTGATACAAGAGGAGAAGGCCATTCAACAGCACGAAGAACCAGTTGAAGTGATCAACCTAGGTACTGAGGCAGATAAAAAAGAAGTCAAGATCGACGCCAGCTTGGAAAATGGTGTCAAGAGAAGATTGGTCCAAATGTTGCATGACTATGTTGAAGTATTCGCTTGGTCATATGAAGATATGTCGGGGCTCGATACTGGTATCGTAGTTCATCATCTACCAATGAAGGAAGGTTGTTCTCCAGTCAATCAAAAGGTTCGTCGCATGCGGCCAGATATGTATGAGAAAATAAAAGTTGAGGTAATGAAGCAATTCGATGCAGGTTTCCTGGCAGTGAAGTCATATCCCTAATGGGTAGCAAATGTAGTCCCGATGCCGAAGAAAGATGGAAAAGTCTGTATGTGCATAGACTATAGGGATTTGAATAGGGCAAGCCCCAAATACGATTTCCCGTTACCATATATCGATGTCTTGGTTGATAACATGGCTCAACAGAAAGTTTTCTGCTTCATGGATGGCTTCTCCAGATACAATCAAATCAAAATGGAACCCAAAGACATGGAGAAAACCACTTTTGTTACACAGTGGGGTACCTTTTGTTATAAGTTCATGCTTTTCGGTTTGAAGAATTCAGGCGCAACCTATCAACGGGCTATGGTAGCTCTATTTCATGACATGATCCATCATGAGACAGAAGTGTATGTTGATGACATGATTTCAAGGTCGCAAACTAAGGAAGAACATCTTGATCATATACACAAGCTATTTGAAAGGTTGAATAAATACAAGCTGAGGTTGAATCCCAACAAATGCACCTTCGGGGTGAGGTCTAGAAAACTTCCAGAGGTTGTTGTTATTGGCAAAGGTATTGAGGTTAATCCATCAAAAGTCAAAGCCATACAAGAGATGCCATCTCCCTGTACTGAGAAGGAGGTCAGGGGTTTCTTAGGTCGACTTAACTACATCACTCAATTCATCTCCCACTTAACTGCTACATGTGAGCTAATCTTCAAACTGTTGAAGAAAGATCAAGTAGTCAGATGGAATGACGACTACCAAACAGCTTTTGACAAGATCAAAAAGTACTTACAAGAACCTCCAATCCTGATTATGTACTTAACTATATTAGAGTATTAAATTGGGGGTGTGCTGGGTCAACATGACGAGTCTGGCCGAAAAGAGCATGCAATATACTACCTTAGCAAAAAGTTTACCAACTGTGTAACCAGATATTCACTCCTCGAGAAAACTTGCTGCACTTTGGCATGGGCTGCTCACCGGCTAAGACAATATATGTTGACTCATACCACTCTATTGATATCTAAGATGGATCCCATCAAGTACATCTTCGAGAAGCCAGATCTCTCCAGACGAATAGCTAGATGGAAAATGGTCTTAACTGAATATGATATCCAATATACTACACAAAAAGCAAACAAGGGAAGTGTGTTGGTGGATCATTTGGCCCATCAAGCTATTGAGGACTACCAATCCATGAATTTTGAATTCTCGGACGAGAATATCATGCTGATAACCGATTGTGAAAATCCTGGACCATATGAAGAACCTGAACAAGGATCCCGATGGACTATGGTTGTTGATGGAGCTTCCAACGCCTTGGGTAACGAAATTGGTGTTATGATTGTTTCTCCTGAAGGAAGTCATACACCTTTCTCTGTTAGACTATGCTTTGACTGTACAAACATTATGGCCGAGTATGAAGCGTGCATCTTGGGTCATAAAGGTTCCATTGACCTAAGAATCAAATTCTTAAGCGTATACTGAGATTCAACTCTAGTAATCAGTCAAGTTAAAGGAGAATGGGATACCAAACATCCAAATCTGATACCCTACAAAGAGCATGTGCTAACCTTGATCTCGTACTTCGAAGAGGTCACCTTTGAACACTTTCCAAGGGAAGAAAACCAATTGGCAGATGCCTTAGCAACTATGTCAGCTATGTTCAAGGTCAATTGCGACAACGAAGCTCCCAAAATTACTATCGAAAGATTTGACGAACCTGCATACTGTTATGCGATTGACACTGATGAGGAGAAGCCATGGTATTGTTGTAACCCAAAATTTTCCCTCTCATTTTACTTCACACATGTCCATTGAGATCCCCAACTTGACCTAGGATGACTAAGAATTGACCAGGCAAACTCTACCCCTAAAGGCAATGAACCTCAAACTAGGGTTTCAATTTTAAGCAAGATGTGTGAGTACCAAGGATCCAAAATTTTCTCCATTGTCCCAATATGTCCTCAAGATCATCCATGACAAATTTCATGCCTTGCACAACAAGTTTGCTCAGTCAATTGCTTAAATGCCTGGAAATCAACTATACTAGGTCAAAAGTCAATTGTGGCCTATATACAGTCAAACATCAAGATTTTTGGTCAACATAAACATTTTGAAGTAATATCCATCATTTGATCAAGGGTTGATCATGATTCCTCAAGAAATGCTCCTAACTCATCAAAAGTAAAAAATGGCAAATTAGGGTTCTATAGGAAAAGTCAACCAAACTTTGACCAAGCATAACTTTCTCATACTTTATCATAAATTTTTCCACAAAGGCTCATTTTTAAGAGAATCCAATTCCCTGCAACTTCTCTTCATACCTCATGTTCAATAAAGGCCCCAATAAAAAGATACAAGCTCAGACATTATAGGTCCTTTCAAAAAGTCAACAAAAACACCTATTGGGTCAAAGCTCCTTACATGAACATGGAAGATCCAATTGAGATGAAACCAAAAAGGTTGTTTAGAGGACATCCTAAGCTCTATAAAAGTCCGAGAACACCCTCTTTGGATTAAAAATGAGAGAGATATGCATTGATAAATTTGACCAATTTTTGGAAAAGTGCATGAAGCCAATATTGACCAAACTTGAATTTTTTTTTTCCAAATGGGCCCATGTTTTCATGCTTGAAACTTGTTTCTAACATGGCCCACAACCTCTGAGCTCACCCATACATTATTTCATTATTTTTATTATTTATTTTGATTTTTTATTCATTAAAATTCAAAATTAAATAAAGAAATAATGGAAATTATGTAAGATTTGATTTGGGAATCTTTTTCTCATCAAATAAGAGATAAGATAGGCTGGCATATCAAGGAAAAAACGCATGTGTTATACCCCAAAATTTTCCCTCCCTTTTTACTCAAGACATACCTCTAGAGGTCCCTAACTTGCCCTAGGATGACCAAAAATTGATCAGGCAAACTCTCCCCCTAAAGGCAATGAACCTCAAACTAGGGTTTCAATTTTAAGCAAGATGTGTGAGTCCCAAGGATCCCAAATGTTCTCCATTGTCCTAATATGTTCTCAAGATCATCCATACCAAATCTCATGCCTTGCACAATAAGTTTGCTCAGTCAATTGCTCAAATGCCTGGAAATCAACTATACTAGGTCAAAAGTCAACTGTGGCCTATATAGAGTGTTGTACCCCAAAATTTGCCCTCCCATATCCATCAAGAAATTGCCAAGTCAAGGTCATAAAATTCCCCAAGGGTTGTGCAGCTCAACTGGCTCCTATACAGTCAAAACTAGGGTTTGAGTTCTGGTCAAGCAAATGAACTTCTCAAAGGCCCAATCAAGTCTCACATGCTTAAAAAAATGGTCAAGTGTCCTCATGTCCAGTTTCAAGGCATTCAGTTCAAGATTGCACAGTCAAAACCCTAGATTGCACTACAGTCAACTGTAGGGGCAAAATGGTCATTTGGCAGTCAAAAGTTCAAATTTTTGGTCAACATATCATTTTGAAGCCACAAACATCATTTGATCAATGCTTGATCATGATTCTCAAAATTTGGCTCAGAAAATCATCAAAGATGCAAAAGTTGCTATATTTGGACAGCTGAAAAAGTCAACTGAAATTGACCAGGGCATAACTTTCACATGGATTATCAGAAAAATTCCATCCAAAGCTCATTTTGAAGAGAAAGACATTTCCTACAATTCATCTTCATGTTCCAAGTCCAAGAAATGCTCTCACAAAAAGTTATCAATTTCAACATTATAGGTCATTTTCAAAAGTCAACAAAAAGTGACTTTAAGTCAAAGGCCATAACTTGAGATTGGTAAATCAAAATGACATGGGACCAAAGGCATTGGTTAAAGGACTCAAAGACCTTTCCAAAATGTCCAAGAACATGTGGAAAGCTTAAAAATTGACCAAGTTATGCCTTGTGGAAGTTGGGAAATTTTTGGAAATTTTTGAAAGTCAACATTGATGCAAAAGGCCTAAAAATGCAAATGGGCCCAATTATCTTCCAAATTTCTTCATGCCAAGCCTATGCACGACCACTAGGCCCAAAGGGAAGTATTCTCATATTTTTTAATTATTTATTTGAATTAATATTAATTTATATTCATTTAAATGATTTTAATTCATGAAAAATATAAACCTTAACCTAAAAAATCTTTTTATGCATGCTTTGGACTCTATAACTCGTGCACATGTTAATAGGGAAGGATTTGATGCTAATTGATCAGATTTGGCACAAAAACCATGAAAAAATATTCAAAAAGATCCTTAAACAAATCAAATCTCCAAATAATGAATTCATGAGATTTTGTTGGTTTTTGTTGACCTAGATCACTCCCTATATGATCAGAATGAAGACCTAAAGCAAAGAAGACTAAAAGCTGCGCATAACACACCTTTGGCATATTGAAATTTTTGACAAAAAAACTCAACACTGAAATCTAGTTTCAAGGTCGATTCAAGCTCCAATTTTTATTCCACAAGCATCCTGAGGTATCCTGGAACATCTCTCAATCCTTAACATCAACAAAAACCCCTTGAAACGGTATCACAAAGTCAAACTGAACCAAGAAAATTTTGAATTCGCATAGCACGATTTAAGCATCCTCATGCATTTTTCTTTATGGATTATTGTTTGTCATGATGTTCTAAAGCTAACCAACGTGTTCGATTTTGTTTTTGTGCCATATATGAGAAGTTACCATGAATGGTTGTTAGGGTTTCAGGAATTCAAAAAGAGGGTTTCCCAATACAAGAAAAATTAGGACTTCTGGATACCATGGTTGAATTCAGGGCTTAGAGACGAAGAAGAACATGTCATCGCGCCCAATTTATGTTTGGATATGGGCTATTCGCTATTTTCGTGAATACCCTCTAAAACCACGTTTCAAAACCGTTCCCATAGCGTTCTGTGTTACAGGGGTGGGGAGGAAGAAGATGGCGTGTCCATCAACCATTGGGCAGTTTGAATTTCGCGCGAATTCTCATAAACACTAACGCGTTCTTTTTATAATATTTATTGTTTATTCTATGTTAACTTAACGCGCTTGGCTCAAATGGTAACGTGCTATGCATATGACTCTCAAGACCTGGGTTCAAGTCCCAGGTCTGGCAAATACTTAACATTATTTTTCAATAATTGATTCAATGCAGCGCTAGTGTCCCAGTGCATCATATGCCCACCCTCTCAAGCCACACACGCGTCCATCTCACCGAGATCAAGGGTCAGGATTCAAAGAACGTCATAAGCACCAGTCAACGCGTTGCACATGATCCAGGAAGTCAACCAACGTCCAGCTTATTGGGCCAGGCTTTTCACAAAAACACCTCCTTATTTGGGGCAATACCCCACCCTGGTTTGATTTTCTTTTCTTTTTGTTGTTTAAATTATTGTATTATATTATTTTTATTGCTTTAATTAATTAATTTATTTTTTCTATAAAATATAAAAACATTCTAAAAATCAGAAAAAGACCAAAAATAATATTTATTTTATTATAATTATTTTATTAGCATGTAAATAAATTAATTTCAAATTAGGTTTAATTTATATTTTTTCCATAATAAAAATCCAATAAAATAGAATTAGGTTAATTAATTTTTTTATTCCTTTTAATATTTTTCCCTTTTTTCAGAATAACAATATTATTTATTTATTATTTTATTTTCATAAATTAAATTGTACATAAATGAATTAGGTTTAATTTAGGTCATATTTTAATTCTTTCATAACAAATAAAAATATTAGAATTAGGGTTTGCCGTTTAATTTAATCTCAATTAATTTCTTTTTCCATTAAATCTAAAAAAACACAAAAATATCATTCTCATTAAATTTTAATTTTTAAATCCTTATTAATTCTAATTATTTGCAAAAAGGGTCCAACGCCCTAGTTTTGTTTTAATTATTTTCTTTTGCGCATTTACTTTATCGTTTATCATAATTATGTAATTGTCCCTAAGCATTGTAATTTACTTTTCGCACTTTATTTCTTCGCATTATTTATTTTTCCGCTAAATCGGGTCCGGTTTATTTTGGCGATGTGGACCCGCGCCATTTGTAATAGTCTAGCTTTATTTCCTCGCAATTTATAACTGATAACCAAGCATGAAAGAATGAATGTCTTAATAAAATCAAGCGTAGAACACGACAAGCATGACAAGACAAATAACTGAAACTTGACACACGAATCGCACACACCACCCCTAGGGTACGCCTCACTGTTGCCTTGCCTCGAAAGGTGATCGTCGAGTAGAGGATGTCTTAGTAAGTCCTCATGATCCGGGAACCTGGCATGAGGGTAGCTTCTAAGGTGTCTTCCCATTACTCCGGTGATCACCACGTCCCTAAACTCGAATTGACCCGAACACCTCCAACGGTGGTGCTACCTACCTCTCAATGGTGGGATGGCACTACTTTTAAGGACATTTACACAGACGAATTCCTTAGGGTAGGTAGGTTCTCAAGGATACTTGCTCTAATCTCAAAACAAACTCAAAAGACTTTTCACACTGACACTTTTCAAAAGCTTTCAAAGCAAACTTTTCAAACACTCTGACGTATGAGTCGATCTGAAATTTTTCAAAGAATCTTTTTAAAACCCACATTGAAAAGCAAACAAACAATTTGAAAACACATTGAGCAAGTATCTAAGAGCCCATGGATAACCATGGATAGAAAGGGTGCTAACACCTTCCCTTTCTATAACCTACCTCCCGAACCGAGAGCAATCTCTTAAAAGGAATTTTTCTGTGCTTTTGTCCTTTCCATTTGGAGAAAATAAAAGACGGTGGCGACTCTTGCTTCCGCGACATTTCGCGAACCAGCGTTAAACAGTCAGTTCCAGATCCACAGATCACAGAACTGGCGACTCTGCTGGGGACCAAACATAAAGTGAGGTGTACCTTAGGGCTAGGTCATAACTGTGTTTTCACTTGTATTGTTTTGCTTGCTTTATTATTGTGGGTTGCATCGGAGATACATAGATCCTAACCCGGATCTGGGGATACCCTGTTTAGGTAGCATAAGCTGTGAGGGACCTGTCCGGCGTAGACCGGCACAGGTGAAGCAGTGGCTACGTTGGTGTGGCACCTTAGTCTGTACCGATATCCCTTGTGTTGCAACGAGGAGAATATGGGTCTTCTAAGGAGTCATTAAGCACCAACAACCTTAGAACCTTAATTGACACAACTTGGCCTTTAGAACAGTAGCAGTATGCTACGCCCATTGAGGCTAAACTCTCGTGATGGTTCTGGCCGCAAGAAAAGATTGCGATGCTGGAGTTATGACCGATTGAGGGTAGTCAGTGATATTGGGATCCTCTAAGAACCCGGTTACTTTTGATTAGGACAGGTATGAACCAACAAACTGAAAGAGGGTAGTACCTAGACCTCATGCTGGCCTAAACTTTAGGGGCTTGCCTTGTGTGACTTGTGTGCCTTACTATGTTTGCCTTTGTATCTGTATGTGGTGTGCTTTATCATAACATCATAACATCATGAGCATTGCATGCATAAGAGCTGACCATTTCAAAGACAAGAGGGTTTCATCTTTGCTCTGTTTTGTAGGACATTATGATGCCTGTGCGAAGGAATACTATCCGGTTCAACTTTGTTCGTTCACCTGAGTTGATTGATGAGTTGGTCAGCAGAATTCCAAACACCACTTCCTTCATTCAGAGGCATGGTTCTCTTCTCAGTTTAGTCACTGCAAAGCGGGATCAACAGTTGATGAGTGTTCTGACCCAGTTCTATGACCCTCAGTACCAGTGCTTCACCTTTCAAGACTTCCAGCTGGTCCCTACCCTGGAAGAGTTCTCTAATCTGCTTGGTATCCCTATCTTGGATCAGACTCCCTTTACTGGTTGGGAAAAGACCCTCAGGCTTGAGGACATTGCTGCAGCTCTTCCTTTGACCCATCAAGAGGTAACAGACAACTGGGTAACTAGAAGCGGAGTTAAGGGTTTCTTGGCCAAGTTTCTGATTGGTAAAGCTAACAGCTTCTGGAATGACTTGGACTTTAGGGCATATGAAGACATCTTGGCTCTCCTAATCTATGGGTTAGTCCTGTTTCCTAATCCTGACAACTTCATCAACGTCACTTCCATTAGGATCTTTATGTCTCAGAACCCTGTGCCCACTCTCTTGGGTGACATCTTGCAACAACTTCATGCCCGTACTACCCGAAGACGAGGAACCCTATGGTGTTGTATCCCTTTGTTGGTGAGGTGGTTTATTTCGCACCTCCCTAAGTTCGTACTGAAGAACCAAGAAGGAAGAGGATGGGCTCACAGGTTAATGTCTCTCACCGATAAAGACGTCATTTGGACTTGTAGAGGTTTGGATGAGATAGCTATTATTGATCGATGCGGGGAGTATCCTAATGTTCCTCTGATTGGTACTCAAGGAGGGATCTCTTACAATCCATGTCTAGCACTCCGTCAGTTTGGAAGAGCAAGAAGAGCAGGCCCCCATGAGATGTTGGTGCCTCACATCAGTTTCGAGTTTCAGGTGGATAGTGACGAGCTACGTCGTAGGTTCATCAAGGCTTGGGAGAAGGTTCATAAAGCTGACCCACAAGAGCTAGGGCCAAAGACTTCTCTACCTATGGAAGCCTACTACAAATGGGTCCGCATCCGTGCTCAGAAGTTAGGTATGCCGTATGAAGCTGTCAGACCCGTCATTTTTGAGTGTCCTGATAAGGATGGTGTTCCTCCAACTGTCCTTCCTCCTCAGATACCTACTGATTATGAGACATTGAAGAGATCTTGGTCGCAACTGCAAGAAGAGCGGGATTCTTACCGGGAAAAGTTCAACGAACAGGAATCAAAGATCCAGAAGCTGACAAAGCAATTGGAGAATGAGAGAGCTCTGAATGCCTACCTCCGTACTGAGAAGAGGAGACCCTGGGACCAATGAGGAGTTCTGAATGTGCCTTTACAGTTTTTATTTCCTTTCCAGTTGTTTCATTTCATGTAAACGCCTAAGGGCAACTTGTTGAATAATCTCAGTTACAAACTTGAATCTAATGAAGTGTGTTCCTTTTTTGTTTACAAAGTTGATCCCCGATTGTCTTTGAAAACATAATTCATACGCATTTCATACATCATGTGCATAGCAGGTTTTTCCCCTTTTTCAGGTTGCTTACAGTTCTTCGCTGTTTATTTCAGCATCATGAATTCCGGATCTGAATCAACTGAGACTTCAATCAAGGCTCTCCAGGCGCAGAATGCGCAGTTTCAAGAGCTAATCCTGGGTCTAGCCAAAGGCCAAGAGGAACTGAAGACTATGCTCCTGAAGAAGGAGAAGAAGAAGAAAAGAAGAACGGTTCTATTCAACTCGGGCCGAAGATTAGGTAACACTCTGCACCAGGAAGAGGTTGTTTCTTCTGTTGGCAAGAGTCCTTCTCAGGCAGAAGTAAAGCTTCCTACTCCAGAAGTCTCCGACAACGAGACAGATTTTGATGAGGAACAGTATCCTCCTGCAGATGACAGGTACAAACAACTGGAAGACAGGTTGAAGGCTATGGAGGTGCAACAGGTACCTGGGCTGGATTTTGGAGATCTGGGTTTGTCCACTGGTGTAATTATCCCGCACAAGTTCAAAGCTCCAACTTTTTCTAAGTATGACGGGGCATCCTGTCCCAAGCTACATTTGAGGTCCTATGTTCGGAAGATCCAGCCGTACTCTGCGGACAAGAATCTATGGATCCACTTCTTCCAGGAGAGTCTTTCAGGGACTCATCTCGAATGGTTCTATCAGCTGGATGGGACCAAAGTTCGTAACTGGGAGGAGCTGGCTACTGCTTTCTATAAGCAGTATCAGTATAATGCCGACCTTGCCCCCACACGTACCCAACTCCAGGGTATGTCGTTAGGTGCAAGTGAAGGTTTTAAAGAGTACGCGCAGAAATGGAGAGATCTGGCTGGCAGGGTGCAGCCACCTTTGACTGATCGAGAGTTAGTGGACATGTTCTTGGGGACCCTGTCTGGGCCATTCTTCAATCACCTCATTGGGAATTCTTCTGCTGGTTTCACTGATTTAATCTTGACTGGAGAGAGAATCGAAGCTGGGCTGAAATCTGGGAAGATTGCGAAGGCTGCATCATCATCTAGTTCGGACAAGAAACCATTTAAGAAGGAGTCTAGTGCTGTGTATGGCTCCAGAAAATCAGAAAGACCTGATCGCCGCCAATCTGTCAGTGCGGTCATGATTGCTACGCCTGCTGCCGCTCCCCGGCCAAACAATCCTCAAAGGGCCGATAGACCTCGGAGAGAGTTTACCCGGTTAAGCATGACCCTATCGCAAATCCTGCCACAGTTACTATCCACCAATTTGGTGACTGTTAAGGAGGCGCCAAAGTTCTCAAACACTACCTCTCCTAAGTACAACCCGAATGCCCGTTGTGCTTACCATTCAGACAGCCCGGGGCATGCCACTGATGACTGTTGGGCGTTAAAGAATAAGGTGCAAGACCTTATCGATGCTAAAGAAATACAATTCGAAGCGCCCGCAAAACCGAATGTAGTCACTGCCCCTATGCCTCAGCACGGGGTAAATGCTGTTGATGAAGACGTCTATGCTGTTTCTGTGGATGATCTAGCCACTCCTTTAAAGATCATTAAGAAGAACCTACTGCAGGCCAGTTTATTTCCGGGTTGTAGTGAGGATTGCCTGTTCTGTGTTGTGTCCCCATCCGGTTGTCCCTTGCTAAAGTTAGGCATCCAAAGCTTAATGGATAGCAAGGAGATTTTATTCAAGAAGTCTGCTGTTCGTATGGTTCCAATGGAAGAAGTTTCTGTGGTGACTATCTTCAACAATCCGATCCCGGCTCTCCAGAAGAAGCCTGTCCAAATTCTGACCGTTGCACCTGTCACTATCACTGTTCCTGGGCCCCTGCCCTATGTATCCAACAAAGCTGTCCCTTGGCACTATGGGGCAGATGTATATATAAACGGAGTTAAACAAGAGCTCAACGCTGGCGCCAGCATCTGTGACATCACTGGCCCGGCCAAAGTTACCCGCAGTGGCAGGCTCTTCTCGCCTGACATTGCGCCACCTGCTGCTAGAAGACCACTCCTGATAATTCCTGCAAGTATACCTACTCCCGTTGCTGATCAAGTTGTTATTCCTGCTGCTGATCCTATTGTTTCTCCTGCTGCCGAGTCATCCAATGCTCGGGGCAAGGGAATTGAAACTGAGCCTACCCAGATGGAGATACCCATACCCATAGCTGCTGAGGCCTCCCCACAGGAAATGGAGGAGATTTTGAAGATTATAAAGAAGAGCGATTTTAACGTTGTGGAACAGTTGGGGCATACGCCCTCCAAAATCTCCATGCTCTCTTTACTGCTGTGCTCTGAGGCCCATGCAAAGGCCCTCATCTCATTCCTCAAGAAGGCCCATGTGCCACATGAAACCTCTGCAGTCCAGTTCACCGATTGCGTGGCAAGTCTAACGGCAGACAATGGCTTGGGTTTTTCAGACGCTGATTTGACCATGAAGGGGAAAGATCATAATGATGCTCTGCATGTCTCAATCGAATGCAGGGGCACCACCTTGGCACATGTGTTGGTTGATACCGGGTCATCTTTGAATGTACTACCCAAGAAGGCTCTGGATCGTCTAGATTGTGAAGGCCTGGATTTGAAGCCCAGCAACATCATTGTCAGGGCCTTTGATGGTTCAAAGAGGATGGTCCACGGGGAGGTTGACATTCCGATTCGTGTGGGTTCTCAAGTGTTCGACTCCACTTTTTATGTGATGGATATCCGTCCATCTTACTCTTGTCTGCTGGGTCGACCCTGGATACATAAGGCTGGGGCAGTGACCTCTACCTTGCATCAAAAACTGAAGTACCCCGTCAGAGGGAAGATCGTCACCGTGCAAGGTGAGGAAGAATACATGGTGAGCCACCTAAACTCGTTCAGATACATTGAGATGGATGGGGAGTTCATTGAGACCCCCTTTCAGCATTTCGAAGAGGTGTTTCCAATCGCAGCAGAAACAGCAGAAGCAGGTGGTCCTCTGAAGATGGCTTCCCTAAAGGATGCCAGGGCTGTAGTGCAAAAGGGTGAAGGTGCTAACTGGGGCAGACTGCCAGACTTCACCCAGAAGACTGATAAACTTGGGCTGGGTTTCACCTCAGAAGGGCAGAGAGCTATGAGGAAAGAGAAGATCGGAAGGCCTCCGGTATTTATTAAAGGTTCAGAAGCAAATGCTGTTGGGGAAGACCTTGAAGTGGACGAAGCCGAATTCAACAGCTGGATTTATCCGACGGCCGAAGAAGGATTGAACAATTGGAGTGCAAAGGATCATACCCCTGTTACCTTTGTGACACAGTAATGAATTCCTATGTTTTGTTATTTTGTAATAGACAATGATAAACTCTATGGCCCGGTGTCTTACCCGAGGCACCGTGGTTCTATTTGTGAGGGCATATGAACTATCATTTTATACATCATGAATGAAAATCTTGGACTATTTTCGCATTGCAAATATTGTGTTCCTTTTTTATCTTTCATTTCCTTTACATAATTTTCAAAAACAGCTGTATTTACACACACACTCACTCATACAGGTTCCAATCCACTCTGGATCTCACTGATAACAGCTCTGCTAATGCCAATTATGACTTCGAAAATCCGATCAACTTAGCCGAAGACGAAGGTGAAGATGATTGCGAAGTGCCTGGCGAGCTTGCTAGACTGTTGCTTCAGGAAGAGAGGGCAATTCAACCCCATGAAGAGCCAGTGGAGACAATAAACCTGGGTACTGAGGCAGATAGAAAAGAGGTAAAGATTGGTGCTAACCTAGAGCTCAGCGTGAAGCAACGGTTAACCAAGATGCTACATAACTATATGGAGATCTTTGCCTGGTCCTACGAAGACATGCCAGGGTTGGATACCGATATTGTTGTCCATCATTTGCCAACTAGGGAAGACTGCCCTCCAGTTAAACAAAAGGTTCGTCGGATGCGTCCAGAGATGTCCGAGAAGATTAAAGCCGAGGTCATGAAACAGTTTGATGCCGGGTTCCTTGCAGTGACTCCTTACCCTCAGTGGGTTGCTAATGTGGTGCCGGTACCTAAGAAGGACGGCAAGGTCAGAATGTGTGTTGATTACAGGGATCTGAACAGGGCCAGCCCCAAGGATGACTTCCCCTTACCTCACATTGATATCCTTGTTGATAATACAGCTCAGCACAAAGTGTTCTCTTTCATGGATGGCTTTTCAGGTTACAATCAGATCAAGATGGCACCTGAAGACATGGAAAAGACTACATTTGTTACTCAGTGGGGCACCTTCTGTTACAAGGTCATGCCGTTCGGGTTAAAGAATGCTGGGGCAACCTACCAGCGTGCTATGGTTGCCTTATTTCATGATATGATCCATCACGAGATCGAAGTGTATGTGGACGACATGATCGCTAGGTCCCAGACTGAGGAAGAGCATCTAGATCATCTGCAGAAGTTGTTTGACCGGTTGAAACTGTATAAGCTGAGATTGAACCCGAACAAGTGCACCTTCGGGGTAAGATCTGGGAAATTGCTAGGCTTCGTGGTCAGTGATAAAGGTATTCAAGTGGACCCTGCTAAGGTCAAAGCTATTCAAGAGATGCCAGTTCCTAAGACAGAGAAGGAAGTCAGAGGCTTTTTAGGGCGCCTGAATTACATCGCTCGATTCATATCTCATTTGACTGCTACTTGTGAGCCAATCTTCAAGTTGCTGAAGAAAGATCAGGTAGTACGTTGGAACGATGAATGTCAGGCTGCCTTCGACAGAATCAAAAAGTATCTCCAAGAACCACCTATCCTTATGCCACCGGTTGAAGGGAGACCTCTGATCCTATATCTGACAGTGCTAGACAACTCAATGGGGTGTGTGCTGGGGCAGCATGACGAGTCTGGCCGAAAAGAGCATGCCATTTATTACCTTAGCAAAAAGTTTACCGACTGTGAGACCCGATACTCACTGCTTGAGAAAACTTGCTGCGCTTTGGTATGGGCTGCTCGCCGGCTGAGACAGTATATGCTGACTCACACTACCTTGTTGATCTCAAAGATGGATCCGATAAAGTATATATTTGAAAAGCCTGCTCTGTCTGGGAGAATTGCAAGATGGCAAATGATCTTGACGGAATACGACATTCAGTACACAACCCAGAAAGCCATCAAAGGGAGTGTATTGGCAGACCACTTAGCTCATCAAGCTGTAGATGACTACCAATCAATGAACTTCGAGTTTCCGGATGAAAGCATTATGATTATAACTGATTGTGAAGTACCTGGACCGGATGAAGGACCCGAACCAGGATCCCGATGGTCTATGTACTTTGATGGAGCTTCAAACGCTTTGGGTAATGGCATTGGCGCTGTGATCATATCTCCACAAGGTACTCATACTCCACTCACTGCCCGGCTGTGTTTCAACTGTACCAACAACATGGCGGAGTATGAGGCGTGTATCATGGGTCTTCAAGCTGCGATCGACTTACGGATCAAGTTCCTCAGTGTCTTCGGAGATTCCGCTCTAGTGATCAATCAGATCAATGGAGAGTGGGATACGAAACATCCAAACTTGATTCCTTACAGAGAATGTGTGTTGACCATGATTCCCCACTTCACAGAGATAACCTTCGAGCACTTTCCAAGAGAAGAGAATCAGTTAGCGGACGCGTTAGCTACAATGTCTTCAATGTTCAAGGTTAAATGGGATAACGAAGCTCCCCAGATCACCATCTGGAAATTGGACGAACCGGCATACTGTTGCGATCTCGAAGTTGAATTGGTGACTGAGAAGCCTTGGTACCACGAAGTGAAGAGATATCTGGAAGCTCAGGAATACCCTGAAGGTGCCTCTGTCAACGATAAGAAATTCCTGAGGAGGTTCGCAGCAAAATTCTTCCTAAGCAACGGCATCTTGTACAAGAGAAACCATGATTCAACCTTACTGCGCTGTGTGGACAAGACTGAAGCGGAGAGAATCATGGAAGAGCTACATGAAGGGACCTTTGGTACGCATTCCAGTGGGCACACTATGGCTAAGAAGATCCTACGGGCAGGATATTACTGGTCCACGATGGAAGCTGATTGCTACCAACACTCCAGGACATGCCACAAGTGCCAGATCTATGCAGATAAGGTGCATGTTCCTCCGGTTCCCCTGAATGTTCTGACTACGCCGTGGCCATTTGCAATGTGGGGCATAGACATGATCGGCGAGATCAGACCTACGGCATCCAACGGACATCGCTTCATCCTAGTAGCGATTGATTATTTTACGAAGTGGGTTGAGGCAGCATCCTATGCTACAGTAACCAAGACTGTAGTGGCACGGTTCATTCGGCACAACCTGATCTGTCGATACGGCGTCCCTGAGCGGATAATTACAGACAACGGTACCAATCTGAACAATAAGATGATTGCTGAGCTCTGCGAACAGTTCAAGATACAGCACCACAATTCTTCTCCTTACAGACCGAAGATGAATGGGGCTGTAGAAGCAGCTAACAAAAACATCAAGAAGATCGTGCAAAAGATGACAGTAACGTATAAAGATTGGCACGAGATGTTACCGTTCGCTCTGCATGGGTACCGTACCTCAGCTAGGACATCAACCGGGGCAACTCCTTTCTCTCTGGTTTATGGTATGGAGGCAGTCTTGCCGATCGAAGTGCAAATTCCCTCTCTCCGGATAATGAAGGATGCAAACCTGAATGAAGATGATTGGATTCAGACACGACTTGACCAACTCAATCTCATTGACGAAAAGAGACTTGCTGCTATCTGTCATGGTCAGACGTATCAGAAACGGATGATCAGGGCATTTAACAAGAAAGTCAGGCCACAGGAATATCAAGTCGGGGATCTGGTTATCAAAAGAATCATCCTTCCTCAGAGTGATCCAAGGGGCAAATGGACCCCTACGTACGAAGGGCCATTTGTGGTTAAGCATGTGTTCTCAGGAGGAGCAATGATCTTAACCAACATGGATGGTGACGACCTTCCTCACCCCGCCAATGCAGACATAGTTAAAAAATACTACGCATGAAAGAGACCCGCTAGGCTGACATGTCTAGGCAAAAATTAGGGCTTCCCGTCGAACCAAAAGGGTTCGGGCAAAATGTAGGGATGAAAAATGAAAAATTGTACACCCGGCAAGTCGAAAACCTGAAAAGGCGGCTTGGGCAAAAAAGGGTATCCCGGTGGACTGAAAACCCGAAAGGGCGGTCCAGGCAAAAGTTAGGGATAAAGCGTAAAACTATGTCTCATTGATCACTTTGCATCCAGAATCCGGTATCTACATCAAACTCAAACGGCATCGATCAGTCAGCTTCACCTTCAACCAAGGTCATCAAGTGATGAGACGCTCAGAGTTATAAAGGCAATAGCAGAGTTGAAACCCAGTGGATCATTCATCTTTCACACAGCTGTTTTATTTTCATTTGTACAAAACTTGTATAAGCTCTTTTGATCGGCGACGTACCTCTTACTAGGACGTCAGCCTCTTGTACACAAAACGCCTATTTTCAGGCCATTCAAAAATCAATAAAAATATATTTTCAGTTAAACGTGCCAAGTATTTTTCCTTTCTCTGTTTTGTTTTGCGAAGAACGTCCAAGGTTCAATTTGTGATGTATGCATTGACAATAATTTGCTAACTCATAAATATTTGCATACGAAACAAGGGAATTCATTGCAGGTGACACTAGAAACAGGGGCAATAAAGAGTTGTCTGAGCAGTCTAATTGTTCTATCCTCCAAGGTACCAGGGTAGGTTCAGCTACAGAACACGGCCAAGTGTATCTTAATTCCCAGAGAGTGGTTCAACAAAACAATACATTCTCCTCCAAGCAAATCATCAAATATCAAGGAAATTGAGTATCCTCCTGTAGTTCTCAATACCTCCCCAGCAGCACGCATTCTTAACAAGCATCCCCGGCAGTCTTGGTCTAAAGATTGTTCCCCGGCGGTATACCACTATTCAAAGGAATCACTTCCCTGCAATTCAAACCTCCCCCAGAAGGGTCCAATCCAGTTTCCCTAGGAAAGTTGGAATTCATATCTCCCCAAGCAGCAAGCTTATCCCCAGTAGATTCTGGAAGCTTATCCCTCGCAGAGCACGAAACACGTCGTCCCGGCTTGATTTAAAGAGTTATTTCCGTAACAGGATATAACTGGGTTATCCTCAGCCAAAAGCCACGGAAAGAGCGTCCTCGGCAAAGTATCTTCCTACCCCCAGCGGAGTTATCTTCATCAACTCAGCAAAGCATCGCTATCCCCACAGAATAGTACTCCCCAGCATGATCGCTAGAGTATCTTTTCTCCCCGCAGAATATTTCATTTGCCAAGTTTTTTCCTCAACGGAGTTATCTTCTCCTATCGGTATTCTTGCAACGAATCATCCACAGCGGAAGCAAAATCTCTTCCTCAACATCAGCCCAGGATATGACTTCCCGGCACCCGTCAAGGATTTATTTTCCTAGACGAAAACATACATGAATCATCACATACATCATTATAGCATGCATGTACACATCATATCATATAAATCGTATCCATGTTTGCTTGATCCATATCATGCATCGCATATAACTAACCTCTACCTTTCAGGAAGAGTGCAGTTGAAATTCTCAAACATATTTCAAAGACTTCTCCAGTCCAGTTAAATCGACTCCAAACAGGTTTTTCTGATAAAGACTCAGTAGAAGTTCTCTTATGGTCCCCTCTCCAACGGCGTGTGAGGTGGTAATTCCTTCTTCAGATGTTCCCCTCTCCGGCATGAGCGTGAGGTGATATTCTCTTATGGTCCCCTCTCCAACGGCGTGTGAGGTGGTAATTCCTTCTTCAGATGTTTCCCTCTCCGGCATGAGCGTGAGGTGATATTCTCTTATGGTCCCCTCTCCAACGGCGTGTGAGGTGGTAATTCCTTTTTCAGATGTTCCCCTCTCCGGCATGAGCGTGAGGTGATATTCTCTTATGGTCCCCTCTCCAACGGCGTGTGAGGTGGTAATTCCTTCTTCAGATGTTCCCCTCTCCGGCATGAGCGTGAGGTGATATTCTCTTAGGGTCCCCTCTCCAACGGCGTGTGAGGTGGTAATTCCTTCTTCAGATGTTTCCCTCTCCGGCATGAGCGTGAGGTGATATTTCCTTTCAGATTATAATTTCCTATAGTTCCCTCTCCAACGTGAGTGAGGTAACTCCCTTTGAGATTGTAATATCCTTTGGTTCTCTTCCTGACACTACGAAGATGGTAATTCTCACCAAGATTTTCTCAACGAGCGTTGTCGAGGTTGAAATCATTCAGGTTCTCTTACCATCCATGCTAAGGCAGTAACCATCCCTGGTTCATTCATCAGCGTTTGAAGCTCCAGATTTAGCTCCTGTAATCAGCCAGGACACATCCATGTCAAGCATCTAAAATCAGCTCCTGCGACGTGTCAGGTACTCATTTTTCTGTTTTGCAGGTATGCAGGTTCTCGCTAAGGAATCTCCTACGCAATCAACGTCCAGATGGCATCTATAAGCCCATCATCCTGTTCAAACAACATCCAAATGGCATCTATAAGCCCATTCCCCCCATCACACTGCTACTATGTGAGCGCAAATTTCTGGGCACTCTAGTGTCCAATCATCTTCTACCCTCGGACTACGAAAGGCACGTCAGCCAATCTGCATCCTCAGGTCTAAGAAGATTGAACAGGGGCAACTGTTGTACCCCAAAATTTGCCCTCCCATATCCATCAAGAAATTGCCAAGTCAAGGTCATAAAATTCCCCAAGGGTTGTGCAGCTCAACTGGCTCCTATACAGTCAAAACTAGGGTTTGAGTTCTGGTCAAGCAAATGAACTTCTCAAAGGCCCAATCAAGTCTCACATGCTTAAAAAAATGGTCAAGTGTCCTCATGTCCAGTTTCAAGGCATTCAGTTCAAGATTGCACAGTCAAAACCCTAGATTGCACTACAGTCAACTGTAGGGGCAAAATGGTCATTTGGCAGTCAAAAGTTCAAATTTTTGGTCAACATATCATTTTGAAGCCACAAACATCATTTGATCAATGCTTGATCATGATTCTCAAAATTTGGCTCAGAAAATCATCAAAGATGCAAAAGTTGCTATATTTGGACAGCTGAAAAAGTCAACTGAAATTGACCAGGGCATAACTTTCACATGGATTATCAGAAAAATTCCATCCAAAGCTCATTTTGAAGAGAAAGACATTTCCTACAATTCATCTTCATGTTCCAAGTCCAAGAAATGCTCTCACAAAAAGTTATCAATTTCAACATTATAGGTCATTTTCAAAAGTCAACAAAAAGTGACTTTAAGTCAAAGGCCATAACTTGAGATTGGTAAATCAAAATGACATGGGACCAAAGGCATTGGTTAAAGGACTCAAAGACCTTTCCAAAATGTCCAAGAACATGTGGAAAGCTTAAAAATTGACCAAGTTATGCCTTGTGGAAGTTGGGAAATTTTTGGAAATTTTTGAAAGTCAACATTGATGCAAAAGGCCTAAAAATGCAAATGGGCCCAATTATCTTCCAAATTTCTTCATGCCAAGCCTATGCACGACCACTAGGCCCAAAGGGAAGTATTCTCATATTTTTTAATTATTTATTTGAATTAATATTAATTTATATTCATTTAAATGATTTTAATTCATGAAAAATATAAACCTTAACCTAAAAAATCTTTTTATGCATGCTTTGGACTCTATAACTCGTGCACATGTTAATAGGGAAGGATTTGATGCTAATTGATCAGATTTGGCACAAAAACCATGAAAAAATATTCAAAAAGATCCTTAAACAAATCAAATCTCCAAATAATGAATTCATGAGATTTTGTTGGTTTTTGTTGACCTAGATCACTCCCTATATGATCAGAATGAAGACCTAAAGCAAAGAAGACTAAAAGCTGCGCATAACACACCTTTGGCATATTGAAATTTTTGACAAAAAAACTCAACACTGAAATCTAGTTTCAAGGTCGATTCAAGCTCCAATTTTTATTCCACAAGCATCCTGAGGTATCCTGGAACATCTCTCAATCCTTAACATCAACAAAAACCCCTTGAAACGGTATCACAAAGTCAAACTGAACCAAGAAAATTTTGAATTCGCATAGCACGATTTAAGCATCCTCATGCATTTTTCTTTATGGATTATTGTTTGTCATGATGTTCTAAAGCTAACCAACGTGTTCGATTTTGTTTTTGTGCCATATATGAGAAGTTACCATGAATGGTTGTTAGGGTTTCAGGAATTCAAAAAGAGGGTTTCCCAATACAAGAAAAATTAGGACTTCTGGATACCATGGTTGAATTCAGGGCTTAGAGACGAAGAAGAACATGTCATCGCGCCCAATTTATGTTTGGATATGGGCTATTCGCTATTTTCGTGAATACCCTCTAAAACCACGTTTCAAAACCGTTCCCATAGCGTTCTGTGTTACAGGGGTGGGGAGGAAGAAGATGGCGTGTCCATCAACCATTGGGCAGTTTGAATTTCGCGCGAATTCTCATAAACACTAACGCGTTCTTTTTATAATATTTATTGTTTATTCTATGTTAACTTAACGCGCTTGGCTCAAATGGTAACGTGCTATGCATATGACTCTCAAGACCTGGGTTCAAGTCCCAGGTCTGGCAAATACTTAACATTATTTTTCAATAATTGATTCAATGCAGCGCTAGTGTCCCAGTGCATCATATGCCCACCCTCTCAAGCCACACACGCGTCCATCTCACCGAGATCAAGGGTCAGGATTCAAAGAACGTCATAAGCACCAGTCAACGCGTTGCACATGATCCAGGAAGTCAACCAACGTCCAGCTTATTGGGCCAGGCTTTTCACAAAAACACCTCCTTATTTGGGGCAATACCCCACCCTGGTTTGATTTTCTTTTCTTTTTGTTGTTTAAATTATTGTATTATATTATTTTTATTGCTTTAATTAATTAATTTATTTTTTCTATAAAATATAAAAACATTCTAAAAATCAGAAAAAGACCAAAAATAATATTTATTTTATTATAATTATTTTATTAGCATGTAAATAAATTAATTTCAAATTAGGTTTAATTTATATTTTTTCCATAATAAAAATCCAATAAAATAGAATTAGGTTAATTAATTTTTTTATTCCTTTTAATATTTTTCCCTTTTTTCAGAATAACAATATTATTTATTTATTATTTTATTTTCATAAATTAAATTGTACATAAATGAATTAGGTTTAATTTAGGTCATATTTTAATTCTTTCATAACAAATAAAAATATTAGAATTAGGGTTTGCCGTTTAATTTAATCTCAATTAATTTCTTTTTCCATTAAATCTAAAAAAACACAAAAATATCATTCTCATTAAATTTTAATTTTTAAATCCTTATTAATTCTAATTATTTGCAAAAAGGGTCCAACGCCCTAGTTTTGTTTTAATTATTTTCTTTTGCGCATTTACTTTATCGTTTATCATAATTATGTAATTGTCCCTAAGCATTGTAATTTACTTTTCGCACTTTATTTCTTCGCATTATTTATTTTTCCGCTAAATCGGGTCCGGTTTATTTTGGCGATGTGGACCCGCGCCATTTGTAATAGTCTAGCTTTATTTCCTCGCAATTTATAACTGATAACCAAGCATGAAAGAATGAATGTCTTAATAAAATCAAGCGTAGAACACGACAAGCATGACAAGACAAATAACTGAAACTTGACACACGAATCGCACACACCACCCCTAGGGTACGCCTCACTGTTGCCTTGCCTCGAAAGGTGATCGTCGAGTAGAGGATGTCTTAGTAAGTCCTCATGATCCGGGAACCTGGCATGAGGGTAGCTTCTAAGGTGTCTTCCCATTACTCCGGTGATCACCACGTCCCTAAACTCGAATTGACCCGAACACCTCCAACGGTGGTGCTACCTACCTCTCAATGGTGGGATGGCACTACTTTTAAGGACATTTACACAGACGAATTCCTTAGGGTAGGTAGGTTCT
Source organism: Vicia faba (assembly GCA_948472305.1). Taxonomy (NCBI): domain Eukaryota; kingdom Viridiplantae; phylum Streptophyta; class Magnoliopsida; order Fabales; family Fabaceae; genus Vicia; species Vicia faba. The sequence continues at coordinate 69,313,139 of OX451741.1, read as the reverse complement.
CAAGGATACTTGCTCTAATCTCAAAACAAACTCAAAAGACTTTTCACACTGACACTTTTCAAAAGCTTTCAAAGCAAACTTTTCAAACACTCTGACGTATGAGTCGATCTGAAATTTTTCAAAGAATCTTTTTAAAACCCACATTGAAAAGCAAACAAACAATTTGAAAACACATTGAGCAAGTATCTAAGAGCCCATGGATAACCATGGATAGAAAGGGTGCTAACACCTTCCCTTTCTATAACCTACCTCCCGAACCGAGAGCAATCTCTTAAAAGGAATTTTTCTGTGCTTTTGTCCTTTCCATTTGGAGAAAATAAAAGACGGTGGCGACTCTTGCTTCCGCGACATTTCGCGAACCAGCGTTAAACAGTCAGTTCCAGATCCACAGATCACATAGAGTCAAACTTCAATATTTTTGGTCAACATCAACATTTTGAAGTAATATCCATCATTTGATCAAGGGTTGATCATGATTCCTCAAGAAATGATCCTAACTCATCAAAAGTCAAAAATGGCAAATTAGGGTTTCTAAAGGAAAAGTCAACCAAACTTTGACCAAGCATACCTTTCTCATACTTTATCAGAAATTTTTCCACCAAGGCTCATTTTTAAGAGAATCCAATTCCTTACAACTTCTCTTCAGCCCTCAAGTTCAAGAAATGCACCATTGGAAAGATACAAGCTCATACATTATAGGTCCTTACAAAAAGTCAACAAAAACATCTTTTGGGTCAAAGCTCCTTACATGAACATGGAAGATCCAATTGAGATGAAACCAAAAAGGTTATTTAGAGGAAATCCTAGTATCTCAAAAAAGTCCAAGATCACCCTCTTAGGGTTAAAATTGAGAGATATATGCATTGCTAAAGTTGACCAATTTTTGGAAAAGTGCATGAAGCCAATATTGACCAAACTTGAATTTTTTTCAAATGGGCCCATCTTTTCATGTTTGAAGCTTAGTTCCAACATGGCCCACGACCTTTGAGCTCAGTCATACATTATTTTATTATTTATACTATTTATTTTGATATTTTATCCATTAAAATGCAAAACTAAATAAAGTAAATAATAAAAATAATGGAAGATTTGATTGAGTATCATTTTCTTATCAAATGATGGACAAAACATGCTGGCATATCAAAATAAAAACGTGCAAGCCAAGATGGGAAAGGATGTCCAAAATAGGAAAGATTTTCAAGTGGATATTTGGAACAAATCTTGCACTCAATGCCATGGATCTTTTTCTTTATTTGTAAACCTAATATGATTCACTACATGTACACAACAAGTCCAGACCTAATGGACACGAAAAAGTTGCCTCCAAAATTATAAAAAAAACTCAAAATTTCTCAAGAACCCTAAAGCCTTGAAACCCTATTCAAGCCTAGCATCACCTTCATGAAGTTGCCAGGGTTTGATACCAGTCCTTACTCATCGTGAATCGACCCCAAAACCCCTCCTTGCAAAAGCTCCGGTTGGTAATTTGGTAGGCTTTGATTTTCAAGTTTCAAAGCAATTTCAATCAGTGTAAGCATGCTAGCATAATTCATACACATCATTATAAGTGTTCTAATGTTTTACATGAAGGTTTTAACGCAGAAACACCATCGTGCCATTGTTAGGGCACGAAGCTTTTGAAGTTTCAGATCTTATGATACATACCTTTTTAGGAAAAACCAGCCATGCCATTGGAATCGCAAGGTCTCAATTAGTCAAGTAGGGTTATTTTATTGTTTGTTTCCATTGAATTTCGCAGGTTTGGAGTTTTTTGACAACCAGAGATGGTGACCGGAGCCACCGTCTAAGGTGTCTTGACCGACTAATAACTCTGTGTGGCACAACGCTACCCTTTGATTGGCCCATTCAAACATCAGGGCCCGCTTTGCGCGTGTGTTTTGATTGGTTGACTTTTAATAGCTTGTTTAACATATATATTCATGGCTTGGTATAAACTAATGGATGTACAGTCGTCCCAATGGTAGAGACAACACGCTTAAGGATTTGTGTGTATGCAAGGGAAGAGGTTCGATCCCTGCCTCTTGCATATTATTTTTTCTGAATATTTCTTGCAGATCATGTGGTTTAGGTTCTAGCGCGTCCATCATGCATCTCTAGAACTCATCCATTAGATCACTATAGTATCAAATCCAACACCCAATAACGTATCCTCACGATGGACATCCCAACATGCCTCCCACTAGATCTCACACAAGTTATGGGCCACCAGATCTGGGCCTTGGTGGAATTCAGCAGCATAACCCCCCAATTGGGTTTCTCACCCCAGGCCCATCTTCTTTTAATTTTTTTATTTAATTTTTTTAATTAGTTTATATTTTTGTTTATTAACTTTTTTTAAATCATAAAATCAAAAAATCATAAAAATAGGATTTAGAGTTTTTCTTAATAAAATTAATTTTTTGCAAATTAATTTAATTAACTTTAATGTGTTTTCTTTAATTTAAAATCAATTAGAGATTAGGTTAAATTTCAAATCTTTTTTATAAAAAACATGCAAATATTTTTAACAAGCAATTAGACTTTAAGGTTTCAAACGTAGGCCAGTCTTAATTTTTGCGCGTTATTATCTTTTATAAGATTATTTTTTATTATGTAACTGTGCCCGGTTTGTAATAGTTTAATTAGGGTTTTGAATTTCCGCACTTTACTTTTCAGTCATTATTTTATGTAACTACACCAAAGCCTTGTAATAGCTGTAGGAACTTTATTTCCCGCTTTTATATTTCTTATATGCTTGTATATGAACTATTAGTAAAATTAGGCGTGCATGACAAGTATTAATCAATTAATCATTAGGTCATTAACTTCAAGATAAAATATCTGAAAAAAGTTCATTGTCGCACACTTGCACCCCTAGGGTACTTCCCACTTTGGTTGCCTTCGGAAATGGTCATGTCCCTCGAACGTAGGTGTGATACGGTGGGAGAACTGACTTGGGATTTTGCGTTTGTTTTCGCAAATGTTTCGATTTAGCAAGAGTCACCACCGACTTTTTATTTTATCCTAAGGAAAGGTCAAAAAGCACAGGAAAGACCTTTGAGATGTTTTCTTGGGTTCGGGGAGTAGATTATAGAAAGGGAAGGTATTAGCACCCTTTCTATCCATGGTTATCCATGGGCTCTTAGTTACTTGCTTAGATCACTTGCTTTGCATTTTCAATTGTTTGAAATGGTGCTTTGTGTGTGGTTTTGAAAGATGTTTTGAAAAGAGGCCATTGTTGTGGCAACCTTTGTAATGATTCTTGTTTGAATATATACGAAGGTGTTTTTGTCTTTTGAAAAATTTTCAATGTTTTGAAAGTTGTGTTGTGAGGTGTGTTTTTGAAAAGTGGCAAGGATGTTTTCTTTGCAAGTTTGATCAAGTAACTAAGAGCTATCTACTCTAAATTTCTCAAAGATCTTTCTCATGTTTTGACCCTTTTAACAGTGTTGTTTCACCATTGTATTTGGTGAACAACCTTGTGTTAGGATGTTAACGGGACGGGCGCGGGTCATCGTATAGACCATGATAGCAATTTTGCAAAGTATCTTAGCATTTTTTGAGGGACTAAGATCATTTTTGTAAGGCAACTTTGGATAGCGTCATCGAGGGACTATGATCTTTTGATTTTGTTTGTTTTACCAAGATACTTTGCATGCGTAACATGGCCCATTTTTGAAGGCAACAAGTGGATGTAACCCTAGGGGTGTTTGTGTGCAAGTGTGTTTTATTGCATACAAGAGTTTATCTTTGAATTAGGATTTTCTATTTCATTGATTTTATCTTGCCATACACATCCTAATTACTGGCATTTATATTTGAAAGCGATAAAAAGCATAAATATAAAATCCTACGCTATTACAGTAATTAGGGGGGTGGGGATACATATTTATACATGGGGTGGTTCAATGAGAAAAATAGATAAGAAAAGAAAATAACAAAGGCAAGATAGAGATAAAGAGAGAGAGCCAGCGCGCTGCTGAGAGGTCATCAGAAGTTCTGACTCAGGCCTGCTGCCAGATTATCAACCTTTTGGTTAAATTGTATGAGTCAGAACTTATGACTCTGGCACCTACAAAATAGAAACCTGTTAGTGGGAAGATCAGAAGTTCTGACCCTCATGCGCTGCAAGACAAAGTTTGTTAGTGGGGAAATCAGAAGTTCTGATCCTGCTGGAAATACAATAATCTTCAGAAGTACTGATATTATTGACAGCAAAAACAGGCTTCAGATGTGCTAACGTCAAAGTCAGCACTTGGCTTCTCCCTGTGCTAGTCAGAATACCTGCAATTTCATTATTTTTCCACAGAATAGAAAACATGTTTGGGACAACTTCAGCAAATGTCAAAGCGTTTCAGGAGACAGAACCAACAAGGTCACAGGCAGGTTCTACACTGATTTACTTCCTACTCAAACATTCTGAGGTATGAAAATCCTCAGAACACAAACAGCAGCAACATGATATTTACATTATGTTTACTGAGCATGCAAAGCTGATGATGCTTAGCAGCGTGATGAAGGTCAGCAGGTGCTTACCTGGATGTTAGAAAAGTCTGTGAGTGAGAGCTAGCTTTTAGCTCTGATGGTGTTCTGGACAGGTTCCTTTTTTAAAGGGGTAGATGAAGGTGTATGTGTATGTATGGTCAGAGGATGAAAGGGTGTTCTTTAATCACAAAGAAAGCTGGGTATTGATGAAGTTTGGAGGTAGGAAGTTCAAAGTTATGAAACACTGGGGATTTTGGCAGAGTTTCACAAGGTTTCCTTCACCAGAGTTTTCTGTTTCTTCTAAATTTTTCTGGATGTTTTTTCACGTCCCCCTTGTGATGGACAATGGTGCTCTATTTATAGGAAAAGCTCTTGTGGATTCTTGAACGTTAAAGGTGCCAATAGAGGTTAAATTGTTTTTTTTTAAAGAAGTTCATGGAAAGTTGTGATAATGGACAGCTTTTCAGCCTAGGCTGGAACAGCAGGCAAGGATTGAGGAGAAGCGACCTCTATAGGTGGAAGGTGGCGCATAGACCCATGCATAAGCCTGCATAAAGGTGTTTACCAAGCCACACGTGAAGAGACCCATTGGATGAATGTTCAGGAATGGTTGGGAGCATTAATGAGCATTAAATGGTGATGAGACTTATCAACACCAAAATTCTTGTAATAGGAGAAAAACCTGAACCAGCAGTTCTGCTTTACCAAAAACAACGTAAACCAAGCTCTGATCTTGGCCTCTTGATGTCTCAGCAAATTCTGGGGATTCTCCTGACTTTCTAACACGTTCCTTGGATTTGCTTCTGGAAATCCTGGACTTAGAGATTCTGTGTCGGTGTAACACCCACTCTTCTGACCCTTTCATCTTCTGATTCCAGCATGTTCTGAAGGAGCCTTCAGACTTCTTTACTTCCTTTGCATTCCTCTAGTAAACTCTGGCTGATCTTGCGTAACTGCTGAAAGAGCCATGTTCTGTTTGAGGCTTACGCGTTGAACCACGTTTGCAACCTTTAATCGAGTTGATGTAGCTGCTGAAGAGCCAACTTCTGACTGTGTTGAGCCAAGCTTGCAACCTCTGACCGTTTCTGTCTGGAGGCTGGTTCAGAAGTTCTGAAGTGCTATTTTCTTCTTAAACACCCATTTTTAGAAAAAAATTCCAAATGTTCAGAATTTAATTTTTTTCAAGGTAAGAGTTTTGCCTTTAGAGCTTGTGTGATCATTTTGCTTTTGTAAATGGTTTGCTTGGGAAGAAATGATAATTCAGGACTTGGATTTGTTTCAAGGAGACTCTGAGAATCCAGGATGATTTCCTGAAGAGTGAGGGGGCAAATTTTGGGGTACAACAGTTGCCCCTGTTCAATCTTCTTGCACCTGGAGAGTTAGATTGGCAAGATTGCCTTTCGTGACTCGAAGGTAAAAGAGGATTGGACACTAGAGTGCCCGTAAATTTGCACTCGTCAAGACATAGATGCAGGAATGGGCTTAAAGATGCCATTTGGAGATGGTAGAATCTTGCTGGAGATGGGCTTAAAGATGCCATCCAAGAGTCTTTGTTGAGTTGCAATGTTGCAGGTCAGAAGAATGAGGATCAAATGGTATCCGTGTATGGAATGCATTTGAACTGTATCTTGGAGTTGTAGTTTGAATGAGTAGTAGAATGACCGCCGTGTCTGGGGTGTATCTGTACTGTATCTGACTTGAAGTTCTGAATGAGTAATAGAATGACCACCGTGTCTGGGGTGTATCTGTACTGTATCTGACTTGAAGTTCTGAATGAGTAATAGAATAATCGCCGTGTCTGGGGTGTATCCATACTGTATCTGAATAATTATTAATGATAGCCTTTTAATCTTATCCTGTAAGGGTAAAGATGTTAGCTAAAACACAAAGTTATGTTGCATGAGATGTATGATGCAATGAATTGCGTTTCATCAATGTTTATGAATGTAATGATTATGCATGTAAGTTGGATAGCCGTCTTGCTGAGGAAGATAAATCCTGGACTGCTGCAGGGGATTGAAAATCCTTTGATTGTTTGTCGGGGAAAATAAATCCATGACCGAAGTTGGGGATTCCACGGATCTTTTGATTACTGAAAATGAGAGGTCCTGGGACCACTGTTGGGGAATCAAGAGCTTGGGTTGTATGCCAATCTGCTGGGGAGGCCAAAATGAGAATCTTCATTCTGTTAAGGGTCAGGAGGTTGGGAGTATATCAATCTTCTAAGGTTTCAAGGATGAGAATCTTCATTTTGTTAACGGTTAACTATTATCTGGTTGATCTCCAGGCTTTCACATAAACTTGTATTGCTATCTGGTCGTAATCCAGGCTTCACAATAACTTGTTGAGCTGCTATCCGGTCGAATCCGGGCTTTACGGCTTGTGTTAAAGATATACCACTATCTGGTCAACTCCAGGCTTCGTAGTATTCTTGGCTGCTGCCTGGTCGTAATCCAGGCTTCATAGAAACTTGTATTGCTATCTGGTCGTAATCCAGGCTTCACAATAACTTGTTGAGCTGTTATCCGGTCGAATCCGGGCTTCACGGCTTATGTAAAAGATATACCACTATCTGATCGACTCCAGTCTTCGTAGTATTCTTGGATGCTGTCTGGTCGTAATCCAGGCTTCACAAAAACGTGTATTGTTATCTGGTCATAATCCAGGCTTCACAATAACTTGTTGGGGATTAAAACTATTATCCGGTCGAATCTGGGCTTCATAGCTTGCTCTTAGGAGGTACCACTATCTGGTCGTAATCCAGGCTTCGCGGTAGTCTGATACTATTATCCGGTCGTAATCTGGGCTTCACAATATGCTGTAGAGATCAAGATACTATTCGGTCGAATCCGGGTTTCATAACTTGAATTTTGTGAGAATTTGACCTTTGACGACCGTAACTTCCAACAGATGATGAAGGAACTTTTGAACGACCGATCAATTTGAAATGTAATTTGTTTTGGAGAATAAATCCTTGACAAATTTTGGGGAAATAAACCCATGACTGAAGCTGGGGATTGAAAATCCTTTGATTACTGAGGGTGAGAAATCCTTGTTGACTGCTGATTGCTGACTGCTTGGGGAACAAGATCTTCAGTTGTTGAGGGATCTTAGGACCGCTGCTGAGGATTGAAAATCCTTGATGACTTGTGGGGAATGAGAATCCTGATGATCTCTACTGGGGAGTTCAGAACCTGAGAGACTCGTGTTGGAGGAGTGAGACTGAGAATCTTCAATCTGATGGGAAGCGTCTCTGTGGGGAGGATGTTCACTAATCTGGTTCCACTGGGGATCGATAGTTGGAAGTTTTAGCTCCGCTGGGGATTAACAACTTTGACTTCACTGGGGATAGGATTTTCAGATTTTTTAGGGCTCCACTGGGGATACTGAAGCTTAACTCTGAGGGGAATTAAGTTTTGGAAGGCTCTCTTAGCTGGGGAAATCAGTTTTGAGAAAGCTTTTGTTCTGTTGAGGATCCTGAAGTTTAACCCTGTTTGGGGAAAGATATTCCGAATTTTAACTCAGTTGAGGAATTTTGGAGTTTAATTCCGCTGGGGATATCTTCTGAAAGGGCATCAAGATATCTACCTATACCTTCAACCTATCAGCAATCATTTTTTCTTGATTTGTAAGCAAATGATTATGTTCAAATGCATATGCCTATTTAACAAAACATTGGATGTTTCTCAAATAAAACATAAGTGTAAAAAGAAAAGGAAGACAAAGCAAATTTTTGTACTTGGAAAAGTATTTGTATTAACTTTTTATGAGTATCTTTGTACAAGGAGACAGACATCCTAGTAAGAGAATGTTGTCATAAATATTGAGAAATTTATACAAAAGAAAGATGGTTATGTGTAACAATTCCATGGGATTCCCATTCTGTTATAGTCTTCACAACTCTGAGTATCTTGTCCATTCACTGCTTCGTCCGCTGATGACTGGATTGATCAGAAGCTCGAAGCTTGTTGATGAAGAGATTGTTCTTTAAAGTGATCCGACGAGACATAGTCATACGCTTTAATTCCCTAACTTTTGCCTGAATCGCCCTTTCGGGTTTTCGATCCACCGGGAAACCCTTTTTTGCCCAAGTCTCTCTTTCGGGTTTTCAACTTGCCGGGTGTACAATTTTTTTTTTGTTTTATCCCTAATTTTTGCCCGAACCGCCCCTTCGGGTTTTCGGTTCACCGGGATGCCCATTTTTGCCCAAGTCGCCCTTTCGGGTTTTCGACTTGTCGGGTTGTTTCATGCGTAGTATCTTTTGACTATGTCTACATTCGCAGGGTGTGGCAAATCGTCTCCGTCCATGGTGGTCAGCATCATTGCACCACCAGAAAAGATGCTCTTGATTACAAATGGTCCTTCGTAGGTAGGAGTCCATTTGCCCCTGGGATCACTTTGCGGCAAGATGATCCGCTTGATTACAAGATCTCCGACTTGATATACCTGACGTCTTACTTTCTTGTTGAAAGCCTTGATCATCTGTTTTTGGTACGTCTGACCATGGCAAACAGTAGTGAGTCGCTTTTCGTCGATCAAATTGAGTTGATCAAGTCGGGTCTGAATCCAATCGTCTTCACTCAAAACAGCGTCCTTCATAATCCTTAAAGAAGGAATCTGAACTTCCATGGGTAGGACAGCTTCCGTGCCATATACCAAAGAAAAGGGGGTTTCCCCTGTTGATGTACGTGCCGTGGTACGGTATCCATGTAGAGAAAACGGTAACATCTCATGCCAGTCCTTGTAGGTAACTGTCATTTTCTGAATGATCTTCTTGATGTTTTTGTTCGCGGCTTCAACAACACCGTTCATCTTCGGCCGATAGGGAGATGAATTGTGATGATAAATCTTGAAATGTTCGCATAGAGCGGTGATCATGGTATTTTTCAGATTTGTACCGTTGTCTGTGATGATCCTGTCGGGGACACCATACCGGCATATGAGGTTCTGCTTGATGAAGCGGGCAACCACATTCTTTGTAACAGAGGCAAAGGAAGTTGCTTCGACCCACTTGGTAAAATAATCAATGGCGACCAAGATGAAGCGATGTCCATTGGATGCCGTGGGCTTGATCTCTCCAATCATGTCAATGCCCCACATTGTGAATGGCCAAGGAGCTGTCAGAACGTTGAGAGGAACAGGAGGAATATGTATTTTGTCGGTGTAGACTTGATATTTGTGGCAAGTACAGGAATGTTGATGGAAATCAGCTTCCATGGTAGACCAGTAATAGCCTGCCCTTAGAATCTTCTTAGCCATCGTATGTCCGCTCAAGTGGGTGCCAAATGTGCCACTGTGTATCTCAATCATGATCAACTCTGCTTCATCTTTGTCCACACAACAAAGTAAAACACAATCATGGCTGCGCTTATAAAGGATGCCATTGCTTAGGAAGAACTTGGCCGCAAATCTCCTTAAGAACTTCTAGTCATTTACGGAAGCTCCTTCGGGATATTCTCTAGTCTGGAGATACCTTTTGATTTCATGGAACCAGGGTTGTTCCACTACTTCTTCGGTATTAATCTCATGACAATGCGCAGGTTCATCCATTCACTCGATGGTAATTTGGGGAGCCTCGTTATCCCAGTTGAGTTTAAACATGGAAGACATTGTAGCCAGAGCATCTGCTAGCTGATTTTCTTCTCGCGGGAAATGCTCGAAAGTAATCTGCTCGAAATGAGTCAGTAATGTTAAGACATGTTCTTTGTATGGGATAAGATTAGGATGTTTGGTGTCCCACTCTCCTTTGACTTGACTGATAACCAAAGCCGAGTCCCCAAATACAACCAAAGATTTGATCCCCAAGTCTATAGCAGCCTTGAGACCAAAAATGCAAGCTTCATATTCGGCCATGTTGTTGGTACAGCTGAAACAAAGTCGGGCAGTGAAAGGTGTATGGCAACTGTGATCGGTGGATCTGGAACTGACTGTTTAACGCTGGTTTCGCGAAATGTCGCGGAAGCAAGAGTCGCCACCGTCTTTTATTTTCTCCAAATGGAAAGGACAAAAGCACAGAAAAATTCCTTTTAAGAGATTGCTCTCGGTTCGGGAGGTAGATTATAGAAAGGGAAGGTGTTAGCACCCTTTCTATCCATGGTTATCCATGGGCTCTTAGATACTTGCTCATTGTGTTTTCAAAATGGTTTGTTTGCTTTTCAATATGGGTTTAAAAAGTTTCTTTGAAAAATTTCAGTTCGACTCATGCGTCAGAGTGTTTGAAAAGTTTGCTTTGAAAGCTTTTGAAAAGTGTCAGTGTGAAAAGTCTCTTTGAATTTGTTTTGAGATTAGAACAAGTATCCTTGAGAACCTACCTACCCTAAGGAATTCGTCTGTGTAAGAGTCCTTTAAAGTAGTGCCATCCCACCATTGAGAGGTAGGTAGCACCACCGTTGGAGGTGTTCGGGTCAATTCGAGTTTGTAGAGACATGGTGATCACCAGAGCAATGGGAAGACACCTTAGAAGCTACCCTCATGCCAGGTTCCCGGATCATGAGGACTTACTAAGACGTCCTCTGCTCGACGACCACCTTTCGAAAGGCAACAGTGAGACGTACCCTAGGGGTGGTGTGTGCAAATTGTGTGTCATGTTTCAGTCATTTGTCTTGTCATGTTTGAAGTGTTCTACGCTTGATTTTAGTTAGGGCCATTCATTCTTGCATGCATATTTAAGAGTTATAAAGTTTGCGGGAAAATAAATCTAAGGCTATTACAAATGGCGCGGGTCCACATCGCCAAAATTAAACCGGACCCGATTTAGCGGAAAATAAATAAGGCGGAAAAATAAAGTGCGAAAAGTAAAATTACAATGCTTTGGGAGAGATACAAAATTATAATAACTGATAAATAAAATAAATGCGCGAAATAAAGGAATTAAACAAAACTAGGGCATTGGACCCTTTTACAAACAACTAAAATTAATCAAGGAATCTAAAATTAAAATTAAATGAGAATGATATTTTTGTGTTTTTTAGATTTAATGAGAAAAAGGAGTTAATTGAAATTAAATTAAAAAGCAAACCCTAATTCTAATATTTTTATTTATTATGAAAGAATTAAAATATAATCTACATTAAACCCTAATTTATTCATGTACAATTTAAATAGGAAAATAAATAAATAACTAATAATTATTATTGTGGAAAAAAGGGAAAAATTAAAAAGAAAATAAAAAGTTATTAAACCTAAATTCTATTTTTTTTGGATTTTTATTAAAAAGATTAAAATTATAACCTAATTAAACTAAATATTTACATATAATTTATTTATGAAAATAATTAAAATAAAAATTATATTTTTATTTGGGCATTTTTTATTTTTATGATGTTTTGGTATTTTGATTAAAAATTAAATAAAACAAATAATTAAAATAACATAGCAATTAAAATAATAATTAAAAAGATAAGAAAAGTAATTAAAGTTGGCAAACCAGGGTGGGGTGTAGCCCCAGATTGGGAGGTTCAGGCCTGGAATTTTGGCCCATTAAGCCTTGAATTTGTTGACCTTTCTGGATCATGCGTGGCATGTTGACTTACATCCATGATATGCCTTCAACCTGAACCTTTGATTAGATCTCCAGGACGCGTGGCTAGTTAATTTTTGAGTGTGCATGGTATATTGGGACGTTAGCGCTGCATAGGATCAATTATTGAAAAATAATATTGAGCATTTGCCAGACCTGGGACTTGAACCCAGGTCTTGAAGGTTACAAGCGTTGTCCCTGCCCACTGAGCCATTTATGCTTTTGGTAATATAATTAACAAATAAACAATATAATATAAAAATGAAGCATGATTGGATTAGCGCGCGAGAATTTGAATTGGCCAGTCAGTACGTGCCACGATTCCACCTTCTTCTTCGTCCCTGTAAAACAAACACAAGAGCAACGGTTTTTATGGCGTTGCGTTAGGGGGCTAGCAGAAAATAGCGAATAGGCCCTCGACGCTCATAAATTGAGCGCGAGGGTTGGAATCTTTTCGTCTCTAAGCACTGAGTTCAACCATGGTATTCATGGGTCCTGATTTTTCTTCTATGCAAAAACCCTAATTTAGAAGACCTGTAACCCTAAAAAACGCGCATGGTGGATTCTTATATACAGCGAAATAATGTAATTAAACGTAGTGGTTAGCTTAGAAACATCAATATGAACATGAATCAACAAAGAAAAATGCAAAAAGATGATGGAATCATGCTGTGCGATTTCAAAAATTTCAAGGTACAGTCCGGATTCTTGATACCAATTCAGGGCGTTTTGATGGTTGATATTGATTAAGAATCGTTCAGTGATGTCTCAGGATGATGATAGGACAAGAATTGGGGTTTGAATCGAGCTAGAAACTGGTTTTCAGTGTTTGAGTTTTTGTGAAAAATTTCAATATGTAATGGCTTCTTGGGGCGCAGCTTGCAGTCTCCCTGGCTTAGGGTTGTGATCTTGAATATGTATAGAGCATGCTAGGTCAAAAATATTGCACAAAATCCTTTGAATTCATTGTTTCCAATATTTGATTTCATGAAATCTTTTCCAAATCTTCTCCATGTGCATTTTGTGTTCAATCAGCTCAAATCACACCAAAACTTGCCTATTTAAGATATGCACGAAATATTAAGAATAAACATGCATGAAAAGATTTTTTTAGGTTAAGTTTGATATTTTTCATGTATTTAATTAATTTAAATGAATTAATATTGATATAAATTCAAATAAATAATTAAAAAATGAGAAAATATTTCCCTTTGGGCCTAATGGTCGTGCATAGGCTTGGCATGAAGAAACTTGGAAGAAAAATGGGCCCAATAGCAAATTTAGGCCTTTTGCATCAATGTTGACTTTTCAAAATTCCCAAAAATTTCCCAACTTCCACAAGGCATAACTTGGTCAATTTTTAAGCTTTTCACATGTTCTTGGACATTTTGGAAAGGTCTTTGAGTCCTTTAACCAATGCCTTTGGTCCCATGTCATTTTGATTTACCAATCTCAAGTTATGGCCTTTGACTTAAAGTCCCTTTTTGTTGACTTTTGAAAATGACCTATAATGTTGAAATTGATAACTTTTTGTGAGAGCATTTCTTGGACTTGGAACATGAAGATGAATTGTAGGAAATGTCTTTCCCTTCAAAATGAGCTTTGGATGGAATTTTTCTGATAATCCATGTGAAAGTTATGCCCTGGTCAATTTCAGTTGACTTTTTCAGCTGTCCAAATATAGCAACTTTTGCATCTTGATGATTTTCTGAGCCAAATTTTGAGAATCATGATCAAGCATTGATCAAATGATGTTTGTGGCTTCAAAATGATATATTGACCAAAAATTTGAACTTTTGACTGTCAAATGACCATTTTGCCCCTACAGTTGACTGTAGTGCAATCTAGGGTTTTGACTGTGCAATTTTGAGCTGAATGCCTTGAAACTTGATATGAGGACACTTGACCATCTTTGTAGGCATATGAGACTTGATTGGGCCTTTGAAAAGTTCATTTGCTTGACCAGAACTCAAACCCTAGTTTTGACTGTATAGGAGACAGTTGAGCTGCACAACCCTTGGGGAATTTTATGACCTTGACTTGACAAATCTTGGAGAATATGGGAGGGCAAATTTTGGGGTGCAACAGTTGCCCCTGTTCAATCTTCTTAGACCTGAGGATGCAGATTGGCTGACGTGCCTTTCGTAATCCGAGGGTAGAAGATGATTGGACACTAGAGTGCCCAGAAATTTGCGCTCACATAGTAGTGGTGATGGGGGGATGGGCTTATAGATGCCATTTGGAGATTGCTGGATAGGATGATGGGCTTATAGATGTCATCTGGATGCTGATTGCGTAGGAGATTCCTTAGCTAGAACCTGTACACCTACAAAACAGAAAAATGAGTACCTGACACGTTGCAGGAGCTGATTTTGGAGCTTCAAACGTTGATGAAAGAACCAGGGATGGTTACTGCCTTAGCCCGAATGATAAGAGAACCTTGGGTGACTTTAATCTCAACAACGCTCGTCGAGAAAACTCTTGATGGGAATTATTATCTTCGCAGTATTGGGCAGAGAACCATAGCCAATTATAATTTGAAAGGAATGATCACCTCACACTCATCGTCGGAGAGGGAAACATCTAGAAAAGGGATTACTACCTCACACACCGCTGGAGAGGGAACCATAGGGAGGACATCTTGAAAAGGGATTACTACCTCACACACCGCTGGGGAGGGAACCATAGGGAGAATATCACCTCATACTCATCGTCGGAGAGGGAAACATCTTGAAAAGGGATTACTACCTCACACACCGCTGGAGAGGGAACCATAGGGAGAATATCACCTCATACTCATCGTCGGAGAGGGGAATATCAAAAAGGGATTTCTGGAAGCAGTATCAGAACGTCACCATATCTGGTTTACATCTGAAACTATATCTGGAAGGGAATCTGGAAGCAGCATCAGAACGTCACCATCGCTGGGTTTACATCTGAAACTATATCTAGAAGGAAATCTGGAAGCAGTATCAGAACGTCACCATCGCTGGGTTTACATCTGAAACTATATCTGGAAGGAAATCTGGAAGCAGTATCAGAACGTCACCATCGCTGGGTTTACATCTGAAACTATATCTGGAAGGAAATCTGGAAGCAGCATCAGAACGTCACCATCGCTGGGTTTACATCTGAAACTATATCTAGAAGGAAATCTGGAAGCAGCATCAGAACGTCACCATCGCTGGGTTTACATCTGAAACTATATCTGGAAGGAAATCTGGAAGCAGCATCAGAACGTCACCATCGCTGGGTTTACATCTGAAACTATATCTAGAAGGAAATCTGGAAGCAGCATCAGAACGTCACCATCGCTGGGTTTACATCTGAAACTATATCGAGAAGGAATTCTTGAAGCAGTATCAGAACGTCACCATCGCTGGGTTTACATCTGAAACCATATCTAGAAGGAATTCTGGAAGCAGTATCAGAACATCACCATCGTTGGGTTTACATCTGAAACCATATCTAGAAGGAATTCTGGAAGCAGTATCAGAACGTCACCATCGCTGGGTTTACATCTGAAACTATATCGAGAATGAATTGCAATAGTTGATAGTAGTCATTTTTGTATTGATCTTTTTCCTGAAAAGGTAGAACATAATTGTATGCAAAATCATGATGCATGGACTGTATGTTTTCAAGATCAATGAGATTCGTGTAGTATGACGCATATGCATGCTATAATGATGTACGTGACGTTTTATGAATGTATGTTTTCGTCGTAGGAAAATAAATCCTTGACGGGTGCCGGGAAGTCGCATCCTGGGCTGATGTGGAAGAATAGCTTTTGCTTCCGCTGGGGATGATAGTTGCAAGTATACCGGTAGGAGAAGATGACTCCGTTGGGGAATAAATTTGGCGAATGGATTACTCTGCGGGGAATACTCTGTGGGGAGAGAGATACTTTGCTGAAATGTTGATGGTAACTTGCTGGGGATACCTTTGTTATGTTGGAAGTGCTAATAGACTCCGCTGGGGGTAAGAAGACTTTGTCGAGGACGCTCTTTCCGTGGCTTTCGGCTGAGGATAACCCAGTTATATCCTTGTAAGGAAATAACTCTTTGAATAAAGCCGGGAGACGCGTTCGTGCTTTGCGAGGGATAAGCTTCCAGAATCTACTGGGGATAAGTTTACTGCTTGGGGAGATGAATTCCAACTTTCCTGGGGAACTAGATTGGACTCTCCTGGGGAAGCTTTGAACTGTATCGGGGAAATGACTCCATTGAATGTCTTGTATACCGCCGGGGAACAATCTTTAGATCAAGACTGCCGGGGATGCTTGTTAAGAATATATGCTGGGGAATGTTGAGATCTGCTGGAGGATACCCAACTTCCCTTAAGTTTGATAGTAGCTTTGCTTGGCGAGAGTGCACTGACTTGCTGGCTCACTCTCTGGGGAATTAAGATGTACTGGTTATGTTCTTCCACCGAACCTACCTTGGTACCTTGGAGGATAGAACAATTAGATTGCTTGGGCAACTCATTATTGCCCCTGTTTCTATGGGGGAGGCACATGTGGGATGTTGATAATTGTTGAGGGTCAAACCTTCTTCTGGTAGGCGGGTGACAAGATGATAGGACATAGTCGTACGCTTTGATCCCTAATTTTTGCCTGGACCGCCCTTTCGGGTTTTCAGTCCACCGGGATACCCGTTTTTGCCCAAGCCGCCTTTTCAGGTTTTCGACTTGCCGGGTGTACAGATTTTTTCATTTCATCCCTCATTTTGCCCGAACCCTTTTGGTTCGCCGGGAAGCCCTTATTTTTGCCTAGGTGTGTCAACCTAGCGGGTCTTTGATTGTGCGTAGTATTTTTTCGACTATGTCCATGCTCTCAGAATGTAGGAAATTGCTCTTGTTAGGAGTGTTTTGCCATGTCACCAGAAGATGTCTGACCGGGCAAGATTTGTTGCTAGAATTCCTGTCCAATGCCCCAAGTGACTTAGGCGGAGATTTGCCCCAGGCTGGTTGGCATCGTGAGAGATTCCTTGAATCTTGATTGGACTGCCCCAGATGGTAGACCATGATCATGCCGTGCCCCTTGATTGGAGATACTCTTGTTCATTAGACTTTCGTCGTGCGAATTTCTCTGCTGTTCAAACAAAAAGTCGTATGCAAACAAAGTTATGTTAAAAATGCAAAGCTTATGTCTGTCTCGAAGATTTTGAAAATGCACTCTATTTCATAAAACAAGTGAATGTTTGTAAAAACGTGATGTCAACTCGTTATTTTATTGCGAGCCTTAAGGAGTCAGGATACCTTTCGTGACAGTATGCTTACGAACTAACCCATGCTTCAGCTAGGACTTTTGAGGGTTATAACGTGGCCTGGTTCATGGTTTAAGAAACAAAGGATAAAGGCTCAAATTTTATTTGTACCCACCCGCTCTTCGTGATGTTCTCCAAACCTAAACTCAGTTGATCATGCGTTAGACCTTGCTTGAGTCTTTGCTTTGATGTTCCAATAATGGTTCAGATGTTGATAGCTTATTTTGAATAGGCAGTCATTCCTTTGTTATTGAGGGTTTGTGTGACCTCTTTCCCTTCTGATTTGATTATCCCTATTTTTTGCCTGAACTGTTTCCTTTTTTGGAATTACAGTCAGCGGGATGCCCCAGCTTCATAAGTCCCCTTTGTAGGTTTAGACTTTTTGGGCTTTTCATTTATGAAATTTTTTTTTGATAATGACTGCCTGTCCTTAGGATTGTTCTGAACCATCACTGTCTTTCGTTTTGCAAGGACCTCTTTGGTGCCATTCGTTATGCACTTGGATCAACTGAGAGAACTACCCTGCCCCAGGTTATGATTAAGGGTTTTGATTTTCGAAAATAAAAACTCCTACTTCTTTGGCTCAGAGGGGTTGACGAGGGATTATCATCCTTATAACTCCAGTGTTTAGGGATTGAAACAATGCCTGTACCTCATCAGCGGGGTCTGTTCGAAAGCATACTGTAAAGATCGTGGTATCGTTTTCGTCATCCTCCCTCAAGAGGCTCAGAATTATTAACCAAGAGTTGATCATCAGAAAAATATGAAAAGATATTTGAACGTAATGAAAATAATTGTATTAATTTCCAAAACAGACGTATGCGATGCATTGATAACATAAAAGAGTTTGCTATGACATTAATCGTTTGTATAAGCAATGAAAAATACAACTCAAAATTCAAATAAACAAGAGGTCTTCAATGATTGGGCAATGGAGCAGTGATTATGTTCGGAGTCTCAAGCACTTCAAACTGAATCTCTCCAGCGTCGATCATATCTTGAATTTTGTTTTTGAGAGGCCAACAGTTGTCCGTAGTATGCCCCGGGCTATCTGAATGATATGCGCACCTATCGTTGGGATGATAGTTGGGTGCAGAAGTGTTCGGATTCCGGAGAGGAGCCCTTAAGGTGATAAACCCTGCCTTCAACATTTGTTGCAGTGCTTGATCCAACGACATGTTGAGTTTGGTGTACTGCCGTTTCTCTTTGCGTTGCTGCCCCTGTCCTTGTTGAGCAGGTCCAGGATTGGAAATTTGGATTGCCCCTGCCTCATGACGGCTCTTTTTACCGTGCACAGCATTGGATTCTTTCTTCCCCTGATGAGGCTTCTTATCAGAATGTGCAGCCTCTTGAATTTTCCCAGACCGGATACCAGCTTCTATTCGCTCTCCAGTCAAGATAAGATCTGTGAATCCAGCGGACGAATTCCCAATCAGGTGGTTATAAAATGGACCAGACAGAGTCCCCAAGAACATATCGACAAGTTCCCGATCAGTCAGAGGTGGTTGTACCCTTCCAGCAAGATCCCTCCATTTCTGAGCATACTCCTTAAAACCTTCGCTTGCGCCTAACGACATACCCTGGAGTTGAGTACGCGTGGGGGCAAGGTCGGCATTGTACTGGTACTGCTTATAGAAAGCAGTTGCCAACTCCTCCCAGTTACGAACTTTGGTCCCATCCAGTTGATAGAACCATTCGAGGTGAGTCCCTGAAAGACTTTCCTGGAAGAAGTGGATCCACAAGTTTTTGTCCACCGTATATGGTTGGATCTTCCGAACATAGGACCTTAGATGCAGCTTGGGACAAGACGCCCCGTCATACTTAGAGAAGGGTGGTACTTTGAACTTCCGAGGGATAACCACACCAGTTGACAAACCCAGATCTCCGAAGTCCAGCCCAGGTACCTGTTGAACCTCCATAGCTTTCATTCTGTCCTCCAGTTGCTTATATCTGTCATCAGCAGGAGGGTACTGTTCGTCGTCGAAATCTGTTTCATTGTCAGAGACCTCTGGACTGGGCACCCTTTCCTCTGGATGACTGCTCTTCCCCACAGATGGGGTAGTCCTCTCAGTTTCAGTCTGCGGTGTATTCCCAGATCTGCGCCTAGGGCTGAACAGGACAGTCCTCTTCTTTTTCTTGTCCTTCTTCAAAAGCAGAGCCTTCAGGTCTTGTTGCCCCTGGGTCAAATTCATGATCAGCTCTTGGAACTGGGCGTTCTGAGCCTGGAGGTCCTTGATAGTCTGCTCGGCTGATGATTCAGGATTCATGGCGATCGGCTGAAATAAACAGCGAGGAAGGGTAAGCAACCTGTCAAGGGATACCTGCAATGCAATGAGATGAATGACATGCATGTAATGTTTTCAAGGACCTCGCGGGGTAAACAGAAAATTTGTTAGCATTTGGAACCGGTGGCTTGATTGAAAGAACTTCATGTTGTTGAGAGTCCTTCTTCAAGGGTCAAAGGCTCACCATATCCAGTGGGTCATAGCCCCTGACACCCTTGGCTAGAGGAAAATAAATCCCCTTTGCCCCTTGCTGGGTAATTGGTTTATCATGACCTGCATCACAAGCCTTTGAGATCCTTGAAATGGGTTAGGATGTATGCAATGGTATGCAATGGTATGATGTCATGCTATGCATGGGGTGATGTAGGTAAACCCTGTTATGAGCCCTTATTAAGGACTACCAACAGACCCTGCAAGAAATTCAGTATACTTTGTTATGAGTCCCAATTAAGGACTATAAACAGGACCTGCAAGTAGTTAGTACACCCTGTTATAAGTCCCAATTAAGGACTATGAACAAAACCTGCAAGAAACCTAAGTAAAACCTGTCATGAGTCCCAATTAAGGACTATAAACAGAACCTGCAAGTGGTTAGTACACCCTGTTATAAGTCCCAATTAAGGACTATGAACAAACCCTGCAAGAAACCTAAGTAAAACCTGTCATGAGTCCCAATTAAGGACTATAAACAGAACCTGCAAGTGGTTAGTACACCCTGTTATAAGTCCCAATTAAGGACTATGAACAAAACCTGCAAGACATCAAGGGTCAGATAACAAGCATGCAAGTAGTCAAGTACGAAGGCACACAAGTCACACAAGAGAAGCCCTTAGGGTTTAGGCCAGCATGGGGTCTAGGTATTACCCTCTTGAAGTTGGTGGGTTCAACCTGTCCTATTAGAAGTAACCGGGTTCTTAGAGGATCCCAATATCATAGACTACCCTCAATCGGTCATAACTCCAGCATCGCAATCTTTTCTTGCGGCCAGAACCATCACAAGAGTTTAGCCTCAATGGGCGTAGCATACTGCTACTGTTCTAATGGCCAAGTTGGGTCAATTAAGGTTCTAAGGTTGTTGGTGCTTAATGACTCCTTAGAAGACCCATATTCTCCTCGTTGCAACACAAGGGATATCGGTACAGACTAAGGTGCCACACCAACGTAGCCACTGCTTCACCTGTGTCGGTCTACGCCGGACAGGTCCCTCACAGCTTATGCTACCTAAACAGGGTATCCCCAGATCCGGGTTAGGATCTATGTATCTCCGATGCAACCCACAATAGTAAAGCAAGCAAAACAATACAAGTGAAAACACAGTTATGACCTAGCCCTAAGGTACACCTCACTTTAAAGTATTCCCCAGCAGAGTCGCCAGTTCTGTGATCGGTGGATCTGGAACTGACTGTTTAACGCTGGTTTCGCGAAATGTCGCGGAAGCAAGAGTCGCCACCGTCTTTTATTTTCTCCAAATGGAAAGGACAAAAGCACAGAAAAATTCCTTTTAAGAGATTGCTCTCGGTTCGGGAGGTAGATTATAGAAAGGGAAGGTGTTAGCACCCTTTCTATCCATGGTTATCCATGGGCTCTTAGATACTTGCTCATTGTGTTTTCAAAATGGTTTGTTTGCTTTTCAATGTGGGTTTAAAAAGTTTCTTTGAAAAATTTCAGTTCGACTCATGCGTCAGAGTGTTTGAAAAGTTTGCTTTGAAAGCTTTTGAAAAGTGTCAGTGTGAAAAGTCTCTTTGAATTTGTTTTGAGATTAGAACAAGTATCCTTGAGAACCTACCTACCCTAAGGAATTCGTCTGTGTAAGAGTCCTTTAAAGTAGTGCCATCCCACCATTGAGAGGTAGGTAGCACCACCGTTGGAGGTGTTCGGGTCAATTCGAGTTTGTAGAGACATGGTGATCACCAGAGCAATGGGAAGACACCTTAGAAGCTACCCTCATGCCAGGTTCCCGGATCATGAGGACTTACTAAGACGTCCTCTGCTCGACGACCACCTTTCGAAAGGCAACAGTGAGACGTACCCTAGGGGTGGTGTGTGCAAATTGTGTGTCATGTTTCAGTCATTTGTCTTGTCATGTTTGAAGTGTTCTACGCTTGATTTTAGTTAGGGCCATTCATTCTTGCATGCATATTTAAGAGTTATAAAGTTTGCGGGAAAATAAATCTAAGGCTATTACAAATGGCGCGGGTCCACATCGCCAAAATTAAACCGGACCCGATTTAGCGGAAAATAAATAAGGCGGAAAAATAAAGTGCGAAAAGTAAAATTACAATGCTTTGGGAGAGATACAAAATTATAATAACTGATAAATAAAATAAATGCGCGAAATAAAGGAATTAAACAAAACTAGGGCATTGGACCCTTTTACAAACAACTAAAATTAATCAAGGAATCTAAAATTAAAATTAAATGAGAATGATATTTTTGTGTTTTTTAGATTTAATGAGAAAAAGGAGTTAATTGAAATTAAATTAAAAAGCAAACCCTAATTCTAATATTTTTATTTATTATGAAAGAATTAAAATATAATCTACATTAAACCCTAATTTATTCATGTACAATTTAAATAGGAAAATAAATAAATAACTAATAATTATTATTGTGGAAAAAAGGGAAAAATTAAAAAGAAAATAAAAAGTTATTAAACCTAAATTCTATTTTTTTTGGATTTTTATTAAAAAGATTAAAATTATAACCTAATTAAACTAAATATTTACATATAATTTATTTATGAAAATAATTAAAATAAAAATTATATTTTTATTTGGGCATTTTTTATTTTTATGATGTTTTGGTATTTTGATTAAAAATTAAATAAAACAAATAATTAAAATAACATAGCAATTAAAATAATAATTAAAAAGATAAGAAAAGTAATTAAAGTTGGCAAACCAGGGTGGGGTGTAGCCCCAGATTGGGAGGTTCAGGCCTGGAATTTTGGCCCATTAAGCCTTGAATTTGTTGACCTTTCTGGATCATGCGTGGCATGTTGACTTACATCCATGATATGCCTTCAACCTGAACCTTTGATTAGATCTCCAGGACGCGTGGCTAGTTAATTTTTGAGTGTGCATGGTATATTGGGACGTTAGCGCTGCATAGGATCAATTATTGAAAAATAATATTGAGCATTTGCCAGACCTGGGACTTGAACCCAGGTCTTGAAGGTTACAAGCGTTGTCCCTGCCCACTGAGCCATTTATGCTTTTGGTAATATAATTAACAAATAAACAATATAATATAAAAATGAAGCATGATTGGATTAGCGCGCGAGAATTTGAATTGGCCAGTCAGTACGTGCCACGATTCCACCTTCTTCTTCGTCCCTGTAAAACAAACACAAGAGCAACGGTTTTTATGGCGTTGCGTTAGGGGGCTAGCAGAAAATAGCGAATAGGCCCTCGACGCTCATAAATTGAGCGCGAGGGTTGGAATCTTTTCGTCTCTAAGCACTGAGTTCAACCATGGTATTCATGGGTCCTGATTTTTCTTCTATGCAAAAACCCTAATTTAGAAGACCTGTAACCCTAAAAAACGCGCATGGTGGATTCTTATATACAGCGAAATAATGTAATTAAACGTAGTGGTTAGCTTAGAAACATCAATATGAACATGAATCAACAAAGAAAAATGCAAAAAGATGATGGAATCATGCTGTGCGATTTCAAAAATTTCAAGGTACAGTCCGGATTCTTGATACCAATTCAGGGCGTTTTGATGGTTGATATTGATTAAGAATCGTTCAGTGATGTCTCAGGATGATGATAGGACAAGAATTGGGGTTTGAATCGAGCTAGAAACTGGTTTTCAGTGTTTGAGTTTTTGTGAAAAATTTCAATATGTAATGGCTTCTTGGGGCGCAGCTTGCAGTCTCCCTGGCTTAGGGTTGTGATCTTGAATATGTATAGAGCATGCTAGGTCAAAAATATTGCACAAAATCCTTTGAATTCATTGTTTCCAATATTTGATTTCATGAAATCTTTTCCAAATCTTCTCCATGTGCATTTTGTGTTCAATCAGCTCAAATCACACCAAAACTTGCCTATTTAAGATATGCACGAAATATTAAGAATAAACATGCATGAAAAGATTTTTTTAGGTTAAGTTTGATATTTTTCATGTATTTAATTAATTTAAATGAATTAATATTGATATAAATTCAAATAAATAATTAAAAAATGAGAAAATATTTCCCTTTGGGCCTAATGGTCGTGCATAGGCTTGGCATGAAGAAACTTGGAAGAAAAATGGGCCCAATAGCAAATTTAGGCCTTTTGCATCAATGTTGACTTTTCAAAATTCCCAAAAATTTCCCAACTTCCACAAGGCATAACTTGGTCAATTTTTAAGCTTTTCACATGTTCTTGGACATTTTGGAAAGGTCTTTGAGTCCTTTAACCAATGCCTTTGGTCCCATGTCATTTTGATTTACCAATCTCAAGTTATGGCCTTTGACTTAAAGTCCCTTTTTGTTGACTTTTGAAAATGACCTATAATGTTGAAATTGATAACTTTTTGTGAGAGCATTTCTTGGACTTGGAACATGAAGATGAATTGTAGGAAATGTCTTTCCCTTCAAAATGAGCTTTGGATGGAATTTTTCTGATAATCCATGTGAAAGTTATGCCCTGGTCAATTTCAGTTGACTTTTTCAGCTGTCCAAATATAGCAACTTTTGCATCTTGATGATTTTCTGAGCCAAATTTTGAGAATCATGATCAAGCATTGATCAAATGATGTTTGTGGCTTCAAAATGATATATTGACCAAAAATTTGAACTTTTGACTGTCAAATGACCATTTTGCCCCTACAGTTGACTGTAGTGCAATCTAGGGTTTTGACTGTGCAATTTTGAGCTGAATGCCTTGAAACTTGATATGAGGACACTTGACCATCTTTGTAGGCATATGAGACTTGATTGGGCCTTTGAAAAGTTCATTTGCTTGACCAGAACTCAAACCCTAGTTTTGACTGTATAGGAGACAGTTGAGCTGCACAACCCTTGGGGAATTTTATGACCTTGACTTGACAAATCTTGGAGAATATGGGAGGGCAAATTTTGGGGTGCAACAGTTGCCCCTGTTCAATCTTCTTAGACCTGAGGATGCAGATTGGCTGACGTGCCTTTCGTAATCCGAGGGTAGAAGATGATTGGACACTAGAGTGCCCAGAAATTTGCGCTCACATAGTAGTGGTGATGGGGGGATGGGCTTATAGATGCCATTTGGAGATTGCTGGATAGGATGATGGGCTTATAGATGTCATCTGGATGCTGATTGCGTAGGAGATTCCTTAGCTAGAACCTGTACACCTACAAAACAGAAAAATGAGTACCTGACACGTTGCAGGAGCTGATTTTGGAGCTTCAAACGTTGATGAAAGAACCAGGGATGGTTACTGCCTTAGCCCGAATGATAAGAGAACCTTGGGTGACTTTAATCTCAACAACGCTCGTCGAGAAAACTCTTGATGGGAATTATTATCTTCGCAGTATTGGGCAGAGAACCATAGCCAATTATAATTTGAAAGGAATGATCACCTCACACTCATCGTCGGAGAGGGAAACATCTAGAAAAGGGATTACTACCTCACACACCGCTGGAGAGGGAACCATAGGGAGGACATCTTGAAAAGGGATTACTACCTCACACACCGCTGGGGAGGGAACCATAGGGAGAATATCACCTCATACTCATCGTCGGAGAGGGAAACATCTTGAAAAGGGATTACTACCTCACACACCGCTGGAGAGGGAACCATAGGGAGAATATCACCTCATACTCATCGTCGGAGAGGGGAATATCAAAAAGGGATTTCTGGAAGCAGTATCAGAACGTCACCATATCTGGTTTACATCTGAAACTATATCTGGAAGGGAATCTGGAAGCAGCATCAGAACGTCACCATCGCTGGGTTTACATCTGAAACTATATCTAGAAGGAAATCTGGAAGCAGTATCAGAACGTCACCATCGCTGGGTTTACATCTGAAACTATATCTGGAAGGAAATCTGGAAGCAGTATCAGAACGTCACCATCGCTGGGTTTACATCTGAAACTATATCTGGAAGGAAATCTGGAAGCAGCATCAGAACGTCACCATCGCTGGGTTTACATCTGAAACTATATCTAGAAGGAAATCTGGAAGCAGCATCAGAACGTCACCATCGCTGGGTTTACATCTGAAACTATATCTGGAAGGAAATCTGGAAGCAGCATCAGAACGTCACCATCGCTGGGTTTACATCTGAAACTATATCTAGAAGGAAATCTGGAAGCAGCATCAGAACGTCACCATCGCTGGGTTTACATCTGAAACTATATCGAGAAGGAATTCTTGAAGCAGTATCAGAACGTCACCATCGCTGGGTTTACATCTGAAACCATATCTAGAAGGAATTCTGGAAGCAGTATCAGAACGTCACCATCGTTGGGTTTACATCTGAAACCATATCTAGAAGGAATTCTGGAAGCAGTATCAGAACGTCACCATCGCTGGGTTTACATCTGAAACTATATCGAGAATGAATTGCAATAGTTGATAGTAGTCATTTTTGTATTGATCTTTTTCCTGAAAAGGTAGAACATAATTGTATGCAAAATCATGATGCATGGACTGTATGTTTTCAAGATCAATGAGATTCGTGTAGTATGACGCATATGCATGCTATAATGATGTACGTGACGTTTTATGAATGTATGTTTTCGTCGTAGGAAAATAAATCCTTGACGGGTGCCGGGAAGTCGCATCCTGGGCTGATGTGGAAGAATAGCTTTTGCTTCCGCTGGGGATGATAGTTGCAAGTATACCGGTAGGAGAAGATGACTCCGTTGGGGAATAAATTTGGCGAATGGATTACTCTGCGGGGAATACTCTGTGGGGAGAGAGATACTTTGCTGAAATGTTGATGGTAACTTGCTGGGGATACCTTTGTTATGTTGGAAGTGCTAATAGACTCCGCTGGGGGTAAGAAGACTTTGTCGAGGACGCTCTTTCCGTGGCTTTCGGCTGAGGATAACCCAGTTATATCCTTGTAAGGAAATAACTCTTTGAATAAAGCCGGGAGACGCGTTCGTGCTTTGCGAGGGATAAGCTTCCAGAATCTACTGGGGATAAGTTTACTGCTTGGGGAGATGAATTCCAACTTTCCTGGGGAACTAGATTGGACTCTCCTGGGGAAGCTTTGAACTGTATCGGGGAAATGACTCCATTGAATGTCTTGTATACCGCCGGGGAACAATCTTTAGATCAAGACTGCCGGGGATGCTTGTTAAGAATATATGCTGGGGAATGTTGAGATCTGCTGGAGGATACCCAACTTCCCTTAAGTTTGATAGTAGCTTTGCTTGGCGAGAGTGCACTGACTTGCTGGCTCACTCTCTGGGGAATTAAGATGTACTGGTTATGTTCTTCCACCGAACCTACCTTGGTACCTTGGAGGATAGAACAATTAGATTGCTTGGGCAACTCATTATTGCCCCTGTTTCTATGGGGGAGGCACATGTGGGATGTTGATAATTGTTGAGGGTCAAACCTTCTTCTGGTAGGCGGGTGACAAGATGATAGGACATAGTCGTACGCTTTGATCCCTAATTTTTGCCTGGACCGCCCTTTCGGGTTTTCAGTCCACCGGGATACCCGTTTTTGCCCAAGCCGCCTTTTCAGGTTTTCGACTTGCCGGGTGTACAGATTTTTTCATTTCATCCCTCATTTTGCCCGAACCCTTTTGGTTCGCCGGGAAGCCCTTATTTTTGCCTAGGTGTGTCAACCTAGCGGGTCTTTGATTGTGCGTAGTATTTTTTCGACTATGTCCATGCTCTCAGAATGTAGGAAATTGCTCTTGTTAGGAGTGTTTTGCCATGTCACCAGAAGATGTCTGACCGGGCAAGATTTGTTGCTAGAATTCCTGTCCAATGCCCCAAGTGACTTAGGCGGAGATTTGCCCCAGGCTGGTTGGCATCGTGAGAGATTCCTTGAATCTTGATTGGACTGCCCCAGATGGTAGACCATGATCATGCCGTGCCCCTTGATTGGAGATACTCTTGTTCATTAGACTTTCGTCGTGCGAATTTCTCTGCTGTTCAAACAAAAAGTCGTATGCAAACAAAGTTATGTTAAAAATGCAAAGCTTATGTCTGTCTCGAAGATTTTGAAAATGCACTCTATTTCATAAAACAAGTGAATGTTTGTAAAAACGTGATGTCAACTCGTTATTTTATTGCGAGCCTTAAGGAGTCAGGATACCTTTCGTGACAGTATGCTTACGAACTAACCCATGCTTCAGCTAGGACTTTTGAGGGTTATAACGTGGCCTGGTTCATGGTTTAAGAAACAAAGGATAAAGGCTCAAATTTTATTTGTACCCACCCGCTCTTCGTGATGTTCTCCAAACCTAAACTCAGTTGATCATGCGTTAGACCTTGCTTGAGTCTTTGCTTTGATGTTCCAATAATGGTTCAGATGTTGATAGCTTATTTTGAATAGGCAGTCATTCCTTTGTTATTGAGGGTTTGTGTGACCTCTTTCCCTTCTGATTTGATTATCCCTATTTTTTGCCTGAACTGTTTCCTTTTTTGGAATTACAGTCAGCGGGATGCCCCAGCTTCATAAGTCCCCTTTGTAGGTTTAGACTTTTTGGGCTTTTCATTTATGAAATTTTTTTTTGATAATGACTGCCTGTCCTTAGGATTGTTCTGAACCATCACTGTCTTTCGTTTTGCAAGGACCTCTTTGGTGCCATTCGTTATGCACTTGGATCAACTGAGAGAACTACCCTGCCCCAGGTTATGATTAAGGGTTTTGATTTTCGAAAATAAAAACTCCTACTTCTTTGGCTCAGAGGGGTTGACGAGGGATTATCATCCTTATAACTCCAGTGTTTAGGGATTGAAACAATGCCTGTACCTCATCAGCGGGGTCTGTTCGAAAGCATACTGTAAAGATCGTGGTATCGTTTTCGTCATCCTCCCTCAAGAGGCTCAGAATTATTAACCAAGAGTTGATCATCAGAAAAATATGAAAAGATATTTGAACGTAATGAAAATAATTGTATTAATTTCCAAAACAGACGTATGCGATGCATTGATAACATAAAAGAGTTTGCTATGACATTAATCGTTTGTATAAGCAATGAAAAATACAACTCAAAATTCAAATAAACAAGAGGTCTTCAATGATTGGGCAATGGAGCAGTGATTATGTTCGGAGTCTCAAGCACTTCAAACTGAATCTCTCCAGCGTCGATCATATCTTGAATTTTGTTTTTGAGAGGCCAACAGTTGTCCGTAGTATGCCCCGGGCTATCTGAATGATATGCGCACCTATCGTTGGGATGATAGTTGGGTGCAGAAGTGTTCGGATTCCGGAGAGGAGCCCTTAAGGTGATAAACCCTGCCTTCAACATTTGTTGCAGTGCTTGATCCAACGACATGTTGAGTTTGGTGTACTGCCGTTTCTCTTTGCGTTGCTGCCCCTGTCCTTGTTGAGCAGGTCCAGGATTGGAAATTTGGATTGCCCCTGCCTCATGACGGCTCTTTTTACCGTGCACAGCATTGGATTCTTTCTTCCCCTGATGAGGCTTCTTATCAGAATGTGCAGCCTCTTGAATTTTCCCAGACCGGATACCAGCTTCTATTCGCTCTCCAGTCAAGATAAGATCTGTGAATCCAGCGGACGAATTCCCAATCAGGTGGTTATAAAATGGACCAGACAGAGTCCCCAAGAACATATCGACAAGTTCCCGATCAGTCAGAGGTGGTTGTACCCTTCCAGCAAGATCCCTCCATTTCTGAGCATACTCCTTAAAACCTTCGCTTGCGCCTAACGACATACCCTGGAGTTGAGTACGCGTGGGGGCAAGGTCGGCATTGTACTGGTACTGCTTATAGAAAGCAGTTGCCAACTCCTCCCAGTTACGAACTTTGGTCCCATCCAGTTGATAGAACCATTCGAGGTGAGTCCCTGAAAGACTTTCCTGGAAGAAGTGGATCCACAAGTTTTTGTCCACCGTATATGGTTGGATCTTCCGAACATAGGACCTTAGATGCAGCTTGGGACAAGACGCCCCGTCATACTTAGAGAAGGGTGGTACTTTGAACTTCCGAGGGATAACCACACCAGTTGACAAACCCAGATCTCCGAAGTCCAGCCCAGGTACCTGTTGAACCTCCATAGCTTTCATTCTGTCCTCCAGTTGCTTATATCTGTCATCAGCAGGAGGGTACTGTTCGTCGTCGAAATCTGTTTCATTGTCAGAGACCTCTGGACTGGGCACCCTTTCCTCTGGATGACTGCTCTTCCCCACAGATGGGGTAGTCCTCTCAGTTTCAGTCTGCGGTGTATTCCCAGATCTGCGCCTAGGGCTGAACAGGACAGTCCTCTTCTTTTTCTTGTCCTTCTTCAAAAGCAGAGCCTTCAGGTCTTGTTGCCCCTGGGTCAAATTCATGATCAGCTCTTGGAACTGGGCGTTCTGAGCCTGGAGGTCCTTGATAGTCTGCTCGGCTGATGATTCAGGATTCATGGCGATCGGCTGAAATAAACAGCGAGGAAGGGTAAGCAACCTGTCAAGGGATACCTGCAATGCAATGAGATGAATGACATGCATGTAATGTTTTCAAGGACCTCGCGGGGTAAACAGAAAATTTGTTAGCATTTGGAACCGGTGGCTTGATTGAAAGAACTTCATGTTGTTGAGAGTCCTTCTTCAAGGGTCAAAGGCTCACCATATCCAGTGGGTCATAGCCCCTGACACCCTTGGCTAGAGGAAAATAAATCCCCTTTGCCCCTTGCTGGGTAATTGGTTTATCATGACCTGCATCACAAGCCTTTGAGATCCTTGAAATGGGTTAGGATGTATGCAATGGTATGCAATGGTATGATGTCATGCTATGCATGGGGTGATGTAGGTAAACCCTGTTATGAGCCCTTATTAAGGACTACCAACAGACCCTGCAAGAAATTCAGTATACTTTGTTATGAGTCCCAATTAAGGACTATAAACAGGACCTGCAAGTAGTTAGTACACCCTGTTATAAGTCCCAATTAAGGACTATGAACAAAACCTGCAAGAAACCTAAGTAAAACCTGTCATGAGTCCCAATTAAGGACTATAAACAGAACCTGCAAGTGGTTAGTACACCCTGTTATAAGTCCCAATTAAGGACTATGAACAAACCCTGCAAGAAACCTAAGTAAAACCTGTCATGAGTCCCAATTAAGGACTATAAACAGAACCTGCAAGTGGTTAGTACACCCTGTTATAAGTCCCAATTAAGGACTATGAACAAAACCTGCAAGACATCAAGGGTCAGATAACAAGCATGCAAGTAGTCAAGTACGAAGGCACACAAGTCACACAAGAGAAGCCCTTAGGGTTTAGGCCAGCATGGGGTCTAGGTATTACCCTCTTGAAGTTGGTGGGTTCAACCTGTCCTATTAGAAGTAACCGGGTTCTTAGAGGATCCCAATATCATAGACTACCCTCAATCGGTCATAACTCCAGCATCGCAATCTTTTCTTGCGGCCAGAACCATCACAAGAGTTTAGCCTCAATGGGCGTAGCATACTGCTACTGTTCTAATGGCCAAGTTGGGTCAATTAAGGTTCTAAGGTTGTTGGTGCTTAATGACTCCTTAGAAGACCCATATTCTCCTCGTTGCAACACAAGGGATATCGGTACAGACTAAGGTGCCACACCAACGTAGCCACTGCTTCACCTGTGTCGGTCTACGCCGGACAGGTCCCTCACAGCTTATGCTACCTAAACAGGGTATCCCCAGATCCGGGTTAGGATCTATGTATCTCCGATGCAACCCACAATAGTAAAGCAAGCAAAACAATACAAGTGAAAACACAGTTATGACCTAGCCCTAAGGTACACCTCACTTTAAAGTATTCCCCAGCAGAGTCGCCAGTTCTGTGATCGGTGGATCTGGAACTGACTGTTTAACGCTGGTTTCGCGAAATGTCGCGGAAGCAAGAGTCGCCACCGTCTTTTATTTTCTCCAAATGGAAAGGACAAAAGCACAGAAAAATTCCTTTTAAGAGATTGCTCTCGGTTCGGGAGGTAGATTATAGAAAGGGAAGGTGTTAGCACCCTTTCTATCCATGGTTATCCATGGGCTCTTAGATACTTGCTCATTGTGTTTTCAAAATGGTTTGTTTGCTTTTCAATGTGGGTTTAAAAAGTTTCTTTGAAAAATTTCAGTTCGACTCATGCGTCAGAGTGTTTGAAAAGTTTGCTTTGAAAGCTTTTGAAAAGTGTCAGTGTGAAAAGTCTCTTTGAATTTGTTTTGAGATTAGAACAAGTATCCTTGAGAACCTACCTACCCTAAGGAATTCGTCTGTGTAAGAGTCCTTTAAAGTAGTGCCATCCCACCATTGAGAGGTAGGTAGCACCACCGTTGGAGGTGTTCGGGTCAATTCGAGTTTGTAGAGACATGGTGATCACCAGAGCAATGGGAAGACACCTTAGAAGCTACCCTCATGCCAGGTTCCCGGATCATGAGGACTTACTAAGACGTCCTCTGCTCGACGACCACCTTTCGAAAGGCAACAGTGAGACGTACCCTAGGGGTGGTGTGTGCAAATTGTGTGTCATGTTTCAGTCATTTGTCTTGTCATGTTTGAAGTGTTCTACGCTTGATTTTAGTTAGGGCCATTCATTCTTGCATGCATATTTAAGAGTTATAAAGTTTACGGGAAAATAAATCTAAGGCTATTACAAATGGCGCGGGTCCACATCGCCAAAATTAAACCGGACCCGATTTAGCGGAAAATAAATAAGGCGGAAAAATAAAGTGCGAAAAGTAAAATTACAATGCTTTGGGAGAGATACAAAATTATAATAACTGATAAATAAAATAAATGCGCGAAATAAAGGAATTAAACAAAACTAGGGCATTGGACCCTTTTACAAACAACTAAAATTAATCAAGGAATCTAAAATTAAAATTAAATGAGAATGATATTTTTGTGTTTTTTAGATTTAATGAGAAAAAGGAGTTAATTGAAATTAAATTAAAAAGCAAACCCTAATTCTAATATTTTTATTTATTATGAAAGAATTAAAATATAATCTACATTAAACCCTAATTTATTCATGTACAATTTAAATAGGAAAATAAATAAATAACTAATAATTATTATTGTGGAAAAAAGGGAAAAATTAAAAAGAAAATAAAAAGTTATTAAACCTAAATTCTATTTTTTTGAATTTTTATTAAAAAGATTAAAATTATAACCTAATTAAACTAAATATTTACATATAATTTATTTATGAAAATAATTAAAATAAAAATTATATTTTTATTTGGGCATTTTTTATTTTTATGATGTTTTGGTATTTTGATTAAAAATTAAATAAAACAAATAATTAAAATAACATAGCAATTAAAATAATAATTAAAAAGATAAGAAAAGTAATTAAAGTTGGCAAACCAGGGTGGGGTGTAGCCCCAGATTGGGAGGTTCAGGCCTGGAATTTTGGCCCATTAAGCCTTGAATTTGTTGACCTTTCTGGATCATGCGTGGCATGTTGACTTACATCCATGATATGCCTTCAACCTGAACCTTTGATTAGATCTCCAGGACGCGTGGCTAGTTAATTTTTGAGTGTGCATGGTATATTGGGACGTTAGCGCTGCATAGGATCAATTATTGAAAAATAATATTGAGCATTTGCCAGACCTGGGACTTGAACCCAGGTCTTGAAGGTTACAAGCGTTGTCCCTGCCCACTGAGCCATTTATGCTTTTGGTAATATAATTAACAAATAAACAATATAATATAAAAATGAAGCATGATTGGATTAGCGCGCGAGAATTTGAATTGGCCAGTCAGTACGTGCCACGATTCCACCTTCTTCTTCGTCCCTGTAAAACAAACACAAGAGCAACGGTTTTTATGGCGTTGCGTTAGGGGGCTAGCAGAAAATAGCGAATAGGCCCTCGACGCTCATAAATTGAGCGCGAGGGTTGGAATCTTTTCGTCTCTAAGCACTGAGTTCAACCATGGTATTCATGGGTCCTGATTTTTCTTCTATGCAAAAACCCTAATTTAGAAGACCTGTAACCCTAAAAAACGCGCATGGTGGATTCTTATATACAGCGAAATAATGTAATTAAACGTAGTGGTTAGCTTAGAAACATCAATATGAACATGAATCAACAAAGAAAAATGCAAAAAGATGATGGAATCATGCTGTGCGATTTCAAAAATTTCAAGGTACAGTCCGGATTCTTGATACCAATTCAGGGCGTTTTGATGGTTGATATTGATTAAGAATCGTTCAGTGATGTCTCAGGATGATGATAGGACAAGAATTGGGGTTTGAATCGAGCTAGAAACTGGTTTTCAGTGTTTGAGTTTTTGTGAAAAATTTCAATATGTAATGGCTTCTTGGGGCGCAGCTTGCAGTCTCCCTGGCTTAGGGTTGTGATCTTGAATATGTATAGAGCATGCTAGGTCAAAAATATTGCACAAAATCCTTTGAATTCATTGTTTCCAATATTTGATTTCATGAAATCTTTTCCAAATCTTCTCCATGTGCATTTTGTGTTCAATCAGCTCAAATCACACCAAAACTTGCCTATTTAAGATATGCACGAAATATTAAGAATAAACATGCATGAAAAGATTTTTTTAGGTTAAGTTTGATATTTTTCATGTATTTAATTAATTTAAATGAATTAATATTGATATAAATTCAAATAAATAATTAAAAAATGAGAAAATATTTCCCTTTGGGCCTAATGGTCGTGCATAGGCTTGGCATGAAGAAACTTGGAAGAAAAATGGGCCCAATAGCAAATTTAGGCCTTTTGCATCAATGTTGACTTTTCAAAATTCCCAAAAATTTCCCAACTTCCACAAGGCATAACTTGGTCAATTTTTAAGCTTTTCACATGTTCTTGGACATTTTGGAAAGGTCTTTGAGTCCTTTAACCAATGCCTTTGGTCCCATGTCATTTTGATTTACCAATCTCAAGTTATGGCCTTTGACTTAAAGTCCCTTTTTGTTGACTTTTGAAAATGACCTATAATGTTGAAATTGATAACTTTTTGTGAGAGAATTTCTTGGACTTGGAACATGAAGATGAATTGTAGGAAATGTCTTTCTCTTCAAAATGAGCTTTGGATGGAATTTTTCTGATAATCCATGTGAAAGTTATGCCCTGGTCAATTTCAGTTGACTTTTTCAGCTGTCCAAATATAGCAACTTTTGCATCTTGATGATTTTCTGAGCCAAATTTTGAGAATCATGATCAAGCATTGATCAAATGATGTTTGTGGCTTCAAAATGATATATTGACCAAAAATTTGAACTTTTGACTGTCAAATGACCATTTTGCCCCTACAGTTGACTGTAGTGCAATCTAGGGTTTTGACTGTGCAATTTTGAGCTGAATGCCTTGAAACTTGATATGAGGACACTTGACCATCTTTGTAGGCATATGAGACTTGATTGGGCCTTTGAAAAGTTCATTTGCTTGACCAGAACTCAAACCCTAGTTTTGACTGTATAGGAGACAGTTGAGCTGCACAACCCTTGGGGAATTTTATGACCTTGACTTGACAAATATTGGAGAATATGGGAGGGAAAATTTTGGGGTGCAACAGCAACCTTCTGGGGAAATGAGTACTGCACCGATACCGTTTCCAAGTGCATTTGAAGCACCATCAAAGTACAGGGTCCATCGGGATCCATTTTCAGGTCCGTCATACGGTCTGTTACCTTCAATGTTGTCCAAAGTCATGATGTCCTTGTCCGAGAAGTCGAATCTCATGGATTGATAATCTTCGATAGCTTGATGGGCTAGATGGTCAGCTAGTACACTCCCTTTTATAGCTTTTTGGGTAGTATACTGGATGTCATACTCAGTCAGGATCATTTGCCATCTAGCGATTCTTCCAGATAAAGCAGGCTTCTCGAAGATATATTTGATCGGGTCCATTTTGGAAATCAACAAAGTGGTATGAGTCAACATATACTGCCTTAGTCGGCGAGCAACCCATACCAAAGCGCAGCAAGTTTTCTCGAGCAGTGAGTAGCGAGTCTCACAGTCGGTAAACTTTTTGCTAAGGTAATAAATGGCATGCTCTTTTCGACCAAACTCGTCATGTTGGCCCAGTACGCACCCCATTGAGTTATCCAAAACAGTCAGATACATGATCAGCGGCCTTCCTTCGACGGGTGGCATCAGAATAGGAGGTTCTAGCAAATACTCCTTGATCTTATCAAAAGTAATTTGACAATCATCGTTCCATTCAACTACCTGATCTTTCTTCAATAGTTTGAAAATTGGCTCACAGGTAGACGTCAGGTGAGAGATGAACCTGGCGATATAGTTCAAGCGTCCCAAGAATCCTCTAACCTCCTTTTCAGTACGGGGGGCAAGCATTTCTTGTATGGCCTTTACTTTTGCTGGATCGACCTCAATGCCTTTGTTGCTGACAATGAATCCCAGAAGTTTACCAGACCTAACTCCAAAAGTGCACTTGCTTGGATTCAGTCTGAGTTTGTATTCCTTCAACCTGGCAAACAGCTTTTGCAAATGTTCAAGGTGTTCCTCTTCCGTTTGTGATCGAGCTATCATGTCGTCTACGTAAACTTCAATCTCATGATGTATCATATCATGAAACAAAGCTACCATGGCGCGTTGATAAGTTGCCCCTGCGTTCTTCAGTCCGAACGTCATCACCTTATAGCAGAAGGTACCCCATTGTGTAACAAAGGTAGTTTTCTCCATGTCCTCGGGGGCCATTTTGATCTGGTTGTAACCCGAGAATCCGTCCATGAAGGAAAAAACCTTGTGCTGAGCCATGTTGTCAATCAAAATGTTGATATGTGGTAGCGGAAAATCATCTTTAGGGCTGACCCTGTTCAAATCCCGGTAGTCCACACACATTCTGACCTTGCCGTCTTTTTTGGGAACGGGCACAATGTTAGCAACCCATTGTGGATAGGATGTAACAGCCAGAAAGCCAGCGTTGAATTGCTTCATTACTTCAGCCTTAATCTTCTCAGACATGTCAGGCCTCATTCGGCGGACTTTTTGCTTGATCGGTGGACAGTCTTCTCTTGTAGGGAGACGATGAACCACGATATCTATGTCTAACCCCGACATGTCTTCATAAGACCAGGCAAAGATTTCAACATATTCATTCAACAACTATACTAAGCGTTCCTTGACACTTGGTTCCAAGCTAGCACCCACTTGTACTTCTTTTCTGTCTTCCTCTGTCCCTAAGTTGATGGTTTCCAACAACTCTTCATGAGGTAAGATGGCCCTCTCTTCTTGTTGTAGAAGTCTGGCTAAATCTCCCGGTACTTCACAATCTTCGTCATCTTCGTACTCAGCCTGATTGACCAAATCCTCATAGTTTTTGAAGGATAAAATAGAATAGTCACCCATGGAATCCGGAGTGGATGGGTACTTGAATTTGTGAGTGTGGGTGTGTAAGGGATAGCCATCCTTAAACAAACAAAAATGCAAAAGGAAAGAAAATGAACACAACAGTTTATAAATGAAAAACGTCCAATGATTCATTAAACATGGCATATGATTATGAAGAGAATCAAGCCCTTACAAATGGACCTACATGCCCCGGGCAAGGCATGAGGTGAAAAACAGTGTGCGGATTGTTAAAAAGTAATTATTACAGACCAACAGGAAATGTTCAAAAGATAAATTACTGATTGATGAAAGTAATGGGAACGAAGTATTTCGCCTCTCAGTTGTGCAGTCCCCCTTCAATGGTTGGGAAGATCCAATCTTCAATGTTACCCTCTTCGTCTTCGTCTTCTAAAGCATTGATTTCATGAGGAGAAATCTTGATGGGTGTCTTTTCAATTTTGGAGCGACGCATAGCCTTTTGCCCCGCAGCCGTAAATCCCAACTCAAACTTGTCTGTCTTATGGGGAAAGTCAGGTAACTGTCCCCATGCCGTGCTCTTTCCCTCCTTCATTGCAGCCTTTGCGTCTTTCAGAGATGCCATCCTGGCCACCTGCTTGGGTACCTCAGCTACTGCCTTTGCTACTGCAACCTCGGGAGAAACTTCCTCGAAGTGTTGGAATGGTGTTTCGATGAATTCGCCATCCACTTCCACATACCGAAAGGAATTCAGATGACTGATCATGTACTCCTCCTCACCGTGTACGGTTATGATTTTACCCTTAACAGGGTATTTCAGCATCTGATGTAGGGAGGAAGTGACTGCCCCAGCATTATGAATCCACTACCTTCCTAGTAAGCAAGAGTATGATGGGCGGATGTCCATCACATAGAATGTGGAGTGGAACACTTCAGTTCCTACCTTGATGGGAATGTCGACCTCCCCGTGCACCATCCTTTTAGACCCGTCAAAGGCCCTGACAATGATATTACTTGGTTTCAGCTCCAAGCCTTCACAATCCAACCGGTCCAGAGCTTTCTTAGGCAGCACATTTAGAGAAGAACCAGTATCGACCAAGACATGGGCGAGAGTGGTTCCTCGGCATTCAACTGACACATGCAGTGCGTCATTGTGCTTTCTTTCCTTCGGAGTCAGGTCAGCATCAGAGAAACCCAGGCCGTTGTCGACGGTAAGGCTGGCTACACAATCCTGGAATTGATCGGCTGAGGTTTCTTGGGGCATATGGGCTGTCTTCAAAAACCTTATCAAGGCTTTGGCATGAGCCTCCGAACAAAGCAGTAGGGCCAACATGGAGATCTTTGAGGGGGTTTGCCCCAGTTGCTCCACCACATCATAATCACTCTTCTTAATTATTTTCAGAATCTCCTCCATTTCTTTTTTAGAGGTTTCGGGGATGACCAATGGCTGAGCCCTCGTCCTGATGAGCTCTTCTTGGATCCCTTTCCCTTTATCAGCAGTAGCAGAAGGGACAACCACAGGAGTAACAACTTCTTCAATCATTGGAGTTCTTGTAGATAGTTTTACCGGTGCAGGAGTAACCTTGGGAGCAGCTGAGGGTCCAAAGATTGCCTTTGGAGGGGCAATCTCTGGAGAGAAAATTCTTCCACTTCGGGTAATTTTGCTCGTACCGACAATGTTTCCAATGTCGGCAGTTTCTTCGTCAGAGCTCTCTTCAGTTATCTCAATTTGTTTAACACCGTGGTAGTAGATTTCTCCATCATAATTCCATGGTATTGATTTGTCAGATTTGTATGGGACGGGCCCAGGCATGGTTATCTTCAATGGTACAGTTTTCGGAGCGGATGTAATCTTAACAGGTCTTTTGGGGACCTTGGAAATATTGGTGGAAATGGTTATTATTGAAACTTCATTGATAGGAGTTGGAGTAACAGGAGTCTTTTCGAAAAGAATTTGTTGGTTGTCCATTAGGCGTTGGATGCCTATCTTCAGCAATGGACAGTCGGTTGGTAGGGAGGAACAAAGGTAGCAGTCTTCTTTACAACCTGGGAAAATCCCAACTTTTAACAGATTCAACTTGATTGTCAGTAATGGGGTTATCAGATCATCAACAGCAGAAACAAACAGATCCTCTTCCACAACATGGACGTTGTGATCATGATTTGGCATTGGAGCGGAGATTACATTCGGCTTCTCAGGGGCGTTGAACTCAACCTCTTTAGCATCTATCAAATCTTGAATTTTATTCTTAAGCGCCCAACAATCGTTGGTGTCATGCCCGGCGCTGTCAGAATGATAGGCACATTTTGCGTTGGGATGATAATGTGGGGAAGTGGTATTCACATTCTTTGGTGCCTCTCTAATATTGGTGAGATTTAGCTTCAACAAATGGGGAAGAACTTGTGCAGGCTTCATGTCGATGCGGGTGAACTGTCGTTGTGGCCGTTCTACCCGTTGCTGATTAGGTCTGGACTGATGATTACAAGGCTGATCATTTGACGAATTTTGAATCATCACGGCCCCCATAGTCAGTCGACGCTCAGTTCTTCCCAATCCTTTCTGAGAGTATACAACAACTGCTTCCTTCTTTGCTGGGAACGGTTTTTTAACAGCTGTGGACGCAGAGGCATCCCTTTGAATCTTCCCACTCTTAATACCAGCTTCCACCCGTTCGCCAGTCAGAATTAGTTCAGTAAACCCTGCAGAAGAGCTCCCGATCAAATGGTTGAAGAAAGGGCCAGATAGGGTCCCCAAGAACATATCAACTAGTTCCCTATCTGAAAGTGGTGGTTGCACCCTACCAGCCAAGTCGCGCCATTTCTGGGCGTATTCTTTGAACCCTTCATTTGAGGCCATCCCAACACTTATTAGCTCAGTACGGGTTGGCGCCAAGTCGGCGTTGTATTGATACTGGCGATAGAAGGCAGCTGCCAAGTCTTCCCAGTTATGCACTTCTGACCTCTCAAGCTGGTAAAACCAATCTAGCTGAGTACCGGGCAAGCTGTCCTGGAAGAAGTGTACCCAAAGATTTTTATCGGATGAATGAGGTTGAATTTTTCTGACATACGACCTTAGGTGCATCTTTGGGCAAGACAGACCATCATATGTGGCGAAAGTTGGCACCTTGAACTTGGGAGGGATAACAATCCCAGCAATCAATCCCAATTCTTCGAAATCTAGCCCGAGAACCCGTTGCAATTCCATGGCTGCCAGTCTATCCTCCAGGTTTTTATATCTGTCGTCCGCTGGTGGGTATTGCTGCTCTGAATAATCTTCATCTTCCTCAACCTCTTCCTCTTCAGCCTCAGACTCAGAAGGTAGTGCAACTCCTTTTCCTTTGCCGGTCCCCTCGTCAGATGTGGAGGGGAATTCAAGAACTCTCCTAGCTTCATTCTCAAATCTTCTTCCCAGTGTAGCTACCCCAACTCTTTTCTTTTTCTTTTTTCCTTTTTCTTGCTCTTTATTCCCTAACAGTGCTTTAAGATCCTCCTGACCCTTTGCCAAGGTCATAAGGAGCTGTTGAAACTGCGAGTTTTGTCCCTGCAGATCTTTGACCGTCTGCTCAATATCCATCTTACTGAAATAAACAGCAGAAAGATAAGGAAACCTGGTGTGAAGACCTGTTTATGCATATGATAAATGATATGTTTATTCATGTAATGCATTCAAGGATTTAGAAATTCAAAATTGTTGCAGACAAAAATAACACTAGTCATATTAAGAAGAAATTTTGTCAGTACATAAATGCCCCATGGGCCAAATATTACAAAAACTTCTTAAGGTAAAAAGACGTTGCGCATCCTCTTTGGTGCGATGTAAGTGTTGAGGGTCTCCTCTTCGTGAAGTCGGCGGGTAAGCTCCAAAACCTTCTTCTCACTGGCGTAGAAGCTGGCTTCAAAAGTATCCCTTTCTTCCTTGAGTTGGATCCAACTCTTCTGCATTTCCTCCCATGATGTTGGCATGTCAGGATGTAGGATGGTGTATGGAACCTCTCCTTCCTTAACATGCTCTTTGATCAAAGGGAGAATATGAGGGTAAGGCATCATAAGACTCTGGGCGCGTGTTCGTACCCACTTGAGGTAAGGCTCAAGAGGGATGGAGTTCTTGTGTCCCAGTGTCTTGCTATCTACCTTGTTAGGCATACTCCAAGCTCTTATGAATCTTTGGCGAAGTCCTTGCACATTGTTGTCGAAGTCAAAAACTAGGTCAGGAATCAGCATGTCATGAGGGCCATCCCTCCGTGCATATCCAAATTGTCTCAAAGCTAGACATGGGTTGT
Source organism: Vicia faba (assembly GCA_948472305.1). Classification (NCBI taxonomy): domain Eukaryota; kingdom Viridiplantae; phylum Streptophyta; class Magnoliopsida; order Fabales; family Fabaceae; genus Vicia; species Vicia faba. Next base: position 69,271,922 of record OX451741.1, on the reverse strand, counting down.
AGGTAATGTCTCCCCTAATGCCAAGTAATGGAACATTAGGGAACTCACCACAACGATCGATGATGATGACATTTTCTCTAGACCGAGAACACTAATGTACATCAGAATGTGTGAGGGTCATCAACCGTTGTGACCACCTTGAACCCTGCTCGTTCTTCAAAACTGATTGTGGAAGGTGAGAAATAAACCACCTTGAAAGGAGAGGAGTACAGCACATGAGAACACCTCTCTTCCTCATTGTTCGTGTGTAAAATGAGTGGAGGATGCCCCCAAGCAATGTAGGTATGGGATTCTTGGACGTGAAAATCTTGACAGCATTCACATCTATAAGTTGGTCAGGATTTGGGAACAAGACCAACCCATAAATGAGGAGCGCCACAATCTCTTCAAAGGCTTGCAGATCCAAAGAATTCCAACACTCTTGTGCCTTCTCAAACAAGAATTTTTCCAAGAAGCCTTTGACACCACTTCTAGTTTCCCAATGCCCCTTGATGTCAGATGGTTTCAAGTGTAGTGCTTGAGCAACATCTTCAGGCTTTGGTTCTTTTTCCGTACCGTTGTAGGGTAGTTGATTAAGAATAAGAATTCTCAGGAGTTAAGAAAATTCCTCCAAAGTAGGCACCAATTGGTAGTCGGGGAATGTGAAACAGTGGTGAAGGGGGTCAAAGAACTGGAACAGCACTTTCACTATGTCTTCTTCAATGCTGGTGTTGACTAGGTTGAGAAGTCTACCATGTCTTTCACTGAAGGGAGAACTTTCTGGAATTCTGGATGTAAGCTCCTTGAGTTGAGGAGGGATTCTCACAAGGTTAACTTGGATAGTTTTCCTGCGAAGAGTTTCCATGACCTACAAAACAAGAACAAAGATGAAGATCCAAACCCTTGAAATGGTTAGTGGATGCATATGATGCTTTATGATGTTCATGATGTATGCATAAACACATGTACAAGCAATTCACACAGAACCCTAGTTTCAGGCTTGCATGAGGTTTCATAGGTAAGTACCCTCTTGAGTGTAGTTGGCTTAAAAACCTGTCCTATAAATAGTAACCGGGTTCTAAGGAGCTCAATATCATTGGATTGTTTTCCATGTTCATTGTTTTGGTTTAGCCACTTAACTAGCGACCAAAATATTCCAAGAAAACAACCCTTAATGAGTGTAGTATCGAGTATCTACCAACTTCGGACTGCACCAAAGTCGGTCATCTCACTACCCCTAATAAAAGGCCAAGATGGTCAAGTAAGGTTCTAGGTCATTAGTGCTTAGTGACATCACTCAGCGGCCCCATATTCTCCTTGATTGAACTCAAGGGTTACCGGTACTCACAAATATATCGCACTAATATAGCTATTGCTTCAACCATGTCGCTATACCCCGCACAGTTTCCACAACGTATTGCTATCTATGAATGTTTCCCCAATCTGGGTGGAGGATTTCAAGCCCAAACAAGAGAACCAAAATGTAAAGCAATCAAAGCAAACAATTAGTCATGCAAAAGGTGATCTAATCCCTAAGGTTACTCCACTTTTTAGAAGTGTCCCCAGCAGAGTCGCCAGTTCTGTGATACGGTGGGAGAACTGACTTGGGATTTTGCGTTTGTTTTCGCAAATGTTTCGGTTTAGCAAGAGTCGCCACCGACTTTTTATTTTATCCTAAGGAAAGGTCAAAAAGCACAGGAAAGACCTTTGAGATGTTTTCTTGGGTTTGGGGAGTAGATTATAGAAAGGGGAGGTATTAGCACCCTTTCTATCCATGGTTATCCATGGGCTCATAGTTACTTGCTTAGATCACTTGCTTTGCATTTTCAATTGTTTGAAATGGTGCTTTGTGTGTGGTTTTGAAAGATGTTTTGAAAAGAGGCCATTGTTGTGGAAACCTTTGTAATGATTCTTGTTTGAATATATACAAAGGTGTTTTTGTCTTTTGAAATTTTTTCAATGTTTTGAAAGTTGTGTTGTGAGGTGTGTTTTTGAAAAGTAGCAAGGATGTTTTCTTTGCAAGTTTGATCAAGTAACTAAGAGCTATCTACTCTAAATTTCTCAAAGATCTTTCTCATGTTTTGAGCCTTTTAACAGTGTTGTTTCACCATTGTATTTGGTGAACAACCTTGTGTTAGGATGTTAACGGGACGGGCGCGGGTCATCGTATAGACCATGATAGCAATTTTTCAAAGTATCTTAGCATTTTTTGAGGGACTAAGATCATTTTTGTAAGGCAACTTTGGATAGCATCATCGAGGGACTATGATCTTTTGATTTTGTTTGTTTTACCAAGATACTTTGCATGCGTAACATGGCCCATTTTTGAAGGCAACAAGTGGATGTAACCCTAGGGGTGTTTGTGTGCAATTGTGTTTTACTGCATACAAGAGTTTATCTTTGAATTAGGATTTTCTATTTCATTGATTTTATCTTGCCATACACATCCTAATTACTAGCATTTATATTTAAAAGCGATAAAAAGAAAAAATATAAAATCCTACGCTATTACAGCAATTAGGGGGGTGGGGATACATATTTGTACATGGGGTGGTTCAATGAGAAAAATAGATAAGAAAAGAAAATAACAAAGGCAAGATAGAGAGAAAGAGAGAGAGAGAGCCAGCGCGCTGCTGAGAGGTCATCAGAAGTTCTGACTCAGGTCTGCTGCCAGATTATCAACCTTTTGGTTAAACTGTATGAGTCAGAACTTCTGACTCTGGCACCTGCAAAACAGAAACCTGTTAGTGGGAAGATCAGAAGTTCTGACTCCCATGCACTGCAAGATAAAGTTTGTTAGTGGGGAAATCAGAAGTTCTGATCCTGCTGGAAATACAATAATCTTCAGAAGTTCTGATATTATTGACAGCAAAACCAGGCTTCAGATGTGCTAACGTCAAAGTCAGCACTTGGCTTCTCCCTGTGCTAGTCATAATACCTGCAATTTTGTTATTTTTCCATAGAACAGAAAACATGTTTGGGACAACTTCAGCAAATGTCAAAGTGTTTCAGGAGACAGAACCAACAAGGTCACAGGCAGGTTCTACACTGATTTACTTCCTACTCAAACATTCTGAGGTATGAAAATCCTCAGAACGCAAACAGCAACAACATGATATTTACATTATGTTTACTGAGCATGCAAAACTGATGATGCTTAGCAGCGTGATGAAGGTCAGCAGGTGCTTACCTGGCTGTTAGAAAAGTCTGTGAGTGAGAGCTAGCTTTTAGCTCTGATGGTGTTCTGGACAGGTTCCTTTTTTAAAGGGGTAGATGAAGGTGTATGTGTATGTATGGTCAGAGGCTGAAAGGGTGTTCTTTAATCACAAAGAAAGCTGGGTATTGATGAAGTTTGGAGGTAGGAAGTTCAAAGTTATGAAACACTGGGGATTTTGGCAGAGTTTCACAAGGTTTCCTTCACCAGAGTTTTCTGTTTCTTCTAAATTTTTCTGGCTGTTTTTTCACGTCCCCCTTGTGATGGACAATGGTGCTCTATTTATAGGCAAAGCTCTTGTGGATTCTTGAACGTTAAAGGTGCCAATAGAGGTTAAATTGTTTTTTTTTGAAATAAGTTCATGGAAAGTTGTGATAATGGACAGCTTTTCAGCCTAGGCTGGAACAGCAGGCAAGGATTGAGGAGAAGCGACCTCTATAGGTGGAAGGTGGCGCATAGACCCATGCATAAGCCTGCATAAAGGTGTTTACCAAGCCACACGTGAAGAGACCCCTTGGATGAATGTTCAGGAGTGGTTGGGAGCATTAATGAGCATTAAATGGTGATGAGACTTATCAACACCAAAATTCTTGTAATAGGAGAAAAACCTGAACCAGCAGTCCTGCTTTACCAAAAATAACATAAACCAAGCTCTGATCTTGGCCTCTTGCTGTCTCAGCAAATTCTGGGGATTCTCCTGACTTTCTAACACGTTCCTTGGATTTGCTTCTGGAAATCCTGGACTTAGAGATTCTGTGTAGGTGTAACACCCACTCTTCTGACCCTTTCATCTTCTGATTCCAGCATGTTCTGAAGGAGCCTTCAGACTTCTTTACTTCCTTTGCATTCCTCTAGCAAACTCTGGCTGATCTTGCATAACTGCTGAAAGAGCCATGTTCTGTTTGAGGCTTACGCGTTGAACCACGTTTGCAACCTTTAATCGAGTTGATGTAGCTGCTGAAGAGCCAACTTCTGACTGTGTTGAGCCAAGCTTGCAACCTCTGACCGTTTCTGTCTGGAGACTGGTTCAGAAGTTCTGAAGTGCTATTTTCTTCTTAAACACCCATTTTTAGAAAAAAAATTCCAAATGTTTAGAATTTAATTTTTTCAAGGTAAAAGTTTTGCCTTTAGAGCTTGTGTGATCATTTTGCTTTTGTAAATGGTTTGCTTGGGAAGAAATGATAATTCAGGACTTGGATTTGTTTCAGGGAGACTCTGAGAATCCAGGATGATTTCCTGAAGAGTGAGAGGGCAAATTTTGGGGTACAACAGTAGGGATATCTTAGCAAAGATCCTCAATTTAAAAGTCATCATAAAGATCATAGTCCCTTAATGTCCCTCGAGTTGCATATGAGAAATGATCTTGTCCCTCGATGTTGCCTATATAATGACAGTCCCTTCGAATTGCTAAGGCATCTCTACATGTTGCCTTCGATGACCATAAACATCCCTTTCGATAGTCCCTGAACATCTAACGATAGGGCTACCTACACACTAATAGTAGGATAGCACTGTCTAAAGGAAAGGAGGAAAAGAACACCCTTTTTCGAGTAGGTATACAGTTCTTAAGTACTTGCTCAAATCTAATTTCCTTTTACATTTACACACTTTCGAAAATATTTTCAAAAACGCTTATCGCACTCTTGAGGACTGGTACAAGAGTTATCATAAAGCAAACAAAACCTTTCAAAACACACAAACACGAAAACAATTTTTAAAAATGAGCAAGTACCTAAGAGCCCGTGGAAAACCACAGATGGAAAGGGTTCTAACACCTTCCCTTTCCATAATCTACCCCCATTACTCGGAGAATCTCAAAAAAGGTATTTTTTTGTTCTTTTCACCCTTTCCTTTGTTGGATAAAAGAAAAGTCGATGGTGACTCTTGCTTACCGCGACATTTGCGAATAAAAAATGCAAACCAGTATTAACAATCGACTCAGCCACCGTATCACAGAACTGGCGACTCTGCAGAGGATGCTAATAAATTAGGGTTTACCTTAGGGTCTATTTCATTTCTAATTTGTTTTCTTTGTTTGTTTTGATTGCTTTATTTTTAAGGGTACTGTTTAGGTTACTATAGATCCTACACTCGGATCTGGGGATACCTTTTAGGTAAGTAGCAATAGATCGTGGAAACTGTGCGGGATATACCGACACGGTTGAAGCGATGGCTATGTTGATGCAACACTTTGGTTGGTACCGGTAGCCCTTGAGTTAATCAAGGAGAATATGGGGCCGCTGCATGGTGTCATGAAGCGTCAACTAACTTTAGAACCTTAATTGAACAACTTGTCTATTAGGACGTAGTGAGATAGCCGTCTTTGTTGTATTCCCAAAGTCGGTTGATACTCGATGCTACACTCATTGAGATTTGACTCCCTAGTTTTGTTTGGTGACAAGTCAGTTGTCTATCAGAGTGAAACTTGTGGGAAAGATCAGTGATATTAAGATCCCTTAGAACCCGATTAATATTTATAGGACAAGTTGAACCAATCAAAACTTCAAGAGGGTATTACCTTAAAACCCATGTAAGCCTTAAACCTAAGATCTTTGTTTGATTTGCTTGTGCTTTCTATATATGTGATTTCTTAGCATAATCCTGACATCATAACATGGCATATCATACTAACCATTTCAAGGATTTTTTAAGGCTTATCTTTGTCTTGTTTTGTAGGACATGATATCCGCTCGCAGGAACACTATCCAAGTCAACCTTGTGAAAGTACCTCCTCAACTTAAGGAATTAGCATCAAGGATTCATGAAAGCTCTCCCTTCACTGAAAAACATGGTCGACTTCTCAACTTGGTCACTTCAAACCCTGATGAAGAAATGTTAAAGGTGCTCTTTCAGTTCTTTGACCCATTACATCACTGCTTCACTTTTCCCGATTACCAGTTAATGCCTACTATGGAGGAGTTTTCTCAGTTATCAGGGTTACCTATCCTTAATAAGTTACCATTCAACGGTATGGAAAGAGACCTAAAACCCTAAGAGATTGCTCAAGCTTTGTCTTTACAACGGTCTGATGTAGTGGAAAATTGGGAAACCAGAAGAGGTGTCCAAGGATTTCTAGCTAAGTTTTTATTTGAGAAAGATCACCGTTTTTAGGATAGCCTGATGTTGTACCCCAAAATTTTCCCTCTCATTTATCAAGTTTATTTTCTCACAAGATCTCCTTTGGTTCAAGACTGCACAAGGGTTGATCAGCTCAAGACACCTCCTTAAGCACTGATGACTGGAATTAGGGTTTGAGATTGCACAAAGATAATTGAAATTTTAATGCCTCATTTGACTTTCATGGATCATTATAGACCCTCAAGATTTCTCATGTCAAGTTTCAAGTCTTGGATCACATCTTTGCTCAGTCAATTGATCAGTTGACCTAAAAATCAGCTGTATTGGGGAAAAAGTCAACTATGGTCAATTTACAGTCAAACTTCATAATTTTTTATCCATATCAACATTATGAACTCCTATATTTCATTTGATCAAGTTTGGACCACAATTCCTCAAGAAATTTGATCAGATCATCAAAAGGGCAAAATGGTCAAAATTAGGGTTTTGACTGAGAAAAAGCAATTTCTGATTTTTGACCTAGCAAATGGTTGATTGTTTGGAAACATTATCTTAAGGATTAAATTGCATCATTTTGACCTAATGGCATTACTCAAAACATCCCTCAAGATCAATTGATTGATAGTTGATTTTCAGTCAACTGATCAAAAGTCAACTTTACACTGAAAAGTCAAACTTTGACTTTTTGTTCAAAATCAAGTGTCAAAGATCACAATTTATAAAAACATGTCAATTAATGAAACTTGTTCATCAAGAAATAAAAAGTCAAGATTTCATTTTGAAAAGTCAAAGTTTCCAAACTTAGAAATTTTCTAAGTGTTGAAAACTTCATATTTTTTCACAACTTTGAGCCAATTTTTCACCATGGTGCAAGATGATTCAAAGGAAACTTTCAACATGAAAGTTGTAGATCTCAATGAGATATAAAACATTTATTTACACCACTTCTCCTAGAAATTCATGTATTTCAAGTTATTATTTTGTGAATACATGTTCATGAAACTTGGAAACTTTATGAAATTTTGCCCTAGTTTAGGCAGGATTTTGACCTAACTTCATGGCAATTTTGAACATAGTTCCAAGGGGAATTTTCAAAAGTGATTAAAAGAGAGGTTGTAGATCATATTACAAGATTTCTAAAATGTCCAATAACTCCTTGAGATCATGTTTGAGCAAGGAGAATTGAAGGCATGAAGTTGGCATTTCATTCTTGAATTATAGGTCAATTTCATGATGAACAAGAATTCAAATCCATGCTAGGATGCACAATCTTTGCTTTGCAGGCCTCAAACTTGTTTGGCACTCCATAATTAATCTTTTGTACAACTGTTAGAGGCTTTAATCTAAGCATTCAATGCATTGCCCATGCTTAATGCCATTTTAGGAAGAAAGTGCACATTGCCATTTTGGAAAAGTAGCTTTTGTGCACAAAACCAGTTATTGAGCTTTGCACTTGTTTTCTTCTGATCACACAACCTATAACCCAAAAGAAACTTGTCTAAAGCCTCTAACAAGCCATCTCATGCTTGTACTTTTCCTTGAAACTATGTTCTCACTGTTCTTCAAAATCAAGTAACATAGCCATAAGTCTATATCTTGTGATTCTGACCCTCTCAATCCGGAGAACCTTTTCCTTACTTATGCACAAGTTATTTGCATCAAAACACATGAACAAACAAGCTCCAAAACACATAAAAACTCATAAATGCATCTCAAACCACCATTGTTGCATATTCTGACCAAGAACTTCAAACTTCCATTTCACTCGTGCGTTTCTTGGCCTTTTGCTTCCAAAAGCTTCCAAACATCATACATAAGCCATCCATATCCCTGTTACACGACTGTAACACCATCTTCACCCATTTCCAAACTCAAAAATAGAGCACTGCAAGTGGACTTCTCCATAACTCCTCAGCCACTTTCAGCTCAAGCCAAGCATCACATTAGCTTCCTGGGAACTTGAGGAAGCTAACCCAATCACTAGAACTCATCAAAAGCTGCTCAAACTCAAAACACGATACCCTCTTGCAAGGTGAGTTTTTTGACTTTTGAACTATTCATATAGGCATTGTTAGGCTTCCATTTTCAAAGATAAAATGTAGACCTCATTGCCACGAAGCTGTACATATCCATAGTTTGCATTTATATGGTTTGAGCTTAGAGAATTTTAGAGTTGAAGTTTCTGGAATTTTTTAGGTTTCAGATTAGGGCCAATAAAATTCATGTTTGTCTTTTATCTATAGTTTTAATGCTTTACATTTCTGAAATCGTGAGGAAATTTTCCACGAGTTTCATGTTTATATTTTTGGAAATGGTAGAGGAATGAGCAAGTTATAGATCCTTTGGCTGGAGGTTAAAGATGAAGCACAGTCATGGCAAGTTTTATGTTATGTATTTGTTTTTGTGCCAATGTTAATAGATGTATAGCCACCCCAGTGGTAAGACAGCGCGCTGGTAACCAAGAGGGCATGGGTTCAACATCCAACGCGCTGCCTTTTGTTCTTTTTCACACTTTTACACTTTTTTTTGGTTTCTTTGTTTGCAGCGCCTGGGCCCCAGCATTGGGCTTTCTTTTTTTGCTAACCTTCTAACCCCTGACCCTGTTTCAGCACCCCCTGGTCATTTATTTCTTATTTTATTTTATTTTTATTTTTTTAGCTTATTTCACTTTCTTTTATAATCTTTATTATTATTATTATTATTATTATTATTATTATTATTATTATTATTATTATTATTATTATTATTATTATTATTATTATTATTATTATTATTATTATTATTATTATTATTATTATTTTTATTATTATTAATAAAAAATACAAAAATATTTCATTATTTTTACACTTATTTAGTTTATTTGATTTTATAAAACAAAAAGAACAAAAAATATTTTCTTAACCATTTAATTTCTTTTTTTTAATAAATAATAATTAGATTTAGGTTTTTTATCTCTTAATTAAAATAAATTTAGAACTTAGGTTTTCTTTTAATTAATTAATTTTCATATTATTATTATTAATTAAAAACCTTTTCATAAAAAAAAACATAAAAACTTTTTTAACTTAATTTCTTTCTTAATTAATTTAGGTTTAAATTTTGTTAATTTTTTAAATTAATCCTTTTCTAAATTAGGTCAAGACTAAACCTCTTTCATAAAAAAACCAAACAAAAATCATTTCTTTTTTCATTTACATTTGTACATTGTTATTTATTCAATTCTTGTATATTATTCAATATGGTTGTAATAGTTAATTAGGTTTAATTTTCTTGCAAAATCCCCATTTGTAAATTTGTATACCCCCTCCCCTAATGATGTAATAGCTTAGTATTTTTATTTTCTGCAATTTAATGTTTTATATATAAATGCTAGTAAATTAGGGTTTGTATGGAAAGATTAAAATCAACAAGTTAGCAAACCCTAATACAAGATAAATCAAGCACGAAAAAGACACACTTGCACACTTACACCCTTATGGTAAATCCACTTATTGCCTTAAGAAATAAATGGCCATGATACGCATGTAAGATGTCTTAGCAAAAACAAACAAAATACAAGATCATAGTCCCTCGATGATGCTACAAATGTTGCCTTATAAACGATCTTAGTCCCTCAAGGGAAATGCTAAGATATCTTACAACATTGCTATTCATGACTATACGATGACCCTTGCCCGTCCCTTTTACATCCAAAGATAGGGTTACTTACCAATCCATGGTAAAATAACAATGTCAAAGGAAAGAGGAAATAAACAAGAAAGACTTTTGAGTAGGTAGAACGTTCCTAGTTGCTTGCTCATTTTCAAACCAAAAACATCCTTTTTATTTTCAAAACAAACACCAAACACTTTCAAAAACATCTTTCAAACTTGAAAACATTTTCAAAAAGATCAACACTTTGTATACATTCTTACGAACGAGAATCATTACAAAGTTTTCCTAAACAATGGCGCCTTTTTCAGAATACTTTCAAAAACCACACAAAGCACATTTTCAAACAAAAGCAAGTGATCTAGCAAGCAACTAAGAGCCCGTGGATAACTACGGATGAAAAGGGTGCTAATACCTTCCCTTTTCATAATCTACCCCCCGAACTCAAGAAAAAATCTCAAAGATCTTTCCTGTTCTTTTCAACCTTTCCTTTTGGATAAAAGAAAAGTCGATGATGACTCTTGCTAACCGCAACATTTGTGATACAATGCAAAACAACCAAGTCGGTTCTCCCACCGTGTTACAGAACTGGCGACTCTGCTAGGGATATTTTAAAAGTGGGGTTACCTTAGGGCTAGATCATATTTACTTTCTTTCATTGTTTAATTTATTTGCTTTACATTATGGTTCCTTGTTTGGGTTTTCTTTGATCCTCCACCCGAATCTGGGATATCTTGTTAGGTAAGTAGCAATAGATTGTGGAAACTGTATGACATAGACCGATATGGTTGAAACAATGGCTACGTTAGTGTGACGTATTTGTGGGTACCGGTATCCCTTGTGTTGAATCGAGGAGAATACGGGGCCGCTGAGTGGCGTCATGAAGCACTAACTGACTTTAGAACCTTAATTGAACAAACTTAGCCAATTAGGACGTAGTGAGATAACCAGTTTCGGTGGAAAGCTGAAAATTGGTTGATACTCGATACTACACTCATTGAGACTAGACTTTTGGGATATCTCGGCCGCAAGAAAAGATTTATTATGCTGGGACAATGCCTAAAAGAAAGGTCAGTGATATTGAGATCCCTTAGAACCCGGTTACTATTAACTAGGACAAGTTTGAGCCAACTAAACTTCAAAAGGGTACTTACCTACAAACTCCATGCAAGCCTAAGCCTAAGGACTTGTTTTTGCCTTGTGTGTATATGCTTACTTGTACATAACATCATGAACATCATAATATCATACGCAATCTCACTAACCATTTCAAGGATTTAGGAATTTATCTTTGTTTTTGTTTTGTAGGCCATGAACTCCGTCCGAAGAAACACCATCCGAATCAGCTTCGTGAAAGCACACCCTAAGCTCCAAGAGTTAGCATCAAGGGTACCCTGAGATTCTCCTTTTACCAAGAAATATGGACGACTCCTCAGTTTGGATACCTTTAATTTCCAAGAAGAAATGATGTGTGTGCTCTTCCAATTCTTTGATCCCATACATCATTGCTTCACCTTTCCTGACTATCAGTTGGTACCTACACTAGAAGAGTTCTATCTACTATTAGGAGTGCCCGTGCTTGATCAGATATCGTTCACCGGGCTGGAAGGGATCCCGAAACCTGAGGTCATGACCGAAGCTCTACATCTGAAGAGAGCCGACATCATAGCAAATTGGGAGACTAGAAGCGGAGTCAAAAGGTTCCTAGCCAAATTTCTATTAGAGAAAGCTCGTTCCTTCTGGGAAGCTATGGATTTTCAAGCCTTTGAAGATGTCCTGGCCCTTCTCATCTATGGTCTGGTTCTTTTCCCCAACTCGGACCAATTCATAGATGTAAATGCCATCAAAGTATTCCTCTCCTGTAATCCTATACCTACCATGTTGGGAGACATCCTACATTGCATCCATACCTGCACCATGAGGAAAAAAGGTACCCTTTTGTGTTGTATTCCCCTACTCGCCAAGTGGTTCATTTCACACCTACCTAGATCAATATTGAAGAACGAGCAAATATTGACATGGTCTCAAAGGATAATGTCCCTCACCCACTCTAATATTCAGTGATGTTCAAAATCCTTGGATGATACTGCAATCATTAACCGTTATGGGGAATTCCCAAATGTCCCTCTACTTGGTGTTAGGGGAGTGTGATACGGTGGGAGAATTAACTTGAGGGTTTTGCGTTTTATCAGAAATGTTGCGGTTAGCAAGAGTCGCCATCGACTTTTCTTTTATCCAAAAAAGGAAAGGTGAAAAAGCATAGGAAAGACCTTTGAGATTGTTTCTTAAGTTCGGGGGGTAGATTATGAAAAGGGAAGGTATTAGCATCCTTTTCATCCATGGTTTTCCATGGGCTCTTAGTTACTTTCTAGATCACTTGCTTTTTGTTTTGAAATTGTGCTTTGTGTGGTTTTGAAAGTATTTTGTAAAAGAGGCCATTGTTTAGGCAATCTTTGTAATGATTCTCGTTCGTAAGAATGTATACAAAGATGTTTGTCTTTTTTGAAAATGTTTTCCAATCTTTGTAAGATGTTTGGAAATGTGTGTGTTTTGTTTTGAAAATAGCAAGGATAGTTGTTTTGAAATGAAGCAAGCAACTAGAAGTAATCTACCTACTCAAAATGTCTTTCTTGTTCATTTTCTTTTCCTTTGATATTTTTGTCTTACCATTGATTTGGTAAGCAACCTTATCTTTGGATGTAAACGGGACGGGCGTAGGTCATCGTATAACCATGATTAGAAATGTTGCAAAGTATCTTGGCATTTTTTGAGGGACTGAGATCACTTTGTAAGGCAACTTTGAATAGCGTCATCGAGGGACTATGATCTTATACTTGTTTTTTTTTGCCAAGATACTTCGCATGCGTAATATGGCCATTTTTATATAAGGCAACCAAGTGGAGAAACCCTAAGGGTGCTTGTGTGCAAGTGTGTTATTTTCATGCTTGATTTTGTCTTGGATTAGGGGTTTCTATTTGATCTGTTTTTATCTTGCCATTCAAACCCTAATTACGAGCATGGTATATAAAAGCGGTAAATTGCGTAATTTAAAGATTACTATGCTATTACAATATTTTATGGGAGGGGGGGGGGGGGGGGGGGGGGGGCTATACAAATTATGAATGGGGATTTGCAATAATGTAAATCTAATTAAGCTATTACAACCAAATCGAATTTGTACAAGTATTTGAATAAACAATATACAATATAATTTAAATATGCAATGTTATGTATATGCAAGAAAAAGAAATTTGCTTTGTTTTTCATATGCAAAAGAGTTTTGACCTAATCCTAATAATTTAAGAAAAGGAAATTACTTTTATAAATTGGTTAACCCTAATTTCTAATTTGTAAAAGAAGATAAAATTCTTTAAGTATTATTTTTTGTGTATTTTTTGTCTTAAAATAATAAATAATATTTATGAAAATATTTATCCTTTTTATATGTCAAAATAAATATTTACAAGTATGAAGAAAAAGGAATAAAAATATATCTAAGTCTATTTTGTTTTAAAAGTTTATTTAAGAAAAATAGTTAGTATATAATTTAATAAAAAAATATTTTTCATGTGAAAATAAAATAAAATAAATCAAAATGCAATATTTATCATGTTTTATATTTTTTATGATTTTTTATGTTAAAGAAAATATATTTAATAAAATGAAAATAAAAATAAATAATAAAAGATTGGGCTAGAGGTGCTGTAAGGAGAAAGGAAGGTAAGTGTTAGAAAAAAATGAGAGGCCCAATGGAACAAAACCCAGCGCTGCAAAAAATGACAAAAATGAAGCTGAAAAATGCAAAAGGTAGCGCCAAGGTTCGAACCCATGACATATGCATTTTCAGCATGCTACCTTGCCACTGGGGTGGATGTACATCCGTTAGTTCATATGAAATAAAAAACACATAACACATAATGCCCCCTTGCCCTGTACTTCATCTTCTTCCTCAAGCTGGCCAGAACCTCTGTATCTTTCTCATTTCTCCATGAAAATGGAAACTTCAAACATGAAAATGGTAGTACTCTTTCCCCTGATTTCAACCATGTAACTCATGTAAACTAACAATCAAAGATCAAAGCGAATTTTAATGGCCCTAATTTCAACCCTAATTTTTACAGAAAATTGAACTCTAAAATTCTCTATACATAATGAACAGAAATGAAATCTATGCACATGGTTGGCTTTAGCATAATAATATTTACATTTTTTTTTCACAAATTGAGACCAATGGATGTCTGTATGAAGAGATAGAAGTTAGAGTTCTTACCTTCTTCAGTTGAGATCGTGAATGGAGTTTGAGTGAGTTTTATGAAGGCCTGAAGATTCCTTTAGCTTGTCTGAACCTCCCTGAGTGTGTTCCAATCCTTGCCTTGCTTTGAAAGTGCCTGAATCTCTTTATCCAAGTCAACCTGCAAGCTTGAAATGCAAAAATGGCATATGGAGAAGTAGGAGTTACAGTGAAGGGGTGATGGTCTGGAACACTTAGATATGAGGTAGGTTAAGTGTTTGAGTGATTAGAACTTGAAACGCACGAGTAGATTTCTGGATTGCTATGCTTGGTCTCAAACTGCAAGTTATGACAGGTTTTTGGTGATATGGAGTTTTAGAGAGTTTCTAGCCTTTAGAAATCGTGTGTTAGGTTGCAATGTGTTTGTGTATAAGTATAGAGAAGGTTTCAAGTCATCCCCATAATAGATTTTTCAATTGTAGGCTTTTTGCTCTATTGCTTGTCCTTTAAGAAAAGTGAGGAGACAACTCTCCACATGCTTGTACAGGCCTGCTTGGAGTTGGTACAAGTCCTAGACAACTTGGTTTTGGTTTATAGTACTTGTGTGTGCAGAAAAACAGATGCAAGGCTCAAGGAATGAAAAGTTGCAAAAGTTATGCTTTTCTAAAATGGCAATGGCAACTTTGTGCCATTTATGGAATTAAAGCTTGGACAAAGACTCTTGTGCTTGGATTAAGGATTTATCAACTGTGTAAGCATTAAATTATGAAATGAGAAACAAGTTTGAGACCTGTAAATCAAGGATAAGGCAGCATAGGTTCAGATTTGAATTTTGTTCTTCATGGAATGGCTTGAAATCAAAGTGAGAAATTGCCAACTTCATCTCTTCGATTCTCCATACTCAAATATGATCTCAAGGAGTTCTTAGACATTTTGGAAAGCTTGAAATATGCTCTATAACTCATCTTTGAAATGCATTTCAAGATTTCTCTTGGAACTAGGTGAAACGTTGCCATGAAGTTAGGTCAAAAACCTGCCTAAATTAGGGCAAAATTTCACTAAGTTATTTTAGTTCATGGGCATGTATTCACAAAATTATATCTTGAGATCCAAGAATATTTAGGAGAAAATGTGTGAAGCAAAGTTGTATATTTCATGGATATATACAACTTTCATGTTGGGAACTTTCTTTGAAACATCTTGTATCATGGTGAAACATTTGGTTAAAGTTGAGAAAAAATAAGAAATTTTCTATACTTAGAAAAATTTCTAAGTTAAGAAAATTTCAAATTTCAAAACCAAATCTTCAATATTTGATTTATTGATGAACAAGTTTCACATATTGACATGTTTTTATGAATTGTGATCCTTGGCATTTGATTTTGACTAAAAAGTCAAAGTTTGACTTTTCAGTATACAGTTGACTTTTGATCAGTTGAGTGCAAATTTCATTTGTCAATCCAATGGATTTGCAGTGTTTTGAACCATGTCATTAGGTCATGATTATGAAATTGAGCCCTTGGAATCATGCTTCAAACCAATTGGTCATTTTCTAGGTCAAAAATCAGAAATTGCCCTTTCTCAGTCAAAACCCTAATTTTGATCATTTTCCTTTTGATGATTTGATCAAACTTCATGAGGAATTATGGTCCAAACTTGATCAAATGATACATATGAGTCTAAAATGTTGATGTGGATAAAAATTATGAAGTTTGACTGTAAATTGGCCATGGTTGACTTTTTCCCCAATACAGTTGATTTTTAAGTCAAATGTCCAACTGACTGATCAAAAATGTGATTCAAGGCTTGAAACTTGACATGAGTAATCTTAGGGGTCCATAATGATACTTGAAAGCCAAATGAAACATTGATAGTCCAAAAATCTTTGTGCAATCCCAAACCCTAATTTTGGGTTATCAGTGCATGATGAGATGTCTTGAGCTGGTTAAACCCTAATCTAGCCTTGAGTCAAAGAGATTTTATGAGAATAATATTGATAAATGAGAGGTCAAATTTTGGGGTACAACAACTGCCCCTGGTCAATCTTCTTAAACCTGAAGAGTTAGACTGGCGAGTCTTGCCATTCGTGACTCGAAGGTGGAAGATGATTGGACACTAGAGTGCCCATAAATTTGCACTCGATGATGTGATGATAGAAGGAATGGGCTTACAGATGCCATTTGGAGAAGTGATAGAATCTTGTCGAAGATGGGCTTGTAGATGCCATCCAAGAGTGATTGTTGAATTTGTAATTTGTAAGCTGAAAGAATAAGTATCAGAATGGTGTCCGTGTCTGGAGCGTATCTGAAAGGTTGAATCTGAATGGGTATCAGAATGGCATCCGTGTTTGGAGCGTATCCGTACTGTATCTGAAAGTTGAATCTGAATGAGTATCAGAATAGCATTCTTGTCTGGAGCATATCCGTATTGTATCTGAAAGTTGAATCTGAATGAGTATCAGAATGGCATCCGTGTCTAGAGCGTATCTGAACTGTATCTGAGAGTTGAATCTAAATGAGTATCAGAATGGAATCCGTGTCTGGAGCGTATATGAACTATATCTGAGAGTTGAATCTGAATGAGTATCAGAATGGCATCCGTGTCTGGAGCGTATCTGAACTGTATCTGAGAGTTGAATCTGAATGAGTATCAGAATGGCATCCGTGTCTAGAGCGTATCTGAACTGTATCTGAGAGTTGAATCTGAATGAGTATCAGAATGGCATCCGTGTCTGGAGCGTATCTGAATTGTATCTGATTGCATATTGTCAATGGTAATTGTTAATATTATCCCGAAAAGGGTAAAATGTTAGCTAAAATACAAAGTTATGTTTGCATGAAATGTATGATGCAATGTATTTGCTTTATCAATGTTTATGATATATGGATGCAATGTATGCGCATGTGAGCTGATTTGCTGTATTACTGTTTGATTGAGGAAAATAAATCCCTGAATGTTGCTGAGGATATGTTGAATTTTCATGTCTTGAAGTACTGATGAACTCTTGTTGAGAGAAGTAAATTCCGTTGTGAGGGTAATGCCATGTACTGCTCGTAAGATCTGCTTGGGGAATCCTGAAAAATTTAACGATTTCTACTGGGGATTAATAATTTGAAATTTTGTTCCGCTGGGGATTTAAACGACATACTGTAGGGGATCATTTATGGAATAGCCTAGAGATGTTTTCCTATTATTTCAACCTATCAGTAATTATCTTCCTCATTTTGTTTATTTGTAAACAACAATCATGTTCAAATGCATATGTTCATCAATGAATCATTGGACGTTTTTGCAAACAAAACACAAGTGTAAAGAAAAAGACAAATAGTTTTTTGCACTTTCAAAGGGATATCTTTGTATTTACTTTGAATAAGTATTTTTGTACAAAGGGAACAAACATTCCAGTAAGAGAATACTGTCGTAAAACAAGAAAATTTTGATACAAAGAAAGATAGCTATGTGTAATAATCCCATGGGGTTCCCATTCTGCTATAGCCTTCATATCTCTGAATATCTTGTTGCTTCGTCCGAAGATGATTGAATTGATTAGAAACTCTGAGTTTGTCAGTGGAAGTCAAAGGTTGTCCGTCAAATGATCCGACGGGACATAGTCATACGCTTTAATTCCCTAACTTTTTCCTGAACCGCCCTTTTGGGTTTTCAGTCCACCGGGAAACCCTTTTTTGCCTAAGTCGCCCTTTCGGGTTTTCAACTTGTCGGGTGTATAGATTTTTTTAATTTTATCCCTAATTTTTGCCCGAACCTTTTGGGTTCGCTGGGATGCCCCTTGTTTTGCCTAGGTGTGTCAACCTAGCGGGTCTCTTATGTGTAGTATCTTTTGACTATGTCCGTGTTCACAGGGTGTGGCAGGTCGTCACCATCCATGGTGGTCAAGATCATTGCCCCACCGGAGAATATGTTCTTGATTACAAATGGTCCTTCATAGGTAGGAGTCCATTTTCCCATGGGATCACTTTGTGGCAAAATGATACGTTTGATCACTAGATCCCCAACTTGATATACTTAGCGTCTGACTTTCTTGTTGAAAGCCTTGATCATCCGTTTTTGATACATCTGACCATGGAAAACAACAGTAAGTATCTTTTCATCAATTAAGTTCAGTTGATCAAGTCGAGTCTGGATCCAATCGTTTTCATTCAATCCTACATCCTTCATAATTCTCAGAGAGGGGATCTGAACCTCAATAGGAAAGACAACCTCCACGCCGTAAACCAAAGAATAGGGTGTTGCCCCGGTTGATGTGCGAGCCGTGGTACAGTACCCGTGGAGAGCGAATGGTAACATCTCATGTCAGTCTTTGTATGTGACTATCATTTTCTGTATGATCTTCTTAATGTTTTTATTTGCAGCTTCGACAGCACCATTTATCTTTAGCCGATAGGGAGAAGAATTGTGATGTTGAATCTTGAATTGCTCGCATAATGCGGTGATCATACTGTTATTGAGATTTGTACACTTGTCAGTGATGATCCTTTCCGGGATACCGTATCGACAAATAAGGTTTTGCTTGATGAAGCGGGCCATAACATTCTTGGTAACGGAGGCAAATGAGGCTGCTTCAACCCACTTTGTAAAATAATCAATGGCCACTAGGATAAAGCGGTGTCCATTGGAGGCTGTCGGCTTGATCTCTCTAATCATATCAATTCCCCACATAGCAAAGGGCCAAGGATCCGTCAAGACATTCAGAGGAACCGGAGGTACGTGCACCTTGTCAGCATAAATTTGACACTTATGACAGGTCCGAGAGTGTTGATAGCAATCTGCTTCCATGGTAGACCAATAATAGCCTGCCCGTAGGATTTTCTTCGCCATCGTATGCCCACTGGAGTGGGTGCCAAAAGTACCTTCATGTAATTCAGCCATGATCTTTTCAACTTCAACCTTATCCATGCACCGAAGCAAAATGGAGTCATGATTGCATTTGTACAGGATGCCATTACTAAGGAAGAACTTAGCAGAGAATCTCCTTAATAACTTCTTATCATTGATTGAAGCTCCTTCTGGATATTCTTGAGCCTCGAGATACCTCTTGACCTCATGAAACCAAGGCTGGTCCACTACCTCTTCAGTATTAATCTCGTGACAATATGTTGGTTCATCCATTCGTTCGATGGTGATCTGGGGAGCCTTGTTATCCCAATTAAGTTTAAACATAGATGGCATTGTAGCTAGAGCGTTTGCTAGCTGATTTTATTCTCGCGGGAAATGCTCGAAGGTAATCTTCTCAAAATGTGGTAGCAATGTCAAAACATGTTCTTTGTAAGGGATAAGGTTTGGGTGCTTAGTGTCCCATTCCCCTTTGATCTGACTGATGACCAAAGTTGAATCTCCAAACACATCTAAAGATTTGATTCCCAAGTCTATGGCAGCTCTGAGACCAAATATGCATGCTTCGTATTCCGCCATGTATTTTGTATAATTGAAGCAAAGTCTGGCAGTAAAGGGAGTATGACACCCTTCCGGAGATATGAGTACAGCGCCGATACCATTACCAAGTGCATTGGATGCCCCATCAAAGAACAGGGTCCATCGGGATCCCTGTTCAGGTCCGTCATATGGTCTGATTTCTTCACAGTTGTCTAATGTCATGATGTTTTCATCCGGGAATTCAAACTTCATGGACTGATAGTATTCTACAGCTTGTTGAGCAAGGTGATCAGCTAGCACACTGCCCTTTATAGATTTCTGGGTAGTATGCTATATGTTGTATTCTGTTAGGATCATTTTCCATCTAGCTATTCTCCCAGAGAGAGTAGGCTTCTCGAAGATGTATTTTATCAGATTCGTCTTAGATATCAGCAAGGTAGTATGAGTCAGCATATACTGTCTTAGCCAACGAGCAGCCCATGCCAGAGCGCATCAAGTTTTCTCGAGCAGTGAATATCTGGTTTCACAGTTGGTAAACTTTTTGCTCAGGTAATAAATAGCGTGCTTTTTTCAGCCAGACTCGTCATGCTGCCCCAATACACACCCTATTGAGTTTTCTAAAATAGTCAGATACATGATCAATGGTGTTCCCTCGACTGGTGGCATCAGTACAGGAGGCTCTTGTAAGTACTCTTTGATTTTGTAAAAAGCAACCTGACATTCATCATTCCATCTGACTACTTGATCTTTCTTCAATAGTTTGAAGATTGGCTCACAAGTAGCTGTTAGGTGAGATATGAATATGGAAATATAGTTCAAGCGTCCTTAGAATCCTCTGACTTCCTTCTTAGTACGAGGAGCAAACATCTCTTGTATTGCTTTAACTTTGGCAGGATCGACCTCAATACCTTTGTTACTGACGATAAAGCCTAGGAGTTTACCGGACCGCACTCCAAATGTGCACTTGCTTGGATTCAACCTCAGCTTGTACTTCTTTAGTCTCTCAAACAGTTTTTGTAAGTGATCCAAGTGCTCTTCTTCTGTTTGTGATATGGCTAACATATCGTCTACGTAGACCTCTATTTCATGATGTATCATGTCGTGAAATAAAGCTACCATGGGGCGTTGATAGGTTTCCCCAACATTCTTCAATCCGAATGGCATCACCTTGTAGCAGAATGTGCCCCACTGTGTGACAAATGTTGTTTTCTCCATGTCCTCAGGTGCCATTTTGATTTGGTTGTAACCTGAGAATCCGTTCATGAAGGAAAACACTTTGTGTTAGGCTGTATTGTCAACCAGGATATCAATATGGGGAAGTGGAAAATCATCTTTAGGGCTAGCCCTATTCAAATCTCTATAGTCCACACACATTCGTACTTTGCCGTCTTTTTTAGGTACGGGAACAATGTTGGCCACCCATTGAGGGTAGGAAGTGACAGCCAAGAATCCAGCATTGAATTGCTTCATGACCTCTGCTTTAATCTTTTCTGACATATCAGGTCTCATGCGGAAAACTTTTTGTTTTACTGGAGGATAATCTTCTCTTGTAGGAAGACGATGTCTGTATCAAGTCCTGGCATGTCTTCATATAACCAGGAAAAGATCTCAACATAATCATGCAACGACTGAATCAGACGCTCCTTGACACTGGGCTCCAGATTGGCACCCACCTTGACCTCTTTTTTATCCTCCTCGGTACCCAGATTGACTGTATCCACAGGTTCCTCGTGAGGCTGAATGGCTCTTTCCTCTTGTTGTAGTAGTCTGTCCAGTTCCCCTGGTACTTCACAATCTTCCTCACCTTCGTCTTCGGCTTGGTAGATTAGATCCTCAGAGTCACAAAATGCCATAGCAGTATCATTACCCATGGGATTCATAATGGAGAGGTACATGCATTTGTGAGTGTAGGTGTGTGTAAGGGTATAGCCATCCTTAAAAATAAAATGTAAAAGAAAAACAATGAGCACAAAAGTTTGTATGCGAAAAACGTCCATGATTCATTGAATGTCATATGAAGATGAAATAATAACCCTTACAAATGGACCATTGTGCCTCGGGCAAGACACAAGGTTTTAAGAGTGCGAATTGTTTTTCAATATTACAGGTCCAATCAAAATGTAAAGATAAATTACTGAGGGATGAAAGTTATTGGGACAAAGTCTCTGGCCTCCCAATTGCGGAGTCCTCCATTGGTAGTCGAAAAGATCTAATCCTCCAAGATGCAATCCTCTTCACCATATTCTACCGCATTGACCTCTCAGTTGCTAATCTTCAAGGGTGGTCCTCCAGCACGGGCATGACGTACAACCTTCTGAGCACTTGAAGTGAAACCTAAGCCAAACTTGTCAGATTTATATGGAATATCCGGAAGTTGCCCCCAGATGGTGCATCCACCCTCCTCTACTACTTCTTTGGCGTCCTTCAGAGATGACATCCGGAGTGGAGGTCTCGTAATCTTGGGAATCTAGGACACAGTCTTGGTTACTGCTACCTCTTGTGGGACCTCTTCGAAATGTTGAAAAGGAGTTTCAATGAACTCGCCGTCCAATTACACATGCCTGAAGGAATTGAGGTGGCTAATCATATATTATTCCTCTCTGTGGACAGTGATAATCTCTTGGACCGGATATTTCAGCATCTGGTGCAGTGTAGAGGTGACAGCGCCAGCATTACGGATCCACGACCATCCTAGCAGACATGAGTAAGAGGAACAGATGTCCATTACATAAAAGGTTGAATTGAAAGTTTGAGTCCCAACCTTTATGGGGATGTCCACCTCCCCGTGGACCATCCTTTTTGAGCCATCAAATGCCCTTACAACTATGTTACTTAGTTTTAACATCAGTCATTCGCAGTCCAGTCTGTCGAGAGCTTTCTTCGGTAGAACATTCAAAGATGAGCCGGTGTCCACCAAGACATGGGCCAAAGTTGTGCCTCTACATTCCATAAAGACATGTAATGCTTCATTGTGCTTTCTTCCCCTTGGTGTCAGATCAGCATCTGAGAAGCCTAGGCCGTTATCCGCTGTCAAACTGGCCACACAATCTTGGAATTGATCAGCAGACGTCTCTTGAGTCACATGGGCTGTCTTTAGGAACTTCACCAAGGCTTTCGCATGTGCCTCGGAACACAGTAGCAATGCCAGCATGGAGATTTTGGAGGGAGTTTGCCCCAACTGTTCAACTACGTCGTAGTCGCTCCTTTTTATTATTTTTAGGATCTCCTCCATTTCTTTCTTGGAGGTATCGAGGATAGTCAGTGATTGAGCCTTCGTCCGGACAGGCTCTTCTTGAATAATTTTTCCTCGAGTTTTAACAGCAGGAGTGTTGGTAGGAATGACAGCAGGGGTTGTATCATCTTCGTCAATAGGAGCACTTGTAGAGATGATTATCAGTACAGAAGTAACCTTTGAAGCAGCCACGTGTCCAAAAACTGCCTTTGGAGGGGCAATCTCTGGAGAAAAGATCCTACCGCTTCGGGTAATCTTACTAGTTCCAGCAATATTGCTAATGTTAGAATCTTCTTCTTCTGAGTTTATCTCTACGGCGGTCAGCCCATCTTGTTTGATGCCATGGTAGTAGATGTCCCCACCGTAATTCCACGACACAGTTTTGTCTGATTCATATGGGACTGGCCCAGGCATTGTGATTATAAGAGGAGTAGTTTTTGGAACCGATGTAATTCTAACGGGTCTTTTGAGGACCCTGGAAGAATTGGTGGAGATGGTAATGATTGAAACGTCTTCAACAGGAACAGGTGAAACATGAGTACTTTCAAACAGGATCTCTTTGTTGTCTATCAAGCGTTGAATGCCTGTTTTCAACAAAGGGCAAACAGTTGGTGAGGATAAACAGAGGTGGCAGTCTTCATTACAACCTAGGAATACACCGACTTTCAACAAGTTTATCTTAATGATTGGGAGTGGAGTTACGAGTTCATCAACTGTGGTAACAAACAAATCTTCTTCAATAGCATTGGTGTTGTGACCATGTCTGGGCATAGGAGCAGAAATGAAGTTTGGCTTCTCGGGCGCATCAAACTCAATTTCTTTTGCGTCTATAAGGTCTTGAATTTTGTTTTTCAAGGCCCAACAGTTGTTAGTGTCATGACCTGGACTTTCGGAATGATATGCGCAACGGGCATTTGGGTGATAATGAGGGGACGTTGTGTTGGGGTTTTTTGGAGCTTCTTTTAAAGTTGCCAAATTGGATTTCAGAAGATGCAGTAATACTTGGGACAGAGTCATATTGATTCTGGTGAATTGTCGGACTGGCCTTTCCACCCTCAGTTGATTACTTCTTGGTTGATTGGATGTAGGCTTTGGGATCATAACAGCCCCAACCATTGGTCGGCGTTCGGCTCTCCCTTGGTTCCTTTATGGATATACAATAGCTGCTTCTTTCTTCCCAATAAAAGGCTTCCTCACAGCTGTAGAAGAAGATGAGTCCTTCTTAATCTTTCCATTTTATGCCAGCTTCCACCCTCTCTCCGGCCAGTATTAACTCAGTAAATCCTACATATGAGCTTCCAATTAAATGGTTGAAGAAAGGGCCCGATAGAGTGGCTAAGAACATGTCCACCAATTCCCTTTCAGACAGAGGGGGTTGCACTCTCCCAGCCAGATCTCTCCACTTCTGCGCGAAGTCCTTGAAACCCTCAATGGAAGCCATAGCCATACTCTGATGTTGAGTACGGGTAGGTGCCAAATCAGCATTATATTGATATTGCTTGTAGAAAGCTGCGGCAAGATCTTCCCAATTGTGGATGTTGGCCCTTTCTAATTGGTAAAACCAGTCGAGTTGTGTTCCAGATAGACTATCTTGGAAAAAATGCACCCACAAGTCTTTATCAGCGGAGTGTGGTTGGATCTTTCTCACATATGATCGGAGGTGCATCTTAGGACATGACACTCCATCATATCTTGCGAACAAAGGCACTTTGAATTTCGGAGGAATCACAATTCCTGACACTAATCCCAATTCTTCAAAGTCTAGGCCTGGCACCTTTTGTATTTCCATAGCGCTCAAAGGCTCTTCAAGATGTCTGTACTTATCATCAGCTGGAGGATATTGTTCCTCAGAGTAGTCTTCCTCTTCTTCCTCCTCTTCAGATTCTGACGGGACCGCTGTTTCCTTTCCTTTCCCCTCTCCTTCACCGAATGTTGCTGCAAAATTCAAGGTTCTTCTAGTCTGCCCTTGAAATTTTCTCCCCATGTTTAAAACCCCAGTGACTTTCTTTGTTTTCTTTTTCCTTTCCTCAACCAGCAGAGTCTTCAACTCTTCTTGCCCCTTAGCTAGAGTCATGAGCAACTGTTGAAACTGCGTGTTCTGAGCTTGGAGATCTTTGACTGTTTGTTCGAGATCCATCTTACTGAAATAAACAGTAGAGAGATGAGGAAACTTGTTGCAAAAGACTTGTTTATGTTATGATGAATGATATGTGCATATGCAATGTTTTCAAGGATTTCAAAGATTCAAGTTCATTTTAGACAAAAAAGGAAACACATGTTATATTAATAAGATAAGGTTTGAGTACATAAATGCCCCTTGGACAAAATAATACTAAACTCTAAGATAAAAAAAGTAGTGCACATCCTTTTCGGTGCTATGTAGGCATTTAGAGTTTGCTCCTCATGAAGTAGCCTAGTGAGTTCCAAAACCTTCTTCTCGCTTGCGTAGAATTGGGCTTCGAAAGTATCTCGCTCCCCCTTGAATTGTATCCAATCTCTTTGTAGGTCTTCAAGAGATGTGGGCATGTCAGGATGTAGGATAGTGTATGGAACATCTCCCTCCATGACAGGCTCAATAATTACTGGAAGAATGGAAGGATAAGGCATCATAATACTTTCAGCACGGGTTCGTATCCACTTGAGGTAAGACTCAAGGGGGATGGAATTCTTGTGTCCCAAAGTCTTGCTATCCACCTTGTTTAGCATCCTCCAAGCTCGGATGAATATCTGGCGAAGACCTTGATCGTCGTTGTCGTAGTCGAATACCAAACCTTGAATCAGCATCTTGTACGGGCCATCCCTTCGGGCATAACCAAACTGTCTTAAAGCTAAGCATGAGTTGTAGGTGATGCCTCCCCTAATTCCAAGTAGAGGGACATTAGGGAATTCCCCACAACGGTCAACAATGATAACATTCTCTTTGGATCGGGAGCACCAATGGATATCTGAATGTTTGAGCGTCATTAACCTTTGTGACCACCTTGAATCTTGCTCGTTCTTTAAGACTAATTGGGGAAGATGAGAAATAAACCATCTTTCCAGGAGAGGAGTGCAACACATAAGGACATCTCTTTTCCTCATTGTGCGAGTGTGAAAAGAGTGTAGGATATCCCCTAGCAATGTAGGCACCAGGTTGCGTGATGTGAAGATTTTGACGGTGCTCACATCTATGAGTTGGTCAGGATTGGGAAATAAGACCATCCCATAGATAAGAAGAGCCACAATTTCCTCAAAGGCTTGCAAGTCTAAGGAATTCCAACAACTTTGGGCTTTCTCAAACAGGAACTTTGCTAAGAAGCCTTTGAAACCACTTCTAGTTTCCCAATGAGTTGTGATATCAGATGAGTGCAAGTGCAGAGCTTGAGCAATCTCTTCTGGATTTGGGTCTCTTTCCGTACCGTTGAAAGGTAGTTGATTGAGAATGCGAATCCTCAAGAGTTGGGAGAATTCTTCCAAAGTAGGCACAAGCTGATAGTCAGGAAATATGAAGCAATGGTGCAAAGGATCAAAGAACTGGAAGAGCACTTTCATACTATCCTCATCTGCGTTGGAGGTGACCAAGTTTAGTAGAAGACCATGCCTCTCGGTGAATGGATAGTTCTCAGGGATCCTTGAAGCTAGCTCCTTAAGTTGTGGAGGAATTCTTACAAGGTTGACTTGGATAGTTTTCCTGTGAAGTGAATCCATATCCTATAAAACAAGAACAAAGATGAACATCCAAAATCCTTGAAATGGTTAGTGGATGCATGTGATGTTCATGATGTCCATGATGTTATGTACAAGTATTCATATACAAGCAAAGCAAACAAGTTCTTAGTTTAGGGTTGCATGGGGTTTTATAGGTAAGTACCCTCTTGAAGTTTAGTTGGCTCAAACCTGTCCTAATAATAGTAACCGGGTTCTAAGGAGCTCAATATCACCGGATTGTTTCCTTGGTCATTGTTTCAGCTCAAGCCTCTTTAATGGCGACCGAAATATCCCAAGAAACCAAACCTCAATGAGTGTAGTATCCAGTATCTACCAACTTTGGACTGCACCAAAGTCGATCATCTCACTACATCCTAAAGGCCAAGTTGGTCAAGTAAAGGTTATAGAAGTTCATTAGTGCTTCATGACATCACTCAGCAGCCCCGTATTCTCTTTGATTGACTCAAAGGCTACCGGTACCCACAGATATGTTGCACTAACATAGCTATTGCTTAGACCATGTCGGTATACCCCGCACAGTTTCCACAACGTATTGCTATTTACCTATAATGTATCCCAAATCCGGGTAGAGGATTTCAAACCCAAACAAAGAACCATAATGTAAAGCATACAAGTCAAACAATGTAAGCAAATAAATGTGATCTATCCCTAAGGTAACCTCACTTTTATAATATCCCCAGCAGAGTCGCCAGTTCTGTGATACGGTGGGAGAACTGACTCTAGAGTTTTGCGTTTTATCGCAAATGTTGCGGTTAGCAAGAGTCGCCATCGACTTTTATTTTATCCAAAAAAGGAAAGGTGAAAAAGCACAAGAAAGACCTTTGAGATTGTTTCTTGAGTTCGGGGGGTAGATTATGAAAAGGGAAGGTAGTAGCACCCTTTTCATCCATGGTTTTCCATGGGCTCTTAGTTATATGCTAGATCACTTACTTTTTGTTTTGAAATTGTGCTTTGTGTGGTTTTGAAAGTATTTTGTAAAAGAGGCCATTGTTTAGGCAATCTTTGTAATGATTCTCGTTCGTAAGAATGTATACAAAGATGTTTGTCTTTTTTGAAAATGTTTTCCAATCTTTGTAAGATGTTTGGAAATGTGTGTGTTTTGTTTTGAAAATAGTAAGGATAGTTATTTTGAAATGAAACAAGCAACTACAAGTAATCTACCTACTCAAAATATCTTTCTTGTTCATTTTCTTTTCCTTTGATATTGTTGTCTTACCATTGATTTGGTAAGCAACCCTGTCTTTGGATGTAAACGGGACGGGCGTGGGTCATCGTATAACCATGATTAGCAATGTTGCAAAGTATCTTGGAATTTTTTGAGGGACTAAGATCACTTTGTAAGGAAACTTTGAATAGCGTCATCGAGGGACTATGATCTTATACTTGTTTTTTTTTTGCCAAGATACTTTGCATGTGTAATATGGCCATTTTTGTATAAGGCAACCAAGTGGAGAAACCCTAAGGATGCTTGTGTGCAAGTGTGTTATTGTCATGCTTGATTTTGTCTTGGATTAGGGTTTTCTATTTGATTTGTTTTTATCTTGCCATTCAAACCCTAATTACTAGCGCGGTATATAAAAGCGGTAAATTGCGCAATTTAAAGATTACTATGCTATTACAACATTTTATGGGAGGGGGTATACAAATTATGAATGGGGATTTGCAATAATGTAAATCTAATTAAGCTATTACAACCAAATCGAATTTGTACAAGTATTTGAATAAACAATATACAATATAATTTAAATATACAATGTTATGTATATGCAAGAAAAAGAAATTTGCTTTGTTTTTCATATGCAAAAGAGTTTTGACCTAATCCTAATAATTTAAGAAAAGGAAATTACTTTTATAAATTGGTTAACCCTAATTTCTAATTTGTAAAAGAAGATAAAATTCTTTAAGTATTATTTTTTGTGTATTTTTTGTCTTAAAATAATAAATAATATTTATGAAAATATTTAGCCTTTTTATATGTCAAAATAAATATTTACAAGTATGAAGAAAAAGGAATAAAAATATATCTATGTCTATTTTGTTTTAAAAGTTTATTTAAGAAAAATAGTTAGTATATAATTTAATAAAAAAAATATTTTTTATGTGAAAAAAAAATAAAATAAATCAAAATGCAATATTTATCATGTTTTATATTTTTTATGATTTTTTATGTTAAAGAAAATATATTTAATAAAATGAAAATGAAAATAAAAATAAATAATAAAAGATTGGGCTAGGGGTGCTGTAAGGAGAAAGGAAGGTAAGTGTTAGAAAAAAATGAGAGGCCCAATGGAACAAAGCCCAGCGCTGCAAAAAATGACAAAAATGAAGCTGAAAAATGCAAAAGGTAGCGCCAAGGTTAGAACCCATGACTTATGCATTTTCAGCGTGTTACCTTGCCACTGGGGTGGCTGTACATCTGTTAGTTCATATGAAATAAAAAACACATAACACATAATGCCTCCTTGCCCTGTACTTCATCTTCTTCCTCAAGCTGGCCAGAACCTCTGTATCTTTCTCATTTCTCCATGAAAATGGAAACTTCAAACATGAAAATGGTAGTACTCTTTCCCCCGATTTCAACCATGTAACTCATGTAAACTAACAATCAAAGATCAAAGCGAATTTTATGGCCCTAATTTCAACCCTAATTTTTACAGAAATTTGAACTCTAAAATTCTCTATACATAATGAACATAAATGAAATCTATGCACATGGTTGGCTTTAGCACAATAATGTTTACATTTTTCCTTTACAAATCGAGACCAATGGATGTCTGTATGAAGAGATAGAAGTTAGAGTTCTTACCTTCTTCAGCTGAGATCGTGAATGGAGTTTGAGTGAGTTTTATGAAGGTCTGAAGATTCCTTTAGCTTGCCCGAACCTTCCTGAGTGTGTTCCAATCCTTGCCTTGCTTTGAAAGTTCCTGAATCTCTTTATCCAAGTCAACCTGCAAGCTTGAAATGCAAAAATGGCAGATGGAGCAGGAGGAGTTATAGTGAAGGGGTGATGGTCTAGAACACTTAGATATGAGGTAGGTTAAGTGTTTGAGTGATTAGAACTTGAAACACACTAGTAGATTTCTGGATTGTTATGCTTGGTCTCAAACTGCAAGTTATGACAGGTTTTTGGTGATAGGGAGTTTTAGAGAGTTTATGGCCTTGAGAAATCATGTATTAGGTTGCAATATGTTTGTGTATAAGTATAGAGAAGGTTTCAAGTCAGCTCCACAACAAATTTTTCAATTGTAGGCTTTTTGCTCTATTGCTTGTCCTTTAAGAAAAGTGAGGAGACAACTCTCCACATGCTTGTACAGGCCTGCTTGGAGTTGGTACAAGTCCTAGACAACTTGCTTTTGGTTTATAGGACTTGCGTGTGCAGAAAAATAGATGCAAGGCTTAAGGAATGAAAAGTTGCAAAAGTTATGCTTTTCTAAAATGGCAATGGCAACTTTGTGCCATTTATGGAATTAAAGATTGGACAAAGACTCTTGTGCTTGGATTAAGGCTTTATCAACTGTGTAAGCATTAAATTATGAAGTGAGAAACAAGTTTGAGACCTGTAAAGCAAGGATTAGGCAGCAATGGTTCAAATTTGAATTTTGTTCTTCATGGAATGGCTTGAAATCAAAGTGAGAAATTGCGAACTTCATCTCTTCGATTCTCCCTAATCAAAAATGATCTCAAGGAGTTATTGGACATTTTGTAAAGCTTGCAATATGACCTATAACTCATATTTAAAATGCATTTCATGATTCCTCTTGGAACTAGGTGAAAAGTTTCCATGAAGTTAGGTCAAAAACCTGCCTAAATTAGGGCAAAATTTCACTAAGTTATTTTAGTTCATGGGCATGTATTCACAAAATTATATCTTGAGATACAAGAATATTTAGGAGAAAATGTGTGAAGCAAAGTTGTATATTTCATGGAGATCTACAACTTTCATGTTGGGAACTTTCTTTGAAACATCTTGTATCATGGTGAAAATTTTTCTTAAAGTTGAGAAAAAATAAGAAATTTTCTATACTTAGAAAAATTTCTAGGTTAAGAAAATTTCTAATTTCAAAACCAAATCTTCAATCTTAGATTTCTTGATGAACAAGTTTCACATTTTGACATGTTTTGATGAATTGTGATCCTTGGCATTTGATTTTGACAAAAAAGTCAAAGTTTGACTTTTTAGTATACAGTTGACTTTTGATTAGTTGACTGCAAATTTCATCTGTCAATCCAATGGATTTGCAATGTTTTGAACCATGTCATTAGGTCATGATGATGCAATTGAGCCCTTGGAATCATGCTTCAAACCAATTGGTCATTTCTAGGTCAAAAATCAAAAATTGCCCTTTCTTAGTCAAAACCCTAATTTTGACCATTTTGCCCCCTTTTGATGATTTAATCAAACTTCTTGAGGAATTGTGGTCCAAACTTGATCAAGTGATACATATGAGTCTAAAATGTTGATGTGGATAAAAAATTATGAATTTTGACTGTAAATTGGCCATGGTTGACTTTTTCCCCAATACAGTTGATTTTTCGGTCAATTGTCCAACTGACTGATCAAAAATGTGATTCAAGGCTTGAAACTTGACATGAGTAATCTTAGGGGTCCATAATGATACTTGAAAGCCAAATGAAACATTGATAGTCCAAAAATCTTTGTGCAATCCCAAACCCTAATTTTGGGTTATCAGTGCATGATGAGATGTCTTGAGCTGGTCAAACCCTAATCCAGTCTTGAGTCAAAGAGATCTTGTGAGAATAATCTTGATAAATGAGAGGGAAAATTTTGTGGTACAACAGGGAGGTATCACTTACAACCCTTGCTTAGCTTTACGACAGTTTGGGTATGCCCGGAGAGATGGTCATCATGAGATGCTCATCCAAGGTTTGGTATTCGACTACGAAAGCAACGAGCAAGGCTACCGTTAGAGGTTCATGCAAGCTTGTAAGATGATAAACAAGGTGGATATCAAGACACTGGGGCACAAGAAATCCATCCCTCTTGAGCCTTATCTCAAATGGGTACGAGCCCGTGCTCAAAGTCTTATGATGCCTTACCCTTCCATTATCCCAGTTATCATAGAGCCTGTTGTGGAAGGATATGTCTCATACACTATCCTTCATCCTAACATGACCATCTCTATAGAAGACTTGCAAAGGGATTGGGTACATCTTAAGGGGAAGCGAGACACTTTCGAGGCCCAATTCTATGCCAACGAGAAGAAAGTTCTGGAACTCACCAAGCAGCTTCACGAGGAGCAAATTCTGAAGGCCTACATCGCACTTGTTGTACCCCAAAATTTTACCTCTCATTTTACTCAATACATACTCCTAGAGATCCTCAATTTGCTCAAGTTTGCCCAAGAGTTGACCAGACAAACTCTCTCCTAAGGCAGTGTGTCTCAAATTAGGGTTTCCATTCTCATCAAGAAAGGTGAACTCAAAAGATATCATATGCTATCCATGGTTCTAATATGATCTCAAGACCCTCCATGTCAAGTTTCATGCCTTGCACAAGAAGTTTGCTCAGTCAACTGCTCAGATACTTGAGAATCGACTGTATTAGGTCAAAAGTCAACTGTGACCCGCATACAGTCAAACTTCAAGATTTTTGGTCAACATTAAAATTTTGAAGTTACTTTTATCATTTGATCAAGGGTTGATCATGATTCCCCAAGGAATTCTCCAAATTCATCAAAACCCAAAAGTTGCTAAATTAGGGTTTCTTAGGAAAAGTCAACCGAATTTTGACCAAGAATAACTTCCACATGCTTTATTAGAAATTTTCCATCAAAAGCTCATTTTGAAGAGGATGCAATTCCCTACAACTCATATTCATCCCACAAATTCAAAATATGCACCCACAAAAAGATATGAATTTCTATATTATGGGTCCTTTTGAAAAGTCAACAAAAACACCTTTTGGATCAAAGCTTCTTACATGAACATGGAAGACCCAATTGAGATGAGACCAAAAGTTTTGCTTGGGGGGCATCCTAATCTTTCTAAAAAGTCC
Source organism: Vicia faba (assembly GCA_948472305.1). Classification (NCBI taxonomy): domain Eukaryota; kingdom Viridiplantae; phylum Streptophyta; class Magnoliopsida; order Fabales; family Fabaceae; genus Vicia; species Vicia faba. The sequence goes on along the minus strand of OX451741.1, from coordinate 69,239,422 downwards.
AAGAACACCTCTCTAGGGTTAAAATTGGAAGAGATATGCCTTGTCAAAGTTGACCTTTTTTGCAAAATTGCCAAAAGTCAAATGGGATCAAAATTACATTTGTTACCAAATGGGCCTAACTTCTTATGCTTGCACCTCACTTATAATATGGTCCACGACCCAAATATTCACCCACACATTATTTTCTTCATTTTTAAATTTATTTTTATTTTTTAATAATTAAAAATTGAATTAAATCAAATAATTGGTGAATAATAGCAAAGATATGTAAAGATTTGATTTTTTGACAGGTTTGCCATCAAAATATGCTGAGATATCAAGACCAAAACGAATCAAGCATAATTGGTACAAGAAAGGGATGATTTGGCTCAAAATAGAAAGTTTACATATGGCATGGAAATCAAATCAAATCTTCCATAATTGCAAAGATTTAAGCCAATTTTATAACCCTAATTCATTCTAAGATATATATGGAACATGCACAAGGCATGAGACAAGGTTTTTGAGGCGTGAAAAGGAAGAACAAAGTTTCAACTTTTCAAAGAAAAGTGAAGATCCAATCTTGCTCCAAAGACCATTTCTAAAGATCAAGTCATATCCCTAGGTACTGACTGAACCTGTAGCAAGCATTTGAAAGGCCTGAAGCATCCAGAATCGCGCACTACAGCTCTCACGGTTTGCTTATTTTTTCCAAATCGATTATTGAATTTCCTGCATCATTAACATATTTAAGTGATATATTTGTGATCATTGACATGTTTGCAACCTGACTGGATGATTTAATTGAGTTTTTGACGCATATATGTACCTTTGCCATTATTAGGGTTTTCATGTGCGTTTTAGGGGTTTGTCACACAGGTTAAATTGGGCCAAGAGAATAACACCATGATGTTCACAAGATCAAGACAATTGATCCATATAGTTGGAAGTAATTTATCATGTGTCTTGTGCATTTTGGAAATTCGCAGGGCTATAGCTACAAACGCCCAACCGTAGGTAAAAGGTATATACCTAAGACGACGGGCTGGAGGTAGAAGAAGTGATTTGGCATCACCCTATTGGTTTATTTGAAATTCGCGCGCGTAGGAGTCAGCTATTTGTTTTCTTTATATTATATTTTGTTTTCATTATACTAACAACAAGTCACAATAGCGCAGCTGGCAAGGGCATTCAGTGGTAAGCACAAGGACCTGAGTTCAATCCCAGGTCCCAGCAACGCTTATTTTCTTATTTTCTATTCACAGATCAAATGCAATTCTCATCCAAAGGCCTACCATACACCCTTGCATCCAGCCACTTGATCAACCTAGAATGAGATCTAACACACTCCAAACGAGAGACCATGGTGCACCATCAGAAGGTCAGCACATGGGATTCAGCGCAGGGGTTGGGCCATCAACCTTGGGCCCAAATATAATTCAGAATTGCACCCCCTGGGACATTCAACACAGGCCCGGTTTGCTTTGCTTTTTATTTCTTTTTAATTTCTTTAATTATTTCCTTTAATTGTTTTAATTAATTAACACAAAAAAAATTTTTTTTTATTAAACTAAAAAATCACAAAATACAGAATTAGGTCTTATTTATTCAAATTAATATTTTTGAAAATAAATTAGGTTAATTAGTTTTATTTGATTACTTGTTTTAATTAAAATTAATTAGAAACTAGGTTTCAAATTTTGTAATTAAATTGTTTCTTTTCTCAAATAAAAAACCACAAAAAATGCATAAAATCTTTTTTTATAAGATAATTTTCTTGAATTATTTAATTTAGTTTAAATTAGGTTAATTTCAATTTCTTTTATAATTAAAAATAATTAGAATTAGGGTTTTAATTGTACATAACCTAATTAAGTCTTTTCTCAAAAAATAATTTAAATATTTTTTCAATTAGATTTTTAGGGTTCTCAATTTTTCTCGCATTTAATTTGCCGCGCGCATTTTAGTTCGTTTTATTATTATTGTAACTGTTTCGAGGATGTAATAGTAACTAGGGTTTTAAACTTCGGCATTTTTATTTTCGGTCAAGATAATTATGTAACTGTCAAAGCCTTGTAATAGTTAGGTTTGTTTTTCGCACTTTAAATTCCTGCAAATATTTAATTGTTAGATGCATGCTAATAGGATTGTATGGCAAGAGTATCTTGAAATTAAAACAGTAGATCACCTAATGTGCAAAGTCTAAATAACTGAAAATAATTCACGTGAACATATTCACTCCTAGGGTTTACCCCACTTCGGTTGCCTTCGGTAAAACACTCATTAAGCATAGGAGATTTTAGTGGATGCCCTCTAGTCTAAAAGATCAAAATGTCCATTCGAATGTTGCCTCGGAAAGATCTTAAGACTCTAGGGTTACTACTAAAGTTTTCTAATTGTTGCTTTAGTGATTGTACTTTTCCCTTTCGAACGTCCCTTACAAACTTCAACGACGCAGCTACCTACTCCTTAATAGTAGGATATCACTGTCTAAAGGAAACGAGAACGAACAATCTTTTTTCGAGTAGGTAGAATCTTAAGTACTTGCTCAACAAAACTTTTCACACAAACACCTTTCAAAAAAAATTTCAAAACACACTTCGTCACACTCTTGAGGACAGATACAAGGGTTATCACGAAGTTAAACAAAAACTTTTCAAAACACACACAAGCAATTTCAAAATGAGCAAGTACCTAAGAGCCCATGGAAAACCACTGATAGAAAGGGTTCTAGCACCTTCCCTTTCTATAATATACCCCCTGTACTCAGAAACATCTCGAAAAAGGTTTTTTATGTTCTTTTTCCTTTTCCTGATTGGATAAAATAAAAGTCGGTGGCGACTCTTGCTTACTGCAACATTTGCAAACAAAAAATGCAAACCAGTATAACAGTCGGTTCTGCCACCGTATCACAGAACTGGAGACTCTGCTGGGGACAATAAAAAAGTGGGGTATACCTTAGGATCTAGGTCATTTGTTAAAAATTGCTTTCTTGTTTGTTTTGTCTACTTTATCCTTAAAGGTTTGTTTGGGCATTGATCTTACACCTGGATCTGGGGGCACTTTTTAGGTAAACAGCAATAGATCGTGGAGACTGTACGACATAGACCGATATGGTTTAAGCGATGGCTGTGTTGGTGTGACACTTTGGTTGGTACCGATATCCTTCGTGTGGAAACGAGGAGAATACGGGGCCGCCGCATGGTGTCGTGACGCACTAACGGACCTTATAACCTTAGTTGAACAAACTCGGCCATTAGAAAGTAGTGAGATAGACGGCCTCGGTGTAGAGCTGAGGATTGGTTGATACTCGATGCTACACTCATTAAGATCAGACTTTCGGGATATTTCAGCCGCAAGAAAAGATTGCTTGAGCTGAGATAATTCCTGATAAAGGATGGTCAATGATATTGAGATCCCTTAGAACCCGATTACTTTTTAAGACAGGTTTGAAACCAACTAAACTTCAAGAGGGTATAACCTTTAACCTCATGTAGGCCTTAAATCTAAGGAATTTGTGTGATTTGACTGTGTTTGTTATACCTGCGGTTTATCATGACATCATGCATCATAACATAGCATCCATTCTTATTGCACTAACCATTTCAATGACCAAGGGAATTTATCTTTGTTCTGTTTTGCAGATCATGGATTTCGTTCGTAGGAACACCATCTGAATCAGCTTTGTGAAGATACCTTCCCAACTCAAAGATCTAGTATCAAGGGTTTCTGAAACTTCTGAATTCACTAAGAGACATGGTCAACTTCTCAACCTGGTTACTTTAAACTTTGATGAAAAGATGATGAGTGTACTTTTTCAGTTCTTCGATCCCAAGCACCACTGCTTCACCTTTCCAGACTATCAGTTGGTGCCTACCTTGGAAGAATTCTCTCAGCTATTGGATATACCCATTCTTGAACAGTTACCCTTCACAGGTCTAGAAGAAGTTCCTAAGCCAGAAGTCATTGCCTCAGCTTTGCATCTGAAACGGGCCGACGTGGTACCCAATTGGGAAACCAGAAGCGGAGTCAAGGGTTTTCTAGCTAAGTTTCTTTGCTGATCAGGCGCAGGTTTAGGAATCATAACAACTCCCACCATTGGACGACGTTCGACCCTATCTTGATTTCTCTAAGGATAAACAGCAGCCACTTCTTTCTTTCCGACAAATGGCTTCCTTACAGCAGCAGAGGATGCATCTTTTTGAATCTTTCCACTTTTTATCTCGGCTTCTACCCTTTCTCCGATCAATATCAGTTCAGTAAAACCTGCCTATGAACTCCCAATTAGGTGATTGAAGAAGGGACCAGACAAGGTGCCCAAGAACATGTCTACTAATTCTCTTTTAGATAGAGGAGGTTGAACTCTTACGGACAAATCTGTCCATTTTTGCGCATAGTCCTTGAAGCCTTCATTTGAAACCATGGCCATACTCTAGAGTTGAGTACGGGTAGGCGCAAGATTAGCATTGTATTGGTATTGTTTGTAAAAGGCTGTAGCAAGATCTTCCCAGTTATGAACATTGTCTCTTTCTAACTGATAAAACTAATCAAGTTGAGTTCCAGACAGACCGTCTTGGAAGAAATGTACCCATAAATCTTGGTCAGCGGTATGGGGCTGGATCTTCTTTACATAGGACTGGAGATGCATTTTGGGGCATGAGACTCTTTCATATTTGGCGAACACAAGTGCTTTGAATTTTGGAGGAATGACAATTTCTGATACCAGTCCCAACTCTTCAAAGTCCAATCCAGACACTTTTTGGATTTCCATTGCACTCAACCGTTCTTCTAGATGCTTATACTTGTCATCGGCTGGACGAAATTGTTCTTCAGAATAGTCTTCCTCTTCCTCTTCCTCTTCTAAATCAGACTGAACAACTGTTTCCTTACTCTTCCCATATTGGTTGTCTTTCTCACCGGATGTCGTTGCAAAGTCTAAGGCCCTCCTTGTCTTCCCTTGGAATCTTCTTCCCATGTTCAGAATTCCGGTTATCTTCTTCGTCTTCTTTTTCTTCTCCTGAACCAGCAAGGTCTTCAACTCTTCTTGTCCTTTGGCCATAGTTAAGAACAATTGTTGAAACTGTGTATTCTGAGCTTGGAGGCCCTTCACCATTTGCTCGAGATCCATCTTACTGAAATAAACAGTAGAGAGATGAGGAAACTTGTTGCAAGAAACCTGTTTATGTTATGATGAATGATAAATGCATATGCAATGATTTCAAGGATTTTAAAATTCAAATTTGTTTTAGACAAAAAGGAAACACACGCTATATAAATAAATTAAAGCTTTTTAGTACATCAATGCCTTCTTGGGAAAAATAATACAAAAATTTTAAGATAAAAAGGTAGTCTGCATCCTCTTTGGTGCAATGTAAGCATTCAGAGTCTGCTCCTCATGAAGTAGCCTAGTGAGTTCCAAAACCTTCTTCTCGCTTGCGTAGAATTGGGATTCGAAAGTATCTCGCTCTCCCTTGAGTTGTATCTAATATCTTTGTAGGTCTTCAAGAGAGGTGGGCATGTCAGGATGTAGGATAGTGTATGGAACGTCTCCTTCTATGACAGGCTCAATGATTACCGGGAGAATGGAGGGATAAGGCATCATAAGACTCTAAGCACGAGTTCATACCCATTTGAGGTAAGGCACAAGAGGATTGAAATTTTTATGCCCTAAAGTCTTGCTATCTACCTTGTTCAACATCCTCTAAGCTCGGATAAATCTCTGGCGAAGACCTTGATCGTCGTTGTCGTAGTAAAATACCAAACCTTGAATCAGCATCTCGTGCGGGCCATCCCTTAGGGCATAACTAAATTGTCTTAAAGCTAAGCAGGGGTTATAGGTGATACCTCCCCTAATGCCAAGTAAACGGACATTATGAAATTCTCCACAACGGTCGACAATAGTAACATTCTCTATGGATCGGGAGCACCAATGAATGTCTAAATGTTTGAGTGTCATCAACCTTTGTGACCACCTTGAACCTTGCTCATTCTTTAATACAGATTGAGGAAGATGTGAAATAAACCATCTTTCCAAGAGATGAGTGCAACACATAAGGACACCTCTTTTCCTTATTGTGCGAGTGTGAAAAGAGTGTAGGATATCCCCTAGCAATGTAGGCACCGGGTTGCGGGATATGAAGATTTTGATGGTGTTCATATCTATGAGTTGGTCAGGATTTGGAAACAAAACCATCCCATAGATGAGGAGAGCCACAATTTCCTCAAAGGCTTGCAGGTCCAAAGAACTCCAACAGTTTTTGGATTTCTCAAACAAGAACTTTGCTAGGAAACCTTTGACATCACTCCTTGTTTCCCAATGAGTTGTGACATCAGATGAGTGCAAGTGTAGAGCTTGAGCAATCTCTTATGGCTTTGGGTCTCTTTCTGTACTGTTGAACGGTAGTTGATTGAGAATGGGAATTCTCAAGAGTCGGGAGAATTCTTCCAAAGTAGGCACAAGTTGATAGTCGGGAAATGTGAAGCAATGGTGTAAAGGATCAAAGAACTGAAAGAGCACCTTCATCATGTCCTCATCTGTGTTGGAGGTGACCAAGTTGAGTAGGCGACCATGTCTCTCGCTGAATGGAGAGTTTTCATGAATCCTTGAAACTAGCTCCTTAAGTTGTGGAGGGATCCTTGCAAGGTTGACTTGAATAGTTTTCCTGCGAAGAGAATCCATATTCTACAAAACAAGAACAAAGATGAATAAAAAAATCCTTGAAATGGTTAGTGAATGTGTATGATGTTATGATGTTCATGATGTTATGTACAAGTATGTATGTACAAACAAAAAAACAAGTTCCTAGGTTTAGGCTTGCATAGAGTTTTATAGGTAAGTACCCTCTTGAAGTTTAGTTGGCTTAACATGTCCTAGTAATAGTAACCGGGTTCTAAGGAGCTCAATTTCACTGGTTTGTTTCCTGGGTCGTTGTTTCAGCACAAGCCTCTTTAATGGCGACCGAAATATCCCAAAAAATCAAAACTCAATGAGTGTAGTATCGAGTATCTACCAACTTCGGACTGCACCAAAGCCGGTCATCTCACTACATCCTAAAGGCCAAGTTGGTCAAGTAAAGGTTCTAAAAGTTCATTAGTGCTTCATGACATCACTCAGCGGCCTTGTATTCTCCTTGATTAACTCAAGGGCTACCGGTACCCAGAAATATGTCGCACTAACGTAGATATTTCTTATACCATATTGTTATACCCCGCACAGATTCCACAACGTATTTTTACTTACCTATAAGGTATCCCAAATCCGGGTAAAGGATTCAAACCTAAACAAAGAACCATAATGTAAAGCATACAAGTCAGACAATGAAATCAAATAAATGTGATCTAGCCCTAAGGTAACCCCAATTTTAGAATTTTCCCTAGCAGAGTCGCCAGTTATGTGATACGGTGGGAGAACTGACTTGAAGGTTTTACGTTTGATCGCAAATGTTGCGGTTAGCAAGAGTCGCCATCGACTTTTCTTTTATCCAAAAGGAAAGGTGAAAAGGCACAGGAAAGACCTTTGAGATTATTTCTTGAGTTCGGGGGGTAGATTATGAAAAGGGAATGTATTAGCACCCTTTTCATCCATGGTTTTCCATGGGCTCTTAGTTACTTGCTAGATCACTTGCTTTTGTTTGAAATTGTGTTTGTGTGGTTTTTGAAAGTACTTTGTAAAGAGGCCATTGTTTAGGCAATCTTTGTAATGATTCTCGTTCGTAAGAATGTATACAAAGATGTTGATCTTTTGAAAATGTTTTCAAGTTTTTAAAAGTGTATGTGTGTTGTACCCCAAAATTTTCCCTCCCAAATTTCTCAATACATTTCAAGTGAGGTCTTCAAATTGCTCAAGGAAGTCCAAGGGTTGACCAGACAAGCTCTCTCCTAAGGCAGTCTACCTCAAATTAGGGTTTCATGTTGCATCAAGATACTTGATTCCAAGGGATCCCAAATTCTCACCATTGTCCTAATATGTTCTCAAAATCATCCATGTCAAGTTTCAAGCCTTGCAGAGGAAGTTTGCTTAGTTAATTGCTCAAAAGCCTAAAAATCGACTATGCTAGGGCAAAAGTCAACTGTGGCCCACATACAGTCAAACTTCAAGATTTTTGGTCAACATCCTAATTTTGAAGTATTATTCATCATTAGACCAAGGTTTGATCATGATTCCTCAAGGATTGCTCATAATTCATCAAGACTCAAAAGTTGCTAAATTAGGGTTTTGTAGGAAAAGTCAACTCAACTTTGACCAAGCGTAACTTTCTCATACTTTATGAGAAATGACCCATCCAAATCTCATTTTGAAGAGGATGAAATTATCTACAATTCATCTTCAGCTCCCAAGTTAAAAATATGCACTCACAAGAAGTTATGAATTTGGACATTATAGATCATTTTGAAAAGTCAACAAAAACACCTTTTTTGTCAAAGCTTCATACATGGACATGGAAGACTAAATTGAGATGAGACCAAAAGGGTTACTTAGAGGACATCTTTATCTTTCTAAAAAGTCCAAGAACACCTCCATAGAGTCAAGATTGAAGAAGTTATGCATTGGTGAAGTTGACCTTTTAGCAAGATTGCCAAAAGTCAAATATGCCTCAAATTGCAATTTTTGTCAAATGGGCCCAACTTTTTGTACTTGTTTTGAGTTTGTAACATGATCCACGAGCCCTAACTCTTTCCACTTGCCTTTATTTTATTTTTTCCATTTATTTTGATTTTTTATTTCAATTAAATCAAAATAAATCATGGAAATATCCAAATCATTCAAACCTTAAGATTTTGTGCATGTTTCAGGTCCTTTGTACAGCTAGCAACAAAATCAAATCGTGCAAGGCATGTTTGTACATGAAAAGATTGATATTTGGCCTATTTTGGAAAGATCTTCATGAGAATCAAATCAAGATCAAAAACCATAATTGACAAAGATTGAGAGCACATTTGTAACCCTAATTCAATCAGTGGTATATAGTGGACAAGTGCAAACCAAAAGCACAAGGTTTTGAGGCGTGGAGAGGAAGAACAAAACTTGAAAAAACTCAAGAAAAGTGGTGATTTGTTTTCATATTTCCAGGCAGTTTCAAGACTCCCAAGCCATCTTTTTTGTTTCCTGGGCACTCAAGGAAGCCATAGCAATTAAAAGCAAGCATTTTCCTGCGCTAAAACTCACTGTAAGTGATTCTCGACCTTGACTTTTTCTTGAAATCGAATCACATTATTTTGGCACTTGTAGCATGAATTACTTACATATTATTGTTCCTTGAAGCATTTGCAAGCTATTCATAACAGCTAATTGCATTTTGTCTAACCCTATAGAGAAGCACCATTGCTAGGGTTTTCTGTTGCGTTTTGGGATCTTTTTATACAGGTAAAATTGGCTCAAAATAAAGGAACCATGTTGCTCACCAGGCCAAGGCGATTTGGTTTATGGCTTCAGGTTCCATTTATCGTGCCTATGGATGATTTTGGAAAGTCGTTGGTTTGTACCTACGCTTCTGGTCCGTAGGTAAAAGTCATTGACCTTTTAGCAACGGAGAGAGGTTGGGGATGATGGCGTGGCAAGCCCTGATTGCTCCGTTTGAATTTGCGCGCGGATAATTGTTATTTTGTTTGTTTTCCATATTATTAATTATTATTATTTCATATACAACAAGCGTGCGTGGCTCAGTTGGTAGTGAGGCAGATGGAAAAGGCCATAGGACCTGGGTTCGAATCCCAGGTCCCCCATGTATTTCATTTTATTTTTATTTGTATAATCAGGCGTGTACACAGGCGTGAAGACCACCATATACCCTCAGGATTCAACCATTGGATCTCTAGAAGGCCAGATCTGAAGGCCATCATTGAAGGACCATAGTGCACCTTGGTCAACGCACAACATGGAAGCATAGAGGTCAACATGGACCAAGGTTCTTGGTCCCAGAAAATTGCTAATGGCACCCCTCCAATTTGCTGATTGTCAAGCCCATTTTCTTTTTCTTTTCTTTTATATCTTCTTTATTTAATTTATTTAATTATTTTACTAACAAAAATTTGATTCTTTTTTATATAAAATCAAAAAATCAATTGACATCAAATTAGATTTAGTTTTTTTTTTATTATCAAAAATTAATTTAATTAGTTTATTTTAATTTTAGGATAACTTTAATTTGTTTTTGTAAATAAATTAAAACAAATTAGAAATTAGGGTTTTGTTTGATTTAATTCTTTTTTCTCAAAAATAACAAAATACAAAAATAGGTCAAATGTAATTATTTTTATTAATTTAATTTAATTAGTAATTAAGTGTGCTTGTACTTAATTTAAAACCTTATTTTCCTTAAAAATAATCAAAAACAACAAAAACAAATTTTCTTTTAATTAGGTTAGACGGGGTCAAAACCCTAATTTCCTTTCGTTCTCTATTCGTCGCGCGTTTACTTATTTTATACAATATTGATGTAATTGCTCATGGGATGTAATAGATTAATTAGGACATTTCTTTTTCGTTTATTTATCGTTTTATGGTTTTTGGCTATGTAATATCTCACCCGAAGCCTTGTAATAGTGTAGCTTTATTTTCTGCATTTTAATTTTCCGCAAATATTAACTGTTAGATGTATGATAATAAGGTTGCATGACAAGAACATATGTTAAAATTAAAACAGTTAGCAAACCCTAAATGTGCAAAGATAATAACCTGAAATTGAATCACTCGCACATGCGCACTCCTAGGGTATACTTCCACTTCGGTTGCCTTCGGTAAACGATCATTAAGTATAGGGTGTTTTAGTGGTCTCTCTCTTATCTAAACAAAGATCAAAAGTCCCGTTCGGAAATGTTGCCTCTGATAGGTTGCCTCGAAAATGTTGCCTCGAATATGATCTTAAGACATTAGGGTTATTACTAAGACGTCCTAATAATGCTTTAGTGATCGTACGTCCCTTTAGAATTGACCCTTACAACTCCAACGATGGTGCTACCTACTCACTAATAGTGGGATAGCATTGTCTAAAGGAAACAAGAACAGAAACATTCTTTTTTTGAGTAGGTAGATGCTAGTAGGTACTTGCTCAAAATCAAACTTTTCCACACGTACACTCTTTTCAAACAAAGTTTTCAAAACGACTTTGTAACACTCTTGAAGACAGAAGCAAGGGTTAAATCGAAGTAAAACAAAAAACTTTTCAAATCACACAAACACAGAAGCAATTTTTAAAATGATGAGCAAGTACCTAAGAGCTCATGGAAAACCGCAGATAGAAAGGGTGCTAATACCTTCCCTTTCTATAATCTACCCCCCGTACTCAGAAACATCTCGAAAAAGGTTTTTTCTGTTCTTTTTTCCTTTCTAGTTGGATAAAATAAAAGACGGTGGAGACTCTTGCTTACCGCGACATTTTGCGAACACAAACGCAAAATGCAAACCAGCATTTTCCTAAAACAGTCTGGTTCTGCCACCGTATCACAGAATTGGCGACTCTGCTGGGGAGTTAATAAGTGGGGTATACCTTAGGATTAGTTCATCATATTGCTTCTATTGTTTGATTTGATTGCTTTACTTTTGAGGGCTTTGTATTGAAGTTACTATAGATCCTAACCCGGATCTGGGGACACTTTTTAGGTAAGTAGCAATAAACTATGAGGGAACTGTACGGCGTGGACCGATACTGTTGAAGCAGTAGCTACATTGATGTGGCACATTGGTTGGTACCGGTATCCCTTGTGGAGAAACGAGGAGAATACGGGGCTGCTATGTGTGTCGTTAAGCATCAACTGACCTTAGAACCTATAATTGACCAACTTTGCCATAGGAAGTAGTGAGATAGCCGGCCTCGGTGTAAAGCTGAGAACTGGTTGATACTCGATACTACACTCATTGAGACCATACTCTCGAGATAGTTTTGGCTGCAAGAAAAGATTGCGTGAGCTGAAACCATGACCAATGGAGGATGTTCAGTGATATTGAGAACCTCTAGAACCCGATTACTATTATTAGGACAGGTTGAAACCAACTGAACTTCAAGAGGGTAATACCTAGACCCCATGCAAGCCTGAAACTTAAGGGCTCTTGTGTGACTTGTTTTCCTTTACCATGTTTGTTATCTTCTATACCTGTTATGTGCTTTTATCATGACATCATGCATCATAACATAACATGCATACTTCATTACGCTAACCGTTTCAAAGACCGAGGGGATTTATCTTTGTTTTGTTTTGCAGATTATGGATTCCATGCGCAGAAACACCATTCGGGTTAACTTCGTGCAAATACCTGCTCAACTCAGAGAGTTAGTCTCAAAGGTTCCTGATACTTCTTCATTCGTTAGAAGACGTGGTCAACTTCTTAGTTTGGTCACTTCAAAGTTGGATGAGCAAATGATGAGTGTGCTTTTCCAATTCTTTGATCTGGTGCATCATTGTTTTACCTTCCCGGATTATCAGCTAGTTCCCACTTTGGAGGAGTTTTCTTATTTACTGGGCATATCCATCCTCGAGCAGACACCCTTCACAAGTTCGGAAGAGGTTCCTAGACCCGAGGACATTGCTTCAGCCTTACATCTAAAAAGGGTTGATGTAGTCTCCAACTGGGAGACACGGAGCGGGGTTAAAGGTTTCTTAGCCAAGTTTCTGATTGATCAAGCTCAGTTGTTCTGGGATAATTTGGACTTTCAAGCTTTTGAAGATATCTTGGCTCTCCTCATCTACGGTTTGGTTCTTTTCTCGAATCCAGATTCCTTCATAGATGTGAATACGGTCAAGATCTTCTTGTCTCGTAATCCTGTACCTACTCTTCTGGGTGATATCCTACATGACCTCTATACTCGTACCGCGTGAAGAAGGGGGATCCTCATGTGTTGCATGCCACTGCTGGAAAGACGGTTTATTTCGCACCTCCCCAAGTTTGTATTGAAGAATGAGGAAGGGTTAGGTTGGGCTTACAGGATAATATCCCTTTCCCATACGGACATTCTTTGGAGTTCTAAGGATATGGAAAGAGTAGTTGTCATTGATCGATGTGGGGGATACCCTAATGTCCCATTGCTTGGAATCAAAGGAGGAATAACCTACAGTCCTTTCTTGGCTCTACGACAGTTTGGCCGCGCTCGGAGAGACGGTCCTCATGAGCTACTCCTTATAGATATTATCTTTGACTACAAGGGTGACGTGGATGAGCATCACCGAAGGTTTACACGGGCATGGTGAACAGGTCTGACCCTCACGAGCTAGGACCGAAGACTTCTCTCCCTATGCAACTTTATCTCCAGTGGGTCTGAGCTCGAGCCCAGAAGCTTGGGATTCCTTATGAAGCTGTTATGCCAGTGATTGTGGAGCATACCAATGAAAAGGGTGTTCGTTATACGATCCTTTATCCATACATGCCTACTGATCTTGGGGCATTGAAGAGATCCTGGATTCAGTTGAAGGAGGAGAGGGATACCTACCGGGAGAAGTATCATGAGCAGGAAAGGAAGATATTGAAGCTCACGAGGCAACTTGAGAATGAGAGGACAATCAATGATTATGTCAGCACGAAGGGGAAACGACCATGGGATTTCTGATATCTTTTATTGTTTCTAGTTTAGATTTGATTTTCAGTTATTTCTTTGTAAACGCCTCCAAAGGCATTGTTAAACATTTTACAAATTTAATCTAATAAAGTTTGTTTGTTTCTTGGTTTACGAATTTGAATCTCTCAAAGTCTTTGAAATCATTTCATACGCATTTCATTATCATGCACATCATTACATGTACCATTACAGGTTTCTCATCTTCTTCGCTATTTATTTTAGCATAAAATGTCTTCTAAAATACCTACCGATCAGGCCATCAAAGCACTTCAGGCACATAATGCCCAATTCCAAGAGATGTTCTTGAACTTGGCTAAAGGGGAGGAAGATTTAAAGACTCTCATCCTGAAGGAGAAGAAGAAGAAGAAGAAGAAGAAGAAGAAGAAGAAGAAGAAGAAGAAGGTGGTTCTTCTGAATATGGGTCACAAATTTGGGAATAAGTTGCGACAGGAAGCTGATCTGTCTCATTCATCCAAAGGAGGAGAGAATCAAGAGGAAGAAAAAGGTCTTAGTCCTGTAGTCTCTGATAATGATACTGATTTTGATGATGAACAGTACCCTCCTGTTGAGGATAGGTACAAATAACTTGAAGACCGTCTAAGTGCTATGGAGATTCAGAAGGTTCCCGGTTTGGACTTCGGAGATTTGGGACTAGCATCTGGGGTGGTGATCCCTCACAAATTTAAAGCTCCGGTTTTTTCTAAATACGATGGAGTATCCTGTCCAAAACTCCATCTCCGCTCGTACGTTAGAAAAATTCAACCCTACAATGCTGATAGGAATCTATGGGTGCATTTCTTTCAAGATAGTCTGTCAGGGACTCAACTTGAATGGTTTTATCAATTGGAAGGAGCTAATGTCCGAAACTGGGAGGACCTTACTGCTGCTTTCTACAGGAAGTACCAGTATAACGCCGACCTTGCTCCCACTTGTACTCAGCTTCAGGGTATGTCCATGGGTGCAGGCAAAGGTTTTAAGGATTATGCTCAGAAATGGAGAGATTTAGCTGGAAGAGTCCAACCCCCTCTGTCTGATAGGGAGTTGGTTGATATGTTTCTAGGGACGTTGTCTGGTCCATTTTTCAATCATCTGATCGACAGCTCGTCATTTGGGTTTACTGAATTGATTATGACTAGGGAGAGAGTAGAAGCTGGTATACAAAGTGGTAAGATATAGAAAGGTACTTCATCAAGAGCAGAGAATAAGCCTTTCGCCGGTAAGAAAGAAGCTAGTGCAGTCTACGGCTCGAGGAGCCAAAGCAGGCCTGAGCGCTGTCAAGCAGTGAATGCAATGGTAATATCAAGACCCACTGTTGCTTCACAATGCAACAATCAGCAAAGAATAGAGAGGATGCAAAGACAGTACACTCGGCTTAATATGAACTTGTCTCAAATTCTACCACAATTGTTAAAAACCAACCTGGTAACTCTGAGGGAAGCCCCAAAGAATCCTAGCACCACATCTCCGCTGTATAATCCGAACGCCCGTTGTGGCTATCACTCCGATAGCCCAGTTCATGATACGAACAACTGTTGGGCCTTGAAGAATAAGGTGCAAGATTTGATTGAAGCTAAAGAGATTGAGTTTGACGCCTCGGAGAAGCCCAGAGTTATAACTGCTCCTATGCCCAAACATGATCAGGGAGTGAATGCAATTGAAGATGATGAAGAAGAGTCAGATATCGACAGCTGGATTTACCCGACTACCAACGGTGCCTTGAACAACTGGACAGCGAAGGACTTCGTGCCCGTTTCTTTTATTACACAGTAATTGACTTTTGTTTTGAGATTTGTAACAGACAGTTTGAAACTTTACGGCCCAGTGCCTTGCCCGAGGCACCTTGGCTTTGCTTGTGAGGGCTTATTATTTGTCATTTTCATATATCATCAATAAAGCATTGGATGTTTTCTTGCATTACAAATTTTGCACTCTTTGTTTTTCCTTTCTATCTTGCACTTTATCAAAATAACTATTGTCTTACACACACTCACATATCATAATGCAGATCCACATCCACTCTGGATCCCATTGATAACAACTCTGCTACTGCCAGTTATGACTTCGAAAATCCGATCAACCAAGCCGAGGACGAAGGTGAGGATGATTGTGAGGTGCCTGGGGAACTTGCTAGACTATTACTTCAGGAAGAGAGGGCCACACAACCTCATGAAGAGCCAGTGGAATTAGTGAATTTGAGTACGGAGGAAGACAAGAAAGAAGTCAAAATAGGTGCGAATCTGGAGCTTAGTGTCAAACAACGGCTGATACAGATGCTACGTGACTATATTGAGATCTTTGCCTGGTCTTATGAAGATATGCCTAGTTTAGACACTGATATTATGGTTCATCGCCTGCCAACTAAAGAATACTGCCCTCCGGTAAAACAGAAGGTTCGCCGTATGCGCCCTGAGATGTATGAGAAAATTAAAGCTGAGGTCATGAAACAGTTTGACGTCGGGTTTCTAGCCGTCACTTCTTACCCTCAGTGGGTTGCCAACGTGGTTCTGGTGCCAAAGAAGGATGGTAAGGTACATATGTGTGTAGACTATAGAGATCTGAACAGGGCGAGCCCCAAGGATGATTTTCCACTTCCTCATATCGATGTTCTGGTTGACAACACCGTGTAACATAAGGTTTTATCCTTTATGGATGGTTTTTCCGGTTACAATCAGATTAAAATGGCCCTTGAGGATATGGAGAAGACAACTTTCGTTACACTGTGGGGCACCTTCTGTTACAAGGTAATGCCTTCCGGGTTGAAGAATGTTGGGGCAACGTATCAGCGCGCCATGGTCGCTTTGTTCCATGACATGATTCACCATGAGATTGAGGTTTACGTTGATGACATGATTGCAAGGTCCCATACTGAGGAAGAACACCTTGACGATCTCCAGAAACTATTCGACAGGTTGAAGATGTACAAGCTGGGGTTAAACCCGAACAAGTGCACCTTCGGGGTAAGGTCTGGTAAGCTGCTGGGTTTCGTTGTTAGTGATAAAGGTATTCAAGTGGTTCCTACAAAGGTGAAGGCTATACAGGAGATGCCAGCTCCCCGAATAGAAAAGGAAGTCAGAGGATTTTTGGGACGTCTGAATTACATTGCCCGATTCATTTCACATCTGACTGCTACTTGTGAGCCAATCTTCAAGCTGCTGAAGAAGGATCAAGTGGTAAAATGGAATGATGAATGTCAGATTGCTTTCGAAAGAATCAATGAGTACCTCCAAGAGCCACCTATTCAGATGCCTCCAGTTGAAGGGAGACCTTTGATCTTATACTTGACAGTACTCGACAATTCAATGGGGTGCGTGTTGGGGCAGCATGACGAGTCTGGCCGAAAAGAGCATGCTATTTACTACCTTAGCAAAAAGTTTACCGACTGTGAGTCCCGATACTCACTGCTCGAGAAAACTTGTTGCGCTTTGGCATGGGCTGCTCGCCGGCTGAGACAGTATATGCTGACTCACACTACCCTATTGATATCAAAGATGGATCCAATCAAGTATATCTTCGAAAAGCCTCCCTTGTCCAGAAGAATAGCAAGATGGAAGATGATCTTAACTGAGTATGACATCCAACACACAAGCCAGAAGGCAATCAAGGGGAGTGTGTTGGCTGATCATTTGGCGTATCAGGTCGTGGATGATTACCAATCCATGAATTTCGAGTTCCCGGATGAGAATATCATGTTGGTGACCGACTGTGAAAAACCTGGACCAGATGAAGGACCCGAGGAGGGATCCCGAGGGTCTATGTACTTTGATGGAGCCTCAAATGCGTTGGGTAATGGCATTGGCGCTGTGATTATATCTCCTAAAGGTTGTCATACTCCGTTCACCGCCCGATTATGTTTTAACTGCACCAACAACATGGCGGAGTATGAAGCATGCATCATGGGCCTTCGAGAAGCTATCGACTTAAGGATTAAGTTCTTGAGTGTATTTGGAGATTCCGCTCTAGTGATCAGTCAGATCAAAGGCGAGTGGGATACAAAAAACCCAAATCTTATTCCTTACAAGGAGTATGTACTGACATTGCTTCCGCACTTCAAGGAGATAACCTTTGAACATTTCCCAAGAGAGGAGAATCAGTTAGCGGACGCGCTATCTACCATGTCTTCTATCTTCAAGGTTAGGTGGGACAATGAAGCTCCCCAGATTACCATCGAGAGGTTGGACGAACCCGCATATTGCTGTGATATTGAGACTGAAAAGGTAGCAGATAAACCTTGGTTTCACGAGGTAAAGAGGTATCTTGAGGCTCAAGAGTATCCCGAGGGTGCATCTGTTAATGATAAGAAGTTCTTGAGAAGGTTTTCTACGAAGTTATTCATCAGTAATGGCATCCTTTACAAGCGTAACCATGATTTAACCTTACTGCGATGTGTAGACAAGAACGAGGCAGAAAGAATCATGGCCGAGTTACATGAAGGTACCTTTGGAACTTATTCCAGTGGACATACCATGGCAAAGAAAATCCTACGGGAAGGATATTATTGGTCTACTATGGAAGCCGATTGTTATCAGCATTCTCGGACCTGTCATAAGTGCCAAGTTTATGCTGATAAGGTGCATGTACCTCCAGTTCCTCTAAATGTTTTGACGGCTCCGTGGCCTTTTGTAATGTGGGGCATCGACATGATCGGCGAGATCAGACCTACTGCGTCCAATGGGCATCGTTTCATCCTGGTAGCTATTGATTATTTCACGAAGTGGGTTGAAGCAACTTCTTTCGCTACAGTAACCAAGAACATCGTGGCACGGTTTATCCGACACAATCTGATATGTCGATACAGTATACCAGAGAGGATCATTACGGACAATGGTACAAATCTCAACAATACGATGATCACCGAGCTCTGCAAATAGTTCAAGATACATCATTACAACTCTTCTCCCTACCGGCCGAAGATGAATGGGGCTGTTGAAGCAGCTAATAAGAATATCAAGAAGATTGTGCAGAAGATGATGGTGACATACAAAGATTGGCACGAGATGTTACCATTTGCTCTTCATGGGTACCGCACCTCAGCACGGACATCAACCGGGGCAACACCCTACTCCTTGGTGTATGGCATGGAGGCAGTCTTACCCATTGAAGTCCAGATACCATCTCTTCGGATTATGAAGGATGCAAGTTTGAGCGAGGACGATTGGATCCATACCCGGCTTGATCAGCTGAATTTAATCGACGAAAAGAGACTTACTGCTATTTGTCATGGTCAGACGTATCAAAAGCGAATGATCAAGGCATTTAATAAGAAAGTTAGACGACAAGAATATCATGTCGGGGATCTGGTGATCAAACGCATCATACTGTCACAAGGTGATCCCAGGGGCAAATGGACCCCTACGTATGAAGGGCCATTTGTGGTTAAGAACATTTTCTCAGGAGGAGCTATGATTCTAACCACCATGGATGGTGACGATCTTCCTCACCCCGTCAATGCAGACATAGTGAAAAAATACTACGCATAATCAAAGACCCTCTAGGTCGACTGACCTTGGAAAAAATAAGGGCTTCCCGGTGAACCAAAAGGGTTCGGGCAAAAATAAGGGATGAAAATGGAAAAAAACAGTACACCCGGCAAGTCGAAAACCTGAAAAGGCGGCTTGGGCAAAAAAGGGTATCCCGGTGGACTGAAAACCCGAAAGGGCGGTCCAGGAAAAAATTAGGGATCAAAGCATAACACTATGTCTCCTTGGATCACCTTGCAACCAGACTTCAGTATCGATTATCAAGCTCGGACGGTGCCAATCAATCTGATCTACCTTCAACCAAGTAGCAAAGTGATGAGATGCTCGGAAATATAAAGGCGATAGCAGAGTTGGAACCCAGTGGGATTGTTCACATAACTGTTTTTCTTTGTTTTTCACAAATTGTATAAATTTCTATCTTTCGACAGCGTTCTCTTACTAGGACGTCAACCTCTTGTACAAAACACCTATCACAGGCTAACTTCAAAAATCAATACAATTCATTTTACAATAAATTTCAAAATCGTTTTTCTTTTTCTGTTTTGTTTTGCAAAAAACGTCCAATGATTCATTTTTGATATATGCATTTGAAAATAATTGTTTCTCGTAAATATTTACATGCGAAACAAAAGACAATTACTCGTAATACCAGGAACAGGGGCAAACAAGAAATGTCCAAACCTTAAAGTTGCTATATCCACCAGGTATAGGGATAGACCCAGCTGAAGAAATGACTAAAGGAACATACACTCCCCGCAGAGTAGGAAATGCCAAAATACAGTGGTGTTAATTCTCCCCAAGCAGAGATCATTTATCACCAACAATGGAAGATTATCCCCAGTGGAGTTTATTTCTTCCATAAACAGAAACTTTATCCCCGACAGGGTTCATTACTTCCAGCAGCGGTAATGCACCCCCAACCAAGGTTATTTCTCCAAATCAGCAGATCTTCAGACAAAGTATCTCTTCCCCACAGAGTCACTTTCTCTCCAGTTTATTCTCCAGCAGGGTTATTCTCCCGCCAATTTATTCTCAAATCATCTTCGGTCGTTATCCCCAGCGAGAGAAACTCTTTATATTCTCCAGCAGCAGTCCGGGATATATTTTCCCCAACTAGAAAACATCATGAGAACATTGCACATCCATACATCATGACATGCATATACGCATCATACAGCACAATCTCATTTATTTTGAGAACATCATTGCTCAATACATTTCATACACCACGACATCACATACGACTAACCCTTTACCTTTCAGGAAAAGATACAATCAAATTCTCACAAAGTTCAAGCTATGAAGCCCGGGTACAACCGGATAATATCTTGATTCCTCCATCATATTGTGAAGCCCGGAGAACGACCGGATAACAGTATCAGAATACCGCAGAGCCTGGATCACGACCAGATAGTGGTATCTTTTAAACAAGCTATGAAGCCCGGATTCAACCGGATAATAGATTAATCCCCATCAAGTTATTGTGAAGCTTGGATTACGACTAGATAGCAATACAAAGACACCATGAAGCCTGGAATCAACCAGATAGTGGTATATCATAAACACAAGCCGTGAAGCCCAAATTCGACCGGATAACAGCTCAGCAAGTTATTATGAAGCCTGGATCACGACCAGATAACAATACAAGACGCCATGAAGCCTGGACTCGACCAGATAATGGTAGAAGATGTTGTGAAGCCTGGATTACGACCAGATAGCAGACAAGAATACTACGAAGCCTGGAGTCGACCAGATAGTGGTATATCTTTAATTCAAGTTATGAAGCCCAGATTCGATCGGATAATATCTTGATTTCCTCGAACACCATTTAGCCTAGATTGGACCAGATAATGGTATAATACATCATGAAGCCTGGATTACGACCAGATAGCGGTAAAGAACACTGAAGCCTAGAATTACAACCAGATAACAGAAGGGACACTGCGAAGCTTGGATTTCGACCAAATAGCAGTTCACCCAGCCAATTACTATGAAGCCCGGAGTCGACCGGATATTAGTAGGCCTTAAAATCAAATGGAAGCCCGGATACGACTGGATAACCACTTGATTTCTTCTGAAGCCTGGATTTCAACCAGATAAGAAGTGAGGTATTATGAAGCTTGGATTCGACCAAATAGCAGTACAGGACACCATGAAGCCTGGATTTGATCAGATAATGGTATGAAACATTATGAAGCCTAGATTACGACCAGATAGCGGTACAAGACATTGCGAAGCTTGGATTTCGACCAAATAGCAATTTTACCTGGACAATTACTAAGAAGCCCAGAGTCGACCAGATATTAGTGTGCCCTAAGTTCAAGTTAAAGCCCGGATGCGACCGGATAAAAACTGAATTCCTTCTGAAGCCTGGATTATGACCAGATAAGAATTGAGAAATTGTGAAGCCTGGATTACGACCGGATAGAAAGTTTAATCTCATCTCCCCAGTAAGTCATTATGAAGCCTGGAGCAGGACCGAATAGCAGTCGACCTCATTACTATGAAGCCTGGATCACGACCAGATAGTAGTTCATTTTCACCTCTTCGACCAAGACACGACTCCTCAGTAGAATAACGGACGACAGAAGCTCCTAAAAATCAACTTTCTCTCAAGACAAATATCAGCATTCCCCAGCGGAATCTCCCTCAACAACAGGTATACAAGCTCTCACTAAGGAATCTCTTAGGCGATCGACACTCTTTCAGATGGGATCTTTAAGCCCATCTTCAATCATCAATCTCCAAATGGCATCTATAAGCCCATTCCCGACATCACAAGACAAGTACCACCTCATGCGAGTGCAAATTTCTGGGCACTCTAGTGTTCAATCATCTTCAACCCTTGGATCACGAAAGACAGATAAGCCAATCTACATCCTCAGGTTTAAGAAGATTGAACAGGGGAAGCTGTTGTACCCCAAAACTTTCCCTCCCACATTTCTCAATACATTTCAAGTGAGGTCTTCAAATTGCTCAAGGAAGTCAAAGGGTTGACCAGACAGGCTCTCTCCTAAGGCAGTCTACCTCAAATTAGGGTTTCATGTTGCATCAAGATACTTGAGTCCAAGGGATCCCAAATTCTCACCATTATCCTAATATGTTCTCAAGATCATCCATGTCAAGTTTAAAGCCTTGCAGAGGAAGTTTTCTCAATCAATTGCTCAAAAGCCTGAAAATCGACTGTGCTAGGGCAAAAGTCAATTGTGGCCCACATACAGTCAAACTTCAAGATTTTTGCTAAAAATCCTCATTTTGAAGTATTATTCATCATTTTATCAAGGGTTGATCATGATTCCTTAAGTATTTCTCACAATTCATCAAGACTCAAAAGTTGTTAAATTAGGGTTTTGTAGGAAAAGTCAACTCAACTTTGACCAAGCATAACTTTCTCATACTTTATGAGAAATGACCCATCCAAAGCTCATTTTGAATAGGAAGAAATTCCCTACAATTCATATTCATCTCCCAAGTTCAAAATATGCACTCACAAGAAGTTATGAATTTAGACATTATATGTCATTTTGAAAAGTTAACAAAAACACCTTTTATGTCAAAGCTTCATACATGAACATGGAAGACTCAATTAGGATGAGACCAAAAGGGTTGCTTAGAGGACATCTTGAGCTTTCTAAAAAGTCCAAGAACACCTCCGTAGAGTCAAGATTGAAGAAGTTATGCATTGGTGAATTTGACCTTTTTGCAAGATTTCCAAAAGTCAAATATGCCTCAAATTGCAATTTTTGTCAAATGGGCCCAACTTTTTGTACTTGTTTTGAGTTTGTAACATGACCCACAAGCCCTAAATCTTTTCACTTGCCTTTATTTTATTTTTTCCATTTATTTTGATTTTTTATTTCAATTAAATCAAATCAAATCAAAATAAATCATGGAAATATCCAAATCATTCAAACCTTAAGATTTTGTGCATGTTTCAGGTCCTTTGTACAACTAGCAACAAAATCAAATCGTGCAAGGCATGTTTGTGCATGAAAAGATTGATTTTTGGACTATTTTGGAAATATTTTCATGAGAATCAAATCAAGATCAAAAACCATAATTGACAAAGATTGAGAGCACATTTGTAACCCTAATTCAGTCAGTGGTATATAGTGGACAAGTGCAGACCAAAAGCACAAGGTTTTGAGGCGTGGAGAGGAAGAAAAAAACTTGAAAAAACTCAAGAAAAGTGGTGATTTGTTTTCATATTTCCAGGCAGTTTCAAGACTCCCAAGCCATCTCTTTCGTTTCCTGGGCACTCAAGGAAGCCATAGCAATCAAAAGCAAGCATTTTTCTGCGCTAAACTCACTGTAAGTGATTCACGACCTTGACTTTTTCTTGAAATCGAATCACATTATTTTGGCACTTATAGCATGAACTACTTACATATTCTTGTTCCTAGAAGAATTTGCAAGCTATTCATAACAGTTAATTGCATTTTGGCTAACCCTATAGAGAAACACCATTGCTAGGGTTTTCTGTTGCATTTTGGGATCTTTTTATACAGGTAAAATTGGCTCAAAATAAAGGCACCATGTTGCTCACCAGGCTAAGGCGATTTGGTTTATGGCTTCAGGTTCCATTTATCGTGCCTATGGATGATTTTGGAAAGTCGTTGGTTTGTACCTACGCTTCTGGTCCGTAGGTAAAAGTCATTGACCTTTTAGCAACGGAGAGAGGTTAGGGACGATGGTGTGGCAAGCCCTGATTGCTCCTTTTGAATTTGCGTGCAGATAATTATTATTTTGTTTGTTTTTCATATTATTAATTATTATTATTTCATATACAACAAGCGTGCGTGGCTCAGTTGGTAGTGAGGCAGATGGAAAAGGCCATAGGACCTGGGGTTCGAATCCCAGGTCCTCAATGTATTTCATGTTATTTTTATTTGTATAATCAGGCGTGTACACATGCGTGAAGACCACCATATACCCTCAGGATTCAACCATTGGATCTCTAGAAGGCCAGATCTGAAGGCCATCATTGAAGGACCATAGTGCACCTTGGTCAACGCACAACATGGAAGCATATAGGTCAACATGGACTAAGGTTCTTGGGCCCAGAAAATTGCTAATGGCACCCCTCCAATTTGCTGATTGTCAGGCCCATTTTCTTTTTCTTTTCTTTTATATCTTCTTTATTTAATTTATTTAATTATTTTACTAACAAAAAATTGATTCTTTTTTATATAAAATCAAAAAATAAATTGACATCAAATTAGATTTAGTTTTTTTTATTATCAAAAATTAATTTAATTAGTTTATTTTAATTTTAGGATAACTTTAATTTGTTTTTGTAAATAAATTAAAACAAATTAGAAATTAGGGTTTTGTTTGATTTAATTCTTTTTTCTCAAAAATAACAAAATAAAAAAATAGGTCAAATGTAATTATTTTTATTAATTTAATTAGTAATTAAGTGTGCTTGTATTTAATTTAAAACCTTATTTTCCTTAAAAATAATCAAAAACAACAAAAACAATTTTTCTTTTAATTAGGTTAGACGGGGTCAAAACCCTAATTTCCTTTCGTTCTCTTTCGTCGCGCGTTTACTTATTTTTTACAATATTGATGTAATTGCTCATGGGATGTAATAGATTAATTAGGACCTTTCTTTTTCGTTTATTTATCGTTTTACGGGTTTTTGGCTATGTAATATCTCACCCGAAGCCTTGTAATAGCGTAGCTTTATTTTCCGCATTTTAATTTTCCGCAAATATTAACTGTTAGATGTATGATAATAAGGTTGCATGACAATAGCGTATGATAAAATTAAAACACTTAGCAAACCCTAAATGTGCAAAGATAATAACCTGAAATTGAATCACTCGTACATGCGCACTCCTAGGGTATACTTCCACTTCGGTTGCCTTCGATAAACGATCATTAAGTATAGGGTGTTTTAGTGGTCGCTCTCTTGTCTAAACAAAGATCAAAAGTCCCGTTCGGAAATGTTGCCTCGGAAAGGTTGCCTCAGAAATGTTGCCTCGAATATGATCTTAAGACATTAGGGTTATTACTAAGACATCCTAACATTGCTTTAGTGATCGTACGTCCCTTTCGAATTGACCCTTACAACTCCAACGACGGTGCTACCTACTCACTAATAGTGGGATAGCGCTGTCTAAAGGAAACAAGAACAAAAACATTCTTTTTTCGAGTAGGTAGATGCTAGTAGGTACTTGCTCAAAATCAAACTTTTCCACACTTACACTTTTTTCAAACAAAGTTTTCAAAACGACTTCTTAACACTCTTGAAGACAGAAGCAAGGGTTAAATCGAAGTAAAACAAAAAACTTTTCAAATCACATAAACACAGAAGCAATTTTTAAAATGATGAGCAAGTACCTAAGAGCCCGTGGAAAACCACGGATAGAAAGGGTGTTAATACCTTCCCTTTCTATAATCTACCCCCGTACTCAGAAACATCTCGAAAAAGGTTTTTTCTGTTCTTTTTTCCTTTCCAGTCTGATAAAATAAAAGTCGGTGGCAACTCTTGCTTACCGCAACATTTTGCGAACACAAACGTAAAACGCAAACTAGCATTTTCCTAAAACAGTCTGGTTCTACCACCGTATCACAATGTGATTATTTTGAAAATAGCAAGGATGTTTTGTTTGAAATTGAGCAAGTAATTAGGATCATTCTACCTACTTAAAAGTCTTTCTCGTTCATTTTCTTTTCCTTTGACATTGTTATCTTACCATTGATTTGATAAGAAACCCTATCTTTGGATGTAAACGGGACGGTCATGGGTCATCGTATAACCATGATTAGCAATGTTGGAAGGTATCTTAGCATTTTTTTCTTTAGCGACTAAGATCATTTGAAAGGCAACATGGATAGCGTCATCGAGGGACTATGATCTTATATTTTGCTTGTTTTTGCTAAGATACCTCACATGCGTAATATGGTCATTTTGTAAAGGCAACCAAGTGGATTTACCCTAGGGGGTGTTTGTGTGCAAGTGTATTGGTTTACATGCTTGATTTGTCTTGATTAGGGTTTCTAATTGATTGGTTTTAGTCTTTCCATACAAACCCTAACAACTAGCAATATATGAAAGTAATAAAAAGTGTGAAAAAATAAACATCCTATGCTATTACAATCATTAGGGGGGTGGGGTGTACAAATTTACATATAGGGATGGCAAGTAAAATTAAGTCCTAAGTTACTATTATAACCATATTGAATGGATAAGAATGTACAAGAAATGTAAAATGAACTTGATTCCCGTGGGGGAGTCCTTTGGATAAATACCCAAAAGTGGTTGTGAGCATTAAATGATAACGAGATTTATCCAACCAGAAATCCTGCAATGTGAGATTCTGCATTATTGCTTAATTCTGGATCAGAACTTCAGCTTCAGCGTAACTTAGAATAGACATCTAACTTCTGATCTTTGTATCTCCTTGCTCCAGCATGTCCTGAAGGAGTTCTCAAACTTTCCAGGAAGCTTGTAGCATGCTTTGTAACCTTCTTTAAATTACCCTTGCAAACTCACTGAACCTTTATGAAAACTGGCCCAGAAGTTCTGACCAAAATCTGTTTTGAAAGTGTCTAGAATTTGCTGAATGCTTCAGTTTCAGGGACGTTTCTTTGAGGATTTAACTTGAAATCCCAGTATTTCTAGGAGAAGTTTTGTTCTGTAATGTTTTAGATCTTATTGAAATCTATAGCTTTTGTGCCAGAAGTTCTTCCAGAATCAGCTTGCATCATGGTGATAATCTGATCAGAAGTTCTGAATTTGTCATATTTCTTAAACACTTAGAAAAATTCTAAGTATTTAGAATTTTGACTTTTTCCAAAGTAATCTTGACTTTTGAATTTCTTGATGAAATATGATTCTTGGAACTTGATTTTTTGATCCAAAATTCAAAGTTTGACTTTTTAGTGTGCAAATGACCATTTTGCCCTTGTGAATGACTTTCTTGGAAAATTTGTAATTCAAGGCTTAAAATTGGATGGGAACAAACCTGAGGGTCCAGGGTGATCCTTTGAGAAATGAGAGGGCAAATTTTGGGGTACAACACTCATCCTCGGCAAGTTGATCACCACTAATTCAGATCAAACGATCCAGATCACCATGTGCCATTAAGGATCACCCCCACTAGATCCAAGCAGCCTGGGCTCTCAAATGGGCCAAACAATTTTTCAGATCAACTCCCCATTTTGCTTTTTGCATATCCAGGCCCATATCTTTTGTTTGTTATTTTCCTTCTTTTTTTTATAGTTATTATTTATTTGTTTTCAAAAAATCATTTTTCTTAATAATAAAAAATAAAAAAATAGATTTAGGCTTTCCAAAATTATTTTAATTAATTATTTAATTATTTTAATTTTATTTTATCAACTTAAAATCAATTAGACTTAGGTTAATTTTAATTTAAGTATTTTCTTAAACAAAAAAAAAGAAAAATATTAGAATTAGTTTTAATCACCCTTAAATATTTATTTCCTTTATTAAATTTAGTGTTAATTTAGTTTAAGTATTTTTCTTAAAATAAACAAAACAAAAACCGAAAAGATTTTTATTCTTAGGATTTTTTAGACGTAATATTTATTTCACGCGCGTTATTTTTATTCTCGCATTTTATATAAATAATGTAACTGATTATGGGATGTAATAGACTAGGTTTAAAATTCCGCATTTTATTTTCTTGCACTCTTTATGTAACTTCCCCAAGGTCTTGTAATAGCTTAAGAATTTTATTTTCCGCAATTTACTTACTGCACCCTACTAAACTGCTTAGATGCATGGCTAATAGGATTGTATGGAAAGATAATGATTAATTGAACATAGCATAACTTAATTCAAAGATAATATATCTGAATCAAGCAAAATTTACACTTGCATCTCTAGGATACCCACTTTGGTTGCCTTCGGAAAGATAATGGTCATGTCCCTCGAACGTAGGTGTGATACGGTGGCAGAACCGACTGTTAATATTGGTTTTGCGTTTGTGTTTGCAAATGTCGCGGTAAGCAAGAGTCGCCATCGACTTTTATTTCATCCAACAAAGGAAAAGGAAAAAGAATAGAAAAAACCTTTTTCGAGATGTTTCTGAGTACGGGGGGTAGATTATAGAAAGGGAAAGTGTTAGCATCCTTTCTATCTATGGTTTTCCATGGGCTCTTAGGTACTTGCTCATTTTGAAATTGCTTGTGTGTGTTTTGAAAAGTTTTTGTTTAACTTCGTGATAACCCTTGTATCTGTCCTCAAGAGTGTGACAAAGTTGTTTTTGAATACTGTTTTGAAAGTATTTGTGTAAAAGATTTTTTTTGTTTTGAGCAAGTAGTTAAGAGTTTCTACCTACTCGAAAAAGGCTGTTCGTTTTCTCGTTTCTTTTAGACAGCACTATCCTACTATTAAGGAGTAGGTAGCCCTATCGTTGGAATTTTAAGGGATATCCGAAGGGACAAGTACAGTCACAAAAGCAACAGTTAGGAAACCTTAGTAGTTACCCTAAAGTCTTAAAGATCTTTCCGAGGC
This sequence comes from Vicia faba, assembly GCA_948472305.1. Classification (NCBI taxonomy): domain Eukaryota; kingdom Viridiplantae; phylum Streptophyta; class Magnoliopsida; order Fabales; family Fabaceae; genus Vicia; species Vicia faba. The sequence goes on along the minus strand of OX451741.1, from coordinate 69,210,926 downwards.
AACACTCAAATGGGTCATTTTTTATCTTTTGGGACTAGAGGACAACCACTAAAATTCCCTATGCTTCATGACGTTTACCGAAGGAAACCTGAGTGGGATAAACCCTAGGAGTGAACATGTGCATGTGTTATTTTTCAGTTTATTTATCTTTGCACAATTAAGGTGATCTACTGTTTTAATTTCATTTGTCTTTTGCATGCAAGCCTATTAGCCATTCATCTAAGCAGTTTATTATGCGGAAAATAAATTGCAGAAAGATAAGGGTTCCTAAACTATTACAAGGCCTTGGGGCAATTATAATTAGATGCATAAATTTAAACCTAATTAAACTATTACAAACCAGGAACAATTACATTAATTAGAAAAATAATGAAATAAACGCGCGCGGCAAAATTAAATACGGAACTAAAATTAAATTCAAAGATATTTAGTTAGTAAATAGAGAAAGGTATTTTTTTTTGGATTTTATATGGAAAAAGTTAAATAATAAAAAGAGTAATTAATTAATTGAAAAAAAATGATTAATTAAAATTAATTCTAAATAAAAACTAATATTTTTGATATTTTTAAAGAAAAAGATTTGAAGTCCAATCCTAGAGCCTAATTGATTTTATTTTTAAAGAAAATAAATCAAAATAATTAAATCAAATTAATTTACGAAAATAATTTTAATAAAAAAATCTAAATTCTATTTTTTGTGATTTTATTGATTTATGATTAAAAAATAATTTTTTTGAAATAATTAAAATAACAAGGAAGAAATAAAAATAAAATATAAAAAGATAGTCATGGGCCTGTTACTATTTCCAGCCTAGGGGTATGAGTGGCAATTTGCAGAGCCCAATTGGCTGATGGCCCGATTGTCTAGGGCGTGATTCAATGAAGCCTGCCTCTGAGGGTCCACCATGGGGGTGAATTGTTGGGCGTTAGATCCGGATCTGAGATGATCTGATGGTGGTGAATCTTGAGCGTATGGTGTATGTATGGGGGTGCCATGCACTGGAACCTACAAGAAATATTCAAAAAATAACAAAATGCTGGACCTGGGACTCGAACCCAGGTCCTCTCTCTTCCCAACACACTGCCTTTACCAACTGTGCCACTGGATCATTCATTAATATAATCAAACAAATAAAACATAAATCAAGCAAAGTAGTATTTCCCATAAAACACGCGTGATTCAAATCTCCCAATGGGAGTCTGCCACATCACTCATCTTCTCTCCAGAGCTGTCATTTTTTACCATACTTTTACCTACGGACTGCATCCGTTACTATAGCTTATAGCAACGGATCAAGCGTCACTAAAGCCCCCTACAAAAATCAAAATATGCGATATAATTTAATGGTGAGGCTATGAGTCAACTCGTTTTGGTCCCCTGAACACGATGATGGCACTAGTTTGTCCCAATTATGTCTAAATCAGAAAGCCCCGATTTGAAGCTTGGAACCCTAGCAATGGTATCCTTTAATTCCTGCACTTAAAACTCAATCAAACAAATCAGAAAGCATCTAAACCTTATGACAAAACAAAAGTGCATGGTTAAATTTCATTGAAAACGCATGTATGCATGTAATCGAAAATCAAAAAAGTTTGGAGAACCAGGTTATGGATTTTACGATTCTGAATGTTATGGTCACTTGTGAAGGTCTGGAATTGACCAGAGGAACTCACTGAAGTTGTTTGTGATCTTGGAATGGCTTGAATCAGTCTATGGAGGAATATGTGATCAGCACTTTTTTGACAAAAATTTGAAGTTGACTCTTTTGTTTTCACGACCAAAACCTATTTCTTATGCTTTAGGGATGTTATGTATATATGATAGAATGATTTAGGTCAACAAAAAATGATCATATCTTTGCAAATTATGGAGATTTGGTTTCATTCTTTGTATTGTATGATTTGTTTCTAAAACAAGTCAAGTTAAGTTCTTTTCCAATCAATTATCTTTTGCATGAATTTTTTGATTTGCTAGCTGTTCATGGACTCATAATATGCTCATAAAATCAAACCTTGGATTTTATTTCATTATTCTACTATTTAAATTGATTTATTTTGATTTAAATGGATAAAAAATCAAAATAAATAATAAAAATAATAAAATAATAGGTGGATAAGCTCGGGGGTCGTGGGCCATCTTAGGAACAAGTTTCAAATAAGAAAACATGGGCCCATTTGGAAAAAAAGTCATTTTGATCAATGTTGACTTCATGCACATTTCCAAATATTGGTCAACTTTGACAATACATATCTCCCTCAATTTTAACCCTAAGAAGGTGTTCCTGGGCTTTTTATAAATCTTAGGATGTCCTATAAACAAACCTTTTGGTCTCATCTCAATTGGATCTTCCATGTTCATGTAAGGAGCTTTGACCCAAAAGGTGTTTTTGTTGACTTTTTGAAATGACCTATAATATCTGAATTCATATCTTTACATGAGTGAATTATTTGAACTTGAGGTATGAAGATGAGTTATAGGGAATTGAATCCTCTTCAAAATGAGCCTTGGATGGGAACTTTCTGATAAAGTATGAGAAAGTTATGCCTGGTCAAAGTTTGGTTGACTTTTCCTATAAAAACCCTAATTTAGTAACTTTTGAGTTTTGATGAATTTGGGGAATTCCTTGAGGAATCATGATAAAACATTGATCAAATGATGTATTTTACTCCAAAATGTTGATGTTGACCAAAAATCTTGAAGTTTGACTGCATGAGAGTCACATTTGACTTTGGACCTAGTACAATTGATTTTTAGACATTTGAGCAGTTGATTGAGCAAACTTGTTGTGCAAGGCATGAAACTTGACATGGGTGATCTTGAGAACATATTAGGGAAATGGAAACCAATTTGTACCCTTGGAACTCAAACATCTTGATGAAAATGGAAACCATTGTTTGAGGCTCACAGTCTTAGGAGGAGGATTTGTCTGGTTAATCCTTAGGCATCCTTGGGCAAGTTGAGGACCTCTAGGAGCATGTTTTGAATAAAATGAGAGGGCAAATTTTTGGTTACAACAGTTTCCCCTGTTCAATCTTCTTAAATCTGAGGATTTAGATTGGCTTGTCTGCCTTTCATGATCTGAAGGTGAAAGAGGATTGAACACTAGAGTGCCTAGAAATTTGCACTCGCATGAAGTGAATGTCAATCGATAATATCGTTGAGGAGGACTTCACTAGGGAATGTTGATTTATGCCCTAGGAAATAGAGTCTAAGAGATTCAGTTGTCCATTACTCTACTGGGGAATTATCTCTTAATCGAGGAGGTGGAAGTAAACTGCATGTTTGGTCAGGGTCCAGGCTGCATAGTGACTTACTGGGGAAATGTGAAATCAACCGTAACTAGTTGGGTCTGGTCTTACAGTGTTGTAAACTGTTGTCTGGAGATAAGAGAGAAGGAACCTGGATCATAGGGTTGCTTCGAAATGAAAGCCTGGATAGTAGGGCTATAAGAAGGAACCTGGATCATATGGTTACTTCGAAATGAAAGCCTGGATAGTAGGGCTATAAGAAGGAACCTGGGTCATACGGTTACCTCGAAATGAAAGCCTAGATAATAGGGCTATGAGAAGGAACCTGGATAGTAGGGTTACTTTGAAATGAAAGCCTGGATAGTAGGGTTATGAGAAGGAACGTGGATCATAGGGTTACTTCGAGGTGAAAGCCTAGATAGTAGGGCTATAAGAAGGAACCTGGAGAGTAGGGTTACTTCGAAATGAAATCCTGGATAGTAGGGCTATGAAAAGGAACCTGGATCGTAGGGTTACTTCGAGGTGAAAGCCTGGATAGTAGGGCTATGAGAAGGAACCTGGGTCGTAGGGTTACTTCGAAATGAAAGCCTGGATAGTAGGGCTATGAGAAGGAACCTAGATAGTAGGGTTACTTCGAGATGAGAGCCTGGATAGTAGGGCTTATAGGAAGGAACCTAGATAGTAGGGTTCCTTCGTGGGGAGTTTGGGTAAAACTGAATCTGAATCGAGAAAGAACCTAGGTAAGGTTGCTTCGTGGGGATTTTGGGTAAAACTGCATCTGAACCGAGAAGGAACCTAGGTAAGGTTGCTTCGTGAGGAGTTTGGGTAAAACTACATCGGAACCGAGAAGGAACCTAGGTAAGATTGCTTCGTGAGGAGTTTGGGTAAAATTGCATCTGAACCGAGAAGGAACCTAAGTATGGTTGCTTCGTGAGGAGTTTGGGTAAAACTGCATCTGAACCGAGAAGGAACCAAGGTAAGGTTGCTTCGTGAGGAGTTTGGGTAAAACTACATCAGAACCGAGAAGGAACCTAGGTAAGGTTGCTTCGTGAGGAGTTTGGGTAAAACTGCATCTGAACCGAGAAGGAACCTAGGTAAGGTTGCTTCGTGAGGGGTTTTGGCAAAACTACATATGAACCGAGAAGGAACCTAGGTAAGTTTACTTCGTGAGGAGTTTGGGTAAAACTACATCGGAGCCGAGAAGGAACCTAGGTAAGGTTGCTTCGTGAGGAGTTTGGGTAAAACTGCATCTGAACCGAGAAGGAACCTAGGTAAGGTTGCTTCGTGAGGAGTTTGGGTAAAACTACATCTGAACCGAGAAGGAACCTAGGTAAGGTTGCTTCGTGAGGAGTTTGGGTAAAACTACATCGGAACCGAGAAGGAACCTAGGTAAGGTTATTTCGGGATAAGTCTGTGTAAAACTTCATAAGGAACCTGGGTAAGGTTACTTTGGGATAAGTCTGTGTGAAACTTTATTTGGAAATGTATGAGAAGGGACCCGTGTAATATTTTTCAGGATAAACCCGTGTGAAGTTGTATTTAGGAGAAACCCGTATAAGATTGCTTTGTGACAAACCCGTGTAAAGCTGCATTTGGTCGCGCAGATAATTACTCTGTTTAGTTTCAGAAGCTAATCTTGGACCTGTTGGAAGTTGTTGATGATAACCTTCTTTCCTGAAAAGGTGCATGATTAATCGTATATGATGCATGAAATGCATTGTATGATGATGTTCTCAAAATAAATTAGATTATATTGTATGCAATATGTATGTGCACGTCATGATGTATGAACATGAAATGCTATTGTGGCACGTCCGAGTCTGGGAAAATAAATCCCTGACTGCTGTTGGAGAGTACTGGAAACTGTATTCCTGACCGTCGTAGAAAAAGTGGTTCTTCTACTTCCACTGGGGATGGCGAATGGAGATGATTATGCTGGAGATTCGCTCCTTGTTTACGGATATTCTACCGGGGAGAGACTCTGCTTGAGAATAACTCTACGGGGGAATAACTCTGTTGCGAGAGGAGATGCTTTGCGGGAAGATTTTGCTGATCTTGGGAAAATAAACTCCGTTGGGGGATGAGCTTCTGTAACTGAAGGAACAAACTCTGTCGGGGATTGAGCTTCTGTATTCAGAGAAATAAACCATGTTTGGGAGAAAACTTTATAACCCGCTTGCGATTATGAAATTCGGTTGGGGAATATAGATGTCAGTTTTCTGAAGGAACCTGGCTGGGGGATAGTAACTCCTGTTTGGGGAAGCCGATGTCAAATCTTTAGTTGCCTCTACTCTATGGGGAATCATACACGTCACGGGGGCGCATGTTGAGGATACGACAATGACTTCGCATCAGGACTTTTCTGCCCCTATACCTGCTGGAGAAAGTACATGCAGAGGCTTTGTGGATGGCTTGAGTGTTATCCCAACTCATGAGGTGTTTGATAACTGCAGATCAGAATGATAAGTCTTCTACTGATAGGAAAGTGACAAGATGACGGGACATAGTCGTATGCTTTGATCCCTAACTTTTGCATGGATCGCCCTTTCGGGTTTTCAGTCTACCGGGATATCCTTCTTTTTGCTCAAGCCGCCTTTTCATGTTTTCGACTTGCCGGGTGTATAGTTTTTCCATATGTATATCCCTAACTTTTGCCCGAACCTTTTTTGGTTCGTCGGGATGCCCTTATTTTTGCCTAGGCCAGTCGACCTAGCGGGTCTTTTTCATGCGTGGTCTTTTACGACTATGTCCATGTTCTCAAGATGTAGGGAGTTTCCATTGTCTATAGTGTTGTGGTACTTTCAAGAATTTTTTCTTGATGGCACATGATTCGTTGCTGGAATGCGTGCGTAATGCCCCAAGTGATTCAGACGAAGATCTACCCCTGGTTATTTGGCACTCTTGGAAAGACTGCCCCAAGTGTGTTAGACATCATGTCCCTCCCCTTTCTTATGGAAGACTTGTTGTTGGAAGTGTCTTTCCTGCTGAGGTGATTCTGTCCATTGAGAGGATGTATGTTCATTGATTATCCATTGTGCAGATTTCTCTGTTGTCAAACAATTAGTCATATGCAAAAAATGTCATTTAAGGAATGCAAAACTCATGTCCGTCTTGAAATTTTTTTAAAATGTGTTTTGTGTAGTAAAACAAAATCTACAAGAATGTGATATCAACTCAAGATTCATAACAAGTCCTACAGGAGTCAGGATACCTTTGTAACAGTATGCTCTCAAACTAACCCATGCTTCAGCTAGGACTTTTGAGGGTTATAATATGGCCTGGTTCACGGTTCAAGAAACAAAGGATAAAGGCTCAAATTTTATTTGTACCCAACCCACTCTTCATGATGTTCTTCAGTCCTATGCTCAGTTAATTGCGCGTTTAGAATCCCAGTTGAGTCCTGGAGTACTGTCCTTGATATTCCGGTGATAGTTCAGATACTGGAGGTTTATTTTGAATAGGCAGTCATCTTTTTTTGTCGAGGATTTGTAGGACCTTTTTTTTTGTTTTTGTTATCCTTTCTTCTGCCTGAACTGTTTCTTTTTGTGATTACAGTCAGCGGGATGCCCCAGTTTTTTTCTTAAGTCTCCTTCATAGGTTCTGACTTAATGGGCTTTTATTTTGAGAGATAATGACTGCCTGTCTTGATGATTATACAGAACCATCACTGTATTTTGATTTGGAAGGACGTCTTCGATGCCATGCATTGTGTGCGAAGCGAAAGATTGCGACTAAATGCGCCTCTGAATTAACTGAGAAAACTACCCTGCCCCAGGTTGTGATTAAAGGTTTTAATTTGTGTGAAAGAAAAAATCCTACTTCTTTGGCTCAAAGGGGTTGACTAGGGATTATCTTCCTTATAACTCCACTGTTTGGGATTTGAAACAATGCATGTACATCGTCAGCGGGGTCTGTTCAAAAGCATACTGTAGAGATTGAAGTATCGTTTTCTTCATCCTCCCTCTAAGGCTTAGAGCTTTTAATCGAGAGTTGAATATCACGAAGATAAAGTATAAAGAAATTTAAGCATAGTGAAAACAGATTAATTCAAGACAAACATGTGTAATGCTTTAATGAAATAACAAAGTTTTGACATGACAATAATTGTTCGAATAATCAAAGAAAATACAACTTGAGAATTAAATGAACAAAAATGCTTTCAATCCTAGCCATGTTTTGGAAACGGGGCAGTGATCACGTTGGGAGTCTCAAGAGGGCAGAATTCAATCTCCTTGGCGTTAATCATATTCTGAATCTTGTATTTCAGCGCCCAACAATCGTTAGTATCTTGCCCCGGGCTTCCAGAATGATAAGCACACCTTGCATATGGATTGTAGTTAGGAGATAAAGTCGGGATTCAGATGAGGTCCTATCAACGTAATCAGATTCATCCTCAACAGGTGTTGCAAAGCTTGAGACAGTGACACGTTGAGTTTGGTAAACTGCCTTTTGGGTATATCCGGCTTACTCTGATTAACCTGTTGTTTTTGGCGAGGTTGTTGTTGGACCCGTGATGTGGTAGCAATATGGAAAAGTCCATTCTTCACCAAACCAGCCTCTTGTCTTCTCGGAAGTTGATCAATGACCTGGTCCCCAACCTTGACTGTTTGCTTCATACAGTTGTATCCTTCTTGATGAAGTTGTTTGATGATGGTTCTCAGCTCTTCTTGCCCCCGAGCTAGGCCTTGGATAAGAGCCATCTGCCCTAGCATTTGGGTTCTCATTGCCTCTACCTCAGCTTGCATTCGTTCCAGGCGTTCGTCTTTATTGTCTTCAGGACTTTTCTTGACCAAGTTCCCAATGAGGAGTGTTTTCAACTCTTCCTGCCCCTTAGATACGTTTAGGAACATTTCCCTGAATTAAGCTTCTTGAGTTTGAAGATCTCTGTTGTCTTGTTGAGCCATTGCTGAAATAAACAGCGAGAACATGAGAGACCTGTACTGGAAGATCTGTTATGCAATGATATGTATGATATATGTATGCAATGTTTTCAAGGATCTCGCAGGGTAAACAAGAAAATGTTAGAAGTTGAATTTTTTCCATTTTAATTGAAGCACTTCGTATCGTTGAAGGTCCTTCAAGAAGAGTCAAGCTCACCATATCACGTGGGTCATAGCCCCTGACTCAAGTTGTCGTGTTTTGGTCTTCTGACGGTATTGGCTAGAGGAAAATAAATCCCCTTGCTAGACGTCTGATTTACCATAACCTGCACCACAAACCCCTGAGATCCTTTAAATGGTTAAGGAAATGTTGTGGTATGATTGTTGTACCCCAAAATTTTCCCTCCCATTTTACTCAACACATGTTCATTAAGATACTTAACTTGCTCAAGGATGCTCAAGAGTTGACCAGACAAACTCTCTCCTAAAGCAATGAGCCTCCAACTAGGATTTCCATTTTCATCAAGATGGGTGAGTCCCAAGGGCCTCATATTCTCTCCATAGTCCTAATATGTTCTCAAGACCATTCATGCCAAGTTTCATGCCTTGCACAAGAAGTTTGCCCAGTCAATTGCTCAGATGCTTGAAAATCAACTATATCAGGTCAAAAGTCAATTGGGGCCCACATACAGTCAAAATTCAATATTTTTGGTCAACATCAATATTTTGAAGTAATACTCATCATTTGATCAAGGGTTGATCATGATTTCCCAAGGAATGTCCCTAATTCATCAAAACTCAAAAGTTGCTAAATTAGGGTTTCTTAGGAAAAAGTCAACCGAACTTGGACCAAGCATAACTTTCTCATACTTTATCAGAAATTTCTCATCCAAGGCTCATTTTTAAGATAATTCAATTCCCTGCAATCCATCTTCATCTCTCAAGTTCAATAATTGCACTCATGAAAAGATATAAATTCAGACATTATAGGTCCTTTTCAAAAGTCAACAAAAACACCTTTTGGGTCTAAGCTTATTACATGAGCATGGAAGATCCAATTGAAATGAAACCAAAAAGGTTGTTTATGGGACATCCTAAGCTTTCTAAAAAGTCCAAGAACACCCTCTTAGGGTCAAAATTGAAGGATATATGCATTGTCAAAGTTGGCCATTTTTGGAGAATTGTCAAAAGTCAACAATGCCCAAAATTGAATTTTTTGGCAAATGGGCCCAACTTTTTGTGCTTATATCTCACTTCCAACATGGACCACGACCTTTGAGTCCATTCTTACATTATTTTATTATTTATTTTTGATATTTTATTCAATAGAATGCAAAATTAAATAAAGTGAATAAAAGGAATAATGTAAGATTTGATTTCAAATCTTTTTCTCATCAAAATAAGGAGCAACATGTGCTGGCATGGCAAGGCAAATTCGTGGAGGGAGCACGAGTAGATTTGATCCAAAAATAGACAAAAATCAAATATTTGAAAGTAGAATATTTTATCATCAAAGCATGAGATTTCTTCCATTTATGTTGACCTAATATGCTACCATACATAAGCACAATCATCCCAGACCTAGAGGACACAAGAGGCTGCCTCAAAAATTCAAGAACAAGTTTGCAAAAAATATCAAAAGTGGTGCAATCAAAAACTCATGTTTCAGCCACTCTCAATCAGAAGTAGATACTCTATCATCCTCCTGAGGCTCCCAGGAAGACGAATCAACCGTCATACACGCCTGAAACACTCTGATTTTGCCCAACCGAATCTCAATTTTCTTGGTAAAATCATGGATCCCAAACTCTCATAATAAGCCATATCAATTTTGTTTAAGGTTATATTTGTGTTGCTAATGATCTTTTCCAGCTTTTTGACGTATTACACGGGGAAATAGGGCATGGGTTTACACTTTGCCATGTTTGACCGTTGCTAGGCTTTCAAATAAAAACTCAATGATGCGCGAGGAATTAGCATCTTTAGAGGCCAGATTCGAACTCAGGGGACTTTTTTAAGACATATAGCATTGTTTGTTTTTTCATTTGTTTGAATTTTCAGGCGACCTCACCGGAGAAGACGGTGGAAACCACCATCTCCGGTGGTTAGACTAGCCGATCGTCAGTCAACCGGATGGCGTGGCGAAAAGGCAGCGTCTCATTGGTTCCTGTCAAATAATCCTTTATCTCTCTTTGTTTGATTGGCCAATTTGAATCACAGGGGCCCCACTTGCTGGCGCGCGTTAGACAACTCAGCAGTTGTCCTTGTTTCCCATTATATTTAATTAATGTTATTATATACATGATTGATTAACCAGCGCAGATGGCAAGGGAAGAAGGCACGTGAGAGGGAGGATCTGGGTTCGATCCCAGGTCCAGGCCTTTTGCATTTTATGAAATTTCAATTCCAGATCCAATGCATTTCATTTTCTGAGGATCACCACGCGCCCTCTGATCTCATCCTCTGGATTCATCTCTAGCCAGATCCAAGGCCCAACACACGCAGGTCCACCATGAGTCCTCAGGAGATGACTTCACTGAATCAGGCGCCAGGCTCTGGGCCACCAGTTTTGGGCCTAACGTAAATTTGGCAGCACACCCCCTGGGTTACTTACAACATCGGGCCCATTTCTTTTTCTTTCTAATATTTTTATTTCTTTTTTCTTTTAATTTATTATTTTAATTATTTTCACAATAAAAATCATTTTTTAATTAAATCATAAAATCAGAAAATCATAAAAAATTAGATTTAGTTTTTTCTTTTCTTTCATAAAATATTTAATTGCTATTAAATAATTAGCTTAATTAGATTAATTCAAATTATTTTTTTTTATAATTAAAACTAATTAGACAAATTAGGTTAAGGTTTCAAATATTTTTCTCAACAATAAAATGCAGAAAATATTTTCTCTTTATTTGATTAGATTTTTTAGGACTCAGACTTTATTCCTGTACTTAATTCGTCGCGCGCGTCTTTACTTTCTTTTAATTCAAATTATTGTAATTGTTTCAAGTTTGTAATAGATTAATTAGAATTTTAATTTTTACATCTTTATTTTCAGTCAAATATTTATGTATCTGCCCAAAAGCCCTGTAATAGTTAGGTCTTTAAATTATCCCACTCTTTACTTCCCGTAATTATAAACTGCCTAGATGTATGGATAATAGGATTGAATGGCAAGATAAATCAATTTAAAACGGTAGATAACCCTAGTTGTGCAAAGATAATTAACTGAAAACAAACACACTTGCACATGCTCACTCCTAGGGTTTGCCCCACTTGGTTGCCTCGGAAATAATGGTCGTATCCCTCAAACGTAGGGATACCTTAGCAATGACCCGCGATTCAAAATCGTCATAAAGATCATAATCCCTATTTGTCCCTCGAGTTGCCTACGAACTGATCTTATGACGATAGTCCCTTTGAAATGCTAAGGTATCTTTACTTGTTGCCTTCAGAGACCATTTCGTCCCTTCGAACGTCCCTTTTAAAAATCCAACGACGGAGCTACCTACTCCTTAATAGTAGGATAGCATTGTCTAAAGGAAACGAAAATGAACAGACTTTTTTCGAGTAGGTAGAAATCTTAAGTACTTGCTCAAAATAAAAACTTTTCACACGAACACTTTTCAAAACAATTTTCAAAACAACTTCGTCACACTCTTGAGGACCGATACAAGGGTTATCATGAAGTAAGCAAAACTTTTCAAAACAAGCACACACAAGCAATTTAAAAAAAAAAGCAAGTACCTAAGAGCCCGTGGAAAACCACATATAGAAAGGGTGCTAACACCTTCCCTTTCTATAATCTACCCCCCCCCCCCCCCCCCCCCCCCCCGTACTCAGAAATATCTCGAAAAAAGGTTTTTTTTTGTTCTTTTTCCTTTTCCTTTATTGGATGAAATAAAAGTCGGGGGCGACTCTTGCTTACCGCAACATTTGAAAACAAAAAATGCAAACCAGTATAACAGTCGGTTATTCCATCGTATCACAATGATGTTATGATGTGTATGTTATGTGTTAAGCAAAAATGTAAGGTGATGAAAACAAGTGACCCCTGAAAGAAATCCAAGTTATTGGATAATGACTCTAAACAAATCCTGCAAGGAAATCATGTTGTCAGATGATAAAACCCTGCAAGTAGTTCAAGCTGAAAGCAAACAAGTCACACAAACAACCTTAGGTTTAAAGCCTGCATGAGTTTTAAGATCATACCCTCTTGAAGCTGGATTGGTTCAACCTATCCTATAAATAGTAATCAGGTTCTAAGGGATCTCAATATCACTTATCTTTCCCCTAAGCTTCGTTCAATAGGCGATTGACTCACAACCAAACAAAACTCAGGAGTCAAACCTCAATGAGTGTAGCATCGAGTATCTGTCAACCTTGGGAATACACCAAAGCCGGCCATCTCGCTACGTCTTACTAACCAATTTGTGCAATTAAAGGTTCTAAGGTAAGTTGATGATTTATGACACCATACAACGGCCTCGTATTCTCCTTGATTAACTCAAGGGCTACCGGTACCAACCAAAGTGTCGCATCAATGTAGCAACTGCTTCAACCGTGTTGGTATACCCCGTACAGTTCCCTCACAGTTTATTGCTACTTACCTAAAAGGTGTTCCCAGATCCTAGTGTAGGATCTTCAATAATACCCAAACAAAACCCTCGAAGATAAAGCAGGCAAAGCAAACAAGAAAGCAATTTTAAAAATGACCTAGATCCTAAGGTATACCCCACTTTACTATTAGTCCCTAGCAGAGTCTCTAGTTCTGTGATACGATGGAATAACCGAATGTTAATACTGGTTTTTAGTTTGTGTTCGCAAATATCACGGTAAGCAAGAGTCGTCACCGACTTTTTTTCATCCAACAAAGGAAAAGGAAAAAGAACAGAAAAAACCTTTTTCGTGTTGTTTCTGAGTACGGGGGTAGATTATAGAAAGGGAAGGTGTTAGCACCCTTTCTATCCATGGTTTTCCATGGGTTCTTAGGTACTTGCTCATTTTGAAATTGCTTGTTTGTGTTTTGAAAAGTTTTTGTTTAACTTCGTGATAATCCTTGTATCTGTCCTCAAGAGTGTGACGAAGTTATTTTTGAAAACTGTTTTGAAAGTGTTTGTGTAAAAGATTTTTTTTTTGTTTTGAGCAAGTACTTAAGAGTTTCTACCTAATCGAAAAAGGTTGTTCGTTTTCTCGTTTTCTTTAGACAGTGCTATCATACTATTAAGAAGTAGGTAGCCCTATTGTTGGAATTTTAAGGGACATTCAAAGGGACACGTACGGTCACAAAAGCAACAGTTAGGAAACCTTAGTAGTTACCCTAAAGTCTTAAAGATCTTTCCGAGGCAACATTCAAATGGGTCATTTTTTATATTTTGGGACTAGAGGACAACCACTAAAATTCCCTATGCTTCATGACCGTTTACCGAAGGCAACCGGAGTGGGATAAACCCTTGGAGTGAACATGTGCATGTGTTATTTTACGTTTATTTATCTTTGCACAATTAAGGTGATCTACTGTTTTAATTTCATTTGTCTTTTGCATGCAAGCCTATTAGCCATTCATCTAAGCTGTTTAATGTGCAGAAAATAAATTGCAGAAAGATAAGGGTTCCTAAACTATTACAAGGCCTTGGGACAATTACATGATTAGATGCAGAAATTTAAACCTAATTAAACTATTACAAACCAGGAGCAATTACATTAATTAGGAAAATAATGAAATAAACGTGCGCGAGAAAATTAAATACGGAACTAAAATTAAATTCAAAGATATTTAATTAGTAAATAGAGAAAGGTATTTTTTTTTTGGATTTTATCTGGAAAAAGTTAAATAATAAAAAGAGTAATTAATTAATTGAAAAAATGATTAATTAAAAATTAATTCTAAATAAAAACTAATATTTTTGATATTTTTAAAGAAAAAGATTTGAAGTCCAATCCTAGATTCTAATTGATTTTATTTTTAAAGAAAACAAATCAAAATAATTAAATCAAATTAATTTACAAAAATAATTTTAATAAAAAAACCTAAATTCTATTTTTTTTTGTGATTTTATTGATTTATGATTAAAAAATATTTTTTTTGAAATAATTAAAATAACAAGGAAGAAATAAAAATAAAAATAAAAAAAGATTGTCATGGGCCTGTTACTGTTTTCAGCCTGGGGGTGTTAGTGGCAATTTGCTGAGCCCAGTTGGCTGATGGCCCAATTGTCCAGCGCGTGATTTAATGAAGCCTGCCTCTGAGGGTCCACCATAGGGGTGAATTATTGGGCGTTAGATCTGGATCTGAGATGATCTGATGGCGGTGAATCTTGAGTGTATGGTGTATGTATGTGGGTGCCATGCACTGGAACCTACAAGAAATATTCAGAAAATAACAAAATGTTGGACCTGGGACTCGAACCCAGGTCCTCTCTCTTCCAAACACGCTGCCGTTACCAACTGTACCACTGGATCATTCGTTAATATAATCAAACAAATAAAACATTAAGCAAGTAAAGTAGTATTCCCAAAAAACGCGCGTGATTCAAATCTCCCAATGGGAGTCTGCCACATCACTCATCTTCTCCCTAGAGCTATCGTTTTTTACCACACTTTTACCTACAGACTGCATCCGTTACTATAGCTTATAGCAACGGATCAAGCATCACTAAAGCCCCCTGCAAAAATCAAATTTCTCAAAATATGCAATATAAATTAATGGTGAGGCTATGAATCAACTCGTTTTGGTCCCCTGAACTTGATGATGGCATTGGTTTGTCCCAATTATGTCTAAATTAGAAAGCCCCGATTTGAAGCTTGGAACCCTAGCAATGGTATCCTTTAATTCCTGCACTTAAAACTCAATCAAATAAATCAGAAAGCATCAAAACCTTATGATAAACAAAAGTGTATGGTTAAATTTCATTGAAAACGCATGTATGCATGTAATCGAAAATAAAAAAAGGTTGGAGAACCGGGTTATGGATTTTACGATTCTGAATGTTATGGCCACTTGTGAAGGTCTGGAATTGATCAGAGGAACTCACTGAAGTTGCTTGTGATCTTGGAATGACTTGAATCAATCTATGGAGGAATATGTGATCAGCACTTTTTTGACAACAATTTGAAGTTGATTCTTTTGTTTTCACGACCAAAACCTCTTTCTTATGATTTAGGGATGTTATGTATATATGATAGAATGATTTAGATCAACAAAAACTGATCATATTTTTGCAAATTATGGAGATTTGATTTCATTTTTTGCATTGTATGATATGTTTCTAAAACAAGCCAAATTAAGATCTTTTCCAATCAATTAGCTTTTACACGAATTTTTTGATTTGCTAGCTGTTCATGGACTCATAATATGCTCATAAAATCAAATCTTGGATTTTATTTCATTATTCTACTGTTTAAATTGATTTATTTTGATTTAAATAGATAAAAAATCAAAATAAATAATAAAAATAATAAAATAATAGGTGGATAAGCTCAGGGGTCGTGGGCCATATTAGGAACAAGTTTCAAACAAGAAAACATGGGCCCATTTGGAAAAATAGTCATTTTGATCAATGTTGACTTCATGCACATTTTCAAAAATTAGTCAACTTTGACAATACATATCTCCCTCAATTTTAATACTAAGAAGGTGTTCCTGGGATTTTTATAAATCTTAGGATGTCCTATAAACAAACCTTTTGATCTCATCTCAATTGGATCTTCCATGTTCATGTAAGGAGCTTTGACCCAAAAGGTGTTTTTGTTAACTTTTTGAAATGACCTATAATGTCTGAATTCATATCTTTTCATGAGTGCATTTTTTGAACTTGAGGGCTGATGATGAGTTATAGGGAATTAAATCCTCTTCAAAATGAGCCTTGGATGGGAATTTTTTTATAAAATATGAGAAAGTTATGTTTGGTCAAAGTTTGGTTGACTTTTCCTATATAAACCCTAATTTAGCAACTTTTGAGTTTTTATGAATTTGGGGAATTCCTTGAGGAATCATGATCAACCCTTGATGTTGACCAAAAATCTTGAAGTGTGACTGCATGAGGGTCACAGTTGATTGAGAAAACTTGTTGTGCAAGGCATGAAAATTGACATGGGTGATCTTGAGAACATATTAGGGAAATGGAGACCAATTTGGACCCTTGGAACTCAAACATCTTGATGAAAATGGAAACCCTAATTTGAGGCTCACAGTCTTAGGAGGAGGATTTGTCTGGTCAATCCTTAGGCATCCTTGCGCAAGTTGAGGACCTCTAGGAGCATGTTTTGAATAAAATGAGAGAGAAAATTTTGGGGTACAACAGTAGGGATACCCTTAGCAAAGACCCTCAGTTAAAGTCATCATAAAGATCATAGTCCCTCAATGTCTCTCGAGTTGCCTACGAGAAATGATATTGTCCCTCGATGTTGCCTATGAATATATGATGACAGTCCCTTCGAACTGCTAAGGTATCCCTACATGTTGTCTTTAATGACAATAACGATGAACCTACACTTGTCCCTCAAACATCCAAAGATAGGGCTACCTACTCACTAATAGTAGGATATCACTATCTAAATGTTGGGAGGAAAAGAACGACCTTTTCGAGTATAAGTAGATAAATTCTTAGATGCTTGCTCAAAACAACTTTTTGCACCTACACAAAAACATTTCAAAACACTTTCAAAAACATTTGTCTTGTCAACACTCTTAAGGACTGATACAAGAGTTATCACAAAGCGAATTGCCGCACTAAGGCATTTTCAAAACAATTTTCAAAACACATAAAGCACAAGAAATTTTCAAAACATGAGCCAAGCATATAAGAGCCCGTAGAAAACTACAGGTGGAAAGGATTCTAACACCTTCCCTTTCCATAATCTACCCCCTTACTCAGAAAACTCTCGAAAAGATCTTTTTCTGTTATTTTCACCCTTTCCTTTATTAGATAAAATAAAAGTCGGCGGCGACTCTTGCTTACCGCAACATTTGCGAATGAAAAACACAAAACCAGTATAATAGTCGGTTCTGCCACCGTATCACAATATGTTTATGAAGTTGGTAAAGATTTTGACTCTGAACACGAATCTAATGGTGACTTGAATCTGAATAAGATTCAAAAGGTGAAGATGATTCTGACTCTAACTCCGATGGTGACTCAGACTCTGGGAATTTTCCAGACTCCAAAGACAATCATAGTTCTGGAAAAAGTCCAATTTCTGAAGCAAGAGCTTCTGAAGGGGAAAGTTCTGGTGTCCGAGTTTCTGAAGTTCAAGTTCAGAGGCAACAAAGAGTTAGAAAACCCCAAGAATATTTGCAGAGTTTGACATGCTACAAGGCACTGAAGTAGACTCTGAAGGAGAAGTTATTCAGTGTGTAATGTTAGTAGACTCTAAACCCGTGAGTACAAAAGAGGCTCTTCAGCAGCAAGTCTAGTTGCAAGTCATGAAAGAAGAACTTGATGCTATAGAGAAAAAAAGACTTGGAAGCTGACAGAACTCCCAAAAGGCAAGAAAGTCATCAGCGTCAGATGGGTTTTCAAGCAGAAGCTAAAGACAGATGGATCAATTGAAAAACACAAAGCAAGATTAGTAGCAAGAGATTTTCTACAGAAGCATGGTCTGGATTACTCTGAAGTGTTTGCATTTGTAGTGAGACGTGAAACAATCAGACTAGTGATTGCAATAGTTGCTAACAAGAATTGACCTCTAATGCATTTAGATGTAAAATCTGCATTTTTGAATGGTCCATTACAAGAATAGGTATACGTGTCACAACCTCTTGGATTTAAGAAAAAGAATCAGGAAGGGATGTTGTTCTGATTACATAAAGCCTTGTATGGATTGAAGCAAGCGCCCAGAGCCTGAAATTTGAAGATTGATTCATTTTTCAAGGAACAAGAGTTTCAGAAGTGTGAGATGAAGTATGGTGTTTATGTCCAACACACTTCAGAAAGTCTGATTCTGGTTTGTTTGTATGTTGATGACATATTGCTAACAGGAAGTTCTGAACAAGAGATAGCTAAGTTCAAGAAGGTTCTCATGAATGAGTTTGAGATGACATATCTTGGGAAAATGAGTTACTTTCTAGGGATCAAGTTTATGTATTCTGAGAAAGGAATCATTTTGAATCAGATGAAGTCTGAACTTGAGCTTCTGAAAAGATTTAAGCTGGAGAATTGTAAAACTGTTATCACACTTGCTGATACGAATCAAAAGTTGGACTCTGATTCTGATGGAGAGGATGTGGATGCTACAACCTTCAAACATTTAGTTGGTTCTCTGAGGTATTTGTGTAATATCAGACCTGATATTTGCTATGCAGTTGGAATGGTTAGCAAGTTTATGAGTAAACTAAAGTGATCTCATTAACAAGCTGCTGTCAGGATTCTGAGACATGTGAAGGGAACTCTGAAGTATGGAGTGTTATTTCCTTCTGGAAGAAAGACCGAATCAGAATTTCTGAGTTATTCAGGCTCTGATTGGTGTGGAGACAGAGTTGACAGAAGAAGTACTTATGGGTACTTATTCAAATTTTTGGAAGGTCATATTTCTTGGTGTTCCAAGAAGCAACACGTTGTTGCGTTGTCGACATGTGAAGCTGAATATATTGCAGACGTTCTGACTGCATGCCAAGCTGTGTGGATTCTGAACTTGCTGTAGGATATGAAGATCGAGGTAAATCAGCCTCTGAAGTTGATGATTGATAACAAGTCTGCAATCAATCTTGCCAACAATCTAGTGTTGCATGGGAGAAGCTAGCATATTGAGACCAGGTATCACTTTCTGAGGAATCAGGTCCAGAGTGGAATATTAGAAATTGTGCATTGTAGCACCCAGAAGCAGCTGACGGACGTTCTAACAAAGACTATCAAGACTGATCAATTTTTTCATTTGAAGGATAGAATTGATGTTGTCAGTTTTGTGTAAATATAAATTAAGAGATGGTGTTGGAAATAATTTATATTTTAGGAATGTTTTGTTGACTAAGTCTGTTAGAGAGTATTTTAGTATTTTATTATACCATAATATTTGTGTATAAATAGCCTAGCAGTATGTAGATCAATACATTCATTACTC
Source organism: Vicia faba (assembly GCA_948472305.1). Classification (NCBI taxonomy): domain Eukaryota; kingdom Viridiplantae; phylum Streptophyta; class Magnoliopsida; order Fabales; family Fabaceae; genus Vicia; species Vicia faba. The sequence goes on along the minus strand of OX451741.1, from coordinate 69,191,736 downwards.
TTTATTTTGTAACCGTCATTTAATATATTTTTTTTGTCTTTCATCTCTCCTTTGTGCATCAACACTTCACAATACACTTTAGTCATTATGTATGATTGTCCATGCAGAATTGTTTTTTGCAATAACCATAATGCTTCGTGGATTGAACTCTATGATGCGAAACGATTTTACTCTGATATTGTGTTTCATAATAACATTCTTTTATGCTTTGGATGAAGATGGATCTATTGAAGCATGGATTTTCTTCATCAGAAGGTTCCGAAAAGATTTTGGAAGTTAATTATCCAACCTTGATTTTAGACAAGGAACAAGAGATAAAATTTTGAGTTGATAAGTTTTCAACTAAACTTTATTTGGCAATACCTAAAAGAGATTTCTTGTTGATAGAAAGATTCATTAATAATTTTGTTGATGCTAATGGTGAAGTAGTTTATGAAGGAAACTGTCTATAAGATCAGGTTGAAATTTGTCCTTATAGAACAAAACATTTTAATGTTTACAAACTTAACTTGGTGAAGAGAAAGTGGGAAAAGATGGATTCTTTAGCTGGTCAAGTTGTGTTTGTAGGTGCTAATGAATCAAAATTAGTGGATTTCTCATACTGTGATAAAAAAGGAAATTTATTTTACTTTAGTGATGACAGATGAGATGAATTTAGACTATTTTATACGGTGGACATGATTGGGGTGTTCTCGATCTTCAAAATTCAAGTGTTAAGCTCTTACCTCCTTATGCAAATAAGATGGATCCACCACCTATTTATATTCCAATTAACTTGTATTACCGGTGATTCAACTCTCCAACTATAATTTTTCAAGTGAATATTATTTTAGTATCTACTTGTTATAGTCACTTTTATTCTAGTTTCTGTTTTATTTGCACAATTGATTATCAATTTATTTATTTTTCAAATAATTTAGTAGTTAGAATCTCACACATTAAATTTGAAGTGGAAAATATTGAATTGGTATTTGCGCTTGGATTTATCAATTGAGTTGTACTATGGAAAAGAATTAACTATCATTCTAACACAATATATTTATTATAAGGGAAATAAAGGGACTAATTATATTCCCTGTCAATTTTATTATAAGGGATTAATTATCATGTTGTTTAACATGATAAACGTAACCGAATTGTTATACAATTTGGTCAAGCTAAATTGTATATAGTATCAAAGTCTCATAAATATATCTTTCTCCAAATAATGTTGGTGGTAATTCTTTCTCAAACTGTTTCCAATCAAGAGTTGACATCACTTTACATAAAGTATTAGGTATAAGAATTAATGGAGAAACACCAAGACACAAAACAATTCACACTTTTATTTTGTTTGTAGGTCAAATTAAACTCGACTTGAATCCCTCCCAAATACGAATCTTCTAGTCCAATCCGACACGACCAAATACCGTGTGCGCCAGCTCACTTGCTTGCTGCAAGTCGAACAACACAGCAAATGTTTTGTATCTATAATATGGTTAACAAAGAAGAAAACAAGCAAAGTGTGTTTTGCATCATAAACAATACCTTGCATATACCGAATACCATAGCCATTGAGTGCTGTGACCAATGGAAACCCAGTCTCCAGGAAGTTCTGCTGCTGCTTGCTCCCCACCCAGTGGAGCAAATTGCCCAAAATGCTTATACCTTTTCATAGTAACATGATATCATCATAAATTCAGAAATACCGAAAACAATATAAGCATTATGAAGCACATGGTTTACCGGAAGGGAAGAAACCGATGATGTCCAGATTCTGTAAACCGTCGAGGTCCTTCTGGATGCTCTTTTAATTCATCATTGCGGTTAAAGCAACTAGCTAGATATGCACCTTGTTGCGCAGCAACCTACATATACTGATATGATAAAAACTTCTATCGCGTGACACTTTGACAGGAAACTCTGCATAAGGAAGCATTCTGTTACTGACGAAATGATGCATACCTGTGCAGTTGCTGGAAGAGTCTTCACTTGTGAATCTGCCACAGAAAGGGCAAGCTTAAACCCTTCTATGTCTATTTCTTTTCTTTCATTTCCATCTGCGTCGTTCCACAGAACCCTCAAATCAAGTATATGTTTCTTCTGTAGATAGTATTCAACTTGAGGATATCTTAAGATTATGTCATCCATCACTTCTTTGAATTCTTCTACAGTTAAGGTACCCGAGTTATTTTTGTCTGCCGCCTTAAATATGTCCAAGACGTCATCCTAGAAGCAGAAATAATAAGTTAATCATCACAGAAATAAATTCAATACTGATCTACAAAAATGTTAAATATAGCAATTAAATAAGCTCTATTAAACTATTTGAAAATAATTTAATGACTGGCAAAATGAGCTTAATTTTTTCATCAGATCCCAAGCAGGATGGTCGTATCCGTATGAAATTCGAAAAGGATGCACCAGCACCATGGTGTATTAAATAAGCTTAGAAGTCTGAAGTTAAAGGCTTAAGAGGTACCATGATTTTACGTTGCTTTATTGATGAGCAATCACCAATGGCGAACACATCTTCACATCCGTTTACTCTCAACCATTCGTCAGTTGCTAGTACGTGCCTTTTAGTCTGCACACAGATCAATTCAAGCATTTCTATAAATTACCCATATCATAACTAATTGTGATTTTCAGCCAACAGAAAATAATCATTTACATAGAACTAGCATAATACTAAAGTACTAGTTATCTTCCCAATCCCCATATCACGAACACAAATGAAGTGAAGAAGAACGGATGGGAAAAATGTGTTTCTCGAATGCATGGAATAAAACAGCACCTGACCAATTTCTTCCATGAAGTTCTTTATAACTGGAAGAGTAGAAATGCCGGTGGACCAGACAATCAATCCATGAGGCACAGAGCAAACCTCTCCTGTTGATTTCACCTTCATTGTAATTTCCTTGTCATTAACACTCAAAACCCGGCATCCAGTTTGAACTTCTATACCGTCTCTCGTAAACTTCTGCTCAGCAAATGAACTAATTCTTTCATCAAACCTACGAGATTGAAGACGATATTTTCACTGAATTGTGAGTTTTACTAAGGCAATGTTCATTTTAGATTTTAAAAGCATCAGAAAATAATTGACACATTTAAAATCTCCCTCACATGTTCAAAATGTGATCTCCGGATTGAATTAACGTTATCTTCACTTTATCTTTAACGGTTGGATATAATTTGGTCAAATCTTCTTGGATAAAATCATGAAGCTCTGCAGCAAATTCAACACCAGTTGGACCACCTCCAACGATTACAAAATGAAGATTTGACCTTTGCTCCTCTTCAGATTGACTGGGAAGAACAGCCTTCTCAAGACAATCTATTACAGACAGTCTGATCTTCTGAGCGTCCTCTACATCCTATAAGTGATGATATCAAACATTTTTGATTAGTTGCGGAAAATATAGACTTTTAATGATTATACACAACAAATAAGCTTACCTTCAGAAAATGACAATTCTCCTTGACACCCGGGGTATTGAATGTATTTACTTGTGCTCCTACCGATACAACCAAGAAGTCATAGTCTAGAGAAAATTCACCACTTCCCACTAAGTTTTCAATATTAGACAGACAAAAAACCTTTTTGCCTGCAGCATCAATCTTGACGCATTCTGCCTCCCAAAATTTTATTTCTCCTTTTCTCTGCAATAAACTCCATTATCAAAAAATAAAAGGAGGAAACCTCGGATATAATCACTAGTTGAACATCTCAAGACACATAACAAAGTCACTCCTCACTCTAATGATCATGTTTTGAATTAAGGATCAAAGAACACTTTATTTTTCATTTACATTAACAGTATATAAGTAATTAATTTTTAAAAAAACCATATACAATATAAATTCTTGGAACTCTTGTTTAGTTTGTTCCACCTTTTTAATGATGTTTCGGACGGGTTCCACGATGCTCCGAGCTTCAACTGTCCCACAAGTGACACTTGGCAATAAGGGAGTAAATGCAAAGTAGTTGCGAGGCGAAACAACCTGAACATCATATAATGATGCATCCAAACCCTTGAGGAAACTGGTAGCAGCCCATCCAGTTCCAAGGACAACAACTTTCTTTTTGCGGGGTTCATGATTTTCAATATTAGGACGTTCAGCTTCTGATTGTGATTCTGAGAGTGCCACCACACCTCCACCGCTGTCATTTCCAAGAGCAAGTAGATTCAACCAAATAGAAAGAATTGTTAAACACAGCATATGTACAGGCGAGAAGCAAACTTGCATTAGTGTATGTATTCACAATGAAATGATAACTGATGGTAACTTAAGGAATGAATAAAGATTGGGGGATTTGAATAGATTAGGATAGAAAGAGTCGTCTCTGATTTAGAATATTCCTGGATATAACTGCAGCAAAAATTGTTTAAGGATGAGGACCATAATCTTAATATGGGAGTGAAAGATAGAAAAAGAAAAGAGAGAAGGTAAATAAGGCAAACAACTGGTTCAACCGTTAATGTTGCTAACTAACAGCAAAGTCTTTTCTTAAATACAAAATGATGAACTACTGCTTGTAATCTTGCAGATGATCTATAAATATAGAAAATATTATTGATTGAATTGAATGAGAGAAAAGAAAGAACCTAATAGTACAGAGAAGAAGAAAACTGGAGGAGAAAGGATGAGTGGTGAGAGCTCTGGAGGCTGTGATGAAGAAGGAACCAATCGTCATGTTGACCCAAACACCAACCGCTCCCACTTCTCTGCTTGATTTTTAGATCCCAACTGAGTTTATTGATTCATTTTCAACTACTAGTGTTATCACATTCATGGATGATGATAGTAAAAAAAAAAAAAACACATGGATTGACACGTGTATGTTAGTTAGTCCATGTTTAATTATTAAAAGTCCAACTGTAAGTGCATTCATTAATAAAATATAGAAATATAATTTTTGTTGCAGATAAAAGACAAAAGAAATATATTGAATAACGGCTATAAAATAAGGAATAATAAATTACATTGACTTATCTATTACTAGACTATTTATACACAAAATTAGGATATAATAAAATACTAAAATAGTCTATAACAAACTTAATCAATAAGATATTCTTAAAATATAAATTAATTTCAATACTTTCTCTTAATTTATATTTACACAAAAATGACAACACAAATTTCATCCATCAAACGAAGAAATTGATCAGTCTTGATAGTCTTTGTCAGAACGTCTGTCAGCTGCTTCTGGGTGTTCTAGTGCACAACTTCTAATATTCCACTCTGAACCTGATTCCTCAGAAAGTGATATTTGGTCTCAATATGTTTGCTTCTCTCATGTAGCACTGGGTTCTTGGCAAGATTGATTGCAGACTTTTGCCGTATCCCAAATTTACCCTACCTTGATGATTATATTTTCAAGATTTTAAAGACGGAAGAAATGTTTAATTAAGGATGCTCTAGCAATATCTGTTGGCCCACTTTTTAAGAAGAATTCAAATCAACAAGAATAGTGTATTTTAATTCAGAAAAATGGGGCTTTTTAAATCAGAAAGACTCATAAATACATTCGCAGAGTATGTTGGCCAATGGCCCATGCGATTCGAAAATGAAAATTATTCAAATAACTATTAAGTCCTTAATTCTTAAAGCCAACTTAAGTTTAAGTTGTTATTAGTTGAAATTAAATTTATTAAAGCCATTTAGAGATTATTGGTGTTAGTAAAGAAAGGGGGTGTGAAATTTAAATTAAAGCCCATTAAGATTCTTTTAAATTAGTCCATTTGTCATTTTAGTTTAGAAAAGATTGGTATGAAAATATTTTTTGTTGTTATAGTAAATTTACTAAAACAAAAAAAAAAATCTTTTAGAAAAATACTTGGTTATTAGACGTTTTTATTAAGAGTTTTGCTTAAAAAAAATTGGATGAATTGATTTATTAAAGCCAATTTGTTAGGCCCAATTAACGTTTTTTATTTTTTGTTTTTTCAAAAATATTATTATTAAAACAATTTTTGTTTATTAGATATTGAATTTTAAAATTATTTATTAAAAATTATTTGAAAAAAACTGTTTTGAAGGGTCAAATATTGGGCCCAGTTTGTAATGAAAATTATTGCTGGGGTGAATACAAGTGATGCGCATGCCCAAAGTGTTATCTAAACACCTACTTTATCAATTAAGTCAAGGATTATGCACGTTTTCCTCCATTTACGTTTATTGTAGAAGTTAAATTAAACATAATCAATTCGGTTTAATCAGTCAAAGCCCGAAATTTTCTGTTACAACTCAAACCTAAAAAACAAAAAAACAATCAAATCTTAAATCTAAAAACGCAATACAGAAAAAGGGTTGAATCGAATAAAATCTGCAAATTCAATCTATATTACAAACCAGATCCCAAATCTACAGTAAACAAAATCAATCAACAAATAATTTCAAATCAATTAACAGAAATCACGATCCCTAATTGAAGTTAATTCCTAAATCTAAGATTACAACATTGAAACAAAATCCTAAGAACAAACCCTGTAAATACATAAATATATTAAGAGAAGAGATGGAGGCTGGAAATCGAAGAAGAGACGAACATACAGAAAACAGCAAGGGGAGAATTTGGATTACAGAAGAAAATAAAGGGAGAACAGAAAAAACTTGAAGTACCAACAAAGACGATGGGTTTCAATATCTGAAACCCTAATCACTGTTGCCGATTGCCTCACCCTCCATCGTCGTCAAGCCGTCTTTGAAGCCATCAACACCGTCGAGCATCGCGGAGCCTGCAAATCAAAAAGGGAGAGGAGATTAGCGTCAGAAACCAAATTGCTCGAAAACTCAGACTACGAAATTGCACAAGGGGGTAAACAACTCAGCTTCTTTTTTTGTTTGTTTGTTCTGTTATTGTTGTGGGTTTGTTGGGTTGGAGAGGGATTCAGTGAGGTGCCTCCGCAGTTGTCTCTAGGGTTAGAAAGAAGAAGACGAAGGTTTAGGGAGAAGAGATACTGTAAGGTAAAGAAGAAAATGAATAAAGAAATGGAAAAAACAATAATTATATTACATAGCGATTCTGCGTACACACGCCCATAATAATTAACATACTCCCTCACTTTTATCCGTACAATCATGATCAGACGGTCGTAGACCAAGTCCTACCATAATTAACATACTCCCTCGCATACACAATCAGTCCATCCCCTTTCTCACATCACGTTTGGGCCAAGCCCGTTAATTTCGCCACCCCTTCTGCCCATATTTCTGAAACAAGAACAATTGTACACCCCCCTTTCAGAGTTGCGTTTGGGCCAACCTGGTCTGCTTTTAAGGCACTATTGTATCCTAAATTTTGCCCCTAATTTTTTCAGTCGCACTTTCATATCATATTTTGTCATTTAGTCACAATCATTAACAAATAGCTTCATTCATCACATTTGCATCATATCTTTAAGTTTGCTCTTGTGTTGTTGACTAACTTCTAATCAAAATACAAAAAAAAATTTGTCTTTGTCTTTGTATATTTGTGTTTTGTAGGTGCCGAGTCAAAGCATCTGACAAATAGGGTTTTTCAGTATTATTTTCCTAAAATCTCTATTTGCAAAGAAAAATAATTTAAATTTTTTTATTTTATTTCACTGTACAATAGATTACTCTTAGAATGCAATCGATTGCACAAAGTGCATTTTATGCAATATTTGGAGAAAAAAAACTTATTGTACAATCGATTGCTCCCAGATTGCAATCGATTATACAGAGTGAAATTTTGAAAAAATCAGCAATTTCAAGTTTGTCAATTTTGGCTCCAATTTTTCTCCATTTTTGAAAGATATATTATTAATTTAAATTTTGGCTCCAATTTTCTTCATTTTTGAAAGATATATCATTAATTCAAATTTTGGCTCCAAGAATTAATTACCAAACCACCACTAATCCCAAGCCTAAACTCTATAAATAAAACCCTCATTTCATTCAAATCTCAAGCTTTTGAGAGCCAAGCACATGTTGTTAAAAAATCTCTCAATTCTCTCCATCTACCAAATTCACTCAAAGCTCCATTTTCAAAGAAAGTTAGTAAGCTTTTCATTGAAGCTTACTAATCTTTGAGCTAAACCTTCACCCAAACACTTTTTCTTCATCAATTCTCTACATCCAAGTTTGGGCAATTGATTCTTGGGGCTGAATTGAAGCAAATTCTTGAAGTTGTTTTGATAATTCTCTAGATCTACCTTTGGTAAGTTGGATTTTTTATCTTTCACAGTATGATCTCTTGCTGATCTTTGGGTGTGATTCATTGAGCATTATTTTGTGATTCCATTGGTGCTATTTTCTCATAATTTGATGGAATTTTCGTGCTCAATTGAATCTATGATCATAAGGTGTTTGATGGAAATTTTGAACAAGAATTTGACCTTTTGAAATGTTTTTTTTACATAGTGCAATCAATTGCTGTAACAACGCAATCGATTGTCACATAGAGAAATTCAAATTTTTTTTGAAAAAATGCATTGATGCATGGATTGCATAAGTAGTGCAATTGATTGCAACAAAACAAAAATGCTTTTTCTGCCTTGTTTTGGGGCTGTTTTGATCCATCTATCTTTTTTTACTCACTCCTTTTGATTGTTGATTTGGATTGCAATTTTAAATATCCAAATTCTCTTTAAATTCAATGGACTTTGGGTGTATATGAAGTTGGATAAATATTCATCAATTCAAATCTGCCAAAGAGTGAATTATTCAATTCATTTTTGGTGCTTTGGATTAATGATATGTTTAGTACTTTAATCCATCTAGATGAGTGAAAGAATTTAAAGATGAAAGAAATTTGAGGTAGTGATCCAAATTAGCTTATCATTCCCTCCCTCTTCATCTTATCTCTTACTTTTTATTTGTGATACATGTTAAGGGATAATGATCTCTATATCATTTATCCAAATATGAAGTACATAGATTGTTATTGACCAGCCTTAAAATAGGTGTGACTTCTACATAAGTCCACTTACGATTGCTTAACATAGCGTTGAATTTTGTCCCGATTTGAGAAAATGATCGTTTGTGGCCCAAACCTATATTTTCAAGCCCAAGTATGTTAATTTGAATTCTTTGATCCAATAACCTTGAGATTCATTGTTAGGAGGCTTTGGTTCTATCAATCCTCCAATGGATCTTCATCAATTTTGGTCAACGCGGATCACTTAAACATCATTGATCATTAAATGTTGCCTTGAGGATTCTTAAATGAATGATATACTTGATAAAAAGCAAATGCAACTTGTTGTTGAGAGGCTTTGTTTCTACCAATCCTCTAATAAGTTCCAAATGCAAGTTTCAAGATGGTTATCCAACTAACTATTAAATTATAACAATTTACTTTACTTCATGCTTTTATTTTTATGCTTTTACTTTATGTACCATTTACTTTAGCATTTACATTTCATGCTATTTTTATCTTTGCTCACTTGAGCATTTACTTTTATGCCATTTTTATTTTGATCACTTGAGCTTTTCTTATCCTTTTAAAGATACTTAATAATCAACATGAACCATAAAAAACATTAATGATACTTGGACTATTTGGTTACTATCCTTGGCATTATGGAGTATTGGACTTCTTGGACTTAGGATTAGAAACTTTGGCTTGTGTTGGAGACCTTGTGACCTTAATTAATATTTTGTCTGGAGTTCTTAGGGTTCACCCCAAGACATTGGGTTGCTTGTTTTTTGTGTGCAGGTTATTATGATTACATACTTTGTCTGTAATCTGGAATTCATCTGTATACAATCGTTACTCTGCCCAATTTTTGTGAAGACTTAATGCAATTAAAGCTTGGTTCTCTCAAGAGGTTTAGTATCCTTGCTTGGTTTCAATCCAAAGAATGAGAATTCTATCTTGACTCATAATGTTAAGTGTTGGCTTCTTGTTGGTTAGACAATTCTCGTCCTTAGCTTTTACCTTATGCTTTAGGATAGTCTATTAATCTCCTCCCATCTCCTTTAATTTTCAAAATTTGCTCATCTTTTTCAAAATATTCTTTGTTTATAAACACAAACCACTTTCATAATAAACCTCGACTTTTATCGAGTGCATTTTCTTTTAAAACTTATTTTCTTTAAAGAAACTTCAATTCATTTAATCATACTTTGACATCTTTCAAAATTAACAAAAATACTTCAACTCATTCAAACTCTTTTGTGTGCTCGAGCACCTTTTACCCTTCAAACCTTTTTTCAAGATGAGACATGATTCATTGATAGTCGAGCAACATTCTCCTATCTCCATGGTTATATAGGTTTCGAATTTTCCACTTGAGTGCTAGAGGCGTTCTCAAACCCTTACTCTTGTTGACGCAGGGTCCATCTTTCCCACACCTTGTGGGTGTTAGTCGAGATTTTTCTTCTAACAATGACGACTTGTCTCTTCGTTTAAAATCAATCAACAGACAAGTCTTTTCTAGCCGAACTACGATGCTCTGACTTTCCCATTGCACGAGGGAGCACGTAGGCATTAAGTCTTACGACCCAAAGCGAGCAACTAAAATAAATTAAAAAAAATCATTTTCTTTTGTTTGCAAATACTCATTCATTCTTTTCCTCTAGCAAGTAAACCTTTTCACGACACTCCTTTTAAAATAAACCAAACAAAGTTGATCCTGCGGAATACGATAGATGCTTAGGATGCTAATACCTTCCCTATGCATAACCGGCTCTCGTACCTCAATCTCTGACCTTTTATTTCATTGTGGGTTTTTTCGCTTTTTTCCCATTTCCCTTTGGAAACAATAAAGTACAGTGGCGACTTCATTATGTTGAGATAAGTCAATTGATGGCTTAAATCTTAAATCTTTAATGTTAAATTTCTTTTCCTATCATCACTGTCGCAATTTTCGTTTCATATTCTTCGTCTTGACCGACGACGGCGGCGATTGATGCGCGATAGGAAAAAAGTGGCGACTTCACTGAGGACAGATTGACCTATTGCTGGTCCATTCCTAAGTGGGTCGATCTTAGCTTTATTTGTTTCTTTTCTACGAGTGTTTATATATTGTTTTACTTATTGTTTATTACTTCCCATTATGTTGTATATATGTTTGTCTAGATTTTCCTGGTTTTCAGGGGCTTGGTGATTTCTTATAATTCTTCTACTTGGACTTTGGGCAAACTTAAGATAGGAAGGGTGGTATAGTCAGGTTAACTTTGAGGGAGTGATCCCAAAAAAGGAGACATGAGATCCCCCACTCAGTGGAGACCCCTTTGATTGTAGTGTCGTTTACCGAGTAATCGGGAAGATGTCCTGCTTTCGACCTAGGAGCTTGATGAAGTTGAGGATCGTAGATTACCTAACCCATCTTGGCCTTTTAGGTGTAGTGCGGAAGCTATGACGGAGTAATCCGAAAATAGCTGTCACGCGATACTACACTCGGGCGAGTTTTTCCTGAGAATATTGCTAATTACCGAGTTAATCAGGACGTTAGTAATATCTGAAGGAAGGATGTAGACTTTGGGAACCTCTTAGAACCTTGTTCAGTAGGTGATAACTGTTAGTCCATACCTTATGGGTTGTATCGTTGACTCCAGGCTTGCGACTCTAAACCATGTGATCCTGTTACTGTGCAGTGCATTACGTAACATTGCATATCATTTTCATCCTTTGCATCATTCTGCATACATTCAGGTTGTTCAGGATCTTATTCCCAGTTGCTTCTTTTTTCCAGTTATTCATCTATTGTCAAGCTGATTCCTCAACACAACTACGAGACTAGAGCTGCTGTCAGATTGAGAATGGAAAACCAAGAACAACATAACATGGAAGTCAGAATGGAAATCAACGAGTTGAAGTCGGGCATGGCCAAACTTACTGATATGATGCAAGTCCTGATTTCCAGAGGAAAGCCACCTCAAAGGACTGTGATATTTGAAATCCCAACTGTTGTTGTTGACACTCAACCTATCCAGCATACATATACTACATGGCCAAAGTTTGGGTTACCTCAAAATTACTCTCCGCCTGTTGCAATTACTTTAATGATTGGCCAGTCTTTCTGACCAGTCTTTAAGGCTCTTGTTTTCACTTAACTTCAGCAATCATTCATATTGATTCTCGTTAACCTGCTGCACAAGCTGCTTTTGGGAACCCTCTCTTTGAGTACCATGCTTCCAGTCCTCGAAGTGTGAGTCATGGAGACTTTGTTGAGTTTGAAGAGTTCAAAGAGCAATATCAGACTTTAGAGAAGAGACTTAGAGCTATGGAGGGAAATGAGTTCTTCAGTGTTGATGCTAATAACATATGCCTAGTTTATGATCTGGTTATGCCTGCAAAGTTTAAGACTCCTGAGTTTGAGAAATACCGGGGGCACACTTGTCCAAGAAGTCATTTGGTGATGTACTTTTGAAATATGTCTTCTTACACAAAGAATGACAAGCTGCTTATCCATTTTTTTCAAGATAGTCTAAGTGGAGCTTCATTGAAATGGTATATGGGACTTGAGAAAGGTCGTATTCAATGCTTCCAAGATCTTGTTGATGCTTTCATAAAGCAATACAAATACAACCTTGACATGGCACCTGATCTTCGCCAACTGCAAAATATGTCTCAGAATGAGAAAGAATATTTCAAGGAGTATGCTCAACAATGGAGAGAACTGGCATCTCAAGTTAAACTACCTCTGGCAGAGAAAGAGCTAACTGGTTTGTTCATGGATACTTTGTCCCCTTTCTTTTGGGAGAAGATGATTGGTAGTGTGTCCTCCAGCTTCACAGACCTGGTGATTATTGGCCAAAGATTAGAAGAAGGAATCAAGAATGGTAAAGTGTCTAAAGTTGCTGAATCTTCTAATGGTGCAATGAAATACCTTGGGAACTTTCAGAAGAAGAAAGAGGTAGAAGCCAATGTTATCTCGACTTAGAGAAGAGGACCTCGCCATATGCCTCAATACATTGATCAATCACAAGTAGCGGCTGTTACTCCTGCGGTCAATGCTCAACCAGTCCAGGTTCCTCAATAATAGAATATTGCACAAAATCAGAATCGTTATGTAGGGAATAGGGCTCAATTTGATCCCATCCCTATGATATACACTAAATTGTATCCTGCATTGGTGCAAAAGGGCTTGATTACAACTAGGCCTCTGATTCCTCGAAATCCTCCTCCAGCCGGGTTCAGATCTGACCTTCACTATGAATTTCATCAGGGAGCTGTCGGTCATGATTTAGAGAGCTGCTATGCATTGAAAAATAGAATGCAAGAATTGGTGAAAGCAAATATTCTCATTTTAAAAACAGACATGTCCTAATGTTATCAACAATCCTTTGCTAAAACAAAGTGGTTGAAGATTGAGTCGGGGTACCCTCAAGTCACTTCCTAAAGCCAGTGTTTCAGACAGGACAACTCATCCTTGTTACTGATTAGTCACTAGGCCATCTTTCTCTCTGTTTGCATTTTCCCTTGTTTATGTTAAAATCGTTGCTTTCAAATTTTGTTTGTACTTTCATGTTAAGTTTAATGAAATGAGAATTGCAATGTTTTGACTCAAATCATTTTCATTTATTGCTTTCAAATATATTTCTCTTGTTTACTTTATTTATCAAACTTTCGTTTATGCAAATATTTAAGGGAGGATGATGAAAACGAAATACCCATAATTGCTGCTGGTATGCTTTCGAATAAAACTTTGCTGAGGATGTACAAGCATTATTTCAACTCCCAAACACCGAAGCAATAAGGAAGTTAATCCCTTGTTCACCCTTTGAGCCTAAAATTTAGAGTTTCTTTCTATACGAAAAAACCTGCAATCTTAACCTGGGGATGGGTAGTTCTAAGTTATTTTGCTTGTGCATTCAATTACAAGAGAAATCATGCAGGACACATTTCAATAAAGGTGGCGATCAAGCTTTCCTTCGCATACAACAAGAAGTGTTGAAGATGCTCTCAAACAAAAAATGACAAAGATGATTCCCCGTAATCATTGAGCAAGGCGGTCATTATCTTTCCAAAAAGAAAAATGAAATGAAAAGAAAAATCAAAGGAAAAATCCTGCTAAGTCAAAACCTATGAAGGAGACTCGGGCAAAAAACTGGGACATCTCGCTGACTGTAATTCCAAATGAAACATGTCAGGCAAAAGTCGGGAATAATAAATTCAATTACAAGAGGTCTTCAAATCCTCAAAATTCTCCACCAGAGTTGACAAAAGTCCTTAAAAAAACAAAATGATGTAAGAAGTGACTGTCGTCTCAAAAATTCCTTAGCTTCTGAATCATCGTCATTGCTACCATCAATGCAATTCTAAAATATCTTGGAACCTGAATGCATATTCTAAATTAACTGAATGTAGGGATGAAGAACATCACGAAGATTGGGTTGGATACAAATAAACTTTGAGCATTTATCCTTTATTTCTTAAACCGTGAACCAAACTAGGTTACAACCCTCAAAAGACCTAATTGAAGTCAGGTTTCTTTTGAAGGCATACTACAGCAAGGTTGCGCAAACTGACTCCTAAGATCTTTTGCAAATCATTTGTCTTGGTATGTTCATACCTTTGCTTTTACTTTAAAAGTATAAACCACTGTATTTTAACCAATGATGCATTTTCTATACACCAACAATATCATTTCAAAAATGATTTTTGAATTAAAAAACTTTTGCATGAACTTTGCATTAAAATTACCATGTTTTAATAAACAATTTTGCTTGCAAACAAGCTTTCCTCGTCAAGGAATTTCAAACAGCTGAGAAACTTGGTCAGTGACCCTATCAGGGGAAAGTATCTTCTAGATCCATTTATGAATCAGTTCAAGATTTGTTGCTCAGTGCGAGTTTTCTCAGAATTGGTTAGCCAGAAGACCATTTTCAAGACTCATACTGGGGTATTCCTTTCCAACAGTCATTTCAAGGACTGAAGCCAGGATCAGTTTATTTCCAACAAACATCTCAAAAGCTGAAGCCATGATCAGTTTATCTCCAACAATCATTTCAGAGCTGAAGCCATGATTAGCTTATTTCCAGCAATTTTCGACTGAAGCCATGATAAGTTTATCCGCAACAGTCATCTAATCTGGGACAAATCCCCAAGTAGCTCTACATGTCCTTCCTCAGAGGATCATCAGTTTAATGTAGTTTACAAGTGTGACAAATTTGAGTTCAAGACATTTTTTCTTTCCAAGCAAATTTGACAGAGTTCTTCGTGTTGAGGAATCAAAATTTCAATCTTACCTCCACAAAAGAGTCAAACTCCATTGTCATAAACATCTGCATTACATGCATAGATCATTAACATATCATGCATAACAAAATTCATACATAATGCATAACAAGAGTGTTTCATCCTCATTTGAATTCCCCAAGGTCTTATTGCAGATGACATGTCACCTTGAGATCAAAGTCCAACTTACTTGGCACCTACCAAATCAGATGTCAGTTCAGTTGTCTCTCTTTCATCCAATGCTAATCTTGGATGAGCTGTTTCTCTCTTTTGTCCAGTGCTAATCTTGGATGAGATGTATTTCTTTCCATCCAATGCTAATCTTGGATGAGTTGTTTCTTTCTTTCTTCCAATGTTAATCTTGGATCAGTTGTTTCTCTCTTTCTTCCAATTCTAATCTTGGATGAGCTGTATTTCTTTCAACCAATGCTAATCTTGGATACCATGTTTCTCCATGATGTCCAAAGCCAATATTGAATGCCACCATCTTTTCTTTCATTCAAAGCCAATATTGAATGTCGGGATCTTTTGTTTCCATCCAAAGTCAATATTGGATGTTGTTCCCTTTTCTTCCATCCAAAGCCAATATTGGATGTCATGATCTTTTGTTTCCATCCAAAGCCAATATTGGATGTTGTTACCTTTTCTTCCATCCAAAGCCAATATTGGATGTTGCTATCTTTTTATTCCATCCAAAGCCAATATTGGATGTTTCTATCTTTTGTTTTCGTCAGTTGTACCCCAAAATTTGCCCTCTCATTTATCAAATATTTTCTCACAGGATCTCTCTTGGTTCAAGATTGCACAAGGGTTGATCAGCTCAAGACACCTCCTTAAGCACTGATGAGTGAAATTAGGGTTTGAGATTACATGTGGATAATTAAACTTTTAATGCCTCATATGACTTTCATGGATCATTATGGACTCCCAATATTGCTCATGTCAAGTTTCAAGTCTTGGATCACATTTTTGCTCAATCAATTGAGCAGTTGACCTAAAAATCAATTGTATTGGAGAAAAAAGTCAATTATGGTCAATTTACAGTCAAACTTCATAATTTTTTATCCATATCAACATTATAAACTCATATGTATCATTTGATCAACTTTGGACCATAATTTCTCAAGAAATTTGATCAAATCATCAAAAGGGCAAACTGGTCAAAATTAGGGTTTTGACTAAGAAAGGGAAATTTCTGATTTTTGACCTAGCAAATGGTTAATTGGTTTGAGGCATGATCTCAAGATTTCAATTACATAATTTTTACCTAATGGCATGACTCAAAACATTTCTCAAGATCAATTGGATTGATAGTTGATTTTTGGTCAATTGATCAAAAGTCAACTGTATACTGAAAAGTCAAACTTTGACTTTTTGGTCAAAATCAAGTGTCAAAGATCACGATTCATCAAAACATGTCAAAATATGAAACTTGTTCATCAAGAAATAAAAAATTCAAGATTTCATTTTGAAAATTCAAAGTTTTCACACTTAGAAATTTTTCTAAGTGTTGAAAACTTCATATTTTTCACAACTTTGAGCCAATTTTTCACCATGATGCAAGATGATTCAAAAGAAACTTTCAATATGAAAGTTTTAGATCTCCATGAGATCTAAAACATTACTTTACACAACTTTTCCTATAAATTCTTGGATCTCAAGTTATTAATCCATGAAGTCGTGATCATGAAACTAAACACTTAGTGAAAATTTTGCCCTACTTTAGGCAGGATTTTGACCTAACTTCATGGGATTTTTCATATAGTTCCAAGGGGAATTTTCAAAAGTGATTCAAAGATGGATTGTAGAGCACATTACAAGCTTTCCAAAATTTCCAATAACTCCTTGAGATCATTCTTGAGGAAGGAGAATCGAAGAGAGGAAGTTAGGATTTCAAACTGAAATTATAGGTCATTTTGTGATGAACAAGAATTCAAAACTCAAGCCTATGCTGCACAATCTTGCTTTGTAGGCCTCTAAACCTCAAGATATCTCCCTAATCAGAAGATTACACTTGATTTTCAGCTATTATCCATTTTATTCAAGCTTTATCCAAGATGATTTTCCATCAATGGCACAAAGGCACCATTGCCATTTACATAAAGTAAGATTTATGCAAAGTCAACTTGTATTGAGCTTTGCACTTGTTCCTTCTGCACAAACTTCCTATACAAAGTCAGATAAGCATTTTAAAGTTGGTAACCACTCTAGATAGCTTTGTATTATGCATTGTAACCATGTTTGTCAACCTTACTTCAAAAACAAGTCAAGAAGCCAAAACATGTGATCTTGTACTTCTGACCACCTCAAGTATCCAGGCCTTTTCCATACATATACACAAGTTGTTTGCAAGAAAAGACATGCATGCTCAAGCCCTGAAACCCCCTAAAGCACAAAACCATCAAAAACATCTCAAAACTTGCCATTTTGAGTTTTGAATCCAATCTCTAAATTTACTCGTGCGTTTCTTGGCCTTTTACTTTCAAAAGCTTCTAAATAACATATACAAACAATTCCAACATCCGCAACATGATTGTAACACCTCCATCACCATCCACCATTTTCAAAAATAGCACCTTGCACCTTGACTTCTCTGGAACTCCTTAGCCACTTTCAGCTCAAGTCAAGCATCACATTAGCTTCCTGGGAACTTGAGGAAGCTAACCTAATCACTGGACCTCATCAAAAGCTGCTCAAACTCAAAACACGATACCCTCTTGCAAGGTGAGTTTTTTGACTTTTGAACTCTTCATACAAGCATTATTAATGGTCTATTTGTGAATAAGAAATGTAGATATCATTGTCCTGAAGCTAACCATGTCATTATTGTTGTTGAGTAGTTAGAATTTTGAATCTGAACCTCTGAAAATAATTAGGTCAGAATTTGGTACTTTCAAAAATTCCCATTCATCTTTGATTTATAGCTTATGATATTTATATGGTTAGATTCGTATGGAAAAATGGAGCAACTTTCATGTTTGTATATTTCATTTTTATTGAGAATTAGTGAAGATACAGGTGGTATGGCTGGAGGTTGAAGATGAAGTGTATTCAGGACTTGTTTTGTATTATATATTTATCATTTCTGTTATATTAACGGATGTATAGCTACTCCAGTGGTAAGGCAACGTGCTGGTAATCAAGAGGTCATGGGTTCGAACCTCAGCGTGCTGCCTTTTACTTTTTTTCACATTTCTATATATTTTTTTGATTCTTGCAGCGCCTGGGCCTCCAAATGATTGGGCCTAACTTTTTTTGCTATTTCTGACCCCCTGCCTTATTGTTTATACCCCTGGCCCATTTATTTTTCTTTGTTATTTTATTTTCTTTCTTTTTTTATTTTATTTTCATTTTATATTTTCTTTATTATTATTAATATTATTATCATTATTATTATTATTTTCATTAATAAAAAATCCAAAAAAATATTTATATTTATTTAGTTTATTTTCTTCATAAAAACTAAAAGAACAAAAAAACATTTCCTTTAATAAATTAATTCACTTTTTTTTAATACTTAGATAATTAGTCTTAATTATTATATTATATTATTTTTCTTGTAAATTAAAATCAATTTGGAATTTAGGACTTTCATTTAATTATTTTTATTTACTAATTTAATTAAATTCACAAAAACCCTAAAAAACTTGTTTTCTTTAAATTAATTTATTTTACTAACTTAATCTTAGTTTTCTTATTTTTAGTTGATTATTTTATTTTAATTAATTAGGTCAAAAAAACCCTTTTCATGAAAACCAAACAAAAATCACATTTCTTTTTACATTTACATTCTTGCATTTTATTTATTCATTTTTGTACATTTATTCAAATTCAATATGGTTGTAATAGATAATTAGGGTTTTAATTTCTTGTAATTCCCCATTTGTAAATTTGTACACCCCCTCCCCTAAATGATGTAATAACTTAGTATCTTTATTTTCCGCAATTTAAATGTTTTATATATAAATGCTAGTAATTAGGATTTGTATGACACAAATAAAATCAACAAGTAGCAAACCCTAATCAAGACAAATCAAGCATGTAAAGCAATACACTTGCACACATACACCCCTAGGGTAAATCCACTTTGTTGCCTTACAAAAAATGGCTATATTATGCATGTGAGGTATCTTAGCAAAAACAAGCAAAAAATACAAGATCATAGTCCCTCGATGACGCTATCCATGTTGCCTTTCAAAATGATCTTAGTCCCTAAAGAAAATGCTAAGATATCTTACAACATTGCTAATCATGGTTATACAATGACCCTTGCCCGTTCCTTTTACATCCAAAAATAGGGTTACTTACCAAATCAATGGTAAGATAAAAATATCAAATGAAAGAGGAAATAAACATGAAAGACTTTTGAGTAGGTAGATTACTCCTAGTTGCTTGCTTAATTTCAAAACAAAAACATCCTTGCTATTTTCAAAAACAAACACCAACACTTTCAAAAACATATTTCAAACTTGAAAACATTTTCAAAAGATCAAACACTTTGTATACATTCTTATGAACGAGAATCATTACAAAGTTTACCTAAAAGATGGCACCTTTTTAAAATAATTTCAA
Source organism: Vicia faba (assembly GCA_948472305.1). Taxonomy (NCBI): domain Eukaryota; kingdom Viridiplantae; phylum Streptophyta; class Magnoliopsida; order Fabales; family Fabaceae; genus Vicia; species Vicia faba. The sequence continues at coordinate 69,172,022 of OX451741.1, read as the reverse complement.
AAACCACACAAAGCACATTTTAAAACAAAAGCAAGTGATCTAGCAAGTAACTAAGAGCCTATGGAAAGCCATGGATGAAGAGGGTGCTAATACCTTCCCTTTTCATAATCTACCCCCCGAACTTAGGAAAACATCTCAAAGGTCTTTCTTATTCTTTTCAGCCTTTCCTTTTGGATAAAAGAAAAGTCGGGTGGCGACTCTTGCTAAACCGCAACATTTGCGATCAAATGCAAAACAACCAAGTCATTTCTCCCACCATGTTATAGAACTGGCAACTCTGCTGGGGATTTATTCTAAAAGTGGGGTTACCTTAGGGCTAGATCACATTTATTTCCTTTCATTGTTTGACTTGTATGCTTTACATTTTGGTTCTTTGTTTGGGATTAAATCCTCTACTCGGATTTGGGATACCTTATAGGTAAGTAGTAATATATTGTGGAAACTGTGCGGGGTATACCGACATGTTCTAAGCAATAGCTACGTTGGTGTGACATATTTGTGGGTATCGGTAGCCCTTGAGTAGTCAAGGAGAATATGGGGCCGTTGAGTGATGTCATGAAGCGCTAACTAATTCTAGAACCTTTAATTGACAAACTTGGCCATTAGGACATAGTGAGATGATCGGCTTTGGTGCAGTCCGAAGTTGGTAGATACTCGATACTACACTCATTGAGGTTTGGTTTTTTGGGATATTTCAGTCACCATTAAAGAAGATTGCGCTGAAACAATGCCCGAGAAAACAAACCAGTGATATTGAGCTCCCTTAGAACCCGATTACTATCGCTAGGATAGGTTTGAGCCAACTAAATTTCAAGAGGGTACTTACCTATGAGAATCCATGCAAGCCTAAACTTAAGGACTTGTTTGTTTTGTTTTTGTATATCAACTTGTAAATAACATCATAAACATCATAACATCATACTCATATTCACTAACTGTGATACGGTGGGAGAACTGACTTGGTTGTTTTGCGTTTTATCACAAATGTTGCGGTTAGCAAGAGTCGCCACCGACTTTATTTTATCCAAAAGGAAAGGTGAAAAAGCACAGGAAAGACCTTTGAGATTGTTTCTTGAGTTCGGAGGGTAGATTATGAAAAGGGAAGGCATTAACACCCTTTTCATCCATGGTTTTCCATGGGCTCTTAGTTACTTGATAGATCACTTGCTTTTGTTTGAAAATGTGCTTTGTGTGGTTTTTGAAAGTATTTTGAAAAGGTGTCATCGTTTAGGCAAACTTTGTAATGATTCTCGTTCGTAAGAATGTATACAAATTGTTGATCTTTTAAAAATGTTTTCAAGTTTGAAAGATGTTTTTGAAAGTATTGGTGTTTGTTTTGAAAATAGAAAGGATGTTTTTGGTTTTGAAATTGAGCAAGCAACTAGGAACAATCTACCTACTCAAAAGTCTTTCATGTTTATTTCCTCTTTCCTTTGACATTGTCATCTTACCATTGATTTGGTAAGTAACCCTATCTTTGGATGTAAACAGGACGGGCATGGGTCATCATATAACCATGATTAGGAATGTTGCAAGGTATCTTAGCATCTTTCTTTAGGGACTAATATCATTTTGAAAAGGCAACATAGATAGCATCATCGAGGGACTATGATCTTATATTTTTGCTTGTTTTTGCTAAGATACCTCACATGCATAATATGGCCATTTTTATAAGGCAACCAAGTGGATTTTATCCTAGGGGTGCTTGTGTGCAAGTGTATTGGATCTTTCTGAGGCAACATTTGAATGGGTCATTTTTTATCTTTTGGGACTAGAGGGCAACCACTAAAACTCCCTATACTTCATGACCGTTTACCGAAGGCAACCGAAGTGGGGATATACCCTAAGAGTGAACATGTGCAAGTGTTTGTTTTCAGTTTCATTTATCTTGCGTGTTTAAGGTGTTCTACTGTTTTAAATTATTGATCTTTTGCATACAATCCTATTATCAATCATCTAACAGTTAATAATAACGAAAAATAAAGTGCAAGAACAAAAACCTAACTATTACAAGGCTTTGGGGAGGGGGTTACATAACCAAACTTGGGGAAAAAAAGTAAATAAAAGGCAGTAAAATAAACCCTAATTAAAAAAGCTATTTCAACCTATGGCAGTTACAATAATTGGAAAAATAAATAAATAAAACGCGCGCGAGGAAGAACATGGGATTAAATATCCTAATGAATCTAATTAATTAAAGGAAATATTTTTGTATTTTTATTTAAGAAAATAAAGTATTTATGCATTAAACCTAATTTGTCTAATTAATTTTAATTATGAAAAATAAACCAACTTACCCTAAATTAAATTAATCTAATTAATTAACAAAATTAAATTTAATGGAAAAAACCTAATTCTAATATTCTGTGGTTTTCTTGATTTTATGATTTAATAAAAAATTATTTTTGAAACAAATAAAATAAATAACTAAAATGAAATAACAAAACAATAAAAGCAAATATTATGAATATGGGCAAGTTATGAGAAGCAAACTGGGGGTGCATGGCTAAATTTGCAAAGCCCAGAATAATAGGCCCATCTACCTGCGTGTGGATTCAAAGTAGCCTACCTCTGAGGGTCCACCATGGGGATGAATTATTGGGCGCTGGATTTGGATCCGAGATGATCCCATGGTTGGATTTGAGGACCCACGATGGTCTTGTGAAGGTGAGGCGTATGGGATCCTACAAAGTATGTTAGGAAAATAAAATAAAAAGATGCCTGGACCTGGGATCGAACCCATATCCCTTCTCCCACCAGCGCTGCCTTTTACCATCTGTGCTACATGACTCATTCGTTAACATAATAAACAAATAATAACATAACATAAACAAGGCGGCATGCCCAAAACAACGCGCTAACATTCGAACCAGCCAGTGTGTGGCTGCCACGTGATCATCTTCCTCCTCAGAACTGTCGTTTTAGGCCTGCACTTTTACCTACGGACGATGTCTACAACTATAACCCTGTGTCATTCAAAAATTAAATACAAGCAATATAAATTCTAAAGGAGACAATGAATCAACTTGGCTTGAATCCCTGAACACCATGGTACCCATGTCTAACCCTAATCTTGCATGTATCAGGAAACCCTAAAACGAGTTTGGAAACCCTAAGAATGGAAAATAGTGATTCGTGTACCTAAAACTCAATCAAACAATACAGAGAGCATCACAACCTTATGATAAACAAGAATACATGGTTAATTTTCATTAAAAGTACATGTATGCGCGTAATCGAAAATAAAAAATAGTTAGAGAACCGAATTCTGTATCTTACAATTTTAGATGTTTTGTGACTTGGGAATGCTTGCAAAGGCTTCAATGAAGGTCCAGGAACGTGGTGGAGTCCTTAGAATGTCCTGAATCAACATGTAGAAGGATATGGGACCAACACTTTTTGACCAAAAATTTGATGTTTGATCTTGCTGTGGGAGGCAGACTGCGCAGTTTTTCTTCCTTATCTAGGGTTGCAATGATCTTGTATAAGTAGTCGAATTAAGAATAGGTCAATGGTTTTGGAAAGAATCAAAGATATGATGGCCATGGATTTTTATTCCAATATTTCCACATTTGGAGATTTTCTCTTGTTTTTAATCTTGCACGATTTGTTTTGCTTTGTGACAGCAAGCATGATCTCTAATTCAATGCAAAACAAATCTCATTCCATAAGTTTGATTTATTTTAATTTGATTTTATTTGAATTTAAATGAATAAATATCAAAATAAATTAAATAAACAAGAATAAAAAAGCACGGAGGGTCCCATAGGTCGTGGACCATGTTAGTACTGAGATTCAATCTTGAAAAAATGTATCCATGTGGAAAAAATGCAATTTTGAGCATTGTTGACTTTGGGCAAATTTCCAAAAATGGACAACTTTGACAATGCACATATCTCTCAATTTTGACCCTAAGAGGGTATTCTTAGAGTTTTTAGAAAGCTTAGGATGTCCTCTAAACAACCCCTTTGGTTTCACCTCAATTGGACCTTTCATGTTCATGTAAGAAGCTTTGACCCAAAAGGTGTTTTGTTGACTTTTTGAAATGACCTATAATGTCTGAATTTATATCTTTTCATGAGTGCATTTTTTGAACTTGAGATATGAATATGAGTTGTAGGGAATTGAATTCTCTTCAAAATGAGCCTTGGATGGAAAATTCATAATAAAGTATGAGAAAGTTATGCCTGGTCAAAGTTTGGTTGACTTTTCCTATAGAAACCCTAATTTAGCAACTTTTGAGTTTTAATGAATTAGGAGCATTCCTTGAGGAATCATGGTAAAACCTTGATCAAATGATGGATATCACTTCATAATGTTTATGTTGACAAAAAATCTTGAAGTTTGACTGTATTTGGGCCGCAATTGACTTTTCCCCTAGTATAGTTGATTTTCAGGTATCTAAGCAGTTGACTGAGCAAACTCATTGTGCAAGGCATGAAACTTGGCATGGATGATCTTGAGAACATATTAGGGAAATGTAGACCAATTTGGACCCTTGGAACTCAACCATATTGGTTGAAATTGAAACCCTAGTTTGAGGCTTATTGTCTTAGGAGGAGGATTTGTCTGGTCAATCCTTAGTCAACTTGAGCAATTGAGGACCTCTAGGAGTATGTTTTATGTAAAATGAGAGAGAAATTTTTTGGGTACAACAACCTCCCCTGTTCAATCTTCTTAAACCTGAGGATGTAGATTGGCTGGTTTACCTTTCATGATCTGAAGGTGAAAGATGATTGAACACTCGAGTGCCTAGAAATTTGCACTCACATGAAGTAACACTGATTGGTGATATAAGGAATGGGCTTAAAGATGCCATTTGGAAGTCGACGGAGAATCGTCGGAGATGGGCTTAAAGACGCCATCTAGAAAAGATATCGATTGCATAAGAGATTCATTTACGAGAATTCCTGTAACTGCCGTTGAGGGGAACTTCACCGGGGAATGTTGATTTATGTCTTGGGAAATAGAGGCTAGGAGCTTCGACTGTCCGCTGCTCTACTGGGGAATTAACTCTTGATTGAGGAGGTGGAAGTAGACTTCATATCTGGTCAGGGTCCAAGCTTCAAAACGACTTACTGAGGAAATATGAAATCGACCGTATCTGGTCGGGTCCAGGTCTTACAGTGTTATAAACTGTTGTCTGGATTTAAGAGATAAGGAACCTGGATAGTAGGGTTGCTTAGAAATGAAAGCCTGGGTAGTAGGGCTGTGAGAAGGAACCTGAATAGTAGGGTTACTTTGAAATGAAAGCCTGGATAGTAGGGCTATGAGAAGGAACCTGGATAATAGGGTTACTTCGAGATGAAAGCCTGGATAGTAGGGCTATGAGAAGGAACCTGGATAGTAGGGTTACTTCGAGATGAAAGCCAAGATCGTAGGGCTTATGGGAAGGAACCTGGATAGCAGGGTTACTTCGAGATGAAATCCTGGATAGTAGGGCTTATGGGAAAGAACCTGGATAGTAGGGTTACTTCGAGATGAAAGCCTGGATAGTAAGGCTTATGGGAAGGAACCTGGATAATAGGGTTACTTCGAGATGAAAGCCTGGATAGTAGGGCTTATGGGAAGGAACCTATATAGTAGGGTTACTTCGAGATGAAAGCCTGGATAGTAGGGCTTATGGGAAGGAACCTGGATAGTAGGGTTACTTTGAGATGAAAGCCTGGATAGTAGGGCTTATGGGAAGGAACCTGGATAGTAGGGTTAATTTGAAATGAAAGCCTGAATAATAGGGCTTATGAGAAGGAACCTGGATAGTAGGGTTACTTCGAGATGAAAGCCTGAATAGTAGAGCTATGAGAAGGAACCTGGATAGTAGGGTTACTTCGAGATAAAAGCCTGGATAGTAGGGCTTATGGGAAGGAACCTGAATAGTAGGGTTACTTCGAGATGAAATCCTGGATATAGGGCTTATGGGAAGGAACCTGGATAGTAGGGTTACTTCGAGATGAAAGCCTGGATAGTAGGGCTTATGGGAAGGAACCTAGATAGTAGGGTTACTTCGAGATGAAAGCCTGGATAGTAGGGCTTATGGGAAGGAACCCGGATAGTAGGGTTACTTCGAGATTAAAGTATGGATAGTAGGACTTATGGGAAGGAACTCGGATAGTAGAGTTATGTCGAGATGAAAGCCTGGGTAGTAGGGCTGCTTCATTTGATCACGTAGATTAGTTGATCCATTTGGTTTCAGGAACTGATTTTCCATTAGTTGTCTACAGATATGACATGTATAGCTTCATGGATTTAATCTTGAACTGTTGGAATTGTTGATGATAACCATCTTTCCTGAAAAGGTAACAGGGTTAATTATATGTGATGCATGAAATGCATTGTGGGATGATGTTCTCAAAATAAATGAGATTATGTTGTATGCAATATGTATGTGCATGTCATAATGTATGAACATGAGGTGCTATTGTGACATATCCGAGTCTAGGAAAATAAATCCCTGACTACTGCTGAAGAGTAATGGAAATTGAATTCCTGACCATTGTAGAAAAAGTGGTTCTTCTACTTCCGTTGGGGATGGTGAACGAAGATGACTATGCTGGAGATTTGCTCCTTGTTTATGGATATTCTACCGGGGAGAGACTCTGCTTGAGAATAACTCTGCGGGGGAATAACTCTGTTTAAGAGAGGAGCTTCTATAGCTGAAGGGATAAACTCTATCGGGGATTGAGCTTCTGTATTCAGAGAAATAAAATCTGTTCGGGCGAAAACTTTATGACCCGCTTGCGATTATGAAATTCGGCTGGGGAATATAAATATCAGTTTTCTGAAGGAACCCGCCTGGGAAGAGTACCTCCTGTTTTGGGGAATCTGATTTCAAAGCTTTAATTGCCTCTACTTTATGGGGAGTATAGACGTCACGGGGTCATATGTACTGATGACTTTGTTTTAAAGTTGTCTCTGCCCCGGTACCTGCTGGACAGAGTAACTGTCGGGTTTGACATTTTTTTAGTTTTTTCCTCTGTTTCTTAAGTTACGAGCAATTGTCTTTCCGTTTCCTATACAAATATTTATGAACAACAATCATATTCAAATGCATATGTCAAGAATAACTCATTGGACGTTTTTGCAAAACAAAACAGAAAAAGCAAAACAAATGGTTTTGTAAAAATGACTTGTATTAATTTCTTGAAGTTGGCCTATAACAGGCGTTTTTGTACAAGGAAGCTGGCGCTCTAGTAAGAGTACGCCGTCGTAAAAATGGAAGCTATACAATATTGTGTACAACGAAAAGAAAACAACTATGTTCAATAATCCCATTTAAGTTTCAATTCTGCTATTGTCGCTATGTCTTCGAGCGTCTCATCACTTTGCTGCTTGTCCAAAGCTGATTAGATTGATCGGTGCCGTTCGAGCTTGACAGTTGATACTGAGGTCTGGTCGCAAGGTAATCCAATGGAACATAGTGATACGCTTTACATCTCTAACTTTTTCCTAGACTACCCTTTCGGGTTTTCAGCCCACCGGGATACCCTTTTTTGCCCAAGCCGCCCTTTCAGGTTTTCGACTTGCCGGGTGTACAGATTTTTTCGTTTTTCACCCCTTATTTTTGCCCGAACCCTTTTGGTTCGTTGGGAAGCTCTTATTTTTGCCTAGGCCAGTCAACCCAGCGGGTCTTTAATCATGCGTAGTATCTTTTCTCTCTGTCCGCATTGACAGGGTGAGGAAGGTCGTCACCGTCTATGGTGGTTAGAATCATGGCTCCACCCGAGAAAAATTTTTTGATCACAAATGGCCCTTCATATGTGGGAGTATATTTTCCCCTGGGATCACCTTGCGGTAGTATGATGCGCTTGATCACTAGATCCCCAACCTGATATTCTTGGCGTCTGACTTTTTTGTTCAAAGCCTTGATCATTCATTTTTGATACATTTGACCATGACAAACAACAGTAAGTCTCTTCTCATCGATCAGATTTAGTTGATCAAGTCGAGTCTAGATCCAATCGTCTTCGTTCAAACCCGTATCCTTCATAATCCTTAGAGAAGAGATTTGGACCTCAATAGATAGGTCTGCCTCCATGCCATATACCAGAGAGTATGGTGTTTCCCCTGTTGACGTCCGTGCTAAGGTGCGGTACCCATGAAGAGAAAATGGTAACATCTCATGCCAGTCTTTGTATGTCACTGTCATCTTCTATATGATCTTTTTGATGTTCTTGTTAGCAGCTTCGACAACGCCATTCATCTTCGGCCGGTAAGGAGAAGAGTTATGGGGCTGTATCTTGAATTGCTTACAGAGTTTAGTGATCATCGTGTTGTTGAGATTCGTTCCATTGTCTGTGATGATTCTTTCGGGGATACCATAATGACAAATCAGGTTATGCTTGATAAATCGTGCCACAACATTCTTGGTCACAATAGTAAAGGAGGCAGCTTCAACCCACTTCGTGAAGTAATCAATGGCCACCAGGATGAAGCGATGCCCATTGGAAGTGGTAGGTCTAATATATATGATCATGTCAATGCCCCACATTGCAAAGGGCCAAGGATGCGTCAAGACGTTTAAGGGAACCAGAGGCACATGCACCTTATCAGTATAGATCTGGCATTTATGACAAGTTCGGGAGTGCTGATAGCAGTCTGCTTCCATAGTGAACCAATAGTATCCTGCCCGTAGGATCTTCTTATCCATGGTATGTCCACTTGAATGGGTTCCGAAGGTACCTTCATGTAAATCTGTCATAATCCTCTCTGCTTTGCTCTTGTCTACACACCGCAGTAAGGTAGAGTCATGGTTGCGCTTGTAGAGGATTCCATTATTGAGGAAAAATTTCGCGGCGAACCTTCTCAGAAACTTCTTATCATTGACAGATGCCCCTTCGGGATACTCTTGAGTCTCGAGATACCTTTTTACTTCGTGAAACCGGGGTTTGTCTGCTACCTCTTCAGTATCAATCTCACAACAGTACGCTGGTTCATCTAACCTCTCAATAATGATTTGGGGAGCTTCGTTGTCCCACCTGACCTTGAACATAGAAGACATGGTAGCTAGCGTGTATGCTAATTGATTCTCCTCTCGTGGGAAATGTTCAAAGGTTACCTCCTCAAAGTGTGGGAGTAATGTCAGTACATGTTCCTTGTACGGAATGAGATTCGGGTGCTTCGTATCCCATTCTCCTTTGATCTGACTTATCACCAGGGCTGAATCCCCGAAAATGTTCAAGAACGTGATCCTTAGGTCGATAGCAGCTTTGAGAGCCATGATACAGGCTTCATACTCTGCCATGTTATTAGTACAGTTGAAGCATAGTCGGGCAGTGAAAGGATTATGACAACCCTCAGGAGATATGATTACAGCACCAATACTATTACCGAGTGCGTTTGAAGCTCCGTCAAAAACCATAGTCCATCGGGATCCTTTTTCAGGTCCTTCATCCGGTCCAGGTTCTTCATAGTCCGTCACTAGCATAATATTCTCGTCCGGGAACTCAAAATTCATGGACTGGTAGTCATCCACGGCCTGATGGGCCAAATGATCAGCTAATACACTTCCCTTAATTGCTTTCTGGGTTGTATATTGGATATCGTATTCGGTTAAGATCATCTGCCATCTTGCTACTCTTCCGGAGAGAGAGGGCTTTTCGAAGATGTTCTTGATCGGATCCATCTTAGATATCAACAAAGTGGTGTGGGTTAAGATATACTGTCTCAGTCGGCGAGCAGCCCATGCCAAAGTGCATCAAGTTTTCTCGAGCAGTGAGTATCTTGTCTCACAGTCGGCAAACTTTTTGCTAAGGTAGTATATTGCACGCTCTTTTCGACCAGACTCGTCATGTTGCCCCAGCACACACCCTGTTGAATGGTTTAGTATTGTTAAGTACATTATAAAAGGTCTACCTTCAATCGGAGGCATCAGAATTGGTGGTTCTTGAAAGTATTCTTTGATCTTGTCAAAGGCGACCTGGCATTCGTCATTCCACTTTACCATTTGATCTTTCTTCAGGAGTTTGAAGATCAGCTCATAAGTAGCAGTCATATGTGAAATGAACCTTGCGATATAATTTAGGCGTCCCAAGAAACCTCTAACCTCCTTCTCAGTACGGGGAGTCAGAATCTCTTGTATGGACTTTATCTTTGCAGGGTCTACCTGAATACCTTTGTCATTAACGATGAACCCAAAAGTTTACCAGATCTTACCCCGAAGGTGCACTTGTTCGGATTCAGTCTCAACTTGTATGTTTTCAACCTGTCAAACAACTTTTGTAGATGATCTAGGTGTTCTTCCTCAGTTTGAGACCTGGCTATCATGTCATCAATATAAACCTCTATCTCATGGTGAATCATATTCTGGAATAAAGCTACCATGGCTCGATGATAGGTTGCCCCGACATTCTTTAATCCGAAATGCATCACCTTGTAACAGAAGGTGCCCCACTGTGTGACGAAGGTTGTCTTCTCCATGTCTTTAGGATCCATCTTGATCTGATTGTACCCAGAGAACCCATCCATGAAGGAAAAGATCTTGTGTTGTGCGGTGTTGTCAAACAAAACATCAGTGTGGGGAAGGGGGAAGTCATCCTTGGGGATTTCCCTGTTCAGTTCTCTGTAGTCCACACACATCCATACCATACCATCCTTATTAGGTACCGGAACAACATTAGCAACCCACTGCGGATAGGAGCTGACAACTAGGAACCCAGTGTGGAACTATTTCATAACCTCTACTTTGATCTTCTCTAACATTTCAGGGCGCATACGGCAGACCTTCTGTTTAACCGGAGAACAATCTTCTTTCGTCGGCAGATGATGTACCATAATATCAGTGTCTAAACCAGGCATGTCTTCATATGACCAAGCGAAGATCTCAACATAGTCGTGCAACATCTGTATCAACCGCTATTTGACATTAGTCTCCAGATTTGTGCCGATCTTGACTTCCTTTCTATCTACCTCTGTGCCCAAGTTTATCGTCTCAACTGGCTGTTCATGAGGCTGTATAGCCCTCTCTTCCTGCTGTAACAATCTAGCAAGTTCTCCAGGCACCTCACAATCTTCCTCACCTCCGTCCTCGGCTTGGTTGATCGGATTTTCGAAGTTATAACTGGAAATAGCAGAACTTTTATCAATGGGATCCATAGTGGATATGGATTTGCAGTTTGATATGTGAGTGTGTGTAAGAGCATAGCTGTATTGATAAAGTGAAAAGGCAGAAAAGAAAACAGAGAGCGCAAAATTTGTATGCAAGAAACATTCAATGTTTTATTGATGACATATGATAATGACATATAATAACCCTCACAAATAAACCATTGTGCCTTGGGTAAGACACAAGGCCATAGAGTTTGTATTATTTATTACAAATTTGAAAAAAAAGTAAGATAATTACTGCTGAAAAAAATAAATTGGCACAAAATCTCTGGTCGTCCAGTTACTAGGTCCACCGTTGGTAGTAGGGTAGATCCAGCTGTCAATGTCAGAGTCCTCATCATTGCCTTCTATAGCATTAACCCTACGATTGCTGATGCGTAAGGAAGGTCCTCCAGCCCGAGCATGTCGGACAACCCTTTGAGCTCCTGAAGTAATGCCCAAACAAAATTTGTCAGTTTTATGAGGAAAATCAGGGAGCAGTCCCCAAATGGTACACCCAACTTCTTCAACTACCGCTTTTGTGTCCTTGAGAGAAGCCATATTCAAAGGAGATTTGGTGATCTTCAATGCACTAGTGATGGTCTCGGTTGATGCCATAATCCGGGGAACCTCTTTAAAGTTTTGACAAGGGGTCTCTATGAATTCCCCGTCCATCTCCACATACCTGAAAGAGTTCAGGTGTCTTACCATATACTCCTTTTCACCATGCACAATGACAATCTTCCCCTTCATTGGATACTTCATCATTTGGTGCAGCGTATAAGTAACGGCCCCAACTTCATGGATCCAAGGGAGACCCAACAAACAAGAGTATGATAGCCTGATATCCATCACGTAAAAGGTGGATTCAAAGGTATGAGGACCCACTTTGACAGGGATGTCCACCTCCCCATGCACCATTCTTTTTGACCCATCAAAATCCCTCACCACAATGTTACTGGTGTTGTAACCCAAAATTTTCCCTCTCATTTATCAAGTATTTTCTCACAAGATCTCCTTTGGTTCAAGACTGCACTAGGGTTGATCAGCTCAAGACACCTCCTTAAGTCTTGATGACTGAAATTAGGTTTTGAGATTGCACAAGGATAATTGAACTTTTAATTCCTCATATGACTTTCATGGATCACTATGGACCCTCAAGATTGATCATGTCAAGTTTCAAGTCTTGGATAACATTTTTGCTCAGTCAATTGATTAGTTGACCTAAATATCAGTTGTATTGGGGAAAAAGTCAACTATGGCCAATTTACAGTCAAACTTAATAACTTTTGATCCGTATCAACATTTTGAACTCCTATATGTCATTTGATCAAGTTTGGACCACAATTCCTCAAGAAATTTGATTAGATCATCAAAAGGGAAAAATGGTCAAAATTAGGGTTTTGATTGAGAAAGAACAATTTCTGATTTTTGGCCTAGAAAATGGTTAATTGGTTTGAGACATGATCTCAAGGTTTCAAATGCATCATTTTTACCTAATGGTATGACTCAAAACTTCCCTCAAGATCAATTTATTGATAGTTGATTTTCAGTCAACTGATCAAAAGTCAATTGTACATTGAAAAGTAAAACTTTGACTTTTTGGTCAAAATCAAGTGTCAAAGATCACAATTCATCAAAACATGTCAAAATATGTAACTTGTTCATCAAGAAATCAAAAAGTCAAGATTTCATTTTGAAAAGTCAAAGTTTCCAAACTTAGAAATTTTTCTAAGTGTTGAAAACTTCATATTTTTTCACAACTTTGAGCCAACTTTTCACCATGATGCAAGATGATTCAAAGGAAACTTTCAACATGAAAGTTGTAGATCTCAATGAGATATAAAACATTTCTGAACACAACTCCTCCTAGAAATTCTTGGATTTCAAGTTATTAAACCATGAAATCATGGTCATGAAACTAAAACACTTAGTGAAATTTTGAGCATTTTGCTCAGGATTTTGACCTAACTTCTGGGCCAAGTTTCACATAGTTCCATTTGTATTTTGCAAAAGTGATTCAAAGAGGGATTTTATATCACATTACAAGATTTCCAAAATTTCCAATAACTCCTTGAGATTATTTTTGAGCAAGGAGAATCGAAGGTCATAAGTTAAGGTTTCAAGTTGTTTTACAAGGCAGAATTTGTGATGCACAATGGACCAAATCACATAGCCATGCTGCATAATCTCACTGTTCAGGCTTCTAACTTGAAATTCACTCCTTAATTAAATGTTTACACAACATATGGAGCCATTGTCCAAGCATTTGAACCATTATCCATGTTGCATTTCCATTTTTGGAAGAAAGGCACCATTGCTATTCTTGAAAAGTGCCTTTAATAATAAAGTCCACTCTCCTTGAGCATTGAACTTGTTCTTTCTGCACACACAAACCCTATGAACCAAAATAAAGCATGTCTAAATTACTAACCACTTTATGCAACCCTGTACCTTGCCTTGTAACAAAATGTTTAAACTTTTCTTCAAAAACAAGAAAGATGCCACAACTTGAGATTTCAAATTCTGACTTGTTGTAGAATATAAAACCTCTTTCCTATAAATACATACACTATTTGCAAAAAAGGCACGCATGTACAAGCCCTTAAACTCACTCAATCTCTCATAAACTCAGATTGCACACAAAACTCCATTTTTATGCAGAAACTGACCTTACACTCCCATCTCTCAAATTACTCGTGAGTCTCCTCTCCAAATCATTCCAAAAGTTCCTAAACATCATCCACAACTCATCCCAATACCTGTTACAGTTCTGTAACTCCATTTCCACCATTGTCCAAACTCAAAAACAGAGCACTACAATTGGACTTCTCTAGAACTCCTTAGCCACTTTCAGCTCAAGCCAAATATCACATTAGCTTCCTGGGAACTTGAGGAAGCTAACCCAATCACTAGAACTCATTGAAAGCTGCTCAAACTCAAAACACGATACCCTCTTGCAAGGTGAGTTTTCTGACTTTTGAACTATTCATGTAGCAATTGTTAGGCTCCCATTTTCAAAGATAAAATGTAGATACCATTGCCACGAAGCTGTACATATCCATAGTTTGCATTTATATGGTCTGAGGTTAGAGAATTTTGGAGTTGAAGTTTCTGAAATTTTTAGGTTTTAAATTAGGGCCAGAAAAATTCTCACTCATCTTGGATTTATAGCTTTAGTTATTTATATGGTTGGATTCGTTGGAAGAAATGCCACAACTTTCATGTTTGTACTTTCCATTTTTGTTGAGAGATGAAGAAGTTACAGGTACTCTGGCTGGATGAAGGTTGAAGACGAAGTACAGACCTTGGAAGCATTATATGTTATGTATTTATCATTTCATATAAGTAAACTGATGTATAGCCACCCCAGTGGTAAGACAGCACGCTGGTAACCAAGAGGGCGTGGGTTCAACACCCTGCGCGCTGCCTTTTGATCATTTTTTCACACTTTTACTCTTTTTTTGGTTTGTTTGCAGCGCATGGGCCCCTTAACATTGAGCCTTCATTTTTTGCTAACTTCCCCTGCTGATTATGTTTCATACCCCCTGTCCCATTTTATTTCTTTATTTTATTTTCATTTTATTTTTATTTTACTTTCATATTTTCTTGTTATCATTTTTATTACTAATATTTGTTTTTTTATTATTAATAAAAAAATCCAAAAATATTTATTTTATTATTTTGCACTCATCTTTTATTTTTCTTTATAAAAACAAAAAAAAAGAATAAAAACAATTTTCTTAATAAATTAATTTCTCTTTCTTGATTAATATTTAGATAATTAGGTTTAATTATTATATTATATTATTTTCTTGTAAATTAAAATTAATTTAGAACTTAGGTTTATTTTAATTAATTAATTTTCCTATTATTTCTATTATTTAAAACCTTTTCATAAAAAACCCTAGAAAAATCATTTTTAACTTATTATTCTTTGTTAATTAATTTAGGTTTTAATTTTAGTTAATTTCCATTAATTATTTTCTTAATTAGGTTAAGATTAAAACCTTTCATAAAAATCCAAACAAAAATCATTTCTTTTTTCCATTTTTTTGCATTCATGCATTTTTATTTTCAATTTTGTACAATATTCAATATGATTGTAATGGTTAATTAGATTTAATTTTCTTGCAATTTACCCATTTGTAAATTTATACACCCTCTCCCCTAATGATGTAATAACTTAGTATTTTTACTTTCCGCAATTTAATGCTTTATGCTAGTAAATTAGGATTTGTATGGAAAGATTAAAATCAACAAATTAGCAAACCCTAATTCAAAGACAAAATAAGCATGTAAATCAATACACTTGCACACTTACACCCTTAGGGTAAATACACTTTGTTGCCTTATGAAAATGGCTATGTTATGCATATGGGGTATCTTAGCAAAATCAATCAAAAAATACAAGAACATAGTCCCTCGATGACGCTGTGATACGATGGGAGAACTGACTTAGATATTTTGTGTTTTATCGCAAATGTTGCGGTTAGCAAGAGTCGCCACCGACTTTTCTTTTATCCAAAAGGAAAGGTGAAAAAGCACAGGAAAGACCTTTGAGATGTTTTCTTGATTTCGGGGGGTAAATTATGAAAAGGGAAGGTATTAGCACCCTTTTCATCCATGGTTTTCCATGGGCACTTAGTTACTTGCTAGATCACTTGCTTTTGTTTCAAAAATATGCTTTGTGTGGTTTTTGAAAGTATTTTGAAAAGGCGCCATTGTTTAGGCAAACTTTGTAATGATTCTCGTTCGTAAGAATGTATACAAAGTGTTGATCTTTTGAAAATGTTTCAAGTTTGAAAGATGTTTTTTAAAGTGTTGGTGTTGGTTTTTAAAAATAGCAAAGATGTTTTGGTTTTGAAATTGAGCTAGTAACTAGGAACATTATACCTTCTCAAAAGTCTTTCATGTTTGTTTCCTCTTTCCTTTGATATTGTTATCTTACCATTTATTTGGTAAGTAACCCTATCTTTGGATGTGAACGGGACATGCGTGGGTCATCGTATAACCATGATTAGCAATGTTGCAAGGTAATTTAGCATCTTTCTTTAGGGACTAAGATCATTTTGAAAGGCATAGATAGCGTCATCGAGGGACTATGATCTTATATTTTTTATTGCTTTTGCTAAGACAACCCACATGCATAACATGGCCATTTTTGTAAGGCAACAAAGTGGATTTACCCTAAGGGTGTAAGTGTGCAAGTGTGTTGACTTACATGCTTTTAACTTTCATTAGGGTTATGTACTTGTTGATTTTTTTATCTTCCCATACAAATCCTAATTACTAGCATTTGTATAAAGCGATAAATTGCAGAATTTAAAATTACTATGCTATTACAATACTTGTGGGAGGGGGTGTATAAATTACAAATAGGGATTGCTAGAAAATAAACCTAATTATCTATTACAACCATATTGAATTTGGATAAATAATGTACAACAATGAATAAATATACAAGAATGTAAAATGGAAAGAAAATGAACTTTGTTTGGATTTTTTAGGGAAAAGGATTTTGTTTTAACCTAATTAACTAAAAGAAAAAATAAATAATTAAATTAGTAAAAGTTAAACCTAAATTTACTAGGAAAATAGTTTAAATAAAATCCTAATCTATTAATTGATTTAAAAAAGATATTAAGTTTCTAAGAAGAATATTTTTGGTATTTTTGTCTTGAAAATAATGTATGGTATTATAAAATATTTTTAGTCTTTTTATATTTTAAAATAATATATTTTAATTGTAAAAAAGAAAGTAACTAAAAAAAACCTAGTTTCTAACTAAATTTGTAGATTAATAAATGAAATAAATAAAATATGATTAAAATAAAAGTAATTTTTATTATAAAAATAAAATAAACTATATCAAAATATAAATCTAATGTTTTTATATTATTTTCTGATTTTTTTTATATTAAATAAAATATTTGAGAAAACAAATAAATGAAAAATGAGAAAAAAGAAATAAAATGGGCTAGGTGTGAATAGTGAGCAGGGGGTCAGAATGTAGAAAAATATACAAAGCCCAAAGGGGGGAGGCCCAGCGCTGCATACAAGTGTCAAAAATGAGAAAGTGTGAGAAAATAAGCAAAAGGGTACCACTGGGGCTCGAACCCAGGTCCCATAGGTTAACAAGTGCGCTTTACCACTGGGGTGGCTATACATCAGTTAATATAAGCAAAACAACAAATACATAACATCAACCCAGTCCTGAAAATGACTTCATCTTCAACCTCCAGCCAAAGGACCTGTATCTTCTTCATCTCTCAACAAAAATGAAAAGTTCAAACATGAAAGTTGTAGCATTTCTTCCCACGAATCCAACCGTGTAAATAACTTAAGCTAACAATCAAAGATGAAGGATAATTTCTCTGGCCCTAATTTAAAACCTAAAAATTTCAGGACACTTCAACTCTAAAATTCTCTAAGCTCAGGCCATATAAATGCAAACTATGGATATGTACAGTTTCGTGGCAAAGTTATCTACATTTTATCTTCACAAATCAAGACCTAACAATGCCTAAATAGTGAGATGAAAAGTCAGAAAACTCACCTTGTAGCTGGAGATCGTGTTTTGAGTTAGAGCTACTTTCAAAGTGTTTTGATGATTGGGTGAGCTTCCTTGCACCTCCAGGAAGCTATTGCAAAGCTTACTCTGTGCTGAGAGTTCTTGAATCAAGCTGGAGAAGTCAATGTGCAATGCCCTGTTTTTTGAAAATGGAGAATGGTGTAAATGATATTAAAGTTTGAGAACAGGGGTTGTGATAGTTTTTGTATGTGTATTAGAAGCTTTATGGATGGTTTGGCCAAGAAACACACGAGGAGATTTGGAGGCTGGGTTCAAAAATCAGAAATGACAAGTTTTTCAGCTTGTATGGCAATTTCTGGTTTTGGGGAGTTTGAGGACTTGTTCAATCGTGTCCTGGATTGCAATAAACTTGTATCATTATATGGAAAAGGTTAGAGGACTTGAGGAGGTCAGAAAACAAAGATCACATGTTATGAATTTTTGACTTGTTTTTGAAGTTATCTTGAAAAACATGGTTTCAATGCAAGGTACATGTCTTGTAGGGTGGCTTGCAACTTTAAACATGTTTATTCTGAGTCTATAGAGCATGCTTTTGCAGAAAGAACAGGTGCAAAGCTCCATACAAGTTGACTTTGTGATTAAAGTCACTTTTCCAAAATGGAAGTGTGAACTTTGTTCCATTAATGGAAAATTTACTTGGACAAAGCTTGAATCAAGTGGATAATAGCTCAAAAGTAAGTGTAATCTTCTTATTATAGATAGATCTTGAGGTTTAGTGGCCTGAAAAACAAGATTGTGCAGCATAGGTTTGAAATTGAATTCTCGTTCCTCACAAAATGACTTGTAATTCAAGTGTGAAAATCCTAACTTCATCTCTTCGATTCTCCCTACTCAAGAATGATATCAAGGAGTTATTGAACATTTTGGAAAGCTGGAAATGTTCTCTACAACCCCTCTAGGAATCACTTTGGAAAATTCCCCTTGGAACTATATGAAAAAGTTCCAAGAAGTTAGGTCAAAATCCTGACCAAAACTAGGGCAAAGTTTCACTAAGTGTCCAATTTCAAGACCATGACTTTATGAATTAATAACTTAAGATCCAAGCATTTTTAGGAGAAGTTGTGTAAATAAATGTTGTATATATCATGGAGATCTATAACTTTCATGTTGAAAGTTTTTTCTGAATCCTCTTGCATCATGGTGAAAAATTAGCTCAAAGTTATGAAAAAACATGAAGTTTTAAA
Source organism: Vicia faba (assembly GCA_948472305.1). Lineage (NCBI taxonomy): Eukaryota > Viridiplantae > Streptophyta > Magnoliopsida > Fabales > Fabaceae > Vicia > Vicia faba. The sequence goes on along the minus strand of OX451741.1, from coordinate 69,153,161 downwards.
CACTTAGAAAAATTTCTAAGTTAGAAAACTTTGACTTTTCAAAATGAAATATTTACCTTTTGATTTCTTGATGAATAAGTTTCATGTTTTGACATGTTTTGATGAATTGTGATCTTTGACATTGAATTTTGACCAAAAAGTCAAAGTTTGACTTTTCAGTGCACAATTGACTTTTTGATTAGTTGACTGAAAATTCACTATTAATCCAATTGATCTTGAGAAATGTTTTAGGTCATGCCATTAGGTCAAAATGATGCAATTGAACTCTTGAAATCATGCTTCAAACCAATTGACCATTTTCTAGGTCAAAAATCAGGAATTGCCCTTTCTCAGTCAAAAATCCTAATTGTGACCATTTTGCCCTTTTGATGATTTGGTCAAATTTCTTGAGGAATTATGGTCCAAACTTGATCAAATGATACATATGAGTTTATAATGTTGATTTGGATCAAAAATTATGAAGTTTGACTGTAAATTGTCCGTAATTGACTTTTTCCCCGATATAGTTGATTTTTAGGTCAACTGCTCAATTGACTGAGCAAAAGTGTGATCCAAAGCTTGAAACTTGACATGAGTAATATTGGGGGTTCATAATGATCCATGAAATTCATATGAAGCATTGAGAGTCCAATTATACTTGTGCAATCTCAAACCCTAATTTTGGTCATCAGTGCTTAGGGAGGTGTCTTGAGCTGATCAACCTTAGTGTAGTCTTGAACCAAGAGAGATCTTTGTGAGGAAATATTTGATAAATGAGAGGGAAAATTTTCGGGTACAACAGACGCTATCAAAGTTGCCTTTCAAAAATGATCTTAGTCCCTTAAAGAAAATTCTAAGATATCTTACAACATTGCTAATCATGGCTATACGATGACCCATGCCCGTCCCTTTTACATCCAAAGATAGGGTTTCATACCAAATCAATGGTAAGATAACAATGTCAAAGGAAATAAGAAATAAACAAGAAAAACTTTTGATTAGGTAGAATTTTCCTAGTTGCTTGCTCATTTTCAAATCAAAACATCCTTGCTATTTTCAAAACAAACACTTACACTTCCTAAACATATTTCAAAACTTGAAAACATTTTCAAAAGATCAACACCTTTGTATACATTCTTACGAACGAGAATCATTACAAAAGTTTGCATAGACAAAGGCCTCTTTAGAAAATACTTTCAGAAACCACACAAAGCACATTTTTAAACAAAAGCAAGTGATCTAGCAAGTAACTAAGAGCCCATGGAAAACCATGGATGAAAAGGGTGCTAATACCTTCCCTTTTCATAATATACCCCCCGAACTCAAGAAATAATATCAAAGGTATTTCCTGTGCTTTTTCACCCTTTCCTTTTGGATAAAAGAAAAGTCGGTGGCGACTCTTGCTAACCGCAACATTTGCGATCAAACGCAAAACAACCAAGTCAGTTCTCCCACTGTGTTAGAGAACTGGCGGCTCTACTGGGGACATATTAAAAGTGGGGTTACCTTAGGGCTAGATCACATTTACTTACTTTCATTGTTTGATTTGCATTCTTTACATTTTGGTTCTTTGTTTGGGTTTAAATCCTCTACCCGAATTTGGGATACCTTATAGGTAAGTAGCAATACGTTTTGGAAATTGTGCGGGGTATACCGACATGGGCTAAGTAATAGCTACGTTAGTGTGACATATTTGTGGGTACCGGTATCCCTTGAGTAGTTAAGGAGAATACAGGGCCGCTGAGTGATGTCATGAAGCACTAACTGACTTCTAGAACCTTCACTTGACCAACTTGGCCATTAGGACACAGTGAGATAACCGACTTTGGTGCAGTCCAAAGTTGGTAGATACTCGATACTACACTCATTGAGGTTTGGTTTTTTGGGATATTTCGGTCTCCATTAAAGAGGCTTGCGCTAAAATAATGCCCGAGAAAACAAACCAGTGATATTGAGCTCCCTTAGAACCCGGTTACTATTGCTAGGACAGGTTTGGGCCAACTAAACTTCAAGAGGGTACTTACCTATGAGACTCCATGCAAGCCTAAACCTAAGGACTTGTTTGTTTTGTTTGTTTTGTTTGTATATATTTACTTATACATAACATCATAAACATCATAACATCATACTCATGCTCACTAACCATTTCAAGGATTTTTGGGATTTATCTTTGTTGTGTTTTGTAGGACATGGATTCTATTCGCAGGAAAACCATTAAAGTCAATCTCGTAAGGATCCCTCCTCAACTTAAAGAGTTAGCATCAAGGGTTCATGGGAATTCTCCATTTACCGAAAGACATGGTCGCCTCCTAAACTTGGTTACCTCTAACACTGATGAGGATATGATGAAGGTGCTCTTCCAATTCTTTGACCCTCTACACCATTGCTTCACATTTCCCTATTATCAACTTATGCCAACTTTGGAAGAATTCTCCCAACTCTTGAGGATTCCCATTCTCAATCAACTACCCTTCAACGGTACGGAAAGAGATCCAAAACTAGAAGAGATTGCTCAAGCCCTACACTTGCAATAATCTGATGTCACAACTAATTGGGAAACAAGGAGTGGTGTCAAAGGTTTCTTAGAGAAGTTCTTGTTTGAGAAAGCTCAAGACTGTTGGAACTCCTTGGACTTGCAAGCTTTTGAGGAAATTGTGGCTCTTCTCATCTGTGGGATGGTTTTGTTTCCAAACCCTGACCAACTCATAGTTGTAAATGCCGTCAAAATCTTCATGTCTCGTAACCCGGTGCCTACTTTGTTAGGAGACATCCTACATTCTTTTCACTCTCGCACTATAAGGAAAAGAGGTATTCTCATGTGTTATACTCCTATCTTGGAAATATGGTTTATTTTTCATCTTCCCCAATCTGTATTGAAGAACGAGCAAGGTTCAAGGTGGTCCCATAGGTTGATGACGCTCATACATTTAAATATTCATTGGTGTTCCCGATCTTTGGAGAATGTTACTATCGTCAACTGTTATGGAGAATTACCTAATGTCTCCCTACTTGGAATTAGAGGAGGTATCACTTACAACCCCTGCTTGACCTTACGACAATTTGGTTACGCCCGAAGGGATGGTCCACATGTGATGCTTATTCAAGGGTTGGTATTTGATTACGAGAATGACGATCAAGGTTACCGCCAGAGGTTTATCCGAGCTTGGAGGATGTTGAACAAGGTAGGTAGCAAGACGCTGGGGCACAATAATTCTATCCCCCTTGAGCCTTACCTTAAGTGGGTGCGAGATCGTCCTCAGAAACTTGTGATGCCTTATCCTTCCATCTTACCAGTAATCATAGAACCTATTGTGGAAGAAGGTATCCCATGCACTGTCCTTCATCCTAACATGCCCACCTCTCTCGAAGACTTACAAATGGATTGGATACGGCTTAAGGGGGAGTGAGACACTTTCGAGGCCCAATTCTACGCCTGCAAGAAGAAAGTTATGGAACTCACCAAGCAGCTTCATGAAGAGCGGAGTCTGAACGCCTACATCTCACCAAAGAGGATGCGTTCAAATATTTTATCTTAAAGTTTTGTATTTTATTTCTTTGTAATCCCAAAGAGGCATAATGTACTCAAACTTTGATTTACTAATATAACGTGTGTTCCTTTTTGTCTAAAGCAAATTTAAATCTCTATTTTCCTTGAAATCATTGCATATGCATCTTCATTCATCATAACACAAACAAGTTTGTTACAATAGGTCTCCTTATCTTTCTACTATTTATTTCAGTGAGATGGATATTGAACAGACAATAAAAGATCTCCAGGCGCAGAACGCTCAGTTTCAACAAATTTTCTTGACTCTGGAAAAAGGACAAAAGGATTTGAAAACTTTACTGATCAAAGAAAAGAAGAAGAAAGCGAAGAAATCAACTGGTATTTTGGATCTGGGAAGAAGGTTCCAAGGGCCAGCCAGCCAGACCCTAGACTTCGCAACACCATCAGGTGAAAGGGACAATCAAGAAGGGAAAAACAAGGAAGTGACTGACCCTCAAGAATTTGAAGAAGAAGAAGAGGTTGATTACTCTGAAGAGCAGTATCCTCCAGCTGACGATAAACACAAACAATTTGAAGATCGCTTAAATGCTATGGAGATCCAGAAAGTACCTGGGTTGGATTTTGAGGAGCTAGGACTTGTCTCAGGGGTTGTCATACCGCAGAAATTCAAGGTCCCCACTTTTGCTAAATATGACGGTGTCTCGTGTCCAAAGCTGCATTTGAGATCATACGTCAGGAAAATTCAACCCCATATTGCCGATAGAGACCTATGGGTACATTTCTTCCAAGAAAGCTTGTCAGGGACGCAGTTGGATTGGTTCTATCAATTGGAAGGGACCAATATTCGCAATTGGGAAGACTTGGCTGCCGCCTTTTATAAACAATACCAGTATAATGTTGACTTAGCTCCAACTCGGACACAACTGCAAGGCATGTCCATGGGTGCAGGTGAAGGTTTCAAAATCTATGCTAAAAAATGGCGGGATCTCGTAGGAAGAGTCTAAACCCCTCTATATGACCGGGAATTGGTGGATATGTTCTTAGGCACGCTGTCTGCTCCATTCTTCAAACACTTGATCGGAAGCTCCTCGGTTGGATTTACCGAATTAATCATGACTGACGAACGAGTAGAAGTGGGTATAAGAAGTGACAAAATTCAAAAAGATGCATCCTTGAGCGCGTTGAAGAAACCATTTGCTGGGAAGAAAGAGGTTGGTGTTGTGTACCATCAAAGGAATCATGACAAAACTGAATGCCATCCAACGGTAGGGGCCTTCATGATCCCTAAGCCTACACCTATTCAACAAAGGAACAACCAGCCTAGAACGGAAAGACCAGTAAGATAATTTACCCGGATAAATATAACGTTGTTTCAAGTCTTGCCACATTTGTTGAGATCTAATATGGTAACCTTGCGAGAAGCTCCGAAGAATCCCAACATTGTCTCTCCCTGTTACAACCCAAAAGCCCGTTGTGCTTACCATTCAGAAAGTCCAGGTCATGATACAAACGACTGCTGGGCTTTGAAAAACAAGGTGCAAGACCTTCTCGAGGAAAAGGAAATTGAATTTGATTCCCCCGAGATCCCAAATGTTATCACCGCTCCTATGCCCAAGCACGACCATGGTGTTAACGCTGTTGAAGATGATGTGTTTGTTGCTGTTTTTGATGAACTTATTACTCCTCTCCTAACCGTCAAAAGGAACCTGTTGAAGGCCGGTTTATTTCTGGGTTGTGGCGAAGGCTGCCACCTTTGTTTATCCCTACCGAATGGTTGTCATTTATTGAAAGCAGGTGTCCAGTGCCTGATGGATGACAAAGAGATTTTGTTTGAAAAGACTCTTGTTCCAACCTTTGCTTACAAGGATGTTTCAATAGTAACCATTTCCGCCAATCCTCCCAGGGTCTCCACCAAAAGACCCATCAGGATTACATCTGTTCTGAAGATGACTCCACTGATAATTACTATGCCAGGGCCAATCCCATACTCCTCAGATAAAACTATCCCCTGGAACTATGGGGGTGACGTCTACTACCACGGTGTCAAGCAAGATTGGCTGGCTGATGAAGACTCGATTTTTGAAAGGGCTGACCCCGACATCGGCAACATTGTGGGAACCAGAAAAATAACTAGAAGTAGAAGAGTGTTCTCCCCTGAGATCGCTCCTCCGAAAACTATTACCGGTCCTGTGATCATCCCTGCTTTTGTTCCTGCTGATACTACTACTACAGTTCCTGTGGTTACCTCTGTTGACACCCCTATCGCCGAGTCGACCGAGACTCGGGGTAAAGGCATTTTGGTTGAACCTGTCCGGATGAAGGTGCAATCAGTATCTATCCAGAGGCTTCCAAGAAGGAGATGGAATAAATTTTGAAAATTATAAAGAGAAGCGACTACAATGTAGTCGAACAACTAGGGCATACCCCTTCAAAGATTTCTATCCTAGCTTTTATTGTTGTGCTTCAAAGCTCATGCGAAGGCCTTGGTGAAATTTCTTAAAACTTCCCATGTGCCACGGGAAACCTCTGCTGCCCAATTCGAAGATTGTGTGGCCAGTTTGACAACTGATAATTGTTTGGGCTTTTCTGATGCTGATCTTACACCTAGAGGGAGGAAACACAATGAGGCGTTGCATGTCTCTGTCGAATGCAGGGGCACTACTTTGGCCCATGTCCTGGTAGATACTGGTTCATCTTAAATGTTCTGCCTAAGAAGGCTCTGGATAGACTAGACTATGAAGGTTTGACCTTAAAACCCAGTAACATAGTGGTAAGGGCCTTCGACGGTTCGAAGAGAATGGTGCACGGGGAAGTGGAAATCCCTATTAAAGTTGGAACTCAGACCTTTGATTCAACTTTCTATGTAATGGATATTCGCCCTTCCTATTCCTGTTTATTGGGCCAACCTTGGATTCATGACGCTGGTGTCGTCACCTCTACATTACATCAGATGTTGAAGTACCCAATCGAGGGAAAAATCATCACTGTCCATGGAGAGGAGGAATATATGGTCAGTCACCTGAACTCCTTCAGATATATGTAAATGGATGGTGAATTCATCGAAACTCCATTTCAGAATTTTGAGGAAGTCCCACAAACAGTTGTGGCAACCAAGACTATTTCTAAAGTCCCGAAGGTTACCAGACCTCCACTGAAGATGGCCTCTCTGAAAGATACCAAGGCAGTAGTTGAAGAAGGTCGGTGTACTATTTGGGGCCAACTCCCGGATATTCCCTACAAGTCTGACAAATTTGGTTTAGGTTTTACTTCAGGAGCCCAGAAAGCTGTTCGCCGTGCTCGTGCTGGGGAACCAGCTTTGTAGATCAGCAACCATGGAGTCAACGTAGTGGAGGATAGTGATGACAGTTGTGACCTGGAAGAATTGATTTTTGCAACTATCAACAGAGGACTCAACAACTGGGAAGCCAAAGAATTTGTCCCTATTACTTTTATCCAACAGTAATTGTCTTTAAATTTTTGCCGGACTTGTAATAATTAAACAATTTAGACTTTTAAAACCTTGTGTCTTACTCGAGGCACAAAGGTCCATTTGTAAGGGTTGTTACTTCATTTTCATATGTCATCAATGAATCATGAAAGTTTTTGCATGCAAATTTTACGCTCTTTGTTCTTCTTTTTTTACATTTTATTTTTTCAAAGATAGCTATGCTCTTACACACACTCACATATCAAAATGCAGATCCACATCCACTCAGGATCCCACAAGTAACGATTCTGCTATGGCCTATTGTTAATTTGAAAATCTGATCTACCAAGCCGAATACGAAGGTGGGGAAGATTGTGAAGTCCCAGGGGAACTAGCCAGGTTACTACAACAGGAAGAAAGGACCATACAACCCCACAAAGAACCGGTTAACACAGTTAACTTAGGTACCGAAGAGGACAAGAAAGAAGTCAAGGTAGGTGCCAATCTGGAACCCAATGTCAAGAAGCGCTTAACTCAGTTACTACATGACTATGTTGAGGTCTTTGCCTGGTCATACAAAGACATGCCAGGACATGACGCTGATATCATGGTCCATCGTTTACCGACAAAAGAAGACTGCCCTCCGGTAAAACGGAAAGTCCGTCGCATGCGGCCAGACATGTCAGAGAAGATCAAGACCAAAGTCATGAAACAATTCAACGCCAGATTCTTAGCCGTCACCTCCTATCCATAATGGGTCACCAATGTTGTTCCAGTGCCTAAAAAGGACGGTAAAGTGCGCATGTGTGTGGATTACAGAGATTTGAATAGGGCAAACCCTAAGGATGATTTCCCACTCCCCCATATCAATATTCTGGTTGACAATACCGCACAACATAAATTGTTCTCATTTATGGATGGTTTCTCAGGCTATAATCAAATCAAAATAGCACCTGAGGACATGGAGAAAATGACCTTCATCACACAGTGGGGCACATTTTGTTAAAAAGTCATGCCATTCGGGTTGAAAAATGCAGGGGCAACTTATCAGCGCGCTATGGTAGTTCTGTTTTACGATATAATCCATCAGGAAATAGAGGTCTACGTGGATGAAATGATAGCCAGATCTCAAACAAAAGAGGAACATCTTGACCATTTGCAGAAACTGTTTGAAAGGCTAAAGAAATACAAGCTAAGGCTGAACCCGAGTAAATGCACATTTGGAGTGAGGTCCGGTAAACTCCTAGGCTTCATCGTCAGCGGTAAAGGTATCAAAGTGGACCCTACAAAGGTAAAAGCAATACAAGAAATGCATGCTCCTCGCACCGAGAAGGAAGTCATAGGATTCTTAGGACGACTAAACTACATCGCTAGATTCATTTCTCACCTAACCGCTACTTATGAACCAATATTCAAATTATTGAAGAAAGATCAAGTGTTGGATTGGAATGACGACTGCCAGGCTGCCTTTGACAAGATCAAAGAGTACTTTCAAGAGCCTCCTATTTTGATGTCGCCAGTCGAAGGAAGACCTTTGATCATGTGTCTAACCGTCTTGGAAAATTCAATGGGGTGTGTGCTGGGGCAGCATGACGAGTCTGGCCGAAAAGAGCATGCAATATACTACCTGAGCAAAAAGTTTACCGACTGTGAAACCAGATATTCACTGCTCGAGAAAACTTGCTGCACTCTGACATAGGCTGCTCGTCGGCTAAGACAATATATGTTGACCCATACTACCTTATTGATATCCAAGATGGATCCAATTAAATACATATTCGAGAAGCCCTCCCTCTCTGGAAGAATAGCAAGATGGCAGAAGATCCTGACTGAATACGACATTCAGTACACTACCCAAAAAGCAATAAAGGGAGGTGTGCTAGCCGACCACCTTGCTCATCAGGTTGTGGATGACTACCAGTCCATGAAATTCGAGTTCCCAGATGAAGATATCATGTTGGTAAACAATTTTGAAGAACTCAGACCATATGACGGACCTGAACAAGGATCATGATGGACCTTGGTTTTTGATGGAGCTTCCAACGCGCTCGACAATGGCATAGGTGCTGTGATCATATCCCCCGAAGGATGTCATACTCCCTTCACTGCAAGACTTTGTTTCAACTATACCAATAATATGGCAGAATATGAAGCGTGTATTATGGGTCTCAAAGCTGCCATAGATTTAGGAATCAAGTCCTTAAGTGTATTTGGAGATTCAACCTTAGTCATCAGTCATATCAAAGGAGAATAGGACATGAAGCACCTTAATCGTATCCCCTACAAAGAACATGTGTTGAGATTAATCCCACATTTTAAGGAAATTACCTTTGAGAATTTTCCTCGAGAGGAAAATTAACTAGAAGATGCGCTAGCCACTATGTCATCCATGTTTAAAATCAAGTGGAGTAACGAGGCTCCCAAGATCACCATTGAGCGGATGGATGAACCAGCTTACTGTCACGAGATCGATACTGAAGAAGTAGTAGACAAGCCTTGGTTCCATGAAGTTAAGAGGTATCTCGAGGCCCAAGAGTATCCGGAGGGAGCTTCAGTCAATGATAAGAAGTTCTTGAGAAGATCCTCTGATAAGTTCTTCCTCAGTAATGGCATCCTCTACAAGCGCAACCACGACTCTACTTTGCTTTGTTGCATAGACAAAAATGAGGCAGACAAGATCATGGATGATCTACATGAAGGCACTTTTGGCACCCATTCTAGTGGATATACGATGGCCAAAAAGATCCTAAGGGCGGGGTACTACTGGTATACCATGGAAGCAGATTGCCATTAGCATTCACGAGCTTGTCACAAGTGTCAGATATATGCTGACAAAGTACATGTGCCTCCAGTTCCTCTAAACGTCCTGACTGCTCCCTGTCCATTCGCGATGTGTGGCATCGACATGATTGGAGAAGTCAAACCTATAGCTTCTAATGGACACCGCTTCATCTTGGTGGCCATTGACTATTTCACGAAGTGGGTTGAGGCAGCTTCTTTTGCTTTTGTTACCAAGAATGTTGTGGCCCGATTCATCAAACAGAATCTGATCTGTCGGTATGGTATCCTGGAGAGAACCATCACAGACAATGGTACGAATCTTAACAATACTATGATCACCGCACTATGCGTGCAATTTAAGATCCAACACCATAATTCTTCTCCTTATCGGCCAAAGATGAATGGTGTTGTCGAAGCCGCAAATAAAAACATCAAGAAGATCATACAAAAAATGACAGTGACCTACAAGGACTGGCATGAGATGTTACCATTTGCTCTCCATGGTTACCGTACCATAACACGCACATCAACAGGGGAAACTCCTTTCTCTTTGGTATACGGTATGGAAGCCGTCCTACCAATTGAGGTCCAAATACTTTCTCTGAGAATCATAAAAGATGCAGGGTTGAATAAAGATGAATGGATTCAAACTTGACTTGACCAATTGAACTTGATTGATGAGAAGAGGCTTACAGCTGTCTATCATGGTCAGATGTACCAAAAACGTATGATCAAAGCTTTTAACAATAAGTTCAGATGTCAGATATATCAGGTTAGTGACTTGGTAATCAAGCGTATCATATTGCCACAAGGTGATCCCAGGGGAAAATGGACTCTTACATATGAAGGACCATTTGTGATCAAAAGCATATTCTCTGGTGGAGCAATGACCTTAACCACTATGGATGGAGATGACCTACCGCACCCTGTAAACGCGGACATAGTCAAAAGATACTACGCATGAATAAAGACCCGCTAGGTCGACTGACCTAGGAAAAAATTAGGGCATCCCGGTGAACCAAAAAGGTTCGGGAAAAAATTAGGGATAAAATACAAAAAAATCTGTACACCCGACAAGCTGAAAACCCGAAACGGCGGCTTGGGCAAAATAGGGTATCCCGGTGGACTGAAAACCCGAAAGGGCCGTCCAGACAAAAGTTAGGGAATTAAAGCGTATGACTATGTCCTGTTGGATCACCTTACAGACAACCTTTAGTATCGATTGACAAACTCAAACGGTTCTAATCAATCCAATCATCTTCGGACAAAGTAGCAAGTGGACCAGATGCTCAAAGACACGAAGGCTATAGAAGAATGGGAACCCCATGGGATTATTTCACATAGCTATCTTTTCTTTGTATCAACTTTCATTCTTTACGACGACACTCCCTTACTAGGGTGTTCGTCTCGTTGTACAAAAAATACTTATTCAAGTTAATACAAAGATATTTCTTTGAAAGTGCAAAACTATCTGTTTTTCTTTTATTTCCGTGTTTTGTTTGCAAAAACGTCCAATGATTATTTTTGAACATATGCATTTGAACGTGACTACTATTTACAAATGAGAAAAAAAAAGAGGAACAGAAAATAGAAAGACAATCACTAATGGCTTTAAGAAATAGGATAATATCTTTAGAACACTCCATAAAATCCCCCACAGGTACTTTTTCCAGCAAGAGCGGTAAATGGTACATCCCACTACAGGATCGCTAACGTATCTCCAAGTATGCATCCTAATGGTATCAAGTGCTCTCACATCCTCGACAGAACAAAACTTTCGGTTACCGCTCTAAAGATTCCCCAGTGAAAGTCGCCCAGTTTCTCAAGATTCCCCAGCAGGATTTCACGAAGTCCACAAGTAATGCACGACGTTTCCCTTCCACAACAAAGTCTATTTCTCTAACAAATGGAAACTCATCAACACTTCAACTTAAAAATATAAAGACCTACACTCCTCATTCCCGGTAGTACTCAGGGATTTATTTCCCTCGACTCTAGCAACACTACGGCATAACAATTAATGTGTCCATACATTACATCCATACGTCATAGCATTGATAACACAGATGCATACTGTTGTAACCCAAAATTTGCCCTCCCATATTCTTCAAGATTTGCAAAGAGCATGCTTCACAATCTCTCAAGAGTTGCACAGTTCAAGGGCCTCCTAAAAGTCAAAAATTAGGGTTTTGGTTCTGGCAAAGAAATTGAAGTTTTCAAGGGTCCAAACAAGTCCCACATGCCTACAAACATTGTCAAGTATCCTCATGTCAAGTTTCAAGATTCACAACACAAAATTGCACAGTCAAATGCCCTAATTGCTCAGCAGTCAACTATAGGGGTAAAATGGTCATTTGACAGTCAAAAGTTCAAATTTTTGGTCAACATCTTATTTTGAAGCCACAAACATCATTTGATCAATTCTTGATCATAATTTTCAAGGTATGGCTCAAAAAGTCTCAAGATGCAAAAGTTTCCATATTTGGACAGTTGAAAAAAGTCAACTGTAACTTGACCAAGGCATAACTTCCACATGGTTTATCAGAAAAATTCCATCCAAATCTCATTTTGAAGAGAATTACATTTCCTACAACTCCTCTTAACACTTAAAGTCCAAGAAATGCTCTCACAAAAAGTTATCAATCTCAACATTATAGGTCATTTTCAAAAGTCAACAAAAAGGCACTTTAAGTCAAAGACCATAACTTGAGATTGGTAAATCAAAATGACATGGGACCAAAGGCATTGGTTATAGGACTTCAAGACCTTTCCAAAATGTCCAAGAACATGATCAAAGCTTAAAAATTGAGCAAGATATGCCTTGTAGAAGTTGGGAAATTTTTGGGAATTTTGAAAAGTCAACTTTACTTCAAATGCCTCAAAATGGCTAATGGGCCACAATTTCTCCCAAGAATCATCATCCAAAATCTATGCACGACCCATTGGCCCAAAGGGAAGTTGTTTTCTTATTTTGAATTTATTAATTGAATTTTTAAATCTATTAATTCATTTAATTCAAATTAAATATGAAAAAAATACTACATGCCACCTTGCAAATCTTTTTATGCAGCATTTCTACTCATCATAACTCCAAGATTTCGTGCACACTCAATATGGAAAGAATTGGCAATGATTGGCATGATCTTCACATGGAAAAGATTGGAAAAGATACCATTAAAAATCAAATATTTGATTCATGATTACAAAGGTTTTGGACTTGTTTTGCAAACCTAAAACACTCCTCATAAAAGCCAGAACACAACCCTAATGCAAAAGACCTGAATGCTGCGCTAGAACCTGAGAACACAAACTCACTTTTTCTTAAAAAACTTCAAATCTGTTTTCATAGTTTGAAGGCATTTCAAGGCGTGGAAAGTAGCTCAAAAGCTTGCTGGGACCTCTCTGATCATAACCCAATACGTTTCAAGCCTCCATACACAAAGAATTGGTAGCACGAAGCCGCCCTGTTCTTAATATTTCTCACATTCGTGTTTTGATTTATACGTATCATTCATGCATTTTTCTTGTTGTTTTGCACTAACATAAACATTCTAAAGCTGTTGGTATCTTTTAATTGAACTAACATGCCCTGTACGAGAATCTGCCATGGAAATTTTCTAGGTTTTCACAAGCTTGAAATTGGGGATTTGTTCATATGGAAAAATTGGACAGCAAGGCCTATACCATTGAACTCGTGACCTTCAGACGAATCCAATCATCATATCGCGCTCAATTTATGATCAATGATACTCTAATCACTATTTTTCGTAGGGTACATTTAGTGCGGGTTTAAAACCCCCGCTATCTCTTTTCTGTTTGCAGGCAAAACGGAGAAGATGCTAACGTGGCCTATTGCTATTGGGACATTTGAATGATAGCGCGCTTTTTTGTGGTTCAACATAACGTGGCCTTTTCAAATATAATGCTTATTGTCCATTATACATAAAAACAAACGCGCTTGGCTGGACGATTGGTGCGTTGTCTTGCAAACAATGGGACCTGGGTTCGATTCCCAGGTCCCCCATATTTCCTTCTATTTTTTCTTATAACATGATTAGGTATCCCACACGCCCAGAAGTCCACCATACAACCCCATGCCTTGGCTTGCCAAGTGTCCCAGGAGATGAATCCAAGGGCCATGATAAGAGTTCCAGGATACACGCTAGTCAACGCATGCGCACGTAATCAGAAGAAGTCAAAAAAGGCCTGACTATGGTGGGCCAAATTGCTCAAACATACCTCCAAAAAGGTCAACAAACCCCTTGTGTGTATTTTCTTTCCTTTACTCTTTTCTTTTTTTATTTTATTTTGCTTTAATTATTTTCTTTTCATTCTTTAAATTAATTTCTGTAACATAAAAGACACAAAAAAACCAGAAAGTCAAAATAAAAATATGTTTTAATATTTAATTCATAAATAGTTTTTTTGTAAATAAATTTTATTAACTAATTTAGTTTTAATCTTAGGTTTAATTTTAATGTTTTTTTTTTAATAAACTAAAAAATGTAGAAATTAGGGTTTCAATACTTTTATTCTTTTTCTTTTCTTTTATCATTATTAACCACTAATTACTTTTGTAAATAAACATGCCATGTAAATAATTAATTAAAACTAGGTCAAACTTAAACATTTTTTAACAAATTAAAAATAGTTTAGAATTAGGGTTTTAATTCCATTTAAATTTCTCATTAAATTCCATAAATACAAAAACTCCAAAAAAATAAGTTCTTGCTTTTATTTAATTTAATTAATTTACGATTTCGATTTAATCTCTTTAAAAGGGTCCAACGCCCTCGCACTCTCGATTTTATTTATTTTCGCATTTACTTTTAGTTCTTTTTATGAATATAATGTATTTATCCCAAAGCCTTGTAATAAATTAATTAGGACATTTATTTTCCGCATTTTATTTTATTCAAATCGGATCTTGGTTTAATTTGGCGATGTAGACCCACGCCTTTGTAATAGCGTAGGACTTTTAAATTCCACACCTTTCAACTGTTAATAACCACATGAAAGAATGAATGCCAAAAAAATAAAAACAAAGCGTAGATAACCAATGCATGAACAAGACAAATATAACTGAAAATGACACACAAATTCACACACCACTCTTAGGGTACGCCTCACTGTTGCCTTACCTTCGAAACGTGGTCGTCGAGTAGAGGATGTTTTAGTAAGTCCTCATGTCCATGAACATGGCATGAGGGTAGCTTCTAAGGTGTCTTCCTATTGCTCTGGTGACCACACTGTCCCTAAAACCTCGAATTGACCCGAACACCTCCGACGGTGGTGCTACCTACCTCTCAATGGTGGGATGGCACTATCTTAAGGACATTTACACAGACGAATTCCTTAGGGTAGGTAGATGACTCGTAGATACTTGCTCTAATTCAAAACAAATCAAAAACTTCTTTTCACACCGACACTTTGCAAAAAGCTTTCAAAAACAACTTTTCAAACACTCTTGAGGACTGATACAAGAGTCATTCTGAAATCTTTAAACGAAACTTTTTCAAATCCACTCACACTTTGAAAAGCAAACACTTTTGAAAACACAAATGAGAAAGTATCTAAGAGCCCATGGATAACCATGGATAGAAAGGGTGCTAACACCTTCCCTTTCTATAAATCTACCTCCCGAACCGAGAACTAATCTCAATAAGGAATTTTTCTGTGCTTTTGTCCTTTCCATATTGGAGAAAATAAAAGACGGTGGCGACTCTTGCTTCCGCGACATTTCGCGAACCAGCTTTAAACAGTCAGTTCCAGATCCACCGATCACAGAACTGGCGACTCTGCTAGGGACCCTTTTAAAGTGAGGTGTACCTTAGGACTAAGATCACTCGTGTTTTCAATTGTCTGAATTGTTTGCTTTATATTTGTGGGCACTGCATTGGAGTTACATAGATCCTAACCCGGATCTGGGGATACCCTGTTAGGTAGCATAAGCTGTGAGGGACCTGTCCGGCGTAGACCGACATGGGTGAAGCAGTGGCTACGTTGGTGTGGCACCTTGGTCTGTACCGATATCCCTTGTGTCGCAACGAGGAGAATATGGGTCTTCTGAGGAGTCATTAAGCACCAACAGACCTTAGAACCTTAAATGACACAACTTGGCCAATAGAACAGTAGCAGTATGCTACGCCCATGGAGGCTAAACTCTCGTAATGGTTCTGGCTGCAAGAAAAGATTGCGATGCTGCAGTTATGACCGATTGAGGGTAGTCAGTGATATTGGGATCCTCTAAGAACCCGGTTACTTTTGATAGGACAGGTATGAACCAAAAAACTGAAAGAGGGTAATACCTAGACCCCATGCTGGCCTAAAATCTAAGGGCTCTTTTGTGTGACTTGTGTGCCTTCGTACTTGACTACTTGCATGCTTGTTATCTGACACACGAACTACTTGCAGGTTTTGTTTATAGTCCTTAATTGGGACTCATAACAGGGTTTACTAAGTTTCTTGCAGGTTTTGTTTATAGTCCTTAATTGGGACTCATAACAGAGTGTACTGAGTTTCTTGCAGGTTTTGTTTATAGTCCTTAATGGGGACTCATAACAGGGTTTACTTACATCACTCCATGCATACCATAACATCATACCATTGCATACATCCTAACCCATTTCAAGGATCTCAAGGGCTTGTGATGCAGGTCATGATGAACCAGAATGTCTAGCAAGGGGCAAAAGGGATTTATTTTCCTCTAGCCAGGTTGAGGATCTGAGTCAGAGGCTATGACCCACTGGATATGGTGAGCCTTTGACCCTTTGAAGAAGGACTCTCAATAACATGAAGTTCCTTCAATCAAGCCACCGGATTCAAGCTCTAACAAATTTCTTGTTTACCCCGCGAGGTCCTTGAAAACATTGCATGCATATCATACATATCATTGCATTACAGGTATCCTTTTGACATGCCACTTACCATCTGCGCTGTTTATTTCAGCAATGGCTTCTCAACAATACAACCAGGACCTTCTTGCTCAAGAGACTCGGTTCGAGGAAATCCTCCTGAATCTATCCAAGGGGCAGGAGGAGCTGAGAACACTTCTCATGGGGACTTTGGTCAGGAACAGCGCTGAGGACGAACGGCTGAAACGTCCGCAAGCTGAAACGGATGCAATGAAAGCCCAGATGCTGGGGCAGGTGACTGCCATTCAAGGTTTAGCTCAAAGACAAGAAGAGCTCGGAGTTCTCATCAACCAACTGCTTCAGGGTAACCAACTGGGGCAAACGTCTAAGGGTAAAGAGCCAGTCATCATTCAACCATCTTTGAGACAAGGAGATAAGGGGAGAGCTCCTCAAATGGCTCCAGTGTCACAAATTCAGCATCGACCTCACCAGCTTCAGCCAGACAAGCCCAGGAGGCAATTCACCCAGCTCAATATGTCGTTGTTTCAAGCTCTACAACGCCTGTTGAGATTGAATCTGATCACATTAAAGGCCCATCCCCAGAACCCCAACACAGCAGCTCCTACCTATCATCCCAATAAAAGGTGTGCCTACCACTCTGCCAGTCCAGGACATGATACAAATGAGTGTTGGGCTCTGAAGAACAAGATCCAGGACCTGATTGATGAAGGAGCATTGGAGTTCACACAAGATGGTCAGGCCGAGTTTTTCTACCATCCCTCCAAGGCTCACCATTTGGAGTAACAAGCCATGAGGATGAAAAGACTTTTGTTCATTAGGATTTTCAAGTTGTAATTTTCTTTTGTTCAAACATTTACTCATGTTAAACGTTATTATTCCCTTAATGCATCGCATACGTCTGTTTTGAAGCAATATATTCGTATTCACTATATGCAAATTATTTTCATATTTTTTCTGATGATCAACGCTCGATTAATAATGCTAAGCCTCTTGAGGGAGGATGACGAAAACGATACCACAATCTACAGTATGCTTTTGAACAGACCCCGCTGATGAGGTACATGCATTGTTTCAATCCCTAAACACTGGAGTTATAAGGAAGATAATCCCTCGTCAACCCCTTTGAGCCAAAGAAGTAGGAGTTTTTCTTTTCGAAAATTAAAACCCTTAATCATAACCTGGGGCAGGGTAGTTCTCTCAGTTGATCCAAGTGCATAACGAATGGCACCAAAGAGGTCCTTACAAAACAGAGAAAGACAGTGATGGTTCCGAATAATCAATAAAGAAAGGCAGTCATTATCTTTCAAAATAAGAACCCATTAAGTCAAAACCTAGGAAGGAGACTTACAAAACTGGGGCATCCCGCTGACTGTAATCACAAAAGAACAGCTCAGGCAAAAAAAAGGGATAACAGAAATCAAAAAGAAAGAGGTCATACAAACCCTCAACAAAAACAAAAAAATGACTGCCTAATCAAAATAAACCGTCAGTATCCGAACCATCACCAGAATATCAGAGCAAAGACCCAAACAAGGTCTAACGCACGATCAACTGAGTTTAGGTTTGAAGAACATCACGAAGAGCGGGTGGGTACAAATAATTTGAGCCTTTATCCTTTGTTTCTTAAAACCATGAACCAAGCCACGTTATAACCCTCAAAAGTCCTAGCTGAAGCATGGGTTAGCTCGAAAGCATACTGTTACAAAAGGTATCCTGACTCCTTAAGGCTTGCGGTAAATACGGAGTTGACATCATGTTTTACAAACATTCACTTGTTTTATGAAAAAGAGTGCATTTTCAAAATCTTCAAGACAGACATAAGCTTTGCATTTTTGATATAACATTGTTTGCATATGACTATTTGTTTGAACAACAGGGAAATTCGCACGATGAAAGCCTAGTGAAAAAAGGCACTTCCAATCAAGGGGCATGACATGATCATGGTCTATCATCCGGGGCAGTTAAGTCAAGATTCAGAGAATCTCTCAACAATGCCAAGCAACTAGGGGCAACTCTCCATCTGAGACGCTTGGGGCATTAGACAGGAATTCCAGCAACGAATCTTGCTTGATTAAACATCTTCTGGTCGCACGACAACATTTCTGACAGGGGCAACTCCCTACATTCCAAGAGCGTGGACATAGTCGAAAAAATACTACGCACAATCAAAGACCCGCTAGGTTGACATACCTAGGCAAAAATAAGGGCTTCCCGGCAAATCAAAAGGGTTCGGGCAAAATAAGGGATGAAAATGAAAAATCTGTACACCCGGCAAGTCGAAAACCTGAAAAGGCGGCTTGGGCAAAAATGGGTATCCCGGTGGACTGAAAACCCGAAAGGGCGGTCCAAGCAAAAGTTAGGGATCAAAACGTACGACTATGTCCTGTCATCTCATCACTTGCCTACCAGCAGAAGGTTTGTCCGTCAACAATTATCAGCACCTCACAGGTCTTCCTCTCCCACCTCAGAAACAGGGGAAATAATGAGTTGTCCAAACGATCTAATTGCTCTGACCGCCAAGGTATCGAGGTAAGTTTAACTGAAGAACATAACCAGTGTATCTTAACTCCCCAGAGAGTGAGCCAGCAAGTCCATGCACTCTCCCCAAGCAGAGTTATACTGTTAGCCTTAAGGAAGTTGAGTATCCTCCAGCAGATCTCAACATTCCCCAGCACGATATACAGATATTCTTAAACAAGCATCCCCGGCAGTCTTGACCTAAAGATTGTTCCCCGGCGGTATATCAAACATTCAAAGGAGTCACTTCCCCAATATAGTTCAAAATTTCCCCAGGAGAGTCCAATCAAGATTTCCCCAGGAAAATTCAATCCATCTCCCCAGCACGAAGCTTATCCCCAGTAGATTCTAGAAGCTTCTCCCCCTATAGAGCATGAACGCGTCTCCCGGCTTTATTCAAAGGTTATTTCCCTACCAGGATATAACTGGGTTACCCTCAGCCAAAAGCCACAGAAAGATCGTCCTCGGCGAAGTCTTCCTATCCCCAGCGGAGTCTATCAAAACTTCCAACATAACAACGGTATCCCCAGCGGAGTTACCATCAACATCCCAGCAAAGTATCTCTCTCCCCACAGAGTATTGCTCCCCAGCAAGATCGCTAGAGTAATTTTCTCCCCGCAGAGTGTTCTATTCGCCAAGTTTATCCCCCAACAGAGTTATCTTCTCCTACCAGTATTCTTGCAACTATCATCCCCAGCGGAGACAACAAAGCACTATTCTCCAGCATCAGCCCAGGATATGACTTCCCGGCATCCGTCAAGGATTTATTTTCCTAGACGAAAAACATACATTCAAAAACCTCACATATATCATGATACATGCATAAACGCATCATACCTTACAATCTCATTTATGTTGAGAACATCATTGCTTGATCCATATCATGCATTGCATATGACTGACCTTTACCTTTCAGGAAAGATCCAGTTAAGTTCTCAGCTATGTCCAAGACCTTGTCCGGTTCAGTTAAATCGACCCTAAGATTTTCCTGATTCTTATCCAGTCAAAGGCCTTCTCTGGTTCAGTCAGATCGACCCTAAGATCTCCCTGATTCTTATCCAGTTGAAGATATTTCAAGACCTTGTCCGGTTCAGTTAAATCGACCCTAAGATTTTCCTGATTCTTATCCAGTCAAAGGCCTTCTCTGGTTCAGTCAGATCGACCCTAAGATCTCCCTGATTCTTATCCAGTTGAAGATATTCCAAGACCTTGTCCGGTTCAGTTAAATCGACCCTAAGATTTTCCTGATTCTTATCCAGTCAAAGGCCTTCTCTGGTTCAGTCAGATCGACCCTAAGATCTCCCTGATTCTTATCCAGTTGAAGATATTCCAAGACCTTGTCCGGTTCAGTTAAATCGACCCTAAGATTTTCCTGATTCTTATCCAGTCAAAGGCCTTCTCTAGTTCAGTCAGATCGACCCTAAGATCTCCCTGATTCTTATCCAGTTGAAGATATTCCAAGGCCTTCTCTGGTTCAGTCAGATCGACCCTAAGATCTCCCTGATTCTTATCCAGTTGAAGATATTTCAAGACCTTGTCCGGTTCAGTTAAATCGACCCTAAGATTTTCCTGATTCTTATCCAGTCAAAGGCCTTCTCTGGTTCAGTCAGATCGACCCTAAGATCTCCCTGATTCTTATCCAGTTGAAGATATTCCAAGACCTTGTCCGGTTCAGTTAAATAGACCCTAAGATTTTCCTGATTCTTATCCAGTCAAAGGCCTTCTCTGGTTCAGTCAGCTCGACCCTAAGATCTCCCTGATTCTTATCCAGTTGAAGATATTCCAAGACCTTGTCCGGTTCAGTTAAATCGACCCTAAGATTTTCCTGATTCTTATCCAGTCAAAGGCCTTCTCTGGTTCAGTCAGATCGACCCTAAGATCTCCCTGATTCTTATCCAGTTGAAGATATTCCAAGACCTTGCCCGGTTCATTTAAATCGACCCTAAGATTTTCCTGATTCTTACCCAGTCAAAGGCCTTCTCTGGTTCAGTCAGATCGACCCTAAGATCTCCCTGATTCTTATCCAGTTGAAGATATTCCAAGACCTTGCCCGGTTCAGTTAAATCGACCCTAAGATTTTCCTGATTCTTACCCAGTCAAAGGCCTTCTCTGGTTCAGTCAGATCGACCCTAAGATCTCCCTGATTCTTATCCAGTTGAAGATATTCCAAGACCTTGCCCGGTTCAGTTAAATCGACCCTAAGATTTTCCTGATTCTTATCCAGTCAAAGGCCTTCTCTGGTTCAGTCAGATCGACCCTAAGATCTCCCTGATTCTTATCCAGTTGAAGATATTCCAAGACTTTAGTCTGGTTCAGTTAAATCGACCCTAAGATTTTCCTGATTCTTATCCAGACAAAGGCCTTCTCTGGTTCAATCAGATCGACCCTAAGATCTCCCTGATTCTTATCCAGTTGAAGTTATTCCAAGACCTTGCTTGGTTCAGTTAAATCGACCCTAAGATTTTCCTGATTCTTATCCAGTCAAAGGCCTTCTCTAGTCCAGTTAAATCGATTTCTAAAGATTTTCCTAAAGAAGACTCATTAGAAGACATCCCAGATTCTCTCATTGTTACTGTTGAGGTAGTAATCGCCCCAGATTCTCTCATCGTTACTGTTGAGGTAGTAATCGCCCCCGATTCTCTCATCGTTACTGTTGAGGTAGTAATCACCCCAGGTTCTCTCATCGTTACTGTTGAGGTAGTAATCACCCCAGGTTCTCTCATCGTTACTGTTGAGGTAGTAATCGCCCCAGATTCTCTCATCGTTACTGTTGAGGTAGTAATCATCCCAGGTTCTCTCATCGTTACTGTTGAGGTAGTAATCGCCCCAGATTATCTCATCGTCCTGTTGAGGTAGTAATCGCCCAAGGTTCTCTCAGCGTTCCTGTTGAGGTAGTAATCGTCCAAGGTTCTCTCAGCGTTCCTGTTGAGGTAGTAATCGCCCCAAGATTCTCTCAGCGTTCCTGTTAAGGTAGTAATCACCCAAGGTTCTCTCATCGTCCCGTTGAGGTAGTAACCATCCCGGATTCATTCGTCACCGTTTGAAGCTCCAGACCCGATTCCTGTAACCAACCAGGATGCATCTATACAAAGAGTTTGAAGACCAGCTCCTGTAACAGGTCAGGTAATCATTTTCTTTTTCAGGTACGCAAGTTCTCGCTAAGGAAACTCTTATGCAATCGACACCCAGATGGCATCTATAAGCCCATCCACTCATCCATCATATCTTAGCATGGCATATATAAGCCCATCATCCTATCCATCAATCTCCAAATGGCATCTATAAGCCCATTCACACCATCGCACTGCTAACATGTGAGCGCAAATTTCTGGGCACTTTAGTGTTCAATCATCTTCCACCTTCGGACTACGAAAGGCACGACAACCAATCTACATCCTCAGGTCTAAGAAGATTGAACAGGGGCAACTGTTGTACCCCAAAATTTGCCCTCCCATATTCTTCAAGATTTGCAAAGAGCATGCTTCACAATCTCTCAAGAGTTGCACAGTTCAAGGGCCTCATAATAGTAAAAAATTAGGGTTTTGGTTCTGGCAAAGAAATTGAAGTTTTCAAGGGTCCAAACAAGTCCCACATGCCTACAAACATTGTCAAGTATCCTCATGTCAATTTTCAAGACTCACAGCACAAAATTGCACAGTCAAATGCCCTAATTGCTCAACAGTCAACTGTATGGGTAAAATGGTCATTTGACAGTCAAAAGTTCAAATTTTTGGTCAACATCTTATTTTGAAGCCACAAACATCATTTGATCAATTCTTGATCATAATTTTCAAGGTATGGCTCAAAAAGTCTCAAGATGCAAAAGTTTCCATATTTGGACAGTTGAAAAAAGTCAACTGTAACTTGACCAAGGCATAACTTCCACATGGTTTATCAGAAAAATTCCATCCAAAGCTCATTTTGAAGAGAATGACATTTCCTACAACTCCTCTTCACACTTCAAGTCCAAGAAATGCTCTCACAAAAAGTTATCAATCTCAACATTATAGGTCATTTTCAAAAGTCAACAAAAAGGTACTTTAAGTCAAAGACCATAACTTGAGATTGGTAAATCAAAATGACATGGGACCAAAGGCATTGGTTAGAGGACTTCAAGACCTTTCCAAAATGTCCAAGAACATGATCAAAGCTTAAAAATTGAGCAAGATATGCCTTATAGAAGTTGGGAAATTTTTGGGAATTTTGAAAAGTCAACTTTACTTCAAATGCCTCAAAATGGCTAATGGGCCACAATTTCTCCCAAGAATCATCATCCAAAATCTATGCACGACCCATTGGCCCAAAGGGAAGTTGTTTTCTTATTTTGAATTTATTAATTGAATTTTTAAATCTATTAATTCATTTAATTCAAATTAAATATGAAAAAATACTACATGCCACCTTGCAAATCTTTTTATGCAGCATTTCTACTCATCATAACTCCAAGATTTCGTGCACACTCAATATGGAAAGAATTGGCAATGATTGGCATGATCTTCACATGGAAAAGATTGGAAAAGATACCATTAAAAATCAAATATTTGATTCATGATTACAAAGGTTTTGGACTTGTTTTGCAAACCTAAAACACTCCTCATAAAAGCCAGAACACAACCCTAATGCAAAAGACCTGAATGCTGCGCTAGAACCTGAGAACACAAACTCACTTTTTCTTAAAAAACTTCAAATCTGTTTTCATAGTTTGAAGGCATTTCAAGGCGTGGAAAGTAGCTCAAAAGCTTGCTGGGACCTCTCTGATCATAACCCAATACGTTTCAAGCCTCCATACACAAAGAATTGGTAGCACGAAGCCGCCCTGTTCTTAATATTTCTCACATTCGTGTTTTGATTTATACGTATCATTCATGCATTTTTCTTGTTGTTTTGCACTAACATAAACATTCTAAAGCTGTTGGTATCTTTTAATTGAACTAACGTGCCCTGTACGAGAATCTGCCATGGAAATTTTCTAGGTTTTCACAAGCTTGAAATTGGGGATTTGTTCATATGGAAAAATTGGACAGCAAGGCCTATACCATTGAACTCGTGACCTTCAGACGAATCCAATCATCATATCGCGCTCAATTTATGATCAATGATACTCTAATCGCTATTTTTCGCAGGGTACATTTAGTGGGGGTTTAAAACCCCCGCTATCTCTTTTCTGTTTGCAGGCAAAACGGAGAAGATGCTAACGTGGCCTATTGCTATTGGGACATTTGAATGATAGCGCGCTTTTTTTGTGGTTCAGCATAACGTGGCCTTTTCAAATATAATGCTTATTGTCCATTATACATAAAAACAAACGCGCTTGGCTGGACGGTTGATGCGTTGTCTTGCAAACAATGGGACCTGGGTTCGATTCCCAGGTCCCCCATATTTCCTTCTATTTTTTCTTATAACATGATTAGGTATCCCACACGCCCAAAAGTCCACCATACAACCCCATGCCTTGGCTTGCCAAGTGTCCCAGGAGATGAATCCAAGGGCCATGATAAGAGTTCCAGGATACACGCTAGTCAACGCATGCGCACGTAATCAGAAGAAGTCAAAAAAGGCCTGACTATGGTGGGCCAAATTGCTCAAACATACCTCCAAAAAGGTCAACAAACCCCCTTGTGTGTATTTTCTTTCCTTTACTCTTTTCTTTTTTTATTTTATTTTGCTTTAATTATTTTCTTTTCATTCTTTAAATTAATTTCTGTAACATAAAAGACACAAAAAAACCAGAAAGTCAAAATAAAAATATGTTTTAATATTTAATTCATAAATAGTTTTTTTGTAAATAAATTTTATTAACTAATTTAGTTTTAATCTTAGGTTTAATTTTAATGTTTTTTTTTTAATAAACTAAAAAATGTAGAAATTAGGGTTTCAATACTTTTATTCTTTTTCTTTTCTTTTATCATTATTAACCACTAATTACTTTTGTAAATAAACATGCCATGTAAATAATTAATTAAAACTAGGTCAAACTTAAACATTTTTTAACAAATTAAAAATAGTTTAGAATTAGGGTTTTAATTCCATTTAAATTTCTCATTAAATTCCATAAATACAAAAACTCCAAAAAAATAAGTTCTTGCTTTTATTTAATTTAATTAATTTACGATTTCGATTTAATCTCTTTAAAAGGGTCCAACGCCCTCGCACTCTCGATTTTATTTCTTTTCTCATTTACTTTTAGTTCTTTTTATGAATATAATGTAATTATCCCAAAGCCTTGTAATAAATTAATTAGGACATTTATTTTCCGCATTTTATTTTATTCAAATCGGGTCTTGGTTTAATTTGGCGATGTAGACCCGCGCCTTTGTAATAGCGTAGGACTTTTAAATTCCGCACCTTTCAACTGTTAATAACCACATGAAAGAATGAATGCCAAAAAAATAAAAACAAAGCGTAGATCACCAATGCATGAACAAGACAAATATAACTGAAAATGACACATAAATTCACACACCACTCTTAGGGTACGCCTCACTGTTGCCTTACCTTCGAAACGTGGTCGTCGAGTAGAGGATGTTTTAGTAAGTCCTCATGTCCATGAACATGGCATGAGGGTAGCTTCTAAGGTGTCTTCCTATTGCTCTGGTGACCACACTGTCCCTAAAACCTCGAATTGACCCGAACACCTCCGACGGTGGTGCTACCTACCTCTCAATGATGGGATGGCACTATCTTAAGGACATTTACACAGACGAATTCCTTAGGGTAGGTAGATGACTCGTAGATACTTGCTCTAATTCAAAATAAATCAAAAACTTCTTTTCACACCGACACTTTGCAAAAAGCTTTCAAAAACAACTTTTCAAACACTCTTGAGGACTGATACAAGAGTCATTCTGAAATCTTTAAACGAAACTTTTTCAAACCCACTCACACTTTGAAAAGCAAACACTTTTGAAAACACAAATGAGCAAGTATCTAAGAGCCCATGGATAACCATGGATAGAAAGGGTGCTAACACCTTCCCTTTCTATAAATCTACCTCCCGAACCGAGAACTAATCTCAATAAGGAATTTTTCTGTGCTTTTGTCCTTTCCATATTGGAGAAAATAAAAGACGGTGGCGACTCTTGCTTCCGCGACATTTTGCGAACCAGCTTTAAACAGTCAGTTCCAGATCCACCGATCACACATACAACGCGATCTCATTTATTTTGAGAAAAAACATTATATCGTGCATTTCATACATCATGGCATTGCATGCAACTAACCTTTCACCTTTTCAGGAAAGATAAATCAACAGAAAATTATCGTCAAATTTTCAACAAGTCAATTATAGATCAATTCCCGAGAAAGGACTGGTCGACCATCTACATAACAGATATTTCCTTCAGATCCCTGCCGGTTCAGTTTAAATCTCTCAACTGTTTATTCTGATTCTTTCTCGTAGACGTTTTCTCTGGTTCAGATAAATCTCTCAGCGATTTATTTTGATTCTTCTCCAGATCCCTGCCGGTTCAATTTTGATCTCTCAACGGTTTATTCTGATTCTTTCCCGCATACATCATTTTTGGTTTGGATAAATCTCTCAATGATTTGTTCTGATTCTTCTCCAAATCCCTGTCGGTTCAGTTTAAATCTCTCAATGGTTTATTCTGATTCTTTCCCGCAGACATTTTCTCTGGTTTAGATAAATCTCTCAATGATTTATTCTGATTCTTCTCCAGATCCCTGCTGGTTTAGTTTAGATCTCTCAACGGTTTATTCTGATTCTTTCCTGTAGACATTTTCTCTGGTTCAGATAAATCTCTCAATGATTTATTCTGATTCTTCTCAAGAACCTTGTCGGTTCATCTTAGATCTCTCAACGATTTATTCTGATGCTTTCTCGTAGATGTCTTCTCTGGTTCAGATAAATCTCTCAATGATTTATTCTGATTCTTCACCAAATACCTGTTGGTTCAGATAAATCTCTCAATAATTTATTTTGATTCTTTCATAGTATACACTTTCTCTGGTTTAGATAAATCGCTCAAAGATCTACTCTGATTCTCTCCAGTTAAAGAATATTCAAGACCTTTTTTGGTTCAGTTTAAACCTCTCAACGGTTTATCCTGATACTTTCCAAATGAACATTTCCGGTTCAGGTGAATCGCTCCAAGATTTATTATGATTCTTCCCAGTCAAACAACGCACAAGACTTCTGCTAGTTTCAGATAAATCGCTCCAAAGATTTATTCTGATTCTTTTCCAGTTGAAATCAAGTTCATACTTAGTCCATTTTTTGTCAACTATCACCTTTGGATGGAATATACAATCCCATCTCTGTAAAATCTCCCTCATTCCTCCAATTGACATCTATAAACCCATTCACAATTCATTTTCGAGTGCAAATTTCTGGGCACTCTAGTGTTCAATCATCTTCCACCTTCAAGTCACGAATGGAAGATCTGCCAATCTAACTCTTCAGGTTTAAGAAGATTAAACAGGGGCAGCTGTTGTACCCCAAAATTTTCTCTCTCATTTATCAAGTATTTTCTCACAAGATCTCCTTTGGTTCAAGAATGCACTAGGGTTGATCAGCTCAAGACACCTCCTTAAGTCTTGATGACTGAAATTAGATTTTGAGATTGCACAAGGATAATTTCACTTTTAATGCCTCATATGACTTTCATGGATAATTATGGACCCTCAAGATTTCTCATGTCAAGTTTCAAGTCTTGGATCACATTTTTGCTCAGTCAATTGATCAATTGACCTAAAAATCAGCTATATCAGGGAAAAGGTCAACTATGGTCAATTTACAGTCAAAATTCATAATTTTTGATCCATATCAACATTGTGAACTCATATATGTCATTTGATCAATTTTGGACCATAATTCCTCAAGAAATTTGATCAGATCATCAAAAGGGCAAAATGGTCAAAATTAGGGTTTTAACTGAGAAAAGGCAATTTCTGATTTTTGGCCTAGAAAATGGTTAATTGGTTTGAGACATGATCTCCAGGTTTCAAATGCATCATTTTGACCTAATGGTATAACTCAAAACTTCCCTCAAGATCATTTGATTGATAGTTGATTTTCAGTCAACTGATCAAAAGTCAAATGTACACTGAAAAGTCAAACTTTGACTTTTTGGTCAAAATCAAGTGTCAAAGATCACAATTCATAAAAACATGTAAAAACATGGAACTTGTTCATCAAGAAATCAAAAAGTCAAGATTTCATTTTGAAAAGTCAAAGTTTTCAAACTTAGAAATTTTTCTAAGTGTTGAAAACTTCATATTTTTTCACAACTTTGAGCCAACTTTTTACCATGATGCAAGATGATTCAAAGGAAACTTTCAACATGAAAGTTGTAGATCTCAATAAGATCTAAAACATTTCTGAACACAACTCCTCCTAGAAATGCTTGGATTCAAGTTATTAATCCATGAAATCATGGTCATGAAACTAAAACACTTTGTGAAATTTTGAGCATTTTGGTCAGGATTTTGACCTAACTTATGGGCCAAGTTTCACATAGTTCCATTTGGATTTTGCAAAAGTTATTGAAAGATGGATTGTATATCACATTAAAAGCTTTCCAAAATGTCAAAGAACTCCTTTAGATCATTTTTGAGCAAAGAGAATCGAAGGTCATAAGTTAGGGTTTCAAGTTGTTTTACAAGGCAGAATTTGTGATGCACAATGGACCAAATCACATAGCCATGCTGCATAATCTCACTGTGCATGCTTCTAACTTGAAATTCACTCCTTAATTAAATGTTTACACAACATGTGGAGCCATTGTCCAAGCATTTGAACCATTATCCAAGTTGCATTTCCATTTTTGGAAGAAAGGCACCATTGCTATTCTTGAAAAGTGGCTTTAATCACAAAGTCCACTCTCCTTGAGCATTGAACTTGTTCTTTCTGCACACACAAATCCTATGAACCAAAAGCAAGCATGTCTAAAGTAATAATCACTCTATGCAGCCCTGTACCTTGCCTTGGAACAAGATGTTTCAGCTTTGCTTCAAAAACAAGAAAAATGCTACAACTTGAGATTTAAAATTATGACTTGTTGTAGAACATAAAACCTCTTTCCTATAAATACATACACTATTTGCAAGATAAGACACGCATGTATGAGCCCTTAAACTCACTCAAACTCTCACAAACTCAGATTGTATACAAAACTCCATTTTTATGCAGAAACTGACCTTACACTCCCATCTCTCAAATTACTCGTGTGTCTCCTCTCCAAATCATTCCAAAAGTTCCTAAACATCATCTACAACCCATCCCAATACCTGTTACAATTCTCTAACTCCATTTCCACCATTGTCCAAACTCAAAAATAGAGCACTGCAAGTGGACTTCTCCAGAACTCCTCAGCCACTTTCAGCTCAAGCCAAGCATCACACTAGCTTCCTGGGAACTTGAGGAAGCTAACCCAATCACTAGAACTCATTGAAAGCTACTCAAACTCAAAACACGATACCCTCTTGCAAGTTGAGTTTTCTGACTTTTGAACTATTCATATATGCATTGTCAGGCTTCCATTTTCAAAGTTAAAATGTAGATACCATTGCCACGAAGCTGTACATATCCATAGTTTGCATTTATATGGCCTGATCTTAGAGAATTTTGGAGTTGAAGTTTCTGAAATTTGTAGGTTTTAAATTAGTGTAGAAAAATTCTCACTCATCTTGGATTTATAGCTTTAGTTATTTATATGG
Organism: Vicia faba; assembly: GCA_948472305.1. Classification (NCBI taxonomy): domain Eukaryota; kingdom Viridiplantae; phylum Streptophyta; class Magnoliopsida; order Fabales; family Fabaceae; genus Vicia; species Vicia faba. Next base: position 69,123,400 of record OX451741.1, on the reverse strand, counting down.
TTGGATTCGTGGGAAGAAATGCCACAACTTTCATGTTTGTACTTACCATTTTTGTTGAGAGGTGAAGAAGTTATAGGTACTCTGGCTGGCTGAAGGTTGAAGAAGAAGTACATGCTTTGGAAGCATTATATGTTATGTATTTAACATTTCATATAAGTAAACGGGTGTATAGCCACCCCAGTGGTAAGGCAGCATGCTGGTAACCAAGAGGGTGTGGGTTCAACACCCAGCGCGCTGCCTTTTGATCATTTTTTCACACTTTTACTCTTTTTTTGGTTTGTTTGCAGCGCCTGGGCCCCTTAACACTGGGCCTTCATTTTTTACTAACTTTCCCCCTGATTATGTTTCATACCCCCCTGTCCTATTTTATTTCTTTATTTTATTTTTATTTTACTTTCATATTGTTTTTATTACTAATATTAGTTTTTTTTATTATTAATAAAAAAATCCAAAAAAAATTATTTTATTATTTTGCACTCATATTTTATTTCTCTTTATAAAAACTAAAAAAAGAACAAAAATAATTTTCCTAATGAATTAATTTCTCTTTCTTGATTAATATTTAGATAATTAGGTTTAATTATTATATTATATTATTTTCTTGTAAATTAAAATTAATTTAGAACTTAGGTTTATTTTAATTAATTAATTTTCCTATTCTGATCGGTGGATTTAGAACTGACTGTTTAACGCTGGTTTCGCGAAATGTCGCGGAAGCAAGAGTCACCACCGTCTTTTATTTTCTCCAACAAGGAAAGGACAAAAGCACAGAAAAATTCCTTTTGAGATTGTTTCTCAGTTCGGGAGGTAGATTTATAGAAAGGGAAGGTGTTAGCACCCTTTCTATCCATGGTTATCCATGGGATCTTAGATACTTGCTCATTTGTGTTTTCAAAAATGTTTGTTTGCTTTTCAATCGTGAGTGGGTTTGAAAAAGTTTCTTTTTTAAAATTTCAGTTCGACTCTTGTATCAGTCCTCAAGAGTGTTTGAAAAGTTGTTTTGAAAGCTTTTTGAAAAGTGTCGGTGTGAAAAGAAGTTTTTGATTTGTTTTGAATTAGAGCAAGTATCTACGAGTCGTCTACCTACCCTAAGGAATTATGCTGTGTAAATGTCCTCAAGGTAGTGCCATCCCACCATTGAGAGGTAGGTAGCACCACCGTTGGAGGTGTTCGGGTCAATTCGAATTAAGGGACAGTGTGATCACCGAGCAACAGTAAGACACCTTAGAAGCTACCCTTATGCCATTGATCTTTTTATTCCGAGGCAACTATTCCGAGGCAACTTGTTTCGAGGCAACTTGTTTCGAGGCAACTAGATCAATGGAACATAAGGACTCACTAAGACGTCCTATACTCGACGACCATGTTTCGAGGGGCAAGGCAACAGTGAGGCGTACCCTAAGAGTGGTGTGTGAATTGTGTGTCATTTTCAGATAATATTTGTCTTGTCATGCATTTAGTGATCTACGCTTTGATTTTTATTTGGGCATACATTCTTTCATGTGATTAACAGTTTAAAGGGTGCGGAAATTAAAATGCGGAAAAATAAAGGTCCTACACTATTACAAGGCGCGGGTCTATACATAAATTTAAAATGAAAAAATAGAAGCAAACGCGCGAAAAGAAACTATAATCGAAGGTGCGAGGGCGTTGGACCCTTTAAAGAAATTAAATTGAAATTACTAAATTAATGATTAAAGAAAAGAAGTTATTTTTAATGTTTTTGTATTTAATGGAAATAAAGAAAATTAAAAAGAAAAGAAACCCTAATTCTACATATTTTTAATTATTTAAGGAAAATAATTAAAGTTTAAACCTAATTTACTCAAATTATTTAATTACAAGTTTATTTACAAAGATAATTAATAATTAATAACGATAAGAAATAAAAAGATTATTTATTAAAAAAAGAATAAGAAATGCTAAAAACCTATTTTTTTATATTTTTTAGTTATTAAGAAAACATTAAAGTTAAACCTAAAATTAAACTAAATTGGTTATTGGAATTTATTTACAAAAACATTAATGCATTAAATAATAAATAAATATATTTTATTTTTGACTTTTCTGATTTTTTTGTATTTTTGTGTTATATAAAATTATTTTGTGAATTAAATAAAACACAAGAAAAACAATTAAAATAAAAAGAAGAAAGAAAAAGGAAAAAGAAAATGCAAACCATGGGGGTGCTGGCCTTTTTTTGGAGGTTAATTTGCAGCAATCTTGGCCCACTGAATCAGGGCCCCTTTGACTTTTCCAGCGCGTCTGCATATGGTTGACTGAGGGTGTATGGTGGAGTGCATGACCTGGCCATTGGATGGAGGCTTCTGGGCGCGTGGCAAGCCAAAGCGTTGGACGTTTGGTGGACCGCAGGAGAGCAAATGTACCTGAACGCATTGCAAGAAAAAATATTGAGAATATGGGGGACCTGGGAATCGAACCCAGGTCCCAATACCTGCATGCCAGCGTGCTAACCAATTGAGCTAGTGCGTTTCTTTGATAATATAATAGGATAGAAGTAATATATGTGAAAAGAACGCATTATGCTGAACCAAAGCAAAAACGCGCTAATATTCAAACCGTCCACTCACGTTCCAACAACTCAGCATCTTCTCCATTGTTATTTGTTTTGCCTGAAAAAATAAGACTAGATAGCGGGGGTTTTAAACCCCCACTAACCTCAAACCTGCAAAATAGCGATTAGCGCATGGTGAAATAGAAATTAGGCGCGATATGATCAATAGTTTCGTCTGAATGTCCTGAGTCCAATGGTCCTGGTTTGAGTGGCCAATTGTTCCTTATTTGTGAAACCCCAAATCAAAGCTTCAGAAACCCTAAGAAGCTTTCATGGAAATTTTTGACACAGGCAATATCAATGCAATTAAAGGACACCAATCGCTTCAGAGGGTTCATGTTAGTGTAAATCAAGCATTAAAAGCCATGAATAATGTATGAAAATGCAAGCACGATTATGAAAATTTTACAGAAAAGTTAGACTTCTATCTACCAATTCTTTGCGTGTGGAGGGTTGGTTTCAATTGGAGAAGCTTCCTGGTGATGCTAGGAGTGGATTGGAATACTTTTTGGACCTTGAAACAAGCTCTAGCTATGAAAACAGTTTCTCACTTTTTTGTAAAAAATGCAAGTTTTGTTCTTTGTTTATGCGCCGCTTTCTTGTTCTTTGCATTAGGGTTGCAATGTGTATATATGTGTGAATGCATTAGGTCAGAAAAATCAAGCCCAAAGCCTTGTATTCAATGATTTTCAATATTTGATTTTCATGATCTTTTTCAATCTTTTTTTGCCATCAAACCATTGCCAATCATGAGAAATCTTTCCTTTTTGAGTATGCACGAAATATTGAGGTCATGATGAGTGGATATGCTGCACAAAAAGATTTGGAAAACATGTTTTAGTATTTTTCTTATATTTAATTTTAATTAAATGAATTAATAGGATTAAAAACTCAATTAATTAATTAAAAATAAGAAAATAACTCCCCTTTGGGTCAATGGGTCGTGCATAGCCTTTGGGTGATGATTCATGGAAGAAATTGTGGCCCATTAGCAATTTTGAGGCATTTGAAGCAAAGTTGACTTTTCAAAATTCCCAAAAATTTCCCAACTTCCACAAGGCATATCTTGCTCAATTTTTAATCTTTGATCATGTTCTTGGACAGTTTGGAAAGGTCTTGAAGTCCTCTAACCAATGCCTTTTGTCCCATGTCATTTTTATTTACCAATCTCAAGTTATGGTCTTTGACTTAAAGTGCCTTTTTGTTGACTTTTGAAAATGACCTATAATGTTGAGATTGATAACTTTTTGTGAGAGCATTTATTGGACTTGAAGTGTGAAGATGAGTTGTAGGAAATGTCATTCTCTTCAAAATGAGCTTTGAATGGAATTTTTCTGATAAACCATGTGGAAGTTATGCCTTGGTCAATTTGCAGTTGACTTTTTCAACTGTCCAAAAATAGAAACTTTTGCATCTTGAGACTTTTTGAGCCATGCCTTGAGAATCATGATCAAGCATTGATCAAATGATGTTTGCGGCTTCAAAATAAGATGTTGACCAAAATTTTTGACTTTTGACTGTCAAATGACCATTTTGCCCCTGCAGTTGACTGTTGAGCAATTAGGGTTTTTGACTGTGTAATTTTGTGCTGTGAGTCTTGAAACTTGGCATGAGGATATTTGACAATATTTGTAGGCATGTGGGACTTGTTTGGACCCTTGGAAACTTCAATTTCTTTGCCAGAACCAAAACCCTAATTTTTGACTATTAGGAGGCAATTGGACTGTGCAACTCTTGGGAGATTTTGAAGCATGATCTTAGCAAACCTTGAAGAATATGGGAGGTCAAATTTTGGGGTACAACAGTTGCCCCTGTTCAATCTTCTTAAACCTGAGGATGTAGATTGGCTGGCATGCCTTTCGTAATCCATAGGTGGAAGATGATTGAACACTAGAGTGCCCAGAAATTTGCGCTCACATAGTAGTGTGATGGTGGGAATGGGCTTACAGATGCCATTTGGAGATTGATGGATAGGAAGATGGGCTTACAGATGCCATGTTGAGAGGTGATGGATAGGTGGATGGGCTTATAGATTCCATCTGGGTGTCGATCGCGTAAGAGATTCCTTAGCGAGAACTTGCGTACCTGAAAAAGAAAGATGATTACCTGACCTGTTACAGGAGTTGGTCTTCAAAATTCTGTATATAGACACGCCCTGGCTGGATACAGGTATCGAATCTTTGAACTCTTCAGACGTGCTCTGGCGAGATACAGGAATCGAGTCTGGAGCTTCAAAAGGTTATGAATGAATCAGGAATGGTTACTACCTCAACGGGACGGTGAGAGAACCTTGGATGATTACTACCTCAACAGTAACGATGAGAGAACCTGGGGCGATTACTACCTCAACGGGACGATGAGAGAACCTTGGGCGGTTACTACCTCAACAGTAACGATGAGAGAACCTTGGGCGATTACTATCTCAACAGTAACGATGAGAGAACCTGGGGCGATTACTACCTCAACGGGACGATGAGAGAACCTTGGGCGATTACTACCTCAACAGTAACGATGAGAGAACCTTGGGCGATTACTATCTCAACAGTAACGCTGAGAGAACCCTGGGCGATTACTACCTCAACAGTAACGATGAGAGAACCTTGGGCGATTACTACCTCAACAGTAACGCTGAGAGAACCTTGGATGTCTTCTACTAAGTCTTTATCAGGAAAATCTTTAGGAATCGATTTAACTGGACCAGAGAAGGCCTTTGACTGGATCGGCATCAGAAAAATCTTTAGGAGTCGATTTAACTGAACCAGGCAAGGTCTTGGAATCTTCAACTGGAATAAGAATCAGGGAGATCTTAGCGTCGATCTGACTGAACTAGAGAAGGCCTTTGACTGGATCGGTATCAGAAAAATCTTTAGGAGTCGATTTAACTGAACCAGGAAAGGTCTTGGAATCTTCAAATGGAATGAGAATCAGGGAGATCTTAGGGTCGATCTGACTGAACCAGAGAAGGCCTTTGACTGGATCGGCATCAGAAAAATCTTTAGGAGTCGATTTAACTAAACCAGGCAAGGTCTTGGAATCTTCAACTGGAATGAGAATCAGGGAGATCTTAGCGTCGATCTGACTGAACTAGAGAAGGCCTTTGACTGGATCGGCATCAGAAAAATCTTTGAATCAATTTAACTGAACCAGACTAAAGTCTTGGAATATCTTTGACTGGATAAGAATAAGAAAAATCTTAGGGTCGATTTAACTGAACCAGACGAGAGTCTTGAAATAACTTCAACTGGATAAGAATCAGAAAAATCTTTAGGAATCGATTTAACTGAACCAGAGGAGGTCTTGGTCATAGTTGAGAATTTAACTGGATCTTTCCTGAAAGGTAAAGGTCAGTCATATGCAATGCATGATATGGATCAAGCCATGATGTTCTCAACATAAATGAGATCGTATGTTCATGATGCATATATGCATGCTATAATGTATGGAAATGCGATGTTTATGAATGTATGCTTTTGTCTAGGAAAGTAAATCCTTGAAGGGTGCCGGGAAGTCACATCCTGGGCTGATGTTGGAGAATAGTGCTTTGTTGTTTCCGCTGGGGATGATAGTTGCAAGAATACCGGTAGGATAAGATAACTCCGTTGGGGAATAAACTTGGCGAATGGATTACTCTGCGGGGAAAAATTACTCTAGCTACTTTGCTGGGGAACAATACTCTGTGGGAGGAGAGGTACTTGGTTGAGATGTTGATGGTAACTTCGCTGGGGATACCATTGTTATGTTGGAAGTGTTAATAGACTCCGCTGGGGATAGGAAGATTTTGCCGAGGACGATCTTTCCGTGGCTTTTGGCTGAGGATAACCCAGTTATATCCTGGTAGGGAAATAACCTTTGAATAAAGCCAGGGGACGCGTTCGTGCTCTGTGGGGGAGAAGCTTCCAGAATCTACTGGGGATAAGCTTCCTGCTGGGGAGAGGGATTCAAACTTTCCTGGGGAAATCTTGAACTATGCTGGGCTCTCCTGGGGAAATTTTGAGATGTACCGGAAGTGATTCCACTGAATGCCTGGTATACCTCCGGGGAACAATCTTAGATCAAGACTGCGGAGATGCTTGTTAAGAACGTCGGTATAATTTGCTGAGGAATGTTGAGATTTGCTGGGGATACCCAACTTCCTTAAGGCTGATAATATAGCTTTGCTTGGGGGGAGTGCATTGATTTGCTGACTCTCTCTCTGGGGAATTGAGGTATACTGGTTATGTTCTTCGGCCGAACTTACCTTGGTACCTTGGTGAACAGAACAATTAGATCACTTAGACCACTCATTATTGCCCCTGTTTCTAATGTTACATGTAATTAATCCTTTGTTTCGTATGCAAATATTTATGAGTTAGCAATTATTGTCAAATGCATATATCACAAATTGAACCTTGGACGTTCTTCACAAAACAAAACAGAAAAAGGAAAAACAATTGGCAATTTTAACTGAAAAGTGATTTTTGTATTGATTTTTGAATTTGCCCGTAAATAGGCGTTTTATGTACAAGAGGCTGACGTCCTAGTAAGAGAACGCCGCCGAACAAAAGAGTTTATACAAATTTGTACAAAGGAAAACAAAACAGCTGTGTGAAAAGAATAATCCCACTGGGTTCCAACTCTGCTATCGCCTTTATATCTTCGAGCGTCTCATCACTTGATGACCTAGCTGAAGATGAAGCTGATTGATTGATGCCGTCTGAACTTGATGTTGATACCAAATTCTGGATGCAAAGTGATCCAATGAGACATAGTATTACGCTTTATCCCTAACTTTTTCCTGGACCGCCCTTTCAGGTTTTCAGTCCACCGGGATACCCATTTTTGCCCAAGCCGCCTTTTCAGGTTTTCGACTTGCCGGGTGTACAGATTTTTTCATTTCATCCCTTCATTTTGCCCGAACCCTTTTGGTTCGCCGGGAAGCCCTAATTTTTGCCTAGGTATGTCAACCTAGCGGGTCTTTATTATGCGTAGTATCTTTTTACTATGTCTGCATTGGCGGGGTGAGGAAGGTCGTCACCATCCATGGTGGTTAGGATCATGGCTCCTCCTGAGAACACATGTTTAACCATAAATGGCCCTTCGTATGTGGGAGTCCATTTTCCCCTGGGATCACTCTGAGGAAGGATGATGCGCTTGACTACCAGATCCCCAACTTGATATTCTTGTGGTCTGACATTTTTGTTAAATGCCCTGATCATCCGTTTTTGATACGTCTGACCATGACAAATAGCAGTGAGTCTCTTTTCGTCAATTAGATTTAACTGATCAAGTCGTGTCTGGATCCAATCATCTTCGCTCAGATCTGCATCCTTCATTATCCGGAGAGAGGGTATCTGCACTTCGATCGGTAAGACTGCCTCCATACCGTAGACCAAGGAGAAGGGAGTTGCCCCGATTGACGTCCTTGCTGAGGTACGGTACCCATGTAGAGCGAATGGTAACATCTCGTGCCAATCTTTATAGGTCACCGTCATCTTCTGCACAATCTTCTTGATATTTTTATTCGCTGCTTCTACAGCCCCATTCATCTTCGGTCTGTAAGGAGAAGAGTTGTGGTGCTGTATCTTAAATTGCTCGCAGAGCTCAGTGATCATCTTGTTATTGAGATTGGTACCGTTGTCTGTAATGATCCTTTCAAGGACGCCGTACCGACAGATCAAGTTGTGCCGAATGAACCGTGCCACGACATTCTTGGTTACCGTAGCATAAGAAGCTGCTTCAACCCACTTTGTAAAGTAATCAATCGCTACCAGGATGAAGCGATACCCATTGGATGCTGCAGGTTTAATCTCGCCGATCATATCTATGCCCCACATTGAAAAAGGCCAAGGTGCAGTCAGGACATTCAGAGGGACTGGAGGAACGTGCACCTTATCTGCATAAATCTGGCATTTATGACATGTCAGAGAATATTGGTAACAGTCGGCTTCCATTATGGACGAGAAATATCCTGCCCGAAGGATCTTCTTTGCCATAGTGTGTCCACTGGAATGCGTTCCGAAGGTACCTTCATATAGCTCCGCCATGATCCTTTCTGCTTCAGTCTTATCCACACAACGCAGTAAGGTCGAATCATGGTTTCGCTTGTACAAGATGTCGTTGCTAAGGAAGAACTTCGCTGCGAACCTTCTCAGAAACTTTTTATCGTTGACAGATGCACCTTCAGGGTATTCCTGAGCTTCCAAGTATCTTTTCACCTCATGGTACCAAGGTTTCTCAGTCACTACCTCAGCCTCGAGATCACAACAGTATGCCGGTTCGTCCAGTTTCCAGATGATGATCCGGGGAGCCTCATTGTCCCACTTGACTTTGAACATGGAAGACATCGTAGCTAACGCGTCCGCCAACTGATTCTCCTCTCTTGGGAAATGTTCAAAAGTTATCTCTGTGAAGTAGGGGATCAATGTCAACACACATTCTTTGTAAAGAATAAGATTCGGATGTTTCGTATCCCACTCGCCTTTGATTTGATTGATCACGAGAGCGGAATCTCCGGAGACACTCAGAAACTTGATCCTTAAGTCGATCGCAGCTTGAAGACCCATGATGCATGCCTCATACTCCGCCATGTTGTTGGTGCAGTTGAAACATAGTCGGGCAGTAAGTGGAGTATGAGTGCCTTGAGGGGATATGATCACAGCGCTGATACCGTTACCCAAAGCGTTGGAGGCTCCGTCAAAGTGCATAGACCATCGGGATCCTTCCTCAGGTCCTTCATCCGGTCCAGGTACTTCACAATCAGTCACTATCATGATGCTCTCGTCTGGAAACTCAAAGTTCATGGACTGATAGTCATCTACTGCCTGATGTGCCAAGTGGTCTGCCAATACACTTCCCTTGATAGCTTTCTGGGTCGTGTACTGGATGTCGTATTCTGTCAAGATCATTTGCCATCTTGCTATTCTTCCAGACAGAGCAGGCTTTTCAAATATGTACTTTATTGGATCCATCTTTGAGATCAACAAGGTAGTGTGAGTCAGCATATACTGTCTCAGCCGGCGAGCAGCCCATACCAAAGCGCAGCAAGTTTTCTCGAGCAGTGAGTATCGGGTCTCACAGTCGGTAAACTTTTTGCTAAGGTAATAAATGGCATGCTCTTTTCGGCCAGACTCGTCATGCTGCCCCATCACACACCCCATTGAGTTGTCAAGTACTGTCAGGTATAGTATCAGAGGTCTCCCTTCAACCGGTGGCATAAGAATGGGTGGTTCTTGGAGATACTCTTTGATTCTGTCAAAGGCGGCCTGACATTCATCATTCCAACGTACTACCTGATCTTTCTTCAGCATCTTGAAGATTGGCTCACAGGTAGCAGTTAGATGCGAGATGAAGCGGGCAATATAATTCAGGCGTCCTAAAAAGCCTCTGACCTCTTTCTCTGTCTTGGGAACTGGCATCTCTTGAATGGATTTAACCTTGGCAGGGTCCACTTGAATACCCTTGTCGCTTACGACGAAGCCTAGCAACTTTCCAGATCTCACCCCGAAGGTGCACTTGTTCGGGTTCAACCTCAGCTTGTACAGTTTCAGACGGTCAAACAATTTCTGCAGATGATCCAGGTGTTCCTCCTCAGTTTGGGACCTTGCAATCATATCATCGACATATACTTCAATCTCATGATGGATCATGTCATGAAATAATGCAACCATGGCACGTTGGTAGGTTGCCCCAGCATTTTTCAACCCGAATGTCATGACCTTGTAGCAGAAGGTGCCCCACTGAGTAACAAATGTAGTATTTTCCATGTCTTCAGGAGCCATCTTGATCTGATTATAACCTGAAAAGCCATCCATGAAAGAGAACACCTTATGCTGAGCAGTATTATCAACCAGGACGTCAATGTGAGGTAGGGGAAAGTCATCCTTGGGGCTGGCCCTGTCCAGATCCCTGTAATCAACACACATTCTGACCTTACCATCTTTCTTTAGTACTGGCACCACATTAGCAACCCACTGAGGGTAAGAAGTCACTGCAAGAAAACCGGCATCAAACTGTTTCATAACCTCAGCTTTGATCTTCTCAGACATCTCTGGACGCATACGACGGACCTTTTGCTTAACCGGAGGGCAGTCTTCCTTGGTAGGCAAATGATGGACCACAATTTCGGTATCCAACCCAGGCATGTCTTCGTAGGACCAGGCAAAGATCTCCACATAATCATGTAGCATCTGAGTCAACCGTTACTTCACGCTGAGCTCCAGGTTGGCACCAATCTTTACTTCCTTCTTATCTGTCTCCGTACCCAGATTTATTGTTTCCACCGGCTCTTCATGTGGTTGAATTGCCCTCTCTTCCTGGAGTAACAGTCTTGCAAGCTCGCCAGGCACTTCGCAATCATCTTCACCTTCGTCTTCGGCTAAGTTGATCGGATTTTCGAAGTCATAACTGGCAATAGCAGAGTCGTTACTAGTGAGATCCAGAGTGGATTGAAACCTGTGTAGGTGAGTGTGTGTAAATACAGCTGTTTTGCAATATATAAAGAAAGAAAGAATGAAAGGGAGCATAAGATTTGAGATGCGGAAAAACATCCAAGATCTTTATTCATGATATATGTGAATGACAGTTATAAGCCCTCACAAATAAAGCCAACGGTGCCCCGGGTAAGACACCGGGCCATAAAGTTTCAATTTATTGTTTATTACAAATAACAAAAACAAAGGAATTCATTACTGCGTAACAAAAGTAACAGGTAGGTTGTCTTTTGCAATCCAATTGCTAGGTCCATTGTCGGTCGTCGGATAAATCCAGCTATCGAACTCTGATTCCTCCACTTCATCATCATCCCTGATAGCATTCACTCCATGAGCAGGCAAGGGAGCTGTCACCACATTAGGCTTCTCAGGTGCCTCAAACTGTACCTCCTTTGCATCAATAAGGTCTTGCACCTTATTTCTCAGGGCCCAGCAGTCATCAGTAGAATGCCCCGGGCTATCGGAGTGATAAGCACAACGGGCATTTGGATTATACTTGGGAGAGGCAGTATTCACAACCTTAGGAGCCTCTCTGACAGTCACCAAATTGGTGGATAGCAACTGCGGTAAGATTTGTGATAAGGTCATACTCAGCCGGGTAAACTCTCTTCTGGGTCTTTCAGCCCTTTGTTGATTAGTTTGCCGAGGAGCGGAAGCAGGTTTAGCAATCACCACCGCGTTGACAGATTGGCGGCGCTCTGGTTTATCTTGCCTCCTAGGCCCATACACAGCACTGACCTCCTTCTTAAAGGGTTTCTTCTCAGAACTTGAAGACACACTTTTCTGAATCTTTCCGGACTTCATACCAGCCTCTATCCTTTCCCCAGTCAGAATGAGGTCAGTAAACCCTGCAGACGAATTACCGATAAGATGATTGAAAAATGGCCCGGAGAGGGTCCCCAAGAACATATCTACCAGCTCACGGTCTGTTAACGGAGGCTGCACCCTGCCAGCCAAATCCCTCCACTTCTGCGCATACTCTTTAAAACCTTCGCCTGATCCTAGCGACATACCCTGGAGTTGGGTACGTGTAGGAGCAAGGTCGGCATTATATTGATACTGCTTGTAAAAAGCAGTAGCCAACTCCTCCCAGTTACGAACCTTGGTTCCATCCAGCTGATAGAACCATTCGAGATGAGTCCCTGAAAGACTCTCCTGGAAGAAGTGGATCCACAAGTTCTTGTCCACTGTGTATGGCTGAATCTTCCGCACATAAGATCTGAGGTGTAGCTTAGGGCAAGACGCCCCGTCATACTTGGTGAAAGATGGTGCTTTAAACTTGTGAGGGATGATCACACCAGTAGATAAACCCAAGTCTCCGAAATCCAAACCAGGCACTTGTTGGATCTCCATGGCGTTCAGACGATCTTCCAACTGTTTGTACCGGTCTTCAGCTGGAGGATACTGTTCCTCATTAAAATCAGTCTCGTTGTCTGAGACCATCGGACTAGGAGCCCTTCCCCCCTGGGGACTGTCTTTACCTACAGAAGAACCAGCTTCCTCATTCTGCAGAGTGTTACTAAACCTCCGGCCCGAGTTGAAAAGAACAGTTCTCTTCTTCTTCTTCTCCTTCTTCTTCAGGAGCAAAGCCTTCAGCTCTTCTTGACCTTGAGCCAAACCCATGATCAGCTCCTGAAATTATGCGTTCTGCGCCTGAAGGGCCTTGATAGACAGCTCGGTAGATGATTCAGGGTTCATGATGCTGAAATAAACAGCGAAGAACAGTAAGCAACCTGAAAAGAAGAGTACCTGTGATGCACATGATGAATGATATGTGTTTATGCAATGCATTCAAGGGTTCGAAAATTCAAATTTGTTGTAGACAAAAAGGAACACACGTTATCATTAAGGAAATAATTGTTTGATACATCAAAGCCTCATGGGCAAACATTACAAAGCAGATCAATCCCAAAAGACACTACGCATCCTCTTCGGAGCAATGTAGGTGTTGAGATTCCTTTCCTCGTGCAGCAGGTGGGTGAGCTCCAAGACCTTCTTTTCACTAGCATGTAGACTGGTCTCAAGAGAATTTCGTTCTTCCTTAAGCTGGATCCAGCTCTTCTGCATTTCTTCCCAGGATGTGGGCATGTCAGGTTGTTGAATGGTATAGGACACCTCTCCTTCCAACACTGGCTCTTTGATCACAGGGAGAACATGAGGATAAGGCATTACTAACTTCTGGGAGCGGGCTCGTACCCACTTGAGATAAGGCTCCAACGGGATGGAATTCCTGTGCCCCAGTGTCTTGCTGTCTATCCTACTTGGCATCCTCCAAGCTCTGATAAATCTCTGGCGAAGTCCTTGTGCATCATTGTCGAAGTCAAAAACTATGTCAGGAATTAACATGTCATGAGGGTCGTCCCTCCGAGCATAACCAAACTGTCTCCAAGCTAGGAACGGGTTGTAAGTAATACCTCCTCTGATTCCAAGTAAAGGAACATTAGGGTACTCCCTACAACGATCAATGATAGTGACATCCTCTCTGGACCGAGAGCACCAATGTATATCAGCATGTGTAAGAGTCATCAATCGTTGTGACCATCTCAAGCCTCGCTCGTTCTTCAAAACTGATTGTGGAAGGTGTGAAATAAACCACCTTCCCAGGAGAGGAGTGCAGCACATAAGAACACCTCTTTTTCTCATGGTTCGAGTGTAACATGAGTGAAGGATGTCCCCAAGCAACGTAGGTATAGGATTCCTGGACATGAAGATCTGGACAGCACTGATATCTATAAGCTGATCTGGGTTAGGGAACAACACCAAACCATAGACAAGGAGGGCCATAACTTCTTCAAAAGCTTGCAGGTCAAGGGAGTTCCAACATCCTTGGGCCTTCTCAAACAGAAACCTGGCTAAGAACCCTTTGATACCACTTCTAACTTCCCAATGTCCCTTGAGGTCAGATGGTTGTAGGTGTAGTGCTTTAGCAATCTCTTCAAGCTTGGGTTCCTTTTTCGTACCGTTGTAGGGTAGTTGATCAAGGATAGGGATCTTCAGAAGCCGGGAGAACTCTTCCAATGTAGGTACCAGTTGGTAATCCAGGAAAGTGAAACAGTGGTGTAGAGGGTCAAAGAACTGGAACAGGACCTTTGTCATATCCTCCTCAATGTTGGTGTTGACCAAGCTGATGAGTCTTCCATGTCTTTCACTGAATGAAGAGCTCTCGGGAATCCTGGATATAAGCTCCTTAAGCTGAGGAGGAATCCTTACAAGGCTGATCTGAATTGTCTTTCTGCGAACAGTTTCCATGTCCTACAAAACAAGAACAAAGATGAAGATTCGAACCCCTGAAATGGTTAGTCAATGCATATGATGCTGTATGATGTCATGATGCTATGATTCAACACACCACAAATATTTACAAAGGCGAACATGATAAGGCACACAAGTCACACCACAGCCCTTAGAGTTTAGGCCTGCATGGGGTCTGGGTATTACCCTCTTGAAGTTGGTGGGCTCAACTTGTCCTATCAGAAGTAACCGGGTTCTAAGGGTCCCAATATCACTGGATTGCTTTCATTGTTCATCGTTTCGATTTAGCCACTGAACTGGCGGCCGAAATATTCCAGGAAAGCAACCCTCAATTGAGTGTAGTATCGAGTATCAACCAACCTCGGACTGCACCAAAGTCAGTTATCTCACTACCCTAAAGAGGCCAAGATAGTTCAATTAAGGTTCCTAAGGTCAGTTGATGCTTCACGACACCACGCGGAGGCCCCGTACTCTCCTTGACTGAACTCAAGGGTTACCGGTACACACCAAAGTGCCACATCAACATAGCAGACTGCTTCAACCATGTCGGTATACCCCGCACAGTTCCCTCACAGCCTTGTTGCTACTTTCTAAGAAGGTATCCCCAGATCCGGGTTAGGATCTATAGAACTCCCAAGACAGTCCCACAATTTAAAGCAAACAAGTCAAAGTAATTGAAAACACAGTGATCTTAGTCCTAAGGTACACCTCACTTTAAAAGTCTCCCCAGCAGAGTCGCCAGTTCTGTGATCGGTGGATCTGGAACTGACTGTTTAACGTTGGTTCGTGAAATGTCGCGGAAGCAAGAGTCGCCACCGTCTTTTATTTTCTCCAACAAGGAAAGGACAAAAGCACAGAAAAATTCCTTTTAAGATTGTTTCTCGGTTCGGGAGGTAGATTTATAGAAAGGGAAGGTGTTAGCACCCTTTCTATCCATGGTTATCCATGGGCTCTTAGATACTTGCTCATTTGTGTTTTCAAAAATGTTTGTTTGCTTTTCAATCGTGAGTGGGTTTGAAAAAGTTTCTTTTTTAAAATTTCAGTTCGACTCTTGTATCAGTCCTCAAGAGTGTTTGAAAAGTTGTTTTGAAAGCTTTTTGAAAAGTGTCGGTGTGAAAAGAAGTTTTTGATTTGTTTTGAATTAGAGCAAGTATCTACGAGTCGTCTACCTACCCTAAGGAATTATGCTGTGTAAATGTCCTCAAGGTAGTGCCATCCCACCATTGAGAGGTAGGTAGCACCACCGTTGGAGGTGTTCGGGTCAATTCGAATTAAGGGACAGTGTGATCACCGAGCAACAGTAAGACACCTTAGAAGCTACCCTTATGCCATTGATCTTTTTATTCCGAGGAAACTATTCCGAGGCAACTTGTTTCGAGGCAACTTGTTTCGAGGCAACTAGATTAATGGAACATAAGGACTCACTAAGACGTCCTATACTCGACGACCACGTTTCGATGGGCAAGGCAACAGTGAGGCGTACCCTAAGAGTGGTGTGTGAATTGTGTGTCATTTTCAGATAATATTTGTCTTGTCATGCATTTAGTGATCTACGCTTTGATTTTTATTTGGGCATACATTCTTTCATGTGATTAACAGTTTAAAGGGTGCGGAAATTAAAATGCGAAAAAATAAAGGTCCTACACTATTACAAGGCGCGGGTCTATACATAAATTTAAACTGAAAAAATAGAAGCAAACGCGCGAAAAGAAATTATAATCGAAGGTGCGAGGGCGTTGGACCCTTTAAAGAAATTAAATTGAAATTACTAAATTAATGATTAAAGAAAAGAAGTTATTTTTAATATTTTTGTATTTAATGGAAATAAAGAAAATTAAAAAGAA
This sequence comes from Vicia faba, assembly GCA_948472305.1. NCBI lineage: Eukaryota > Viridiplantae > Streptophyta > Magnoliopsida > Fabales > Fabaceae > Vicia > Vicia faba. Next base: position 69,107,261 of record OX451741.1, on the reverse strand, counting down.
AAGAAACCCTAATTCTACATGTTTTTAATTATTTAAGGAAAAGAATTAAAGTTTAAACCTAATTTACTCAAATTATTTAATTACAAGTTTATTTACAAAGATAATTAATAATTAATAACGATAAGAAATAAAAAGATTATTTATTAAAAAAAGAATAAGAAATGCTAAAAACCTATTTTTTTTATATTTTTTAGTTATTAAGAAAACATTAAAGTTAAACCTAAAATTAAACTAAATTGGTTATTGGAATTTATTTACAAAAACATTAATGCATTAAATAATAAATAAATATATTTTATTTTTGACTTTTCTGATTTTTTTGTATTTTTGTGTTATAAAAAATTATTTTGTGAATTAAATAAAACACAAGAAAAACAATTAAAATAAAAAGAAGAAAGAAAAAGGAAAAAGAAAATGCAAACCATGGGGGTGCTGGCCTTTTTTTGGAGGTTAATTTGCAGCAATCTTGGCCCACTGAATCAGGGCCCCTTTGACTTTTCCAGCGCGTCTGCATATGGTTGACTGAGGGTGTATGGTGGAGTGCATGACCTGGCCATTGGATGGAGGCTTCTGGGCGCGTGGCAAGCCAAAGCGTTGGACGTTTGGTGGACCGCAGGAGAGCAAATGTACCTGAACGCATTGCAAGAAAAAATATTGAGAATATGGGGGACCTGGGAATCGAACCCAGGTCCCAATACCTGCATGCCAGCGTGCTAACCAATTGAGCAAGTGCGTTTCTTTGATAATATAATAGGATAGAAGTAATATATGTGAAAAGAACGCATTATGCTGAACCAAAGCAAAAACGCGCTAATATTCAAACCGTCCACTCACGTTCCAACAACTCAGCATCTTCTCCATTGTTATTTGTTTTGCCTGAAAAAATAAGACTAGATAGCGGGGGTTTTAAACCCCCACTAACCTCAAACCTGCAAAATAGCGATTAGCGCATGGTGAAATAGAAATTAGGCGCGATATGATCAATAGTTTCGTCTGAATGTCCTGAGTCCAATGGTCCTGGTTTGAGTGGCCAATTGTTCCTTATTTGTGAAACCCCAAATCAAAGCTTCAGAAACCGTAAGAAGCTTTCATGGCAATTTTTGACACAGGCAATATCAATGCAATTAAAGGACACCAATCGCTTCAGAGGGTTCATGTTAGTGTAAATCAAGCATTAAAAGCCATGAATAATGTATGAAAATGCAAGCACGATTATGAAAATTTTACAGAAAAGTTAGACTTCTATCTACCAATTCTTTGCGTGTGGAGGGTTGGTTTCAATTGGAGAAGCTTCCTAGTGATGCTAGGAGTGGATTGGAATACTTTTTGGACCTTGAAACAAGCTCTAGCTATGAAAACAGTTTCTCACTTTTTTGTAAAAAATGCAAGTTTTGTTCTTTGTTTATGCGCCGCTTTCTTGTTCTTTGCATTAGGGTTGCAATGTGTATATATGTGTGAATGCATTAGGTCAGAAAAATCAAGCCCAAAGCCTTGTATTCAATGATTTTCATTATTTGATTTTCATGATCTTTTTCAATCTTTTTTTGCCATCAAACCATTGCCAATCATGAGAAATCTTGCCTTTTTGAGTATGCACGAAATATTGAGGTCATGATGAGTGGATATGCTGCACAAAAAGATTTGGAAAACATGTTTTAGTATTTTTCTTATATTTAATTTTAATTAAATGAATTAATAGGATTAAAAACTCAATTAATTAATTAAAAATAAGAAAATAACTCCCCTTTGGGTCAATGGGTCGTGCATAGCCTTTGGGTGATGATTCATGGAAGAAATTGTGGCCCATTAGCAATTTTGAGGCATTTGAAGCAAAGTTGACTTTTCAAAATTCCCAAAAATTTCCCAACTTCCACAAGGCATATCTTGCTCAATTTTTAAGCTTTGATCATGTTCTTGGACATTTTGGAAATGTCTTGAAGTCCTCTAACCAATGCCTTTGGTCCCATGTCATTTTGATTTACCAATCTCAAGTTATGGTCTTTGACTTAAAGTGCCTTTTTGTTGACTTTTGAAAATGACCTATAATATTGAGATTGATAAATTTTTGTGAGAGAATTTATTGGACTTGAAGTGTGAAGATGAGTTGTAGGAAATCTCATTCTCTTAAAAATGAGATTTGAATGGAATTTTTCTGATAAACCATGTGGAAGTTATGCCTTGGTCAATTTGCAGTTGACTTTTTCAACTGTCCAAAAATAGAAACTTTTGCATCTTGAGACTTTTTGAGCCATGCCTTGAGAATCATGATCAAGCATTGATAAAATGATGTTTGTGGCTTCAAAATAAGATGTTGACCAAATTTTTTGACTTTTGACTGTCAAATGACCATTTTGCCCCTGCAGTTGACTGTTGAGCAATTAGGGTTTTTGATTGTGTAATTTTGTGCTGTGAGTCTTGAAACTTGGCATGAGGATGTTTGAAAATGTTTGTAGGCATGTGGGACTTGTTTGGACCCTTGGAAACTTCAATTTCTTTGCCAGAACCAAAACCCTAATTTTTGACTATTAGGAGGCAATTGGACTGTGCAACTCTTGGGAGATTTTGAAGCATGATCTTAGCAAACCTTGAAGAATATGTGAGAGCAAATTTTGGGGTACAACACCTATTATTTAAAACCTTTTCATAAAAAACCCTATAAAAATCATTTTTAACTTATTATTCTTTGTTAATTAATTTAGGTTTTAATTTTAGTTAACTTCCATTAATTATTTTAGGTTAAGATTAAAACCTTTCATAAAAATCCAAACAAAAATCATTTCTTTTTTCCATTTTTTTGCATTCATGCATTTTATTTTCAATTTTGTACAATATTCAATATGGTTGTAATAGTTAATTAGATTTAATTTTCTTGCAATTTCCCCATTTGTAAATTTGTACACCCTCTCCCCTAATGATGTAATAACTTAGTATTTTTACTTCCCGCAATTTAATGCTTTATGCTATTAAATTAGGGTTTGTATGAAAAGATTAAAATTAACAAATTAGCAACCCCTAATTCAAAGACAAAACAAGCATGTAAATTAATACACTTGCACACTTACACCCTTAGGGTAAATCCACTTTGTTGCCTTATGAAAATGGTCATGTTATGCATGTGGGGTATCTTAGCAAAAACAATCAAAAATACAAGATCTCAGTCCCTCGATGACGCTATCAAAGTTGCCTTTCAGAAATGATCTTAGTCCCTTAAAGAAAATGCTAAGATATCTTACAACATTGCTAATCATGGCTATACGATGACCCATGGCCGTCCCTTTTACATCCAAAGATAGTGTTTCTTACCAAATCAATGGTAAGATAACAATGTCAAAGGAAAGAGGAAATAAACAAGAAAGACTTTTGAGTAGGTAGAATGTTCCTAGTTGCTTGCTCATTTTCAAATCAAAACATCCTTTCTATTTTCAAAACAAACACCAACACTTTCAAAACATCTTTCAAACTTGAAATTTTTTCAAAATATCAACACTTTGTATACATTCTTATGAACGAGAATTATTACAAAGTTTGCCTAAACGATGACGCCTTTTCAAAATATTTTCAAAAACCACACAAAGCACATTTTCAAACAAAAGCAAGTGATCTAGAAAGCAACTAAGAGCCTGTAGATAACTACAGATGAAAAGGGTGCTAATACCTTCCCTTTTCATAACCTACCCCCCGAACTCAAGAAAACAATCTCAAAGGTATTTCCTGTTCTTTTTAGCCTTTCCTTTTGGATAAAAGAAAAGTCAGTAGCGACTCTTGCTATCCGCACAATTGCGATCAAACGCAAAACAACCAAGTCAATTCTCCCACCGCATTACAACTGAGATTTAATGTCAAACCTTCAAAATCTAGCCAATCAAGAGCCTTCTTAGGCAGAATGTCCAGTGACAATGCAATGTCCACCAGCACATGAGCCATGGTAGTGCCCATGCATTCGATCGAGACATGCAGAGCATCATTATGCTTTCTCCCCTTTGGTGTCAAATCAATATTTGAAAAACCCAACCCATTATCAGCAGTCAAACTGGCCACACAGTCCTTGAATTGGTCAGTGAAGGTTTCTTATGGCACATGCGTAGTCTTGAGAAATGCAATTAAAGCCTTTGCATCAACCTCGGAACATAACAGCAGAGACAACATCGATATCTTTGAAGGGGTCTTCCCCAGCTGCTCGACCACATTGTAGTCGCTCTTCTTAATTTTTTTTAAAAATTTCCTCCATTTCTTGCTTAGAGGATTCCACAACAAATTTTCTAGGTGCCTCCGTCCGGGAGGCTCACCTATAGCTTCTTTGCCTCGAGTCCCAAATGACTCATTGACAGGGGTACTAGAAGAAGTACTAGCAGGAATAATAGATGGAATAACAACAGGCTTAAGAACAGTCTTCAGGGAGATCTCGGGAGAGAAAACCCTTCCACTTCGGGTAAGTTTGCTAGTCCCGACAATGTTACTGACATCGGGATCAGCCTCTTCAGTCTCCAAATCCAGTTTGACGCCATGATAGTAAACGTTGGCACCATAATTCTAAGGGACAACTTTGTCCGAGGAGTACGGTACAAGACCAAGAAAAGTGATTATCATCAGAGCAATTATTGGAGAAGGTGTAATCCTAACTGGTCTTTTATAGGAGACCTTGGAAGGATTGTCGGAAATGGTTATGATAGCAACATCTTCATGCAGAACAGTCGGAATCAAAGTCTTTTTAAACAAAATCTCTCTGCTGTCCATCAGGCGTTGAACACCTGCTTTCAGCAAATAACAACCAGAGGGAAGAGATGAACACATGTGGAAACCTTCACCACATCCTAGAAATAAACCAGCTAGAAACAAATTCTTCTTGACAGTCATGAGAGGAGTGGACACTTCATCAACAGAGGTAACAAAGATATCAATATCAATGGAATTAACACCACGATTATGCTTGGGCATGGGAGAAATTATGACATTAGGCTTCTCAGGAGCATCAAACTCAATTTCCTTGGCTTCGATTAGATCCTGTACCTTATTCCTCAGAGCCTAACAATCATTTGTATCATGGCATGGGCTCTCAGAATGGTACGCACACCGAGCGTTTGGATTGTACCAAGGAGATGTGGTGTTGGGATTCTTGGGAGACTCTTTTAAAGTTTACAAGTTAGATCTTAACAGATGGGGTAAAACCTCAGTCAATGTCATATTAATCCGGGTGAACTTCCTTTGCGGTCTTTCTACCATTTGTTGATAGTTTCGTTGTTGAGTAGCCGCAGGCCTAAGTATCATCACAGCCCCTACCGTTGGACGACGCTCAACTCTGCTCTGACCTCTTGGGCTATAAATGGCATTGACCTCCTTCTTACCCGTGAAAGGCTTCTTCATTGTACTTGACGAGGTATCTTTCTATATCTTGCCGCTCTGGGTCCCAGCTTCTACCCTTTCTCTAGTCAATATCAGCTCGGTGAAACCAACCGAGGAGCTACTGTAACACCCCAAATTCTACTCGATAGTTATAATGAAAATAAGAGTATTTAAAAGCTTCCAGCACATTTGGGATATCACATTTCAACATGTTACAACACATAAACAGATACATAACACTTTAGTTTTGGAGGATCATATAATAACTTGCATCAGCTTTTAAACAAAACCACTTCTTTTATTAATAACGCAACATAATCATAATTACAACTTCAAGTAGCATCATATGTTTCGTCCAACTAAAACGACTTGAGGAGCAACATATTATTTCACATAATTTAACTTAGGATTCAACAACTAAAACAATTTCAACAAGTAAACAACTTTCGATCATTTCCCCTCGAGTGCTACGTATTAGAGCAACGACACCGACTCGAACTAATGATGTACAACTATCCTTCTTGATTAACTGCACATTACCAACAGAGGGAAACATTCAAATAGAAGGGGTGAGATTCTTAAATCGTATAAGTGAGCGCATGATAAATCATATATTAGAACCAGGTCATGCAAAATCACCACTTCACAACAACAATCGCAACAGGATATCATCAAAATGCAACAATTAATTCATCAACACAACAACTCAATTGTACAACTTAGAATGCGACTCAATGTTATGCAAATGCGCGTGGTACCATTGGAGCAGAACTCCCAACTTAGAAAATCTGCCAATAAATAGAGGCATCAACAAGGCATAAGCCTTCAACTTAATATTTTGCCAATCCAGGCCAACGTGGTGCCAATATAGGACAACTTAATAATGCAAATGTATGTGACTTAATGAATGCAATAATCACATATAACACAATAATGTATTCGACAACATTGGCATAAGCCTACAACTCAATCAACTTATCAATCACAACATATTCAACATCAACAATGTATTCAACAATGTTGGCATAAGCCTACAACTTAATCAACTTACCAATCACAACATGTTCAACAACAACAATGTATTCAATAACATTGGCATAAGCCTACAATTTAGTAGGTCACAACAACAATATCATATCAACAATTAGTAATGTGAAAACCACACAATTTATTCGATAAGAACTTATTCACAGCAATAACCAACAACACAATCCCATATACCGGAACCATTTAACTTAATTCGACTTCACCTGTAAATCAACTTAATTCTACATAATTCTAACAAAACAAATTAACTAAAAATACCCACATGTATATATGACTTATTCCGACAATTTCAACTAATTCCGGTTAACCAATTTTACCGCCCAATTCTACAAATTCGGCTAATCAATATTGCTTAATATACTGTTATTACTAATTTTTATTTATACTGATACTAATCAATTTATTCTACTAAATTATGCTACCTCTACTATTTAGCTCACTGCTATTATTGGTCTCTGCCAAAACTACTCGTTCGCTATCTACAACTTCTACTGATAACTCTCTGCTAAATTATTACATCTGCCATTAATATACTACTCTGCCAAATTATTTATTATTAACTCTGCAACTAAAACCATCATTGCTAATTTAATTTCTATGTCTACTACTAACATAATTCTGCTAATTATTAACTCTGCTACTTTGTTCTACTGTTCATCTAAATTTACTACTTATTATTATCTATGTTATTATCCTCTATCACATAGAACAACTCTACAAAAATATGCTACTTCTATTAATGTTCCTTCTTCTATAACATGCTACTGATAAGAATAGTTTAATTTGTTCCCAAACTTCTTTTCTATTAATAAACTATATACTGATACCATATTAACAGTTATATAGCATAATGCCACAGAAAATAGAAACTGAAACAAGTGCCCCTGCCTAACACTCAGTGCCAAAGACACTTTCCTTCCACCATTGCCCTAATGCCGATCGACACATCCTCCTTTCTCTCAAGGTTGCCGAATGATAACCCTCATATACAACAACCAGCTGTCGTTCGACAGCATCCAACTAACAATAAGCTTCTGTTCGGCAGCATTCCAGGCACATTTTTCTTTCTCTATTTTAGTGGATTTCCTGCTATCGACTATTCCAAATCCAATCCAGACAAGCATTTAACACAACAACCCACATACTTCTTTGAGAGTTCTATAACTAAAACAATATTAATCATACTTTTCACAACAACACAAACCAACACAAATCAATAAAACAGTAAAAATTCCACATACAAATTCCCACATACAAAATATCATATACCCCATTATAGGATAATAAACCCACCCTTACCTGGTTTGGTTTGATGACAACTCTATGTGTCTCCGATTTGAATCTCCTCTTGGCCTCTTGGTTCAACTTCACGTAGCTCTCTTCTTCTCCAAAAACCCTATTTTCCTCTTTCTCTTCTCTTTCTTGATAACACTAACTCTCTTCCTATTTCTTACTTTCTAATAATAATATATATCATTCTATTGATCAAATAATAATGTTTCTCTTAGTGGGCCTACATACACACACCACTATTACTACTATCACAACATAAGCCCAATTAAATAAATAGTCACATAATATAATCTAATATTATTTCCAATAATATTCTTCAACTATGATCGATCCACACTTTAAATAAAACTAACTCGCAAATAATATTCTAATAATATTTTTCTGACTAAACCGTCTAATTTATTCGACTATCAACTTACCGCTCAACTCAACATATTTATCCAATTATGCTTCTTAGATTAATACTGATAATTCTCAAATTAATTCCACCAAATTAAATCTGATTATTTATCATGCCACTAAATAAAATAATTCCGACTTCGACGATAAAAATTCGAATTAATATAAAATATTCAAAACAATATTCAATTAAATAAATAATTAAATATCAGGGCGTTACAGCTACCAATCAAGTGATTGAAGAACGGACCAGACAGCGTACCAAGAAACATATCCACCAACTCCCTATCAGACAAAGGGGGTTGGACTCTCCCTGCCAAATCTCTCCACTTCTGCGCATAGTCCTTGAAACCTTCACTGGCACCCATGGACATACTCTGGAGTTGAGTACGGGTAGGGGCAAGGTCAGCGTTATATTGATACTGCTTATAAAAAGAAGCAACCAGATGTTCCCAGTTACTGACGTTGGTTCCATCCAGTTGATAGAACCATTCAAGCTGAGTCCCAGACAGACTGTCCTGAAAGAAATGGACCCACAAGTTCCTATCAACAGTGTGAGGCTGAATCTTCCTCACATAAGAACATTGATGAAGCTTGGGACAAGACACCCCATCATACTTCGCATATACCAGAGCCTTGAACTTCTGTGGGATGACTACCCCAGATACCAAATACAACTCTTCAAAATCCATCCCTGGTATTCTTTGGATCTCCATTGCGCTCAGACGATCCATTAAATGTTTGTATCTATCCTCAGTGGGAGGATATTGTTCATCATTATAATCTGTGTCATTATCAGAAACCTCAGGGTTAGGGTCCTCCTCCCTTGTCTCTCCTCCTTAATTCTCCCCTTCTTTGGATGAGGAGGTCAGATCAACCGGTTGCTTCAACGGTCCCTTAAATCTTCTGCCCAGATTCAGGACACCAACGGTCTTCTTCTTCTTCTTCTTCTTCTTCTTCTTCTTCTCTTTCAGAATAAGGGCCTTCAGATCTTCCTGCCCCTTAGCCAAGGCTATGAACATTTGTTGAAATTGGGCATTTTGTGCTTGGAGGTCCTTGATACTTTGTTCAGAAGACATTATTGTTGAAATAAACAGCGAAGATGATGAGAAACCTGTTATGAAACATGTTTATGCAATGTCATTGATGATATACGTATGCAATGATATCAAGGACTATGGGAAATTTAAATTTGCGAACCAAAATTAAATAAAGATTTTATTAGTAGAATTCAAAATACAACTGTCTTTTAGGCGTTACAATTGAAAATTCTAAAAACTAAAAGAAAATCAAGTTTCCCATGGATGCTTTCTCTTCGTGCCGAGATAGACATTAAGGCTTTTTTCCTCATGAAGCTGCTTTGTGAGCTCTAAGACTTTCTTCTCCTGGGCATAGGACTGGTCCTATAAGTATCCCGCTCCTTCTTCAACTGAATCTAGAACCTCTGTAATTCTTCAAGATCAGTGGGCATATCAGGATGAAGAACTGTGTAGGGAATATCCCCTTTAGTAATGGGCTCCACAATCACTGGCAAGACAGCTATGTACGGCATTATCAGTTTCTGAGCACGAGCTTATACCTATTGGAGATAAGGTTCCATAGGAATGGAATTCTTCGGCCCCAAAGTCTTGGCGTCAGATCTGTTTACCATGCCCCAGGCTCGTATGAACCTCTGGCGATACCCTTGAACATCATCCTCATAGTTAAACAGAATGCCCAGGATAAGCATATCATGAGGACCATCCTTTCGAGCGTAACCAAACTGTCGCAGAGCCAAACAAGGATTGTAAGTTATGCCTCCCCTAATTCCAAGTAGTGGGACATTAGGGAACTCCCCGCAGCGGTAAATAATAGAAATATCTCCCATAGATCGGGAATACCAGAGATATCCGTGTGAGAAAGTGACATTATCCTTTGCGACCAACCCAAACCTTCTTCATTCTTCAGCACTGACTTAGGGAGGTGAGAAATAAACCACCTCGACAGTAATGGCATGAAGCACATAAGAACCCCTCTTATCTTCATAGTACGAGTGTGGAGAGCATGCAAGATATCTCAGAGAAAACTAGGCACAGGGTTGTGAGAGAGGAAGATCTTGATAGCATTCACGTCTATGAGCAAGTATGGATTAGGGAACAGTACTAACCCATAAATTAGAAGGGCCAAAACCTCCTGAAAAGCATGAAAGTCCAAATCATTCCAAAACAGCCGGGCCTTCTCTATTAGGAACTTGGATAAAAGACCCTTGACTCTGCTTCTTATTTCCCAATTGGATACCACGTCGTCCCATTTCAGATCCAAAGCTGAGGCAATGATCTATGGCTTGGGAACTTCTTCTAAACCTGTGAAAGGCATCTGGTCAAGAGTAGGTAGATCCAATAACTGAGAGAACTCTTCCATGGTAGGCACCAACTGATAGTCTAGAAAGGTGAAGTAGTGGTGCTTGGGATCAAAGAACTGAAAGAGTATCCCCATCATCTTTTCATCAAAGCTCGAAGTAACCAGGGTGAGAAGTTGACCATGTCTTTAGTGAACGAAGAAGTTTCAGGAACCCTTGATATTAGCTCCCTGAGTTGGAGAGGTATTCTCACAAAGCTGATTCAGATAGTGTTTCTACGAGCGGAAGCCATGATCTGCAAAACAGAACAAAGATAAATTCCCTTGGTCCTTGAAATGGTTAGTGTAATGAGAATGGATGCTATGTTATGATGCATGATGTTATATTCAAACGGAGTAAATCACACACAAGCAAAGCATACAATAGACCTTAGGTTCAAAGGCTTGCATGAGGTTAAAGGTCAGTACCCTCTTGAAGTTTAGTTGGTTTCAAACCTGTCTTAGAAAAGTAACCGGGTTCTAAGGATTCTCAATATCACTGGTCATCCTTTATTGGGCATTGTTTCAACTCAGGCAATCTTTTCTTGCAGGCGAAATATCCCGAAAGTTAGATCTCAATGAGTGTAGTATCGAGTATCAACTAATCCTCAACTGTATATCGAGGCCGACTATCTCACTACTTTTTAATGGCCAAGTTTGTTCAACTAAGGTTCTAAGGTCCGTTAGTGCTTCACGACACCACGCGACGGCCCCGTATTCTCCTTGTTTTAACATGAAGGATACCGGTACCAACCAAAGTGTCACACAAACATAGACAATGCTTAAACCATATTGTTCTATGCCGTATAGTCTCCATGATCTATTGTTGTTTTCCTAAAAAGTGCCCCCAGATCCGGGTGTAGGATCTTCAACAATACCCAAACAAAACCCTTAAGGATAAAGCGGACAAATCAAACAAGAAAGCAATTTTTAACAATTACCTAGATCCTAAGGTATACCCTACTTTATATTAATCCCTAGCAGAGTCACCAGTTCTATGATACAGTGGCAGAACCGACTGTTAATACTAGTTTGCATTTTTTTGTTTGCATATGTGCGGTAAGCAAGAGTCGTCACTGACTTTTATTTCATCCAACAAAGGAAAAGGAAAAAGAATAGAAAAAACCTTTTTCGAGAGTTTTCTGAGTACGGGGGTAGATTATCGAAAGGAAAGATATTAGCACCCTTTCTATCCATGGTTTTCCACAGGCTCTTAGGTACTTGCTCATTTTGAAATTGCTTATGTGTGTTTTAAAAAGTTTTTGTTTAACTTCGTGGTAACCCTTGTATCTGTCCTCAAGAGTGTGACAAAGTTGTTTTTGAAAACTGTTTTGAAAGTGTTTGTGTGAAAGAGTTTTTGTTGTTTTGAGCAAGTACTTAAGAGTTTCTACCTACTCGAAAAAGGCTATTCGGTTTATCGTTTCCTTTAGACAGCGTTATCCTACTATTAAGGAGTAGGTAGCCCCATCGTTGGAGTTAAAGGGACATTCGAAGGGACAATTACGGTCACTGAAGTAATGTTTAGGAAACCTTAGTAATTACCCTAGAGTCCTAAAGATCCTTCCGAGGCAACATTCAAATGGGTCACTTTTGATCTTTTGGGACTAGAGGGAAACCACTAAAACTCTCTATACTTCATAACTGTTTACCGAAGGCAACCGAAGTGGGGATATACCCTAAGAGTGAACATGTGCAAGTGTTTCTTTTCAATTTCATTTATCTTACGCATTTAGGGTGTTCTACTGTTTTAAATTATTGATCTTTTGCATACAATCCTATTATCAATCATCTAGCAGTTAATAGTAGCGGAAAATAAAGTGCGAGAACAAAAACCTAACTATTACAAGGCTTTGGGGAGGGGGTTACATAACCAAACTTGGGGGAAAATAGTAAATAAAAGGCAGTAAAATAAACCCTAATTAAAAAAGCTATTTCAACCCTTGGCAGTTACAATAATTGGAAAAATAAATAAATAAAACACGCGCGAGGAAGAACGCGGGAATTAAATATCCTAATGAATCTAATTAATTAAAGGAAATATTTTTTTTTGTATTTTTATTTAAGAAAATAAAGTATTTATGCATTAAACCTAATTTGTCTAATTAATTTTAATTATGAAAAATAAACCAACTTACCCTAAATTAAATTAATCTACTTAATTAACAAAATTAAATTTAGTGGAAAAAACCTAATTCTAATATTTTGTGGTTTTCTTCATATTATGATTTAATAAAAAATGATTTTTGAAACAAATAAAATAAATAACTAAAATGAAATAACAAAATAATAAAAGCAAAAATTATGAATATGGGCCAGTTATGAGAAGCAAACAGGGGGTGCATGGCTAAATTTGCAAAGCCCAGAATAATAGGTCCATCTGCCTGCGTGTGGATTCAATGCAGCCTGCCTATGAGGGTCTACCACGGGGGTGAATTGTTGGGCATTGGATCTGGATCTGAGATGATCCCATGGTTGGATCTAAGGATGCACGATGGTCTTCTGAAGGTGAGGCATATGGGATCCTGCAAAGTATGTTAAGAAAATAAAATAACAAGATGCCTGGACCTGGGATCGAACCCATGTCCCTTCTCTCACCAACACTGCCTTTTACCATATGTGCTACATGACTCATTCATTAACATAATAAACAAATAATAACATAACTTAAACAAGGTGGCATGCCCAAAAAACGCGCCAACATTCAAACCGACCAGTGTGTGGCTGCCACGTGATCATCTTCCTCCTCAAAACTGTCGTTTTAGGCCTGAACTTTTACCTACGGACGATGTTTGTAGCTATAACCCTGTGTCATTCAAAATTTAAATACAAGAAATATAAATTCTAATGGAGACCATGAATCAACTGGGCTTGAAGTCCTGAACACCATGGTACCCATGTCTAACCCTAATTTTGCCTGTATCAGGAAACCCTAAAACGAGTTTGGAAACCCTAAGAATGGAAAATTGCGATTACTGTACCTAAAAATCAATCAAACAATACAGAGAGCATTACAACCTTATGATAAACAAGAATACATGGTTAATTTTCATTGAAAGTACATGTATGCGCGTAATCGAAAATCAAAATGAGTTAGAGAACTAAATTCTGTATCTTACGATTTTGGATGTTTTGCGACTTGGGAATGCTTGCAAAGGCTTCAATGAAGGTCCAGGAACATGGTGGAGTCCTTAGAATTCCCTGAATCAACCTGTAGAAGGATATGAGACCAACACTTTTTGACCAAAAATTTAATGTTTGATCTTGCTGTGGGAGGCAGGCTATGCAGTTTTTCTTCCTTCTCTAGGGTTGCAATGATCTTGTATAAGTAGTAGAATCAAGAATAGGTCAATGGTTTTGGAAAGAATCAAAGATATGATGGCCATGAATTTTGATTCAAATCTTTCCAAATTTGGATATTTTCTCTTGTTTTTTAATCTTGCACGATTTGTTTTTCTTTGTGACAGCAATCATGATCTCTAATTCAATACAAAACAAATCTCATTCCAAAAGTTTGATTTATTTTTATTTTATTTTATTTTATTCGAATTTAAATGAATAAAAATCAAAATAAATTAAATAAACAAGAATAAAAAAGCATGGAGGATCCCATAGGTCGTGGACCATGTTAGGACTGAGATTTAATCTTGAAAAAATGTACCCATGTGGAAAAATGCAATTTTGAGCATTGTTGACTTTGGGCAAATTTCCAAAAAAGGCCAACTTTAACAATGCACATCTCTCTCAATTTTGAACCTAATAGGGTATTCTTGGACTTTTTAGAACGCTTAGGATGTCCTCTAAACAACCCCTTTGGTTTCACCTCAATTGGATCTTTCATGTTCATGTAATAAGCTTTGACCCAAAAAGTGTTTTTGTTGACTTTTTGAAATGACCTATAATGTCTGAATTTATATCTTTTCATGAGTGCATTTTTTGAACTTGGGGTATGAAGATGAGTTGTAGGGAATTGAATCATATTCAAAATGAGCCTTGGATGGGAAATTCCTGATAAAGTATGAGAAAGTTATTCCTGGTCAAATTTTGGTTGACTTTTCCTATAGAAACCCTAATTTAGCAACTTTTGAGTTTTGATGAATTAGGAGCATTCCTTGAGGAATCATGGTCAACCCTTGATCAAATGATGTATATCACTTCAAGATGTTGATGTTGACCAAAAATCTTGAAGTTTGACTGTATTTGGGCCATAATTGACTTTTCCCCTAGTACCATTGATTTTCAGGTATCTGAGCAGTTGATTGAGAAAACTCATTATGCAAGGCATGAAACTTGGCATGGATGATCTTGAGAACATATTAGGGCAATGGAGACAAGTTGGGACCCTTGGAACTCAACCATCTTGCTTGAATTTGAAACCCTAGTTTGAGGCTTATTGTCTTAGGAGGAGGATTTGTCTGGTCAATCCTTAGTCAACTTGAGCAATTGAGGACCTCTAGGAGTATGTTTTGTGTAAAATGAGAGGGAAAATTTTGGGTTACAATAGGGGGTGAAAATAAGGTTTATCAGACTTATTGTGGGTTGTTCTGTAATCAGTTTGGTTATAGTGGATTAAGTCCTTGTTGAAGGCGAAATCATCCTTGAGAGGGTGGACTGGAGTAGCTTAGTTAACAACGAACCAGGATAAAATCATTGTGTTCATTTACTGTATGTTCTAAGCTAATTTATTATGTCACCAACAAAAAAATTTAATTTGGTGAAACCCAATTCAAACCCCTTTTTCTTGTGTTTCTCACACCTTCAATTGGAATCAGAGCTCCGGTTCTGGTATTGATAATTATCAAACACTTAACCCTGTCAAATAAAGATCCAGGCAAGTTTTTCTTTGAAGAAACACAATGGTTGAACCCAAACCAGTTGTTGCTGCAACAGATTCAAACGATAAAAGTTACAATGTTAAACCTCTCATCTTTAATGGAGAAATTTTTTAATATTGGAAAGATTAACTAGAAAGTTTCTTTCTAGGTCATGATGTTGATATTTGGATATGGTAGTTAATGGCTATGTATCTCCCATAGATGCTACTGGAAAAGAGATAGTTAGGAGAGCTATGACTGATCAACAAAAGAAAGATTGTAAGAATCATCATAAAGCAAGAACCGTCTTGCTGAATGCGATTTCTTATACTGAGTATGTGAAGATCACAAATAGAGACTCTACCAAGTCTATATTTGACTCTCTCAAAATGAATCGTGAAGGAAATGATCAAGTCAAAGAAACCAAGGCGCTGGCCTTGATTCAGAAATATGAAGCTTTCAAAATGGAAGGTGATGAAAGTGTTGAAGTCATAATCTCAAGATTTCAAACCTTAGTTGTAGGACTGAAAGTTCTGAACTAAGGATACTCAACGACAGCTCATGTAAATAAGATTATCAGAAGCTTGCCATCCAAATGGAGGTCTATGGTAACTGCACTCAAGCTTGCAAAGGATCTAAAAAAAACTTCTCTAAAAGAACTGATAAGCTCTCTAAGAAGTCATGAGATTGAGCTAGAACAAGATGAGCCACAAAAGAAGATAAAATCGATTGTGCTCAAATCTGTTAGAAAATATGAGAAGTCCAAAGCTCTTCAACCAGAAGAGATTGAAGATTCAGAAGGAGATTCTAATGATGAAGAAGATGAGTTGTATCTACTAACTAGGAGGGTTAACAATATCTAGAAGAGGAATCAAGGAAACGGGTTTAGAAGTTCAAGAAGGACTAGAGGTCACTTCAAATAAAAGTTTGGTCAACGGAAGTCCAGTGGCAACAAAGTCATTTATTATGAATGCAATAAGCCAGGACACTACAAGAATGATTGTCCTCGGCTTTAAAGGGACATACCAAGAAAGGAAGCTCTCAAAGTCAAGAAGAAAGGGTTAATGGCAACATGGTATGATTTAGACTCTTCTGACTACGACTTAGATGGAGAACATGCTAACATGGTGCTGACGGTTCGTGCTGGAACATCTAGTAAAGTATTCCCCTCAAAGGATGAAGATGATTCAGAAATAGAAGAAGTATTCTACAAAGAGGTATTCTCTAATTTTACTTATTCTGAATTAATATTTTCCTTAGTTGAAATTTTGGAAAAATATGAGTTACTCAAGATTCAGTTTAAGGATCTTAAAAGGACCCATGAATCTGTATCTATTGAGATTATTAAGCTGGAGGAAGAAATTTTTATTTTAAAAGAAGAATTTTTTTATTGAAATATGAAAACTTTTCCCTTAAAGGCACGAGAACTCTTCCAGAAGCCACTGAGAGTACTGATGGTGTCATTGAGAAATATGACAAATCCTTATAGAAATTTCTAGCTAGGAGCATAGGGAGAAGTGTGATAACTTCCATGATCTATGGAGTAAGCAGAAATGGAGTTAATGGTATTGGTTATGATCCTCATGAAAAATCTAAATCTAATAAGGAAAACACGCTAACTACCTTATACTCTCATTTTGTACCTGCTAGGTTTGTGCCAAAAGAAGATGGAAAAGATGAAGAGAAATATGATTCTATGAAACCGAAGAAAATCAATTGGCTAAAACAAATAGTTTTAACTATTGCAAATATGATTATTCTTATGCTAAAACCAAATTTGTTCATAACTCTGGTAGATCTAACAATAAAGGACCCAAGAAATTATGGGTACCAAAGGATAAGATAATTTATGTTGCAAACATCCTTAGCAGTGCATTTGAGACACCTATCTTGGCACCTGGACTCTGGCTACTTGTAACACATGATGAAAAAAAAATCATATGTTCCAAAGTCTAGAACTTAAGCCTGGAAATATCATGGGTTTCAGAGGTGATCAAAAGGAATAAATCACAGGCTCCGAAACAGCAGTTGTTAGGATGTCTATATCCTTTTTCAATGAAAGGAAGAGAAATAATACTTATAAGATCAAGTTTTCTTACCTTATAAACTAAAAATAGATTGTCTCATGTCTTTTAATAAGGAGTAGTGGACGTGGTTCAGATATTTAAGTTACGATAGCTTGAGAAAGTTCTCTCACCTGAACTAGCTTGAATTCATCAAAGGCCTGCCTTAACTAAAGTTTACTTCAGATGCTTTCTGTGAAGCATGATAGAAGGGAAAAGTTTTCAAAAACTTATGTTGTTGCTTTCTCTAATCTATTGGAACTTTTACATATTGATTTGTCTGATTTAGTGAAAAATATATCAATCAATGGAAAGAAGTAAGGATAAGTTATTTTAAATAAATACAGCAAATAGACTTAGGTTAAGTTTCTCTAACACAAGGATGTGTCACATTATGTATTCACCACCTTCTGTACTCAAGTGTTGTTTGAGATAAAGTCTCAAATTTTTTCAAGCCATTATAGCAAAGCACTTCTAGGAAAAAGATATAAGCACTGCATGTTATTTTCAGAACAGTGTCTCCATATGACCTATTCCTGAAAAGTATTGCTATGAATTATGGAAAAACAAGAAACCAATGTTTCTTATATTCATCAATTGGATGCTCTTGTTTTATCCTGGACTTTAAAGAAAATCTAAACTTGTTTGATTTTAATGCTCAAAGTGGTATTCTGTTAGGATATTCTGAACGCTGAAAAGGCTACAGGGTACATAATACTTAAACACTCATTGTTGAGGAATCAATTCATGTTAGATTTAATGATAAGCTTGACTTTGAAAAGTCAAACCTAGCTGACAAACTCGCAGGTACAAAGATTACCATTTCAAAATATGAAGGTAATGGAGTTGCTGCTGAAGAACAAGAAGAAAGATGATCAGAAGATGTTCAGTCAGAAGTGTATATTGATTAAACTCCTGTAAAGAGAACCCTTCAAGAAGGATATTTCAAAACAAGTGTCTGATAAGAAAATATCTCATGTTGTTGTAATCAAATGGATGATCATAAACAAGGTGGATGACAAAGGTGACCTCACGATAGTTAAAATACATCAGGTCATTATTTATATGCCTTATAACAAAGTACTTATAGATACTTCTACCCGTTAGAAGTTATCTTGACAGGAAATGTTTAAATTAAAAAGGATGTTCACTCAATAAGCAATCCTAGAGAAATTAAATTACTTGGGAATAAATGATAAATATTTCCTGCTATACTTTTATCTCTTGAATGAAATGACAGGATGAGCTATTCGGTTTTCAATTTCAAAATATTTCTCGTGCACGACCTACCCTAGTTAGTGTCATGCCATATCCTTCGATAACCCTTCTTTTTAGAAGTCTGTAAAGTCGTCTAATTCTTTTCCGCATCAGACATTAAATGTCTTGGGTGTCTCAAGATTGATTACTTTGTAGTAACTCAATCATCTCTTTCATGTCTATTTATGTCATTCATCATATTGTAGTCTCTTCTCAAGTTTCAGTCATTGTTCTCTCTTGACATCCCTTTCAGCTCCCTCTAGAAATACTTGCATCCTATGGCCATTCAGAAATTTCATGGAGATGAAAACCTTCTAGAGGTAATTTATGAGAAACGACCTAACAGCGTGTCTAATAACTGTCTAATCAACATGTGTATCGAAAGTCAGGGTTGGACAAGGTATGCTGCAATGCTACGAGGTCTCATCTACCCTAATATTGTTAATTTTTTTTGGATTTATGCATCTGTTAGTAATGATGGGAGCTATATTAAATAGAGTATCTATGGTATTCCTTTTGTTATCACCCGCTCTTCCATTGCTAAAGCAATTGGGTGTTCTCCTAAATCTAACTCATTTTATCATGCTAGTTTTGTCTTCATGGATGTTGACATTTTCCCAACCATTCATGACACTTCCAATGGGTATGAACCCAATAATCCATACAACCTGAAACCTCTTGCTAAAATCTGGTTTCGGTTCTTACAAACAAATCTTCATCCTAGAGGAGAAGATCTGGATGATGTGTTTCCAAGGGATAAGTTCCGTCTTTTCTGCCTTCTCAACACTATCCCAGTCAACCTATTAGCTATCATTTTGAATCATATAAGGAATCAATCTTGGATTCCAGTGACTCTCAAAAATCCTTCATCCATATCTGAACTATTTGAATTAGCTTAAGTAATCAAAATTGTTCGAAAGGCTCAATTCACAAGAGGAAATGATTTGTTTGATGAGAGTTGTGAAGTGTTTGAAGTCTAAGCTAGTGTCCTTGTACTCTAATTGATTATGTCTTCTTTAGGATGTGTCTTATATGTCAAAACATCATTTTCATCAGCCTATCTCTAAGTTAATTTTGTCAAAGAAAAAGTATCAGCATAAAATTTTATGTTGCATATCTATTTCTCAAAATTTTGTTTACATATATTTTCTGTGATACTTTAAATGTTTTGATAATTTTTGCTTTATTGGAAAAATCAATTCTAAAGAAAGAATATCTGATATTAACAAAGATATCTAATTGATAAGCATCAAGTGATTCAGTTGTGATCTCTCAAAAGACTGTCTATTTCACTCCTTCTGTCTCTTTATCACCTTTTTTATTTCTGACAAAGGGGGAGAAAGTAAAATGATTTTGATAATGTTTATTATCATAGTATTAAACTCAAACATATATAATGTTGTTTCTACTAATTGTTTGTTTGATATTTACTATCCAGGAACTCTAAACAAGTTCACAGAGTTTATTCTAAGACAAGTTGAAGATGAAGATCCAGATGCAAAGGTTGAAAACCTTATGGATGAAATCAACTCAGGTTTTATACATAAGATGTTGTACACTTTGTGAATATATGAATATTCAAACAGAAGTACCAAACAAAATCCAAAAGTTATAAACTTACTAAAAGTAAGGTAATTTTGCTTGATATCATAGTGTTCAGAAGTTGTTAACTTTCTGAAAGTATGAAATTCATATTCAAAGCTCAGAAGTTGTGCTCTCCTGAAAGGAAGACAAGTCAACATTCTGATGCATGCTCTCATATAGAGATGCCATTCAGAATATGTGCTCTGATCGTATGCTTCAGCAACGTACGCTCTATTCAGAAGTGGGGAATTATGTGAATGTATGATATATTGGAATATATCAGATCAAACACTGATGCTTGAGAAGTATAGTGTTTTGGTTATTGTTATAGCCCAAAATTTTCCCTCTCATTTTACTCAACACATTCCCATTGAGATCCCTAACTTGCCCAAGGATGACCAAGAATTGACCAGACAAATTCTCCTCTTAAGGCAATGAACCTCTAACTAGGGTTTCAATTTTCATCAAGATGTGTAAACTTCAATGGTCTCAAATGTTGTACATGGTCCTAATATGTGCTCAAGGTTATCCATGTCAAATTTCATGCCTTGCACAACAAGTTTTCTCAGTCAACTATTCAAAAGCCTAGAAATCAACTATATTAGGTCAAAAGTCAACTGTGGCCTATATACAGTCAAAATTCAAGACTTTTGGTCAACATCAACATTTTTAAGTGATATCCATATTTTTATCAAGGGTTGATCATGATTCCTCAGTAAGTGCTCCTAATTCATCAAAAGTCAAAAATTGCTAATTAGGATTTCTATAGGAAACGTCAACTGAACTTTGACCAGCCATGACTTTCTCATGCTTTATAAGAAATTTTTACACAAAGGCTCATTTTGAATAGGATCCAATTCCCTACAAATTCTCTTCATCCCTCAAGTTCAATAAATGCCCCGGCTAAAAGATATAAGCTCAGACATTATAGGTCCTTTCAAAAAGTCAACAAAAACACTTTTGGGTCAAAGCTCCTTACATGAACATGGAAGATCCAATTGAAATGAAACCAAAATGGTTGTTTAGAGGACATACTAAACTCTCTAAAAAGTAAAATAACACCCTCTTAGGGTTAAAAATGAGAGAGATATGCATTGCTAAAGTTGACCAATTTTTGGAAAAGTGCATGAAGCCAATATTGATCAAACTTGAATTTTTTTTCCAAATGGGTCCATCTTTTCATGTTTGAAACTTGTTTCTAGCATGGTTCATGACCTCTAGGCCCACCCATGCATTATTATATTATTTATTCTATTTATTTTGATATTTTATTCATTAAAATGCAAAATTAAATAAATAAATAATAGAAATAATGGAAGATTTGATTTGGAATCTTTTTCTCATCAAATAATGGGAAAAATGTGCTGGCATATAAAGGTAAAAACGTGAAAGACAAGGGGGGAAAGGATATCCAAAATAAGAAATATTTTCAAGTGAATATTTGAAACAAATCTTATACTCAATGTCGTGGATCCTTACTCTTTTTGTTAACCTAATGTGATACACTATATATGCATAACCATTCAGAACCAGGAGGAGGGCGCAACCAGCCAAAAAAAACCCTAGCCAAAAGTTCAAATTTTCAAAGATTAGTGCAATTCAAAAACATTTGATCCAGCCAGCCTCAGTCCGATCCAAGCATCCTATCATCCTTCTAAGGACCCCATGTGTGATACGGTGGCAGAATCGACTGTTAAGACCGATTTGCGTTTTTATATTTGCAAATGTCACGGTAAGCAAGAGTCGCCACCGACTTTTATTTCATCCAACAAAGGAAAAGGAAAAAGAACAGAAAAAATCTTTTTTTGAGATGTTTCTGAGTACGGGGGGTAGATTATAGAAAGGGAAAGTCTTAGCACTCTTTCTATCCGTGGTTTTCCACAGGCTCTTATGTACTTGCTTATTTTTTAAATTGCTTGTGTGTGCTTGTTTTGAAAAGTTTTGTTTACTTCGTGATAACCCTTGTATCGGTCCTCAAGAGTGTGACGAAGTTGTTTTGAAAACAGTTTGTGTGAAAAGTTTTTGTCTTGAGAAAGTACTTAAGAGTTTTCTACCTACTCGAAAAAAGTCTGTTCACTTTTGTTTCCTTTAGACAACGATATCCTACTATTAAGGAGTAGGTAGCTCTGTCGTTGGAATTTTAAAGGGACTTTCGAAGGAACGAAATGGTCTCTGAAGGCAACAAGTAAGGATACCTTAGCATTTTTAAGGGACTATCGTCACAAGATCAATTCGTAGGAAACTCAAGGGACAAGTAGGGACTATGATCTTTATGATGATTTTGAATCACGGGTCATTGCTAAGGTATCCCTATGTTCGAGGTACACAACCATTATTTTCGAGGCAACCAAGTGGGGCAAACCCTAGGAGTGAGCATGTGCATGTGTGCTTTTTTCCAGTTAATTATCTTTGCACAATTAGGATTGTCTACCATTTTAAAATTATCTGTCTTGCCATTCAATCCTATTATCCATACAACTAGCATTTTAATAGTTGCAGAAATTAAAAGCGGAAAAAAAATCTACGCTATTACAGGGATTTTGGACAGATACACAAATATTTGACTGGAAAGTAAAGATGCAGAAAATTAAAATCCTAATTAATCTATTACAAACTCAGAACAGTTACAATAATATGAAAATAAATAAAAACACGCGCGAAGAATTGAGACGGGAATGAGGAAAAGATTTTTTTTTTTGGATTTTTGAGAAAAGCAATTAATCTTGCAAATTAACCTAATTTCTATTTGTTTTTAATTATATAAAAAAGGGTTTTTAAATTAACGTAATTTTCTGTTGAATTTTAATTATAAAAAAGAATTTGAATTAATCTAATTAAACTAATTAATTAATAGCAATTTTATGGAGAAAAAAAACTAAACCTAATTTTTTAATGATTTTTTGATTTTATGATTTAATTAAAAAAATGATTTTTATTATGAAAATAATTAAAATAAAATTAAAAACAAATAAAAAAGAATAGAAAGAAAAAGAAATGGGCCTGATGCAGTTAGCATTCCAGGGGGTGCACTGCCAAATTTATAACGGGCCCAGAATGATGGCCCAGAGTCTGGCGCCTGATCCAATGAGACCATTTTCTGAGGATTCATGGTGAACCTGCGTATGCTGGGCATTGGATCTGGTTGGAGATGGATCCAGAGGATGAAATCAGAGGGCGCGTGATGATCCTCAAAAGGTGAGATGTGATGGATCTAGTGAAAATAATGGAGAAAATGCCAAAAGCTCGCGCCTGGGATCGAACCCAGGACATGAGCTTCATACTTCCTTCCTCTGACCAACTGCGCTGGATGTTCAATTGTTAATATAACCAAATAAAAATAATATAAGAAAAACAATCACGTGATGTCCTGCGAACGTGCCAATATTCAAATGGCCCAATGGAAGCTTGCCACCTAACCTTCTTCTTCCTCAGCACCGTCATTTTAGGTTTAGACTTTTACCTACGGTCTCATGCCTATAACTACAACCCAGCGTTATTCATAAATCTAGCACAAGCAATATAAATTTCATTGAAGACCATGAATCAACTGGCTTGAAGCCCTGAACATCATGGTGTCCACGCCTTGCCCTAATTTTTCCTGTAGAAGGAAGCCCTAAAACAAGCTCAGAAACCCTAAGAATGGCAAATCATGATTCCTGCACTTAAAACTCAATAAACGATTCAGTAAGCATCGATACTTTGTAATAAACAAGAATGTATGATTGAATTTCATCAAAAAAGCATGTATGCACGTGATCAAAAATAAAAAATAGTTGGATAACAAGGTTGCAGATTTTACGATTCAAGGTGCTTTGGTGCGTGCAAAAGGTGCAGTTAGCTTCAGGAGATTTCAAGGAACGTGTTGCAACCCTTAAATATCCTTGAGTATGGATGTAGTATAGAATTCAATATAAGATTTTTTGAGAAAAAGTGCACTGTGTTCTTGGCCATTTCACACGATTTCTCCTCCTCTTTGTGCCTTGCATTTGTTGTGTATATGTACTAGATTGTATTAGGTTAACAAAAAACATGCATATCTTTGCCAATTATCAATATTTGATTTGATTCCATCCTTGCATTATTTCTTTCTATATCAAGCCAAATCATACCATTTTCATCCCAATCTCCCTTGGCACAATTTGATTTGGTTTGACAGCATATTTGCATTATAACTCCATTCAAAATCAGAACAAAAACAAATCTTCCATATTTTATATCATTTATTTGATTTAATTTGACTTTTAAATGATAAAAAATAAAAATAAATTAAATAAATAAAGTCAATAATATGTGATAGAGTGTTTGGGTCGTGGAAATGGTTAGAGGTAAGATGCAAGCATAAAAATTAGGCCCATTTGCCAAAAAATGCAATTTTGAGTATTGTTGACTTTTGACAATTCTCCAAAAATGGCCAAATTTGATAATGCATATCTCCTTCAATTTTGACCCTAAGAGGGTGTTCTTGGACTTTTTAGAAAGCTTAGGATGTCCCCTAAACAACCTTTTTGGTTTAATTTAAATTGAATCTTCCATGCTCATGTAAGAAGCTTTAACCCAAAAGGTGTTTTTGTTGACTTTTTTGGAATGACCTATAATGACTGAATTTATATCTTTTCATGAGTGCATTTCTTGAACTTGAGGACTGCAGATGAGTTGTAGGGAATTTAATTCTCTTCAAAATGAGCCTTGGGTGAGAAATTTATGATAAATTATGAGAATGTTATGCTTGGTCAAAGTTTGATTGACTTTTCCTGAGAAATTCTAATTTAACAACTTTTGAGTTTTGATGAATTAGGAGCATTCCTTGGGGAATCCTGATCAACCCTTGATCAAATGATGGATATTCCTTCAAAATGTTGATGTTGACCAAAAATATTGAAGTTTGACTGTATGGGGGCCACAGTTAACTTTTTACCAAATACAGTTGATTTTCAAACATCTGAGCAGTTGACCGGGCAAACTTCTTGTGCAAGGCATGAAACTTGGCATGGATGGTATTGAGAACATATTATGACTATGGAGAGCATATGAGGCCTTTGGAGCTCACCCATCTTGATGAAAATGGAAACCCTAGTTGGAGGTTCATTGCTTTAGGAGAGAGTTTGTCTGGTCAACTCTTGGGCATCCTTGAGCAAATTGAGGATCTCAATGAACATATATTGGGTAAAATGGGAGGGAAAATTTTGGGGTGCAACAACTTCCCCTGTTCAATCTTCTTAAGCCTGAGGATGTAGATTGGCTGGTCTACCTTTCGTGATCTGAAGGTGGAAGATGATTGAACACTAGATTGCCCAGAAATTTGCACTCGCATGAAGTAACACTGATCGGTGATATCGAGAATGGGCTTACAGATGCCATTTGGGAGCCGAAAGAGAGTCACCGGAGATGGGCTTAAAGGTGCCATCCAGAAAATATATCAGTCACATGAGAGATTTCTTTGCGAGAATTCCTGTACATGCTATTGAGGAGGACTTCACCGGGGAATATTGATTTATGTCCTGAGAAGTAGAGTCTAGGAGCTTCGGTTGTCCATTACTCTACTGGGGAATTAACTATTGATTGAGGAGGCGAAAGTTAACTGCATACCTGGTCAGGGTCCAGGCTGCACAACGACTTACTGGGGAAATGTGAAATTGACCGTATCGGGTCGGGTCCAAGTCTTATAGTGTTGTAAACTGTTGTCTGGAGATAAAAGAGAAGGAACCTGGATAGTAGGTGTGATCGGTGGGAACGAGAAATGACTGTTTTTGGAATGCTGGTTCGCGTTTGCGTTTGTTTTTGCAAAGTGTCGCGATAAGCAAGAGTCGTCACCGTCTTTTATTTTATCCAACAAGGGAAAGGACAAAAGCACATAAAAATTCCTTTTCGAGATGTTTCTCGGGTTCGGGAGGTAGATTATAGAAAGGGAAGGTGTTAGCACCCTTTCTATCTGTGGTTATCCACGGGCTCTTAGGTACTTGCTCACTATGTTTTCAAAAGGTTTGCTTTTCTTTGTGATTGTGGGTTTGAAAAGTTTTTATTTGAAACTTCGATATAACTCTTGTTTCTGTCCTCAAGAGTGTAATGAAGTGTTTTTGAAAACTTTGTTTGTAAAAGTGTATGTGCGAAAAGTTTTGTTTTGTTTAAAAGAGAGCAAGTACTTAAGAATATCTACCTACTCAAAAAGGAATTAAACTGTGCAACTGTCCTTTAGACAGTGCTATCCCACTATTGAGGAGTAGGTAGCACAGTCGTTGGAGTTTTTTGGGTCAATTCGATTTTAGGGACGTGTGGTCACTAAAGCAACGTTAGGACACTTTAGTGGTAATCCTAATGTCTTAGATCATTTTTATCGAGGCAACCATTTCGAGGCAACTTTGATCTTTGGACAGAAGGACGACCTCTAAAATATCCTATACTTAATGACCACGTTTGAGGCAACCAAGTGAGGCGTACCCTGGGAGTGGCATGTGCAAGTGTGTCAATTTTCAGTTATTTTATTCTTGCATGTCATGATGAGCTACTGTTGATTTTAAGTTAAGATAGATCTTGCCATGCAATCCTAGTTAGCATACATCTAAGCAGTTAATATATATACAGGAATTTAAAGTGCGGAAATTGTAAATCCTACGCTATTACAAGGCTTCGGGGAGGGGGATTATTTACATGTCCAAAATTTGGGGGAATAAAGCAATAAAGAAGGTCTTAGTTTAAGATATTACATCCCAGTAAAACGTGCGCGAATCTAAAAAATCCTAAGAATAAGAACTCTTTTTGTTGTTTTATCTTATTTTGGGAAAAATAATCTAAATCTATTTAATTTTAGTTTTGAAAAAATGTTAAGATAATTTAAAGGTTAATTAACAAAGTTAATTTAATAGAAAAAGAACTAGCCTAATGTTTTTGTGGTTTTTTGATTTTAATGTTAATTAAAAGGAAGTCCATGAAAACAAAAATAAAATACAAGGGGAATCCTTCGATCCAAGGAGAAAACGGGAGTTTCAACCCAAGGAGAGAAATAGAAGCTTTGATCCAGAGGGGGTCGGGGTCCTTTCGATTGGGCCAAACAGCAAGGCATGAGTATCCTTCGATCCAGGGAAGAGGACTGTCTTTTGATCATGGAGGTCATGGCTTTCGATCCAGGAATGAGATGCCTCCTTCGATCCAGCATGCTAATGGGTTCGATCCAGAGAAGGTGTCTCCTTCGATCTGGGCTGTTATACCTGCAAAAGTATGTGAGCAAAATAAAATGCAGGGCCTGGGTATTGAACCCCAGGCCCTTCGATCCTGCGCTTGCTGGGTCCCTTCAGGCTATGTCTGCAGCAAGTGTTAGCAAACGAAAAACATGACCTGGGTGCCAAACCCAGGCCTTTCGATCCTGTCTAGGATGGCAAATCAAAGGCAACAACCAGTAATAATATGTTATGCAAATATGAGGCTGGATAGTTTACCCTTTCTTACCAGCAGATTGGACTTTTAATTTGGGCGTTTGCTGGATGTAGGCACCTTCGATCTGGGCACTTCCTGGATGCAGGCACTTTCGATCTGGGCTTCTGGGCGTGGGCACCTTTGATCTGAAGGACTGCTTTGGCTCTTTGAGGCAATTTTTCTGTGTGTTCTCCTGCAGAGTTTTGTGTGTTTCATTCTATGATTTTCCTCTGATTTTCGTGTGTATATTTTCTCTGTAATTTTCGTTCTATGTTTTTCCTCCCTGGATATGCATGCTGGCCTCTGTATTTATAGGGGTGTGAGGGTGCAGTAATGGAAAGAGACAGCCTTTAAACAGGCCATTAAATGCCATGAGACAAGAAACGAACACATTAAAAGTTTTCCTTTTTTGAAACCTTTGTGTCTCTTGAATGAACCTGGACGCTTTGCTTTGAGCGCCCTCTTGATGACTTCCTTCGAATGGCCTGGAAGGTGTTCTTCGAATGGCCTTTGTCCAAATATCAATCGAAGGATTCCAATCGAAAGGCTCTGTTAACAGGCCAATCGAAAGGTGTTGTTTCATGCTAATCGAAGTGCTCCTTCAGAATACCAATCGAAGGGTCTTTCAGAATGCCAATCGAAATGCTCCTTCAGAACGCCAATCGAAATGCTCCTTCAGAATACCAATCGAAGGGTCTTTCAGAATGCCAATCGAAGTGCTCCTTCAGAAGGCCAATCGAAGGGTCTTTCAGAATGCCAATCGAAATGCTCCTTCAAGCAACACTAAAAAAATTTCTTTTTCCTTAGGCAAGAGTTTGTGATCAACCATGTAGGGGGAAGACTTTGGAAAACATGAGAGGGCAAATTTTGGGGTGCAACAGTAGGGTTACTTCAAAATGAAATCCTGGATAGTAGGGCTATAAGAAGGAACCTGGATGGTGGGGTTACTTAGAAATGAAAGCCTAGATAGTAGGGCTATAGGAAGGAACCTGGATAGTAGGGTTACTTCGAAATGAGAGCCTGAATAGTAGGGCTATGGGAAGGAACTTAGATAGTAGGGTTACTTCGAAATGAAAGCCTGGATAGTAGGGCTATGAGAAGGAACCTGGATAGTAGGGTTACTTAGAAATGAGAGCCTGGATAGTAGGGCTATGGGAAGGAACCTAGATAGTAGGGTTACTTCGAAATGAAAGCCTAGATAGTAGGACTATGGGAAGGAACCTGGATAGTAGAGTTACTTCGAAATGAAAGCCTGGATAGTAGGGCTACTTTGTAACAAGAGC
Source organism: Vicia faba (assembly GCA_948472305.1). Lineage (NCBI taxonomy): Eukaryota > Viridiplantae > Streptophyta > Magnoliopsida > Fabales > Fabaceae > Vicia > Vicia faba. The sequence goes on along the minus strand of OX451741.1, from coordinate 69,078,401 downwards.
CTGGATAGTAGGGCTATGAGAAGGAACCTGGATAGTAGGGTTACTTCAAAATGATCATGTAGATTAGTTGACCCGTTTGGTTTTGGGAACTGAGTTTCCATTAGTTGTCTGCAGACGTGACCTGTATAACTGTTGGAATTATTGGTGACAATTGTTTTTCCTGAAAAGATAACAGGGTTAATTATATGCGATGCATGTAATGCATTGTGAGATGATGTTCTCAAAATAAATGAGACTATGTGATATGTATGTGCATGTCATGATGTATGAGCATGTGATGCTATTTAAGACATGCCTGAGTCTGGGAAAGTAAATCCCCCGACTGCTGCTGGAGAGTAAAGCATTCCTGACTATTGTAGAGAATTGTGGTTCTTCTACTTCCGCTAGGGATGATGAACGAAAATGACTGTGCTAGAGATTTACTCCTTGTTGTTTGTGAATATTCTTCCATGGAGAGACTCTGCTTGAGAATAGATCTGCGGGGAATAATTCTGTGGGAAGGTGAATTTTCGTAGCTGAAGTAATAAGCTCTGTCGGGGATTGAGCTTCTGTATTCAGAGAAATAAACTCTGCTTGGGGAGATAAAAATTTTGATGATCCGCTCACGATTATGAAATTCGGTCGGGGGATATAAATGTCAGGTTTCTAAAAGACCCTGACTGGGGAGATTACTTCCCGTTTTGAGAGAACTAATATCAATGCTTTGATTACCTTTACTCGATGGGGAATACAGATTCTACGAGGTCGTATGTACTGATGATTGTGCTTTAAAGTTGTCTCTGCCCTGGTACCTGCTAGACAGAGTAACTATTGGGTTTGACATTTCTGATTTTTTGCCCCTGTTTCTTAAGTTACGAGCAATTGTCTTTTTGTTTGCTATGTAAATATTTATGAGCATAAATCATATTCAACGCATATGTCAAGAATAAATCATTGGTCGTTTTTGCAAAACAAAACAGAAAAGGAAAAAAACTCAGTTTTTTGTAAAAATGATTTGTATTGATTTTCAAAGTTGGCCTATAATAGGCGTTTTTGTACAAGGAGACTGACACTCTAGTAAGAAAACGCCGCCATAAAAATAGAATCTATAAAATATTGTGTAAAAAATAAAACAGTTATGTGCAACAATCCCATTGGGTTCCAATTCCACTATTTCCCCTTTGTCTTCGAGCGTCTCATCACTTTGCTGCTTGTCCGAAGCTGATTAGATTGATCGGTGCCGTTCGAGCTTGATAGTTGATACTGAGGTCTGTTCGCAAGGTGATCCAATGGGACATAGTGATACGCTTTACATCCCTAACTTTTTCCTGGACTGCCCTTTCGGGTTTTCAGTCCACCGGGATACCCTTTTTTGCCCAAGCCGCCTTTTCAAGTTTTTGGCTTGCCGGGTATACAAATTTTTCATTTTCATCCCTTATTTTTGCCCGAACCCTTTTGGTTCGCTGGGAAGCCCTTATTTTTGCCTAGGCCAATCAACCTAGCGGGTCTTTTATCATGTGTAGTATCTTTTCATTATGTTTGCATTGACAGGGTGAGGGAGGTCGTCACCGTCCATAATGGTTAGAATCATGGCTCCACCTGAGAAAATGTTTTTAACCACAAATGGCCCTTCGTATGTGGGAGTCCATTTTCCCCTGGGATTACCTTGCGGCAGTATGATGCGCTTGATTACTAGATCCCTGACTTGATACTCTCGACGTCTGAATTTTTTGTTGAAAGCCTTAATCATTCACTTTTGATACGTCTGACCATGACATACAATAGTAAGTCTCTTTTCGTTGATCAAGTCGATTATGGATCTAGTCGTCTTTGTTTAAACCTGTATCTTTCATAATCCTTAAAGAAGGAATCTGGACCTCGATGGGTAGGACTTCCTCTATGGAATATACCAGAGAGTAGGGTGTTGCCCATGCTGACGCTTGTGCTGAGGTATGGTACCCATGAAGAGAGAATGGTAACATCTCATGCCAATCTTTATATGTCACTGTCATCTTCTGTACAATATTTTTAATGTTTTTGTTAGCCGCTTCAACAACGCCATTCATATTCGGCCGGTAGGGAGAAGAGTTATGATTTTGTATCTTGAATTTCTTACAGAGCTCGGTGATCATCGTATTGTTGAGATTCATACTGTTGTTAGTGATAATTCTCTTTGGAACACTATACCGACAGATCAGGTTATGCCTGATAAACCGCGCCATAACATTCTTGGTAACGGTAGCAAAGGAGGCAGCTTCAACCAATCATGTGAAGTAATCGATGGCCACTAGGATGAAGCGATACCCATTGGAAGCAGTAGGCCTGATTTCTTCGATCATGTCAATGCCCCACGTTGCAAAGGGCACGGAGCTGTCAAGACATTCAAAGGAACTGGAGGCACATGCACCTTATCAGCATAAATTTTGCACTTATGACAAGTTCGGGAGTGCTGATAACAATCTGCTTCCATAGTGGACCAGTAGTATCCTGCCCATAGGATCTTCTTAGCCATGGTATGTCTACTGGAATGGGTTCCGAAGGTACCTTCATGTAGATCTGTCATAATCCTCTCTGCTTCACTCTTGTCTACACAGCACAATAAGGTAGAGTCATGGTTGCGCTTGTAGAGGATTCCATTACTGAGGAAGAATTTCGTAGCGAACCTTCTCATAAACTTCTTATCGTTGACAGATGCCCCTTCGAGATACTCTTGAGTCTCGAGGTATCTTTTTACTTCATGAAACCAGGGTTTGTCTTCCACCTCTTCGGTATCAATCTCACAATAGTGCGCTGGTTCATTCAACCTCTCAATGGTGATTCAGGGAGCTTTACTGTCCTACTTGACTTTGAACATGGAATACATGGTAGCTAGCGCTTCCGTTAACTGGTTCTCCTCTCGTGGGAAATGTTTAAAGGTTACCTCCTCAAAGTGTGGGAGCAATGTCAGTACGTGCTCTTTGTATGGGATGAGATTCAGATGCTTCGTATCCCATTTTCCTTTGATCTGACTTATCACCAAGGTTGAATCCCCGAAGACATTTAAGAACTTGATCCTGTGGTCAATAGCGGCTTTGAGACCCATGATGCAGGCTTCATACTCCGCCATGTTGTTAGTGCAGTTGAAACATAGTCGGGCAGTGAAAGGAGTATGACAACCCTCAGGAAATATAATTACGGTGCCAATGCCATTACCGAGTGCGTTTGAAGCTCTGTCGAAAGCCATAGTCCATCAGGATCCTTCTTCAGGTCCTTCATTCGGTCCAGGTTCTTCGTAATCAGTCACCAGTATAATATTCTTGTTCGGGAACTCAAAATTCATGGACTGGTAGTCATCTACGGCCCGATGAGCCAAATGATCATCCAATACACTTCCCTTGATTGCTTTTTGGGTTGTATATTGTATATCATATTCAGTTAAGATCATCTGCCATCTCGCTATTCTTCCGGAGAGAGCGGGCTTCTCGAAGATGTATTTAATTGGGTCCATCTTAGATATCAACAAATTAGTGTGGGTCAGCATATACTGTCTTAGTCGGCGAGCAGCCCATGCCAAAGCGCAACAAGTTTTCTCGAGCAGTGAGTATCTTGTTTCATAACCGGTAAACTTTTTGCTAAGGTAGTATATTGCATGCTCTTTTCGACCAGACTCATCATGCTGCCCCAACACACACCCCATTGAGTTGTCTAGCACTGTTAAGTATAATATCATAGGTCTTCCTTCAACCAGAGGCATCTGAATTGGTGGTTCTTGGAGATATTCTTTGATCCTTTCGAAATCCGTCTGGCACTCGTCATTCCACTTACCACCTGATCTTTCTTCAGAAGCTTGAAGATGGGCTCACAAGTAGCAGTCAGATGTGAAATGAACCTGGCAATATAATTTAGGCATACCAAGAAACCTATAACCTCCTTCTTTGTACGGGGAGCCGACATCTCTTGTATGGCCTTTACCTTTGCGGGGTCTACCTGAATAACTTTGTCACTGACGACGAAACCCAGAAGCTTACTAGACCTTACCCCGAAGGTGCACATGTTCAGATTCAACCTCAGCTTGTATATCTTCAACCTGTCGAACAACTTTTGTAGATGATCAATGTGTTCCTCTTCAGTTTGATACCTGGCTATCATGTCATCAACATAAACCTCGATCTCATGGTGAATCATATCGTGCAACAAAGCGACCATGGCTCGCTGATAGGTCTCCCCAACATTCTTCAACCCAAAAGGTATCACCTTGTAACATAAGGTTCCCCACTGTGTGACGAAGGTCGTCTTATCCATGTCTTCAGAAGCCATCTTGATCTAGTTGTAGCCAGAGAAACCATCCATGAAGGAGAAAATTTTGTGTTGCGCGGTGTTGTCAACCAGAACATCAATGTGGGGAAGTGGGAAGTCATCTTTGGGGCTTACCCTGTTCAGGTCTCTGTAATCTACACACATCCATACCTTGCCATCCTTTTTAGGTACTGGAACAACGTTGGCAACCCACTGCGGATAGGAGGTGACAGCTAAGAACCCTGCATCGAACTGCTTTATAACCTCTGCCTTGATCTTCTTTGACATTTCAGGGCGCATACGGCGGACCTTTTGTTTAACCGAAGGAAAATCTTCTTTAGTGGGCAGATGATGTACCATAATATCAGTGTCTAAACCAGGCATGTCTTCATATGACCAGGCGAAGATCTCAACGTAGTCGTGCAACATCTGTATCAAATGCTGTTTGACCTTAGTCTCCAAATTTGCACCGATCTTGACTTCTTTTCTGTCCACCTCCGTGCCCAAGTTTATCGTCTCGACTGGCTCTTCGTGGGGATGTATAGCCCTTTATTCCTATTGTAACAGTCTAGCCAATTCTCCAGGCACCTCACAATCGTGCTCACCTTCGTCCTCGGCTTGGTTGATCAGATTTTCGAAATCATAACTGGCAGTAGCAAAATTGTTATCAATGGGATCCAGAGTGGATGTGGATCTACAGCTGGATACGTGAGTGTGTGTAAGAGCATAGCTTTATTGATAAAGTAAAAGAGGAAAAGAAAAAAACAGAGAGCGCAAAATTTGTATGCAAAGAACGTCCAATGTTTTATTGATGATATATGAAATGACACAATATCCCTCACATGTAGAACCATTGTGCCTCGGGTAAGACACAAGGACATAAAGTTTAAATTGTTTATTACAAACTCAGAAAACAAGTAAGAAAATTACTGCGAAATAAAAGAAACTGGTATAAAATCTCTAGCCGTCCAATTATTCAGTCCACCGCTGGTAGTCGGGTATATCCAGTTGTCAATGTCAGAGTCCTCCTCACTGTCCTCAATGGCATTAATCTCCCGATTACTGATGTGTAGGGGAGGCCCTCCAGCTCGAGCGCATCGAATAACCCTTTGAGCTCCTGAAGTAAATCCTAAACCAAATTTTTCAGTTTTGTGAGTAAAATTAGGGAGTTGTCCCCAGTTGGTACACCCACCTTCTTCAACCACTGCTCTGGCGTCTTTGAGGGAAGCCATCTTCAAGGGAGGTTTGCTGGTGGTGGTAGTTTCGGTTAACTCCAAAATCTGGGGAACTTCTTCAAAGTTTTGACAAGGTGTTTCTATGAATTCCCCGTCCATCTCCACATACCTGAAAGAGTTCAGATGGCTCACCATATACTCCTCTTCACCATGCACAGTGACAATCTTCCCCTTCACCATATACTTCAGCATTTGGTGCAGTGTAGAAGTAACAACCCCAACTTCATGGATCCAAGGACGACCCAACAAACAAGAGTATGATGTCCTGATGTCCATCACGTAGAAGGTGGACCCAAAGGTCTGAGAGCCTACCTTGATAGGGATGTCCACCTCCCCATGCACCATTCTCTTCGACTCGTCAAAAGCCCTTGCCACAATGTTACTGGGCTTTAAGGTCAAGCCTTCACAATCCAGCCGGTCGAGAGCCTTCTTAGGCAGAACATTCAGTGAAGACCCAGTATCTACCAGCACATGCGCCATAGTGGTGCCCCTGTATTCGATCGAGACATGCAGAGCATCATTATGCTTCCTCCCTTTCGGTGTCAAGTCGGCATCTCAAAAACCCAGCCCATTGTCAGCAGTCAAGTTGGCCACACAGTCTTTGAATTGATCGGCTGATGTTTCCTACGACACATGTGCAGTCTTGAGGAATGCAATCAAAGCCTTTGCATGGGCTTCGGAACACAACAACAGAGACAACATTGATATCTTCGAGGGGGTCTGCCCCAACTGCTCGACCACATTGTAGTCGCTCTTTTTAATTATTATTAATATTTCCTCTATCTCTTGCTTAGAGGCTTCTACGAAAATCTTTCTAGGTGCCTCCGTCCGGGCATGCTCACCTATAGCTTCTTTGCCTCGGGTCCCAGATGACTCGACATCAGGAGTAACAATTAGAGTAAGAACAGGAGTAGTAGTTGAAGTACTGGTAGGAATAGCAGGTGAAATAACAATAGGCTTATTGACAGTCTTCGGGGAAATCTCGAGAGAGAAAACCCTTCCACTTATGGTAATCTTACCGGTCCCGACAATGTTACTGACATCGGGATCAGCCTCTTCATTCTTCAGATCTTGTTTAACACCATGATAGTAAATATCGACACCATAATGCCAAGGGACAACTTTGTCTGAGGCGTATGGGACAGGACCAGGAAAAGTGATTATTAACGGAGCGACTCTCGGAGCGGGTGTAATCTTAACAGGTCTTCTCGAGGAGGCCTTGGAAGGATTGGTGGAAATGGTTATAATAGCAACATCTTCAAACAGAACAGTTGGAATCAAAGTTTTCTCGAACAAAATTTCTCTGTTGTTCATCAGGCGTTGGGCACCTATTTTCAGTAAATAGCAACCAGTAGGAATAGACGAACACATGTGGAAACCTTCACCACAACTCGAAAATAAACCGACCTGCAATAAACTCTTCTTAACAGTCATAAGAGGAGTAGAAACTTCATCAACTGAGAACACAAACAAATCGGTATCAACAACATTAACTCCACAGTTGTGCTTAGGCATGGGAGCAGTTATGACATTGGGCTTCTCCAGAGCATCGAACTCAATCTCCCTGGCTTCAATCAGATCTTATACCTTATTTCTCAGAGCCCAACAGTCATTTGGATCGTGGCCAGGACTCTCAGAATGGTAGGCACACCGAGCGTTTGGGTTGTACCGAGGAGATGTGGTATTAGGATTCTTGGGAGCCTCTTTCAAGGTTTCCAAGTTGGATCTCAGCAGATGGGGTAGAACCTCTGTCAATGTCATTTTAATCTGGGTAAACTTCCTTTGTGGTCTTTCTACCCTTTGTTGATTGCCTCGTTGTGGGGTAGTCGCAGGCCTAAGTATTATTACAACACTTACCGTTGGACGGTGTTCAGCTCAGCTCTGACCTCTTGGGTTATAGATAGAATTGGCTTCCTTATTACTAGTGAAGGGCTTCTTTAATGAACTTGAAGAGGTGTCTTTCTGTATTTTGCCTCTTTGGATCCCAACTTCTACCCTTTCTCCTTTAATATCAGCTCGGTGAAACCAGCTGATGAGCTACCAATCAAATGATTAAAGAATAGACCAGACAGCGTCCCAAGAAACAAGTCAACCAACTCCCTATCAGATAAAGGGGGTTGGACTATCCCAGCCAAATCTCTCCACTTCTGCGCATAGTCCTTAAAGCCTTCACCTACACCCATGGACATACTCTAGAGTTGAGTACGAGTAGGGGCAAGGTTGGCGTTGTATTGATACTGCTTCTAAAAAGCAGTGGCCAAATCCTCCCAGTTTCGAACATTGGTTCCCTCCAGTTGGTAGAACCATTCAAGCTGAGTCCCTAACAGACTGTCTTGAAAGAAGTGAATCGACAAGTTTCTATCAGCGGTGTGGGGCTGGATCTTCCTTATATAGGAACAGAGATGGACTTTTGGTCAAGATTCTCCGTCATACTTTGTGAAAACCAGAGCCTTAAATTTCTGCGAGATGACCACTCCCGGCACCAATCCAGTTCTTCAAAATCTAACTCAGGTATTCTCTGGACTTCCATAGCGCTCAACCAATCCCCTAACTGCTTGTATCTATCCTCAGTGGGAGGATACTTCTCATTATTGTAGTATGTATCATTGTCAGAAACTTCAGGGCTAGGGTCCTTCTCCCTTGTCTCCATTTCTTGATTCTCTCCTTCCTTGGACGAGGAGGTCAGATCGACTGATTGCTTTAACGCCCCCCTGAACCTTCTGCCCAGATTCAGAACACCAGATACCTTCTTCTTTTTCTTCTTCTCCTTGAGAATGATGGCCTTCAGATCCTCCTGCCCTTTTGCTAGAGTTATGAACATCTGTTGAAATTGGGCATTTTGTGCGTGAAGATCTTTGATGCTTTGTTCAGAAGACATTTTTGCTGAAATAAACAGCGAAGAATATGAGAAACCTATAATGGTACCTGTTTATGCAATGCTATGGATGGGATGCGTATGCAATGATTTCAAGGACTTTGGGAAATTTAAATTTGCAAACCAAATGAAACAAAGATTTTATTAGTAGAATTCAAAATACAATTGCCTTTTAGGCGTTACAATTAAAAATTCTAAAAACTAAAAAAAATCAAGTTTCCCATGGATGCTTCCTCTTCGTGCTGATATAGACATTAAGGCTTCTTTCCTCATGAAGCTGCTTTATGAGCTATAAAACTTTCTTTTCCTGGGCATAGAACTGGTCCCTATAAGTATCACGCTCGTTCTTCAACTAAATCCAGGACCTCTGTAGTTCTTCAAGATCGGTGGGCATATCAGGATGAAGAACGGTGTAAGGAATATCCCCTTCAGTAATGGGTTCCACAATCACTGGCGAGACGGCTATGTAGGGCATCATAAGTTTCTGAGCGCGAGCTCGTACCCATTGGAGATAAGGTTCCATAGGAATGGAATTCTTTGGCCCCAAAGTCTTGGCATCAGATCTGTTTACCATGCCCCAAGCTCGTATGAACCTCTAGTGATATCCTTGAACATCATCCTCATAGTTAAACATAATGCCCTGTATAAGTATCTCATGAGGACCATTCCTTCGAGCGTAACCAAATTGTCGCAAAGCCAAACAAGGATTGTAAGTCATGCCTCCCCTAATGCCAAGTAGTGGTACATTAGGGAACTCCCCGCAGAGGTCAATAATAGAAATATCTCTCATAAATCGGGAATACTAGAGAATATCCGCGTGAGAAAGTGACATTATCCTTTGCGACCAACCCAAACCTTCTTCATTCTTCAGCACTGACTTAGGGAGGTGAGAAATAAACCACCTCGACAGTAATTGCATGCAGCACATAAGAACCCCTCTTCTCTTCATGGTACGAGTATGGAGAGCATGCAAGATATCTCCGAGCAAGGTAGGCACAGGGTTGCGAGAAAGGAAGATCTTGATAGCATTCACATCTATGAGTAAGTCTGGATTAGGGAACAATACTAACCCATATATTAAAAGAGTTAAAACCTCCTCAAAAGCCTGAAAGTCCAAATCATCCCAAAACTGGGCCTTGTCTATTAGGAACTTGGCTAGGAAACCCTTGACTCCGCTTCTTGTTTCCCAATTGGATACCACGTCGGCCCGTTTCAGATGCAAAGCTGAGGCAATGACTTCTGGCTTAGGAATCTCTTCTAAACTTGTGAAAGGCACTTGATCAAGAATGGGTAGATTCAATAACTGAGAGAACTCTTCCATGGTAGACACCAACTGATAGTCTGGAAAGGTGAAGCAGTGGTGCTTGTGATCAAAGAACTGAAAGAGTACACCCGTCATCTTTTCATTAAACCTTGAAGTAACCAGGCTGAGAAGTCGACCATGTCTCTCAGTGAATGCAGAAGTTTCAGGAACCCTAGATACTAGTTCCTTGAGTTGGGGAGGTATTCTCACAAAGCTGATTTGAATAGTGTTTCTACGAGTGGAAGCCATGATCTACAAAACAGAACAAAGATAAATTCTCTTGGTCCTTGAAATGGTTAGTGTAATGAGAATTAATACTATGTTATGATGCATGATGTTATGTTTAAACAGATTAAATCACACATGCAAAGCACACAATAGACCTTAGGTTCAAAGGCTTGCATGAGGTTAAAGGTAGGTACCCTCTTGAAGTTTAGTTGGTTTCAAACCTGTCTTAGAAAAGTAACCGGGTTCTAAATATTCTCAATATCACTGATCATCCTTTATCGGGCATTGTTTCAGATTAGGAAATATTTTCTTGTAGCCGAAATATCCCGAAAGTATGACCTCAATGAGTGTAGCATCGAGTATCAACCAATCCTCAGCTTTATACCGAGGTCGGCTATATCACTACTTTCTAATGGACAAGTTTGTTCAACTAAGGTTCTAAAGTCCGTTAGTGCTTTATGACACCACGCGGCGGCCCTGTATTCTCTTTGTTTCCACACGAAGGATATCGGTACCAACCAAAGTGTCACACCAACACAGCCATCGGTTAAACCATATCGGTCTATGGCGTACAGTCTCCACAATCTATTGTTGTTTACCTAATAAGTGCCCCCAGATCCGGGTGTAGGATCTTTAACAATGCCCAAATAAAACCCTTTAAGGATAAAGCAGACAAAACAAACAAGAAAGCAAATTTTTAGAAATGATCTAGATCCTAAGGTATACCCCACTTTATAATTTTCCCCAGCAGAGTCGCCAGTTCTGTGATACGGTGGCAGAACCAACTGTTAATACTGGTTTACGTTTTTGTATTCGCAAATGTCACGTTAAGAAAGAGTCGCCACCAACTTTTATTTCATCCAACAAAGGGAAAGGAAAATGAACATAAAAAACCTTTTTTCGAGATATTTCTGAGTACGGGGGGTAGATTATAGAAAGGGAAGGTGTTAGCACCCTTTCTATTTGTGGTTTTCCACGGGCTCTTAGGTAATTGCTCATTTTTTAAATTGCTTGTGTGTGCTTGTTTTGAAAAGTTTTGTTTACTTCGTGATAACCCTTGTATCGGTCCTCAAGAGTGTGATGAAGTTGTTTTGAAAACTATTTTTGATAAGTGTTTGTGTGAAAAGTTTTTGTCTTGAGAAAGTACTTAAGAGTTTTCTACCTACTCGAAAAAAGTCTGTTCATTTTCGTTTCCTTTAGACAGCGCTATCATACTATTTAGGAGTAGGTAGCTCCGTTGTTGGAATTTTAAAGGGACGTTCGAAGGGACGAAATGGTCTCTGAAGGCAACAAGTAAGGATACCTTAGCATTTCAAAGGGACTATCGTCATAAGATCAATTCGTAGGCAACTCGAAGGACAAGTAGGGACTATGATCTTTATGATGATTTTGAATCGCGGATCATTGCTAAGGTATCCCTACGTTCGAGGGACACGACCATTATTTCCGAGCAACCAAGTGGGGCAAACCCTAGGAGTGAGCATGTGCAAGTGTGCTTTTTTCAAGTTAATTATCTTTGCACAATTAGGGTTGTCTACCATTTTAAAATTATTTGTGTTGCCATTCAATCCTATTATCCATACATCTAACATTTTAATAGTTGCGGAAATTAAAAGCGGAAAAAAATCTACGCTATTACAATGCTTTTGGACAGATACACAAATATTTGACTGGAAAATAAAGATGCAGAAATTTAAAATCCTAATTAATCTACTACAAACTCAGAACAGTTACAATAATATGAAAATAATTAAAAACGCACGCGAAGAATTGAGACGAGAATGAGGAAAAGATTTTTTTTTTGGATTTTTGAGAAAAGTAATTAATCTTGCAAATTAACCTAATTTCTATTTGTTTTTAATTATATAAAAAGGGTTTTTAAATTAACCTAATTTTCTATTGAATTTTAATTATAAAAAAGAATTTGAATTAATCTAATTTAACTAATTAATTAATAGCAATTTTATGGAGAAAAAAACTAAACTTAATTTTTTAATGATTTTTTGATTTAATTAAAAAAATTATTTTTATTGTGAAAATAATTAAAATAACAAATTAAAAAAAACAAATTAAAAAGAATAGAAAGAAAAAGAAATGAACCTGATGCAGTTTGCATTCCAGGGGGTGCATTGCCAAATTTGTAACGGGCCCGGAATGATGGCCCAGAGTCTGGCGCCTGATCCAATGAGCACATCTTCTGAGGACTCATGGTGAACCTGTGTATGCTAGGCGTTGGATCTGGCTGGAGATGATCCATAGGATGAAATCAAAGGGCGCGTGATAATCCTCAGAAGGTGAGATGTGCTGGATCTGGTGAAAATAATGGAGAAAATGCCAAAAGCTCATGCCTGGGATCAAACCCAGGACATGAGCTTCATACTTCCTTCCTCTGACCAACTACGCTGGATGTTCAATTGTTAATATAACAAAATAAAAATAATATAAGAAAAACAATCACGTGATGTCCTGCAAACGCGCCAATATTCAAATGGCCCAATGGAAGCTTGCCACCTAACCTTCTTCTTCCTCAACACCATCGTTTTAGATTTAGACTTTTACCTACGGTCTCATGCCTGTAACTATAACCCTGCGTTATTCAAAAATATAGCACAAGCAATATAAATTTCACTGAAGACCATGAATCAACTAGGCTTGAAGCCCTGAGCATCATGGTGTCCACACCTAGCCCTAATTTTTCTTGTATAAGGAAGCCCTAAAATGAGCTCAGAAACCCTAAGAATGGAAAATCATGATTCCCGCACTTAAAACTCAATTAAACAATTCAGCAAGCATCGAGACTTTGTAATAAACAAGAACGTATGATTGAATTTCATTAAAAAAGCATGTATGCACCTAATCAAAAATCAAAAATAGTTGGATAACAGGGTTGCGGATTTTACGATTCAAGGTGTTTTGGTGCGTCCAAAAGGTGCAGTTAGCTTCAGGAGATTGCCAGGAACGTGTTGCAACCCTTAAATCTCCTTGAGGATGGATGTAGTATGGAATTTGATCTGAGATTTTTTGAAAAAAGTGCACTGTCTTCTTGGTCGTTTCACACGATTTCTCCTCCTCCTTGTGCCTTGCATTTGTTGTGTATATGTACTAGACTGTATTAGGTTAACAAAAAACATGCATATCTTTGCCAATTATCAAGATTTGATTTGATTCCATCCTTAAATTACTTATTTCTATATCAAGCCAAATCATACCATTTTCATCCCAATCACCCTTGGCACGATTTGATTTGGTTTGATAGCATATTTGCGTTACAATTCCATTCAAAATCAGATCAAAAACAAATCTTCCATATTTTATATAGTTTACTTAATTTAATTTGACTTTTAAATGATAAAAATCAAAATGAATTAAATAAATAAAGTCAATAATATATGGTAGAGTGTTTGGGTCGTGGAAATGGTTAGAGGTAAGATGCAAGCATAAAAATTAGGCCCATTTGCCAAAAAATGCAATTTTGGGCATTGTTGACTTTTGACAATTCTCCAAAAATGGTCAACTTTGACAATTCATATCTCCTTCAATTTTGACCCTAAGAGGGTGTTCTTGGACTTTTTAGAAATCTTAGGATGTCCCCTAAACAACCTTTTTGGTTTCATTTCAATTGGATCTTCCATGCTCATGTAAGAAGCTTTGACACAAAAGGTGTTTTTGTTGACTTTTTTGGAATGACCTATAATGTCTGAATTTATATATTTCCATGAGTGCATTTCTTGAACTTGAGGACTGAATATGAGTTGTAGGGAATTGAATTCTCTTCAAACTAAGCCTTGGATGAGAAATTTCTGATAAAGTATGAGAAAGTTATGCTTGGTCAAAGTTTGGTTGACTTTTCCTAAGAAACCCTAATTTAGCAACTTTTGAGTTTTGATGAATTAGGAGCATTCCTTGGGGAATCATGATCAAAACTTGATCAAATGATGGATATCCCTTAAAAATGTTTATTTTGACTAAAAATCTTGAAGTTTGACTGTATGGGGGCCACAATTGACTTTTTGACCTAATACAATTGATTTTCAAACATCTGAGCAGTTGACTGGGCAAACTTCTTGTGCAAGGCATGAAACTTGTCATGGATGGTATTAAGAACATATTATGACTATGGAGAGAATATGAGGCCTTTGGATCTCACCCATCTTGATGAAAATGGAAACCCTAGTTGGAGGTTCATTGCTTTATGAGGGAGTTTGTCTGGTCAACTCTTGGGCATCCTTGAGCAAATTGAGGATCTCAATGAACATATATTGAGTAAAATGGGAGGGAAAATTTTGGGGTGCAACACCAGGGATTGAACCAACCCATTCCTGAAGGCCAAACGATCCCAGAACTCGTTCTACAACAATATAAGGTTTGGTAAATTTCTCAAACTTCAAACTTTTAATTCATGGTATATAAATGTTATCTCTGCACATATTTGTGTTTAACATCATGTTTGCAAGAGTTTTAGACCACCGTTATCAAGTTTGGGCGTAGAAACAGAAACATGCCATGGTTAGGGCACGAAGGTCCCCTATCTTTGTATCTGGACTTGCAGGCCGTTTCAGTAAAAAAGAACACCACCATCATGATCGCAGCCTGTGATTTAGGGGGTAGGTTAAATTTCTGGATTGGAAACATGCAATTTCGCAGGTTAGGGTTTTGAAGACGCCCGAGACGATGGTGGTCAACCACCGTGAGGCGTGGTTTGTCTCTCCCTGCATTGGCGTGGCTGAATAACAATGTTTGATTTGTCCGTTCAAATTCCCAGGGGCCCATTGAAGAGGCGCGCGTTAACAACTCATCAATTATGTTGTTTTTATATCATATTATTTTGTTTCATTTATATTCACGAATGAACAACATGGTCCAGTGGTGAGAATGAAGAGTGTTAAGGCATTACAAGGTGCAAGGGCAGGGGTTTGATCCCTGCCTCTTGCATATTATTTTTCTGAATATTTCATGCAGATCTTGTGCTTTGGGTTCTAGCGCGTCCACCATGCATCTCCAGGTCTCATCCATTATATCACAACAAGGTCAGATCCAGTGTCCAATAATCAATCCTCATGGTGGACCCTCAAACACATCCCCCCATCGGATCAGGCGCAATCATTGGGCCAACAACATATGGGCCCAACAGATTCAGTTTCACCCCCCCCCCCCCCCAATTTGCTTCTTACTCCAAGCCCATTTTATTCTTTTTTACTTTATTTTATTTTTTTAAATTAGTTTATGTTTTTAAATTCATTTTTATTTTAATCATGAAATCAACAAAAATCACAAAAAATAGATTTAGGTTTTTTTAATTAAAATTAACTCTTGCAAATTAATTTATTTTAATTTATTTTGACTTATTTTCTTTAATTTAAAATTAATTAGAAATTAGGTTAAATCTCAAACATTTTTCATATAAAATACCAAATAATATTTTTATTAAGTAATTAGATTCTTAGGGTTTCAAGCTTGCTCACATTTTAATCTTTGCGCGCTTATTATTTTTTGTTTGATTATTTTTCAATTATGTAACTGTTTCCCGGTTTGTAATAGTTTAATTAGGGTTTAAATTTCTGCATCTAATTATGTAATTTCCCTGAGGCCATGTAATAGTTTAGGAGTTTTTATTTTCTGCAATTTATTTTCCACACTTTAAACTGCTTAGATGAATGGTTAATAGGATTGTATGGAAAGATAACGATTAATTGAACATAACATAACTTAAGTCAAAGATAATATATCTGAATCAAGCACACTTGCACATGCTCACCCCTAGGGTATCTCCCACTTCAGTTTCCTTATAAACAGTCACAATTCTCGAAACGTGAGGACTTTTAGTGACTGTCCTTTAGTTCAAGAGATGGCAAGTCCCTCGATTACCCTCTCGATTGTTGCCTCGGTTAAAAAGTGATCTTAGAACTTTAGGACAATTACTAAGAGTTCTTGTCTAGTTGCCTTAGTGGCCGTAAATGTCCCTTTCAATAGTCCCTCAAACATCCAACGACAGGGCTACCTACTCACTAATAGTAGGATAGCACTATCTAAAGGAAAGGAGGAAAAGAATGCCTTTTTTGAGTAGGTAGATAGTTGTTAAGTACTTGCTAAATTTTTTTTCCTTTTTACACCACATTTTCAGAACCTTTTCAAAAATTCTTTATCACACTCTTGAGGACTGATACAAGAGTTATCATAAAGCAAACAAAACTTTTCAAAACACACACGAAAGCAATATTCAAAAAATGAGCAAGTACCTAAGAGCCCGTGGAAAACCACTGATGGAAAGGGTGCTAACACCTTCCCTTTCCATAATCTACCCCCCTTACTCAAAAAATCTCGAAAAAGGTATTTTTCTGTTCTTTTCACCCTTTCCTTAATTTGGATAAAAGAAAAGTCGGTGGCGACTCTGGATTACCGCACATTTGCGAATACAAAATGCAAACCAGTATAACAGTCAGTTCTGCCACCGTATCATCGAACTGGCGACTCTGCTGGGGAACAATAAAAAGTGGGGTTACCTTAGAGCTTAGTTCATTTTAAAATTGCTTTCATTGTGTGTTTTTATGCTTTACTTTTGAGGACTTGTTTGGGTTGTTACTAAAGATCCTACACCCGGATCTAGGGGCATCTTTTTAGGTAAACAACAATAGATCATGGAGACTATACGGCATAAAACGATATGGTTTAAGCGATAGCTATGTTGGTGTGACATTTTGGTTGGTATCGGTATCCCTTGTGTTGAATCGAGGAGAATATAGGGCCGCCTCGTGGTGTCGTGAAGCACTAACGGACCTTAGAACCTTAGTTGGCCAAAACTTGGCCATTAGAAAGTAGCGAGATAGAAGGCCTCGGTGTAAACCTGGGGATTGGTTGATACTCGATGCTACACTAATTGAGATCTGACTTTCGAGATGTTTCATCCGCAAGAAAAGATTGCCAAGCTGAAATAATGCTCGATAAAGAAAGATCAGTGATATTGAGACTCCTTAGAACCCGGTTACTATTTCTAGGACAGGTTGAACCAACTAAACTTCAAGAGGGTACTTACCTATAAACCCCATGCAAGCCTGAACCTAAGGCTGCTTGTGTGACTTGTTGACCTTCATTATCTAACAACTTGAACTCATTGCAGGGCTTTTTTGCAGGACCTTGTTTGTATACATTATCCAATAAACTAGCTTTCCCGCAAGACATACTTGTCTTCATCACCTTGAATTTTTGCTTGATTCCTAGCATACACATCATAGCATCATACCATAGCATTTACTTAACCATTTCAAGGATCTCAAGGGAATGTGATGCAGGTTATGTTAAAGCATGCGTCTATCAAGGGGAAAGGGGATTTATTTTCCTATAGCCAACACTGTCAAAAGATCAAAACTCACCAACCTGAGTCAGGGGCTATGACCCACTTGATATGGTGAGCTTGACTCTCATAGAATGACACTCAACAATACAAAGTTCTTCAATCAAAGCTGCAAATTTCAACTTCTGACATTTTCTTGTTCACCCCGCGAGATCCTTGAAAACATTGCATGCATGCCATTTCATAACAGGTCTTCCAGTAGAGGTTTCTCATCTTTTCGTTGTTTATTTCAGCAAAAGAAATGGGCCTTGAACAAACAGTAAAAGACCTTCAAGCTCAAAATGCTCAGTTTCAACAAATGTTCATGGCTTTGGCCCAGGGGCAGGAAGAACTGAAAGCTCTCGTTATCAAAGAGAAGAAGAAGAAGGAAAAGAAACTGGTTGGCATCCTGAATATGGGAAGAAGACTCAGAGGACCAGTTAAAGGAGCTCTAGATCTTTCAACTCCATCAAATAAGGGGGATAATAATGAAGAAGATGACAACCCGGGGACTGATGAAGACGAAGCTGATTATTCTGAGGAGCAATATCCTCCTGCTGATGATAAATACAAACAGCTGGAGGATTGTATCAATGCTATGGAGATTCAACAGGTACCTGGCTTGGACTTTGAAGAGTTAGGGCTGGTTCCTGAAGTGGTCATCCCACCAAAGTTCAAGGTTCCCACATTTTCTAAGTATGACAATGTCTCCTGCCCTAAGTTGCACTTAAGGTCCTATGTCAGGAAGATCCAACCTCACACTGCTGACCAGAAGTTATGGGTCCATTTCTTCCAAGAAAGTTTAGCTGGCATGCAACTGGAGTGGTTCTATCAGCTAGAAAAAACAGGCATTCATACCTGGGAAGACTTGGTTGTTTCTTTCTATAAGCAGTACCAATACAATGCTGACCTCGCTCCAACTCGAACACAACTTCAAAGCATGTATGTGGGTTCTAGCGAAGGCTTCAAGGAATATGCCCATAAATGGAGGGATCTAGCTGGCAGGGTATAACCTCCTCTGAATGATCGGGAAATGGTAGATATGTTCATGGGCACTCTGACAGGCCCGTTCTTTAATCTTATGATTGGGAGTTCCTCATCCGGGTTCATAGAAATGGTTCCGACTAGAGAAAGCATTGAAAGTGGCATCAAGAGTTGGAAGATCCTGATGGCTGCATCTTCTAATGCTGAGAAGAAGCCATTTGCTGGTAAGAGGGAAGCCAATGTTGTGTATGGCCAGAAGGGTTGCAATAAGGCCGACGACCACAATAAATCTGTGGGGGCAATATTGGTCTCTAATTCTAAGCCTATGCAACGTCACCAACAAGGGAACCAACATAAAGAGGTCACACCTAAGATAAAATTCACCAGAATCAACATGTCACTAGCTCAAGGGTTACAACACATGTTGAAGGCAGAGTTGATTATGCTAAAGGCTCCTCTGGGAAATCCCAATACTTCTACCCCTAGTTTCTACCCCGACAATAGGTGTGCGTACCATTTTGATAGTCCTGGACATGATACAAATGGCTGCTGGGCTCTGAAAAACATAATTCAGGATATGATTGACGCCAAAGAGATTGAATTCGACCCTCTAGAAACTCACAAAGTGATCACTGCTCATAGGCCAAATCATTGAGAATGTCCAGTTCATTTATTATTTTTCATTGTAATTTCATTTGTTGTTCAAACAACTATTGTTATGCTGAACTTTGGTTTTCCCATTAATGCATTGCATATGTTTGTCTTGAATGATTTCATTGTCATTTTATTTAAACTGTTTTCTTGCTTCCTTTATGTGATATTCGACTCTCGATTAAAAAAGCTATAAGCCTTTAGAGGGAGGATGACGAAAACGATACCACAATCTCACACAATGTGCTTTTGAGCAGACCTTGCTGACGATGTACATGCGTTGTTTCAAATTCCAAATAGTGGAGTTATAAGGAAGATAATCCCTAGTCAACCCCTTTGAGCCTAAGAAGTAGGAGTTTTTATTTTCACATAAATTAAAACCCTTGATCATAACCTGGGGCAGGGTAGTTTCTCAGTCAATTCAGACGCGCATTCAGCCGCAATCTTCCGCTTTGTACATAATGAATGGCATCGAAGACGTCCTTCCAAATCAAAAGATGGTGATGGTTCCGCATAATCATTAAAATTGGCAGTCATTATCTCTCAAAATAAAATCCCATTAAGTCAAAACTTGTGAAGGAGACTTGAGAAAAATTGGGGCATCCCGCTGACTATAATCACAAAAGAAATAGTTCAGGAAAAAGACATGGATAATAAAATATAAAAAAAAGAAAGAGGTCCTACAAATCCTCAACAAAAAGGTCATAAAAATGACTGCCTTCTCAAACAAATGTTCAATTTCTGAACCATCACCGGAACATCAAGGACATTCCAAAACTCAACTGGGATTTGAAATGCACAATAACTGAGCATAGGGCTGAAGAACATCACAAACAACGGGTGGGTACAAATAAAATTTGAGCCTTTATCCTTTGTTTCTTAAACCGTGAACAAGGCCACGTTACAACCCTTAAAAGTCCTAACTGAAGCATAGGTTAGTTCAGAAGCATACTGTTACAAAAGGTATCCTGACTCCTATAGGACTTGCTATAAATCCTGAGTTGATATCACCCTCTTGCAAAATTTTGTTTTACTAAAAAATGAATTTTCAAATTTCAAGACAAGCATAAACTTTGCATTATTTGAATATCATTGTTTGCATATAGTTATCTGTTTGACAACGTAGAAATTCACATGACGAATACCTAGTGAACAAAAACTGTCTCAATAAAAAGTTTCACCTCAAGTGGAAAAACACTTCCAACCAAGGGGCATGACATGATAATTGTCCATCATCTGGGGCAGTCAAGTCAAGATTCAAGGAATCTCTCAAAAATTCCAAACAGCCAGGGATAGAGATCTAAATCACTTGGGGCATTTGACATGAATTCCAGCAATGAATCATGTACAATCAAGCAAAATCAATGTTCCTCAACA
Organism: Vicia faba; assembly: GCA_948472305.1. Lineage (NCBI taxonomy): Eukaryota > Viridiplantae > Streptophyta > Magnoliopsida > Fabales > Fabaceae > Vicia > Vicia faba. The sequence continues at coordinate 69,058,167 of OX451741.1, read as the reverse complement.
GATTTCTTCTCAAAAACAATTAAATAGGAATTCCCAACGAAAAAATTCTAAATAAACCAGATTCTCATCTAGAAATGGTTCAGGTACGATCCAGAAACGGATGTCATCCTGACACCTACTCCAGATTCTCTCTATAAATGGTGCAGATACGATCCAGAGACGGATGTCATTCTGGAACTTATTTCAACATATCATCTAGAAATAGTATATATACGATCAAGAGATGAATGTCATTCTGACACTTACTCCAGATTTTCATTTAGATACAGTTCAGATACCATCCAGAGCCGGATGTCATTCTGACACTCATTCAACACATGTTCCAAGTACAGTTCAGATATGATCTAGAGACGGGTGTCATTCTGACACTCATTCAACACATGTTTCAAGTACAATTCAAATACGATTGATGTGGTGTATTCGCAAGTGTACAAATAGCGTCAGAGTAATATAAAATATTATCGATCCACGGAGACCAATCGTAAATCTGTCGTTTCCTATTGTTACAGTGTTTAGCTAAGTCAATATTAAACAGGGAATTTAGCATGCAAGAAAGTAAAGTGCAGAGAAATAAACTTCAGATATAAAAGTAGGGTCGAATGTAATTCACGTAGTCAGATGATATTCACAATGCTTCGGAATAGAACTACTTATAGGGCAATATTTTCTACTAAAGAAAAGAACTAATTTAACAGGAATTGTCGCTTTCGCGTAATCAGAACCGAGTTTACTCTCTAATCAGACCTTCTTATTGTCACTTATAAAAAGGCGTGCATTGCGTTAAAGTAATAAACCTATTTTTAAGAAATAGAGTACTTGACCAAGTTGAAAAGTATTTTGATCTGGAATTTCTAATAAAAAGGGAACCTAACTTTAACCCTATAAACGCGTCCGAAAATAGTTTCAAAATTGATTTCTTTGATAATAAAAATCCCTAACTAACCGGACAAAGCGCTTTCGCTTCCTTTGACCAGTTAGAACTAACCGAGTTTAACAAAGGGTTGGACGGCTTTCGATCTTACCCAACAACAATAAAGTACAGAAAACTCGTATTAAAAACCAAAATAGCCCATAAGCATTTCTATTGACACATTATTTGGAATATCGATCTAACTAGATTCCTTACATTCTAGCCCATTAAGGTTCAGCCTGACATGGGAATGTAAACAAACATGTTAAAATAAATCATGCGATAAAGTACATTATTTAAAGTGCGGTGCGGGAAATAAACAAAGTAAAAGCAGGTGCGGGAAATAAACAAAGTAAAAGTAGGTGCGGGAAATAGACAAAGTAAAAGCAGTGTGGGAAATAAACAAAGTAAAAGCAGTGCGGGAAATAAACAAAGTAAAAGCAGGTGCGGGAAATAAACAAAGTAAAAGCAGTGCGGGAAATAAACAAAGTAAAAGCGGTGTGGAATATATAAATAGAAACCTGCTCCAAACGGGGATGTTTTAAATCTGGTACAAATTGGAAGTAAAATGCGTCTGGAAATAAACAACAGTTGAAAATAAATGTGGCAAGATAAACTTCTGCCGAAGTGCTCCAAACTCGATTACAGACTCAATCCATGAACTCGATTACAGACTCAATCAACAATGCAATAATTCCCCAATGTGAAGAGTTATCGCTTTACAATGGTGAAATTATTTGGCTTAAGTTCGCAACTATGGTTGGATCAAGTTTGCAACTAAGCTTGGGTGAATTGAAATGAAATCAAGAACTTCTATTTATAGAGGATGAGGAATTCAGGAAATCATAAGAATGCCCCCCGACTCCTTTTGGGGGGGGGGGAAACATCGTCCAAAGGTGGCGCCCACCATAGAGGCCATGGCACCCGCCATGAGTGTAAATGAAAGGAAGTGGGGAACGTGGCAGTTGAGGTCAGCAGGAGGTGGTCCATGTCATGGCCTACCCTATGGCTGGCGCCATGGTGGACGCCATGAGTGCAAATTTGACCTAAACTCATGTTTTTCAGCCTGTTTTCCTTCATTTCTTCAGGGGAGCTCTGGATATTTGAAATACCTGAAAAGAAAACAAAAGATAGGCATAATAAGAGAAAACAATAATAAAAAACCTAAATAACATGTGAAATCAGAGTAAAAAACAAGTGTAAAGTAAGTGTTATCAAATTCTCCCACACTTAAACCTTTGCTTGTCCTCAAGCAAGAACTCTAAATAGATTAAGAAGAAAAACGTTGTTAGTGAACAAGTTGGGCTGCAAGGGGCCTCTGGAATTAAAACAGGGATGTATTGATAGGTACTCACTGATTCAAACCAAGGATATCGTAGTGACACTCTTCTCTAAAATGGACATAAGCTTCGTTATTTTACGAACCAATCCATATCATGCCACTATGCTTAGGCCTATTTTTTTCCTTTTTTTTCAAATCCTTTTTCATTCAGGCGCAATCACATTAAGCCCGTTATTCGTACATGCTCATAGTAAAGTGACCGGGTAGTGATTCTGATCATAAAACGCAGGGCTCTGGTACAAAAAGTTGGTGTAACCCCTTTTATTGACCCATTTATAGTTGCGGGGGATCAGATCATAATCCGCCCTACCAAGTTCAGCACCAGATACCTCTGAACCAACTAAAGATAGGTAAAAAAAAATTCTTTTTCTTTTTCTTCTTCTTTTGCTTTTGCTTTATTTTTCAACATACAACTTTTGTTGAGTTAAATGACTTTGTGAGGGTCACCTATCCCGGGGTTGTATTTTATAATAAGAACATAGCATATAGATCATTCACTTCTCTTTGGTCCCCTACGTAGAGCATGCTTAGACCGGAGCTGACTTCTAGGATAAACTATTCAAGGATTTAAGAATGAAAATTTTAAGGCCACGACATATGGGGTATCAGGATCGAATTCCTAAATTTATGAAGCTTAAGGTGTAAAAATGATGCTGATGCTTCGAAAGGGCTTTCCCAAGTCATACTACATCCTATCTCAACCAGGTCTTATAGCCCAACTAAGTTCAAAACACAATGTTTTTCTTAGGAAAAAAATTTCGGTTAGGCTCAAGAAATGGGGGAGTGGACATACACTAGACCATCAGATATAGATGACTCGTCAAACACATGTATTATTTTGAAAAGAAAGAAAACAAGCATACTAAAGCAAATAAAGAAGTAAAATAACGAGAAGGAAAATGCAGGAAAAGGAAAAAATAAAGCGAGAGAAAAAAATAAAGCGAGAAAGCGAGTAAATCTCCTCCCACACTTAAATAGAACATTGTCCCCAATGTTAAAAATAAGAATAGGAAAGAGTCACCTGGTAAAGTACTAAGGCTGGCTGGGTCCCTCTCCATCTTGCGGTGAATGTCTAGGATGAAGGGATCGGCTGCGATGACGATTGCTCTGAGAAGCCTCGAACTGGTCGAATCTGGCGGGCAAGGCAATCTGTGAACTCTGAATCTCGTGAAGGTTGCCAAAAAGGGAAACTTGAGTGGCCTCTATGAGGGTGGAGTGCCTCTGAAAATGGGCTTATTGCCTATGTTGCTCGCGGGATATCCCCAATTGAGATTCCATAAGACTTTGAAAAGAGCGGTCCGACTGATATCGTGACGCCTCCATGAAACTCATGTTATCTGCGAACTGCTGTTGGATGGCAGAAAGTAAACCATCTCTTCTCTCCTCCCAGGCTAGCTGGTCACGCCACATCTCTTAAGTGATGTAGAAGCCAGGAGCCGTACCTGCAAAAGTGTTAAAAGTAGAAGGTGCAGTGTGTGCGGGTGAAGCATGGTGGGGGGACACAGGTGGGGCATGAGGTTCATCCCTCTTCTCGTATTCTTCATCATTCTTGTGTCCGTCCCCAAGTGGAACATTAGGAGGTAATGGACCCGTAAAAGGTGGAGCATCTAGATCATAGGTCCAATTCCTCGCAATTCGTACATCAGTATGTCTAGTGCAAGGCAGAACGACAGATGGGATAGCGACACCCCGAACCATAAGTTCAAAACTACCCACTCTCATCACCTTGCATAATTTCATATCTTTTAGAAATTTCAAATTAATTGTGCGGGGAGGCAAGGGTGCAAGGGTAGCTATCTCAGCGTCAAGGTGCAGAGCTCTAGCAATAGATGTAACTAGTCCTCCAAAAGCTATGGTCCCTGTGTGTCTTAGGACAGCAATCATGTGAGAAATCATAAACTGGACTGAATTAATTCTTCTATTAGTGAGACTACCCTGCAAAAATAGAAGTTCTCTAGCATTTACCTTGTTTGGATTCTCCCGGCCAAAAATAGTACAGGCGAGCATATATCGAAAAATTCGAATAGCCGGGTTATAGATCAATGATGCTAAAACTCCTTCAAAAGAATTTATAGAAGAGTTTGACAATTGACGCCAGAAGGAAAATGCATCAGTGGACCATTCAGAATCCAAAGGGGTCTCACGAATAGTGCCATCACCATGAGGAATATCCAACAAAGCTGCTAGTTCGTCAGTGCTATATTCATATTCAACATTAAACAGACGAAATTTAACTGTACTGATGGTACTAGAAGTGTCGGGGTGAATCAAATAAATTAGGGAACTTAAGAATTCCCGAGTTAGCCTCTCAAATGTGGGCACTTTTCTAGTAAAAGTGTCATGCAATCCTAGGATGTAAGCTAAAAAAACTATGATAAAGTCCTAAAGTATACAGACAGTCTTCATCGACATACCTGGTTGAGACAATTTCTCGTCCTTGCAATTTTTCAAGGATTTTCCGTTGTCGGTCTCCGGGTTTGCCTTCACGAAGAACGTATCCGTTGAACTCCATTGTAGCTCCTTTGGAAGAAAATTGAAAAAATGGGTTTCAAAAATGGGTGTTGGAGATTGGGAGGAGAAAGTTTGAATTTTTATGATGGTTAGAAAAATGGATGTTGGAGTGGTTAATGGGGTAGTAGGTGGTTGAGAAAATGAGAGTTGTTGGGTGGTTAATGGGGTAGTAGGTGGTTGAGAAAATGAGAGTTGTTGGGTTGAAAATGGAGAAAGTGGGAGGTTTTTGAAAATCTGCCCGTTATAATCCCAGACCCCATGGCGGGCGCTATGGTCTTGGTGGCGGGCGCCATGTTCGAAAATTGGGCTGGGCTCAAATTTATTTGTTTTGTTAGTTTGGGCTTTGTTGCACCCCAAAATTTGCCCTCCCATATTCTCCAAGAAATTGCCAAGTCAAGTCACAAAATTCCCCAAGGGTTGCAAAGTGCAAAGGTCTCCTATACAGTCAAAACTAGGGTTTGTGTTCTGATCAAGAAAATGAAGTTTTCAAAGGCCTAATCAAGTCTCACATGCTTACAAATATGGTCAAGTATCCTTATATCAAGTTTCAAGGCATTCAGCTCAAAATTGCACAGTCAAAACCCTAAATTGCACTACAGTCAACTGTAGGGGCAAAATGGTCATTTGACATTCAAAAGTTCAAATTTTTGATCAACATATCATTTTGAAGCCACAAACATCATTTGATCAATGCTTGATCATGATTCTCAAAATTTGGCTCAGAAATCATCAAAGATGCAAAAGTTTCCTTATTTGGACAGCTGAAAAAGTCAACTGAAATTGACCAGGGCATAACTTTCACATGGATTATCAGAAAAATTCCATCCAAATCTCATTTTGAAGAGAAATACATTTCCTACAACTCATCTTCATACTTCAAGTCCAAGAAATGCTCTCACAAAAAGTTATCAATTTCAACATTATAGGTCATTTTCAAAAGTCAACAAAAAGGGACTTTAAGTCAAAGGCCATAACTTGAGATTGGTAAATCAAAATGACATGGGACAAAAGGAATTGGTTAGAGGACTCAAAGACCTTTCCAAAATGTCCAAGAACATGAGAAAAGCTTAAAACTTGAGCAAGTTATGCCTTGTGGAAGTTGGGAAATTTTTGGATATTTTGAAAAGTCAACTTTGATCCAAATGACCTAAAATTGCTAATGGGCCCATTTTTCTTCCATGATTCATCATTCTAAGCATGTGCACGACCACTTGGCCCAAAGGGAAGTATTTTCTCATTTTTTATTTATTTATTTGAATTTTTATTTATATTAATTCATTTAAATCAAATTAAATATAGGAAAAATACTAACCTAAGTATTCAAATCTTTTTGTACACATTTCAGCCTCAAGATTTCGTGCCTAAGTCAATATGGAAAGAATTGGAGCAATTGGATCTTAATTGATACAAAAACATGTGAAAAAAGATTTAAAAAGATCTTATGAAATCAAATTTTCAAAAACCATTAATTCATTGGATTTGTTCTACTTTTGTTAACCTAATAGCCTCACTACATATGCTTGATCATAAACCTAAGGCCCATAGACAGAAAGCTGCGCAAGAAAGGCCATTACAAACTTGAAATTTTCTCCATAAAACTCAATTCTGAAAACATTGTTACAGGACGATTCAAGCCCTAATATTCATTCCATTGGCTTCCTGAAGCTTCACTGATCATATTCCCATTCAGAACATTCATCAAAAGGCAAGGAATCGGTGTACAGAACTCAACATATTCCATGAAAAATTTCATAATCGTATTCTATAATCTATGCATTTTCATGACATTTCAATTATTGATTCTCGTTCCTTGTGATGTTTTAAAGCTAACCATTATGTTTAATTGGATTTTTATGCTGTATATAAGATTTCACCATGGTCGATCTTTAGGGTTTTCAGAGTTTTGAATTGGGGTTTTTCACCCAAGGAAAAATTAGGATTCAAGGCCACCACCATTAGACTCAGCAAGCTTGGACGAAGAGGAAACACCACTCGCGATTAATTTATGGACACCATAGCGCTAGTCGCTATTTTCTTGAAACTAACCTTAAGCAACGCACAGAAAACCGTTGCCCATTGTTTATGTTTCAGGAAAGGTGAGGAAGATGAACTCGTGGCCATCAACGATAGGCCGGTTTGAAAATTCGCGCGCTGACTCCCACTAACCTTGTTTTTCTTTTATATTATTTGATTGTTATTATATATTAACAACGCGCAATTGGCTCAGTTGGCACGCATCAAGGCTGGCAATACACCTGACCTGGGTTCGAGTCCCAGGTCTCATGCTTTCTCAATAATATTTTTTCTCTAACGTTCAGGTGAAGCGCCTATATTATGACCCATGATACACCACCAGATCCAAGTGTACACGCGTCCAAGGGATTCACATCCAAGGCTGGGAATTGATGAACACCATGAGGATGAGTCAACCGTCCCACACGCGTGCACCAAAGTCAACAAGGCCATGATACAAATGGGCCTGAATTGCTGAGCCCATACCTCCTAAATTGGGACTTCCACCCCCCCTGGTTTGCAATTTGCTATCTTTTTTTTCTTATATTTTATTTTTTTAATTATATTATTTTCTTTGTTGTTTCAATTTAATTATATTTTTTTTACAAAATACAAAAAATACATAAAAACTCAAAAAAGACAAAAAATGCAATAAATATTTTAGTTTAATATTTTCTTGTAAATAAATGCTTGGAATTTAATTAGTTTAAAATAGGTTGCAATTTTAATTCTTTTCACAATAAAAATATAAAAAATGTAGAATTAGGTTTAATTGATAGTTTTTATTCCTTTTAATTTTCCTTTTTGCCATAATATTATTTATTTATTTTTATAATCAAATTTGCATGTAAATTAACTTAGGGTTAAATTAGGTTAAATAACTTCAATATTTTTCTTAATAACTTAAAAAATAATTAGAACTAGGTTTAACATTTTATTTTAGTTTTAATTAATTCTTTTTCTATTAAATCTTAAATCATAAAAATACTAAAAAACAAAAACAATTTCTTTTCTCTTAGTTAAATTCATATAATTTTAATCTTTGCAAAAAGGGTCCAACGCCCATATTCTTAATTGTTTAATTTCGCACATTTATTTTATTTCGTTTAAATAATTATGTACCTCTCCCAAAGCTTTGTAACAATTACTTCTCGCACTTTACTTTATTTGCTTTATTTATTTTCTGTCAAATCGGGTTCAAGAAACTTTTGGCGATGTGGACCCGCGCCTTTGTAATAGTCTAGAACTTTTAATTTCTCGCAATTTTTAACTGTTAAATAAATGCATGCAAGAATGAATGGACATAATAAAATCAAGCGTAGATCACTTTAACATGACAAGACAAATACAAATGAAAACGACACACAATTCGCACACACCACCCCTAGGGTACGCCTCACTGTTGCCTTGCCTCGAAAGGTGATCGTCGAGTAGAGGATGTCTTAGTAAGTCCTCATGATCCGGGAACCTGGCATGAGGGTAGCTTCTAAGGTGTCTTCCCATTGCTCTGGTGATCACCATGTCCCGAACCTCGAATTGACCCGAACACCTCCAACGGTGGTGCTACCTACCTCTCAATGGTGGGATGGCACTACTTTAAAGGACATTTACACAGACGAATTCCTTAGGGTAGGTAGGTTCTCGTAGATACTTGCTCTCTTCAAAAACAAACAAAAATCTTTTCACACCGACACCTTTTCAAAAAGCTTTCGAAAGCAATTTTTCAAACACTCTTGAGGATCGATACAAGAGTCGAACTGGAATTTTCAAAGAAAACTTTTTAAAACCCACAGTTGAAAAGCAAACAAACCATTTTTGAAAACACAAATGAGCAAGTATCTAAGAGCCCGTGGATAACCATGGATAGAAAGGGTGCTAACACCTTCCCTTTCTATAACCTACCTCCCGAACCGAGAGCAATCTCTTTAAGGAATTTTTCTGTGCTTTTGTCTTTTCCATTTGGAGAAAATAAAAGACGGTGGCGACTCTTGCTTCCGCGACATTTCGCGAACCAGCGTTAAACAGTCAGTTCCAGATCCACCGATCACAGAACTGGCGACTCTGTTGGGGACTAATCTTATAAAGTGAGGTGTACCTTAGGGCTAGGTCATAACTGTGTTTTCACTTGTATTGATTTGCTTGCTTTACTATTGTGGGTTGCATCGGAGATACATAGATCCTAACCCGGATCTGGGGATACCCTGTTTAGGTAGCATAAGCTGTGAGGGACCTGTCCGGCGTAGACCGACACAGGTGAAGCAGTGGCTACATTGGTGTGGCACCTTAGTCTGTACCGATATCCCTTGTGTCGCAACGAGGAGAATATGGGTCTTCTAAGGAGTCATTAAGCACCAACAACCTTAGAACCTTAATTGACACAACTTGGCCTTTAGAATTGTAGCAGTATGCTACGCCCATTGAGGCTAAACTCTCGTGATGGTTCTGGCCGCAAGAAAAGATTGCGATGCTGGAGTTATGACCGATTGAGGGTAGTCAATGATATTGGGATCCTCTAAGAACCCGGTTACTTTTGATTAGGACAGGTGTGAACCAACAAACTGAAAGAGGGTAGTACCTAGACCTCATGTTGGCCTAAACTTTAGGGGCTTGCCTTGTGTGACTTGTGTGCCTTACCATGTTTGCCTTTGTATCTGTATGTGGTGTGCTTTATCATAACATCATAGCATCATGAGCATTGCATGCATCCTGCATAAGGACTGACCATTTCAAAGACAAGAGGGTTTCATCTTTGCTCTGTTTTGTAGGACATTATGATGCCTGTGCGAAGGAATACTATCTGGTTCAACTTTGTTCGTTCACCTGAGTTGCTTGATGAGTTGGTTAGAAGAATTCCAAATACCACTTCCTTCATTCAGAGGCATGGCTCCCTTCTCAGTTTAGTCACTGCAAAGCGGGATCAACAGTTGATGAGTGTTCTGACCCAGTTCTATGACCCTCTGTACCAGTGCTTCACCTTTCAAGACTTCCAGCTGGTCCCTACCCTGGAAGAGTTCTCTGATTTACTTGGTATCCCTATCTTGGATCAGACTCCCTTTACTGGTTGGGAAAAGACCCTCAGGATTGAGGACGTTGCTGCAGCTCTTCCTTTGACCCATCAAGAGGTAACAGACAACTGGGTGACTAGAAGCGGAGTTAAGGGTTTCTTGGCCAAGTTTCTGATTGGTAAAGCTAACAATTTCTGGAATGACCTGGACTTTAGGGCATATGAAGACATCTTGGCTCTCCTAATCTATGGGTTAGTCCTGTTTCCTAATCCTGACAACTTCATCAATGTCACTGCCATAAGGATCTTTATGTCTCAGAATCCTGTGCCCACTCTCTTGGGTGACATCTTGCAACAGCTTCATGCCCGTACTACCCGAAGACGAGGAACCCTATGGTGTTGTATCCCTTTGTTGGTGAGGTGGTTTATTTCGCACCTCCCTAAGTTCTTACTAAAGAACCAAGAAGGAAGAGGTTGGGCTCATAGGTTAATGTCTCTCACCGATAAAGACATCATTTGGACTTGCAGAGGTTTGGATGAGATAGCTATTATTGATCGATGCGGGGAGTATCCTAATGTTCCTCTGATTGGTACTCAAGGAGGGATCTCTTACAATCCATGTCTAGCACTCCGTCAGTTTGGAAGAGCAAGAAGAGCAGGCCCCCATGAGATGTTGGTGCCTCACATCAGTTTCGAGTTTCAGGTGGATAGTGACGAGCTACGTCGTAGGTTCATCAAGGCTTGGGACAAGGTTCATAAAGCTGACCCACAAGAGCTAGGGCCAAAGACTTCTTTACCTATGGAAGCCTACTACAAATGGGTTCGCATCCGTGCTCAGAAGTTAGGTATGCCGTATGAAGCTGTCAGACCCGTCATTCTTGAGTGTCCTGATAAAGATGGTGTTCCTCCAACTGTCCTTCCTCCTCAGATACCTACTGATTATGAGACATTGAAGAGATCTTGGTCGCAACTGCGAGAAGAACGGGATTCTTACCGGGGAAAGTTCAACGAGCAGGAATTAAAGATCCAGAAGCTGACAAAGCAGTTGGAGAATGAGAGAGCTCTGAATGCCTACATCCGTACTGAGAAGAGGAGACCATGGGATCAATAAGGAACTCTGAATGTGCCTTTACAGTTTTATTTCCTTTCCAGTATTTCCTTTCATGTAACGCCTAAGGGCAACTTGTTGAATAATTTCAGTTGCAAAGTTGAATCTAATGAAGTGTGTTCTTTTTTTGTTTACAAAGTTGATTCCCGATTGTCTTTGAAAACATAATTCATACGCATTTCATACATCATGTGCATAGCAGGTTTTTCCCCTTTTTCAGGTTGCTTACAGTTCTTCGCTGTTTATTTTAGCATCATGAATTCTGACTCTGCATCAACTGAGACATCAATCAAGGCTCTTCAGGCGCAGAATGCGCAGTTTCAAGAATTAATCAAGGGTCTGGCTAAAGGCCAAGAAGAATTAAAGATTATGCTCCTGAAGAAGGAGAAGAAGAAGAAGAGAAGAACTGTTCTGTTCAACTCGGGCCGAAGGTTTGGCAATACCCTGCAGCATGAAGAGGCTGGTTCTTCTGTTGGCAAGAGTCCTTCTCAGGTAGAAGTAAAGGTCCCTAGTCCGGTAGTCTCCGACAACAAGACAAATTTTGATGAAGAGCAGTACCTTCCTGCAGACGACAGATATAAGCAACTGGAGGACAGGTTGAAGACTATGGAGGTTCAACATGTACCTGGGCTGGATTTCGGAGATCTGGGTTTGTCGACTGGTGTGATCATCCCCCACAAGTTCAAAGCACCATCCTTCTCTAAGTATGACGGGGCGTCTTGTCCCAAGCTGCATTTAAGGTCCTATGTTCGGAAAATTCAGCCGTACTCTGCGGATAAGAATTTGTGGATCCACTTCTTCCAGGAGAGTCTTTCAGGGACTCATCTCGAATGGTTCTATCAGCTGGATAGGACCAAGATTCGTAACTGGGAGGAGTTGGCTACTGCTTTCTATAAGCAGTATCAATATAATGCCGACCTTGCCCCTACACGTACCCAACTCCAGGGTATGTCGCTAGGTGCAAGCGAAGGTTTTAAGGAGTACGCTCAGAAGTGGAGAGACCTGGCTGGTAGGGTGCAGCCACCATTGACTGATCGGGAGTTGGTGGACATGTTCTTGGGGACCCTATCTGGGCCATTTTTCAACCATCTCATTGGGAATTCTTCTGCTGGGTTCACTGATTTGATTCTAACTGGAGAGAGGATTGAAGCTGGGTTGAAGTCTGGGAAAATTCCGAAGGGTGCATCATCTAGTTCTGAGAAGAAACCCTTCAAGAAGGAGTCTAGTGCCGTATATGGTTCCAGGAAATCAGAGAGACCTGAGCACCGCCAATCTGTCAATGCGGTAATGATTGCTAAGCATGCTGCCGCTCCCCGGCCAAACAATACTCAGAAGGTGGAAAGACCCCGGAGAGAATTCACCCGCTTAGGCATGACTTTGTCACAGATCCTGCCACAGTTGCTCTCAACCAATTTAGTGACTGTCAGGGAGGCTCCGAAGTTCCCCAATACTGCATCCCCCAAGTACAACCCGAATGCTCGTTGCGCCTACCATTCAGATAGCCCGGGGCACTCTACCGACGACTGTTGGGCGTTAAAGAACAAGCTGCAGGACCTTATTGATGCCCAAGAGGTACAGTTTGAGGCATCTGAGAAACCTAATGTAGTGACAGCTCCCCTGCCTGCTCATGGGATAAATGCTGTTGGAGACGAGGACGAAGTGGACGATGCTGAGTTTGATAGCTGGATCTACCCGGTAACCGACAGTGGATCTAACAATTGGAGTGCAAAGGACAACCTATCTGTTTCTCTTGTTACTGAGTAATGAATTCCTATGTTTTGTTATTTTGTAATAAACAATGATAAACTCTATGGCCCGGTGTCTTACCCGAGGCACCGTGGTTCTATTTGTGAGGGCATACAAATTGTCATTTCATATACCATGAATGAAAATCTTGGACGTATTTTTCGCATTACAAATATTGTGCTCCTTTTCTGTCTTTCTTTTCCTTTACATAATTTTCAAAGCAGCTGTATTTACACACACACTCACTCATACAGGTTTCAATCCACTCTGGATCTCACTGATAACAACTCTGCTACTGCCAATTATGACTTCGAAAATCCGATCAACTTAGCCGAAGACGAAGGTGAAGATGATTGCGAAGTGCCTGGCGAGCTTGCTAGACTGTTGCTTCAGGAAGAGAGGGCAATTCAACCCCATGAAGAGCCAGTGGAAACCATAAACCTGGGTACTGAGGCAGACAGGAAAGAGGTAAAGATTGGTGACAACCTAGAGCTCAGCGTGAAGCAACGGTTAACCAAGATGTTACATGATTATATGGAGATCTTTGCCTGGTCCTACGAAGACATGCCCGGGTTGGATACCGATATTGTGGTCCATCACTTGCCGACTAAGGAAGACTGCCCTCCAGTTAAACAAAAGGTCCGTCGGATGCGTCTAGAGATGTCTGAGAAGATTAAAGCCGAGGTCATGAAACAGTTTGATGCTGGGTTCCTTGCAGTAACTTCTTACCCTCAGTGGGTTGCTAATGTGGTGCCGGTACCTAAGAAGGACGGTAAGGTCAGAATGTGTGTCGACTACAGGGATCTGAACAGGGCCAGCCCCAAGGATGACTTCCCCTTACCTCACATTGATGTCCTTGTTGATAATACAGCTCAGCACAAAGTGTTCTCTTTCATGGATGGCTTTTCAGGTTACAATCAGATCAAGATGGCACCTGAAGACATGGAAAAGACTACATTTGTTACTCAGTGGGGCACCTTCTGTTACAAGGTCATGCCATTTGGATTAAAGAATGCTGGGGCAACCTACCAACGTGCCATGGTTGCCTTATTTCATGACATGATCCATCATGAGATAGAAGTGTATGTGGACGATATGATCGCAAGGTCCCAGACTGAGGAAGAGCATCTAGATCATCTGCAGAAGTTGTTTGACCGGTTGAAACTATACAAGTTGAGATTGAACCCGAACAAGTGCACCTTCGGGGTAAGATCTGGGAAGTTGCTAGGCTTCATGGTCAGTGATAAAGGTATTCAAGTGGACCCTGCTAAGGTCAAAGCTATTCAAGAGATGCCAGTTCCTAAGACAGAGAAGGAAGTCAGAGGCTTTTTAGGACGCCTGAATTACATTGCTCGATTCATCTCACACCTGACCGCTACCTGTGAGCCAATCTTCAAGCTGCTGAAGAAAGATCAGGTAGTACGTTGGAACGATGAATGTCAGGCTGCCTTCGACAGAATCAAAGAGTATCTCCAAGAACCACCCATCCTTATGCCACCGGTTGAAAGGAGACCTCTGATACTATACCTAACAGTGCTCGACAACTCAATGGGGTGTGTGCTGGGGCAGCATGACGAGTCTGGCCGAAAAGAGCATGCCATTTATTACCTTAGCAAAAAGTTTACCGACTGTGAGACCCGATACTCACTGCTTGAGAAAACTTGCTGCGCTTTGGTATGGGCTGCTCGCCGGCTGAGACAGTATATGCTGACTCACACTACCTTGTTGATCTCAAAGATGGATCCTATAAAGTACATATTCGAAAAGCCTGCTCTGTCTGGGAGAATTGCAAGATGGCAAATGATCTTGACGGAATACGACATTCAGTATACAACCCAGAAAGCCATCAAGGGAAGTGTATTGGCAGACCACCTGGCACATCAAGCTGTAGATGATTATCAGTCAATGAACTTCGAGTTTCCGGATGAAAGCATCATGATTGTGACTGATTGTGAAGTACCTGGACCGGATGAAGGACCTGAACCAGGATCCCGATGGTATATGCACTTTGACGGAGCCTCCAATGCTTTGGGAAATGGTATCGGCGCCATCATCATATCCCCCCAAGGTACTCATACTCCACTCACTGCCCGGCTATGTTTCAACTGTACCAACAACATGGCGGAGTATGAGGCGTGCATCATGGGTCTTCAAGCTGCGATCGACCTAAGGATCAAATTTCTAAGTGTCTTCGGAGATTCTGCTCTTGTGATCAATCAAATCAAAGAAGAGTGGGATACGAAACATCCAAACTTGATTCCTTACAGAGAATGTGTGTTAACCTTGATCCCCCACTTTACAGAGATAACCTTTGAACACTTTCCAAGAGAAGAGAATCAGCTAGCGGACGCGTTAGCTACAATGTCTTCAATGTTCAAAGTTAAATGGGATAATGAGGCTCCCCGGATCATCATCTGGAAACTGGACGAACCGACATACTGTTGTGATCTCGAAATTGAATTGGTGACTGAGAAGCCTTGGTACCATGAGGTGAAGAGATATCTGGAAACTCAGGAATACCCAGAAGGTGCCTCTATCAACGATAAGAAATTCCTGAGAAGGTTTGCAGCCAAGTTCTTCCTAAGCAACGGAATCTTGTACAAGCGAAACCATGATTCAACCTTACTGCGTTGTGTGGATAAAACCGAAGCAGAACGGATCATGGAAGAGCTACATGAAGGGACCTTTGGTACACATTCCAGTGGACATACTATGGCTAAGAAGATCCTACGGGCAGGATATTACTGGTCCACCATGGAAGCTGATTGTTACCAACATTCCAGGACATGCCACAAGTGCCAGATTTATGCAGACAAGGTGCATGTTCCTCCGGTTCCCCTGAATGTTCTGACTGCGCCTTGGCCATTTGCAATGTGGGGCATAGACATGATTGGTGAGATTAAACCTACGGCATCTAATGGACATCGCTTCATCCTAGTGGCGATCGATTATTTTACAAAGTGGGTTGAGGCAGCATCCTATGCTACGGTAACCAAGACTGTTGTGGCACGGTTCATTCGGCACAACCTGATCTGTCGGTATGGCGTCCATGAGCGGATTATTACAGACAACGGTACCAATCTGAACAACAAGATGATCGCTGAGCTCTGCGAACAGTTCAAGATACAACACCACAATTCTTCTCCTTACAGACCGAAGATGAATGGGGCTGTAGAAGCAGCAAATAAGAACATCAAGAAAATCGTGCAGAAGATGACAGTGACGTATAAAGATTGGCACGAGATGTTACCGTTCGCTCTACATGGGTACCGAACCTCAGCTAGGACGTCAACCGGGGCAACTCCTTTCTCTCTGGTTTACGGTATGGAGGCAGTCTTGCCGATCGAAGTACAAATACCTTCTCTCCGGATAATGAAGGATGCAAATCTGAACAAAGATGATTGGATCCAGACACGACTTGATCAACTCAACCTCATTGATGAAAAGAGACTTGCTGCTATCTGTCATGGTCAGACGTATCAGAAACGGATGATCAGGGCATTTAACAAAAAGGTCAGACCACAGGAATATCAAGTTGGGGATCTGGTAATCAAGAGAATCATCCTTCCTCAGAGTGATCCAAGGGGAAAATGGACCCCTACGTACGAAGGGCCATTTGTGGTTAAACATGTGTTCTCAGGAGGAGCAATGATATTGACCAACATGGACGGTGACGACCTTCCTCACCCCGCCAATGCAGACATAGTAAAAAAATACTACGCATGAAAAAAAGACCCGCTAGGCTGACATGCCTAGGCAAAAATTAGGGCTTCCCGTCGAACCAAAAGGGTTCGGGCAAAATGAAGGGATGAAAATAAAAAAATCTGTACACCCGGCAAGTCGAAAACCTGAAAAGGCGGCTTGGGCAAAAATGGGTATCCCGGTGGACTGAAAACCCGAAAGGGCGGTCCAGGCAAAAATTAGGGATAAAAGCGTAATACTATGTCTCATTGATCACTTTGCATCCAGAATCCGGTATCTACATCAAGTTCAGACGGCATCAATCAGTCAGCTTCACTTTCAACCAAGGTCATCAAGCGATGAGACGCTCGGAGTTATAAAGGCAATAGCAGAGTGGAAACCCAGTGGATCATACTTCACACAGCTGTTTTATTTTCTTTTGTACAAAATTTGTATAAACTCTTGTTCGGCGACGTTCCTCTTACTAGGACGTCAGCCTCTTGTACACAAAACGCCTATTCACAGGCCATTCAAAAAATCAATACAAATATATTTTCAGTTAAACGTGCCAAGTGTTTTTCTTTTTCTGTTTTGTTTTGCGAAGAACGTCCAAGGTTCAATTTGTGATATATGCATTGACAATAGTTTGCTAACTCATAAATATTTGCAGACGAAACAAAGGAATTAATTGCAGGTGACACTAGAAACAGGGGCAATAAGGAGTTGTCTGAGCAGTCTAATTGTCCTATCCTCCAAGGTACCAAGGTAGGTTCAGCTAAATAATACGACCGGTACATATTAATTCCCCAGAGAATGAGTCAGCAAGTCAGTACATTCTTCTCCAAGCAAAATTATCAAGTCTCAAGGAAATTGGGTATCCTCCAGCAGATCCCAACATTCCCCAGCAGTATACATATATTCTTAACAAGCATCCCCGGCAGTCTTGGTCTAAAGATTGTTCCCCGGCGGCGGACCAACATTCAAAGGAATCACTCCCCCGCAGTTCCAAAACCCCCCAGAAGAGTCCAATCCAGTTTCCCCAGGAAAGTTGGAATTCATATCCCCAAGCAGTAAGCTTATCCCCAGTAAATTCTGGAAGCTTACCCCCCGCAGAGCATGAACGCGTCGTCCGGCTTGATTAAAAGAGTTATTTCCTCAACAGGATATAACTGGGTTATCCTCAGCCAAAAGCCACGGAAAGAGCGTCCCCGACGAAGTCTTCTTACCCCAGCGAAGTCCATCAACACTTCCAACAACAAGGGTATCCTCAGCAAACTATCATCAACATTCAACAAAGCATCTCTATTCCCACAGAGTATCGCTTCCCAGCATGGTCGCTAGAGTATCTTTTCTCCCCGCAGAATCCTCTGTTTGCCAAGTTTATTTCTCAACGGAGTCATCTTCTCCTACCGGTATTCTTGCAGTTATCATCCCCAGCAGGAAGCAAAATCTATTCCTCAACATCAGCCCAGGAGTGACTTCCAGGCACCCGTCAAGGATTCACTGTCCTAGACAAAAACATACATAAAACATCACATACATCATTATAGCACACATAGACACATCATACCATACGAGTCCCATTTATATTGAGAATATCATTGCTTGATTCATGTCATGCATTGCATATGTCTGACCTTTACCTTTCAGGAAAGAATCAGCTAAATTCTCAATCATCTTTCAAGACCTTGTCCGGTTCAGTTAAATCGACCCTAAGATTTTCCTGATGCTTATCCAATCAAAGGCCTTCTCTGGTTCAGTCAGATCGACCCTAAGATCTCCCTGATGCTTATCCAGTTGAAGATATTCCAAGACCTAGACCGGTTCAGTTAAATCGACCCCAAGATTTTCCTGATACTTATCCAGTCAAAGGCCTTCTCTGGTTCAGTCAGATCGACCCCAAGATCTCCCTGATGCTTATCCAGTTGAAGATATTTCAAGACCTAGACCAGTTCAGTTAAGTCGACCCCAAGATTTTCCTGATGCTTATCCAGTCAAAGGCCTTCTCTGGTTCAGTCAGATCGACCCCAAGATCTCCCTGATGCTTATCCAGTTGAAGATATTTCAAGACCTAGACCGGTTCAGTTAAGTCGACCCCAAGATTTTCCTGATGCTTATCCAGTCAAAGGCCTTCTCTGGTTCAGTCAGATCGACCCCAAGATCTCCCTGATGCTTATCCAGTTGAAGATATTTCAAGACCTAGACCGGTTCAGTTAAATCGACCCCAAGATTTTCCTGATACTTATCCAGTCAAAGGCCTTCTCTGGTTCAGTCAGATCGACCCCAAGATCTCCCTGATGCTTATCCAGTTGAAGATATTTCAAGACCTAGACCGGTTCAGTTAAGTCGACCCCAAGATTTTCCTGATGCTTATCCAGTCAAAGGCCTTCTCTGGTTCAGTCAGATCGACCCCAAGATCTCCCTGATGCTTATCCAGTTGAAGATATTTCAAGACCTAGACCGGTTCAGTTAAATCGATCCTAAGATTTTCCTGATACTTATCCAGTTAAAGGCCTTCTCTGGTTCAGTCAGATCGGCCCTAAGATCTCCCTAATGCTTATCCAATTGAAGATATTCCAAGACCTTGTCCGGTTCAGTAAAATCGACCCTAAGATTTTCCTGATGCTTATCCAGTCAAAGGCCTTCTCTGGTTCAGTCAGATCGACCCTAAGATCTCCCTGATGCTTATCCAGTTGAAGATATTCCAAGACCTTGTCCGGTTCAGTAAAATCGACCCTAAGATTTTCCTGATGCTTATCCAGTCAAAGGCCTTCTCTGGTTCAGTCAGATCGACCCTAAGATCTCCCTGATGCTTATCCAGTTGAAAATATTCCAAGACCTTGTCCGGTTCAGTTAAATCGACCCTAAGATTTTCCTGATTCTTATCCAATCAAAGGCCTCCTCTGGTCGACCCTAAGATCTCCCTGATTCTTATCCCAGTAGAAGACACCCAAGATTCTCTCAGCATTCCTGTTGGGGTAGTAATCGTCTAAGGTTCTCTTACCATTCATGCTAAGGCAGTAACCATACCTGGTTCATTCATCGCCGTTTGAAGCTCCAGACTCAGCTCCTGTAACCAGTCAGGACACATCTATACCAAGCATCTGAAAACCAGCTCCTGCAACATGTCAGGTACTCATTTGTTCTTTTGCAGGTATGCAGGTTCTCGCTAAGGAATCTCCTACGCGATCAACATCCAGATGGCATCTATAAGCCCATCATCCTATCCAGCAATTCCCAAATGGCATCTATAAGCCCATTCACCATCACACTGCTAACATGTGAGCGCAAATTTCTGGGCACTTTAGTGTTCAATCATCTTCCACCCTCGGATTACGAAAGGCACGTCCGCCAATCTGCATCCTCAGGTCTAAGAAGATTGAACAGGGGCAACTGTTGCACCCCAAAATTTTCCCTCCCATATTCTCCAAGAAATTGCCAAGTCAAGTCACAAAATTCCCCAAGGGTTGCACAGTGCAAAGGTCTCCTATACAGTCAAAACTAGGGTTTGTGTTCTGATCAAGAAAATGAAGTTTTCAAAGGCCCAATCAAGTCTCACATGCTTACAAATATGGTCAAGTATCCTTATATCAAGTTTCAAGGCATTCAGCTCAAAATTGCACAGTCAAAACCCTAAATTGCACTACAGTCAACTGTAGGGGCAAAATGGTCATTTGACAGTCAAAAGTTCAAATTTTTGATCAACATATCATTTTGAAGCCACAAACATCATTTGATCAATGCTTGATCATGATTCTCAAAATTTGGCTCAGAAATCATCAAAGATGCAAAAGTTTCCTTATTTGGACAGCTGAAAAAGTCAACTGAAATTGACCAGGGCATAACTTTCACATGGATTATCAGAAAAATTCCATCCAAAGCTCATTTTGAAGAGAAAGACATTTCCTACAACTCATCTTCATACTTCAAGTCCAAGAAATGCTCTCACAAAAAGTTATCAATTTCAACATTATAGGTCATTTTCAAAAGTCAACAAAAAGGGACTTTAAGTCAAAGGCCATAACTTGAGATTGGTAAATCAAAATGACATGGGACCAAAGGCATTGGTTATAGGACTCAAAGACCTTTCCAAAATGTCCAAGAACATGAGAAAAGCTTAAAACTTGAGCAAGTTATGCCTTGTGGAAGTTGGGAAATTTTTGGATATTTTGAAAAGTCAACTTTGATCCAAATGACCTAAAATTGCTAATGGGCCCATTTTTCTTCCATGATTCATCATTCTAAGCATGTGCACGACCACTTGGCCCAAAGGGAAGTATTTTCTCATTTTTTATTTATTTATTTGAATTTTTATTTATATTAATTCATTTAAATCAAATTAAATATAGGAAAAATACTAACCTAAGTATTCAAATCTTTTTGTACACATTTCAGCCTCAAGATTTCGTGCCTAAGTCAATATGGAAAGAATTGGAGCAATTGGATCTTAATTGATACAAAAACATGTGAAAAAAGATTTAAAAAGATCTTATGAAATCAAATTTTCAAAAACCATTAATTCATTGGATTTGTTCTACTTTTGTTAACCTAATAGCCTCACTACATATGCTTGATCATAAACCTAAGGCCCATAGACAGAAAGCTGCGCAAGAAAGGCCATTACAAACTTGAAATTTTCTCCATAAAACTCAATTCTGAAAACATTGTTACAGGACGATTCAAGCCCTAATATTCATTCCATTGGCTTCCTGAAGCTTCACTGATCATATTCCCATTCAGAACATTCATCAAAAGGTAAGGAATCGGTGTACAGAACTCAACATATTCCATGAAAATTTCATAATCGTATTCTATAATCTATGCATTTTCATGACATTTCAATTATTGATTCTTGTTCCTTGTGATGTTTTAAAGCTAACCATTATGTTTAATTGGATTTTTATGCTGTATATAAGATTTCACCATGGTCGATCTTTAGGGTTTTCAGAGTTTTGAATTGGGGTTTTTCACCCAAGGAAAAATTAGGATTCAAGGCCACCACCATTAGACTCAGCAAGCTTGGACGAAGAGGAAACACCACTCGCGATTAATTTATGGACACCATAGCGCTAGTCGCTATTTTCTTGAAACTAACCTTAAGCAACGCACAGAAAACCGTTGCCCATTGTTTATGTTTCAGGAAAGGTGAGGAAGATGAACTCGTGGCCATCAACGATAGGCCGGTTTGAAAATTCGCGCGCTGACTCCCACTAACCTTGTTTTTCTTTTATATTATTTGATTGTTATTATATATTAACAACGCGCAATTGGCTCAGTTGGCACGCATCAAGGCTGGCAATACACCTGACCTGGGTTCGAGTCCCAGGTCTCATGCTTTCTCAATAATATTTTTTCTCTAACGTTCAGGTGAAGCGCCTATATTATGACCCATGATACACCACCAGATCCAAGTGTACACGCGTCCAAGGGATTCACATCCAAGGCTGGGAATTGATGAACACCATGAGGATGAGTCAACCGTCCCACACGCGTGCACCAAAGTCAACAAGGCCATGATACAAATGGGCCTGAATTGCTGAGCCCATACCTCCTAAATTGGGACTTCCACCCCCCCTGGTTTGCAATTTGCTATCTTTTTTTTCTTATATTTTATTTTTTTAATTATATTATTTTCTTTGTTGTTTCAATTTAATTATATTTTTTTTACAAAATACAAAAAATACATAAAAACTCAAAAAAGACAAAAAATGCAATAAATATTTTAGTTTAATATTTTCTTGTAAATAAATGCTTGGAATTTAATTAGTTTAAAATAGGTTGCAATTTTAATTCTTTTCACAATAAAAATATAAAAAATGTAGAATTAGGTTTAATTGATAGTTTTTATTCCTTTTAATTTTCCTTTTTGCCATAATATTATTTATTTATTTTTATAATCAAATTTGCATGTAAATTAACTTAGGGTTAAATTAGGTTAAATAACTTCAATATTTTTCTTAATAACTTAAAAAATAATTAGAACTAGGTTTAACATTTTATTTTAGTTTTAATTAATTCTTTTTCTATTAAATCTTAAATCATAAAAATACTAAAAAACAAAAACAATTTCTTTTCTCTTAATTAAATTCATATAATTTTAATCTTTGCAAAAAGGGTCCAACGCCCATATTCTTAATTGTTTAATTTCGCACATTTATTTTATTTCGTTTAAATAATTATGTACCTCTCCCAAAGCTTTGTAACAATTACTTCTCGCACTTTACTTTATTTGCTTTATTTATTTTCTGTCAAATCGGGTTCAAGAAACTTTTGGCGATGTGGACCCGCGCCTTTGTAATAGTCTAGAACTTTTAATTTCTCGCAATTTTTAACTGTTAAATAAATGCATGCAAGAATGAATGGACATAATAAAATCAAGCGTAGATCACTTTAACATGACAAGACAAATACAAATGAAAACGACACACAATTCGCACACACCACCCCTAGGGTACGCCTCACTGTTGCCTTGCCTCGAAAGGTGATCGTCGAGTAGAGGATGTCTTAGTAAGTCCTCATGATCCGGGAACCTGGCATGAGGGTAGCTTCTAAGGTGTCTTCCCATTGCTCTGGTGATCACCATGTCCCGAACCTCGAATTGACCCGAACACCTCCAACGGTGGTGCTACCTACCTCTCAATGGTGGGATGGCACTACTTTAAAGGACATTTACACAGACGAATTCCTTAGGGTAGGTAGGTTCTCGTAGATACTTGCTCTCTTCAAAAACAAACAAAAATCTTTTCACACCGACACCTTTTCAAAAAGCTTTCGAAAGCAATTTTTCAAACACTCTTGAGGACCGATACAAGAGTCGAACTGGAATTTTCAAAGAAAACTTTTTAAAACCCACAGTTGAAAAGCAAACAAACCATTTTTGAAAACACAAATGAGCAAGTATCTAAGAGCCCGTGGATAACCATGGATAGAAAGGGTGCTAACACCTTCCCTTTCTATAACCTACCTCCCGAACCGAGAGCAATCTCTTTAAGGAATTTTTCTGTGCTTTTGTCTTTTCCATTTGGAGAAAATAAAAGACGGTGGCGACTCTTGCTTCCGCGACATTTCGCGAACCAGCGTTAAACAGTCAGTTCCAGATCCACCGATCACAGGCTTCTTATTCTAATTTCTTCTCGTAGGTGCAAACAACAATTCTTTATTTGGTGCTTCCAAGGATTGGTGTATTGAATTTTTTTTCTTTTATGTTTATAACTTGAAAGTAATAAACTCATAAAAAAAATAAAAAATTAATTAAAGAGAAAAAAATAAAAATAAAAAGAAATATACTTAATCATGGTAAGTCACAAAAAATAAAAAGAAAGTAGAATGCAAGAGTTAGGCATAAAAATAAATAAGTCTGAAAAAGGAAACAACATGATAAAAGAAACAACAAAATAGCAAAACAGTGCAGATATGAATCAAGATCATCAAGGAGTGGTAGAGTCTGTGGTCGACTCAGGACCATGAGCTGCATCTAACTTACTGCGAAGATTATCAATTTCCTGTTGTAGGAGGTCTGCCTCAGTAGAGTGAGTAGCATCAGAAACCATAACCTGAAGAGAGAGGTCTTCAACTGTCTGACGAAGTTGGGCTACCTCTCTATGCAGCTCAGCAACTTGTGCATAGATGTCGGGTTGCTGCAAAGAGAAATTATTAGAGAATACAATGGTCCTTTCTGGTGATGGACATGGATGATACTCAGGTACCGGAGGTGATTTTCGCTCGTCCACGATCTCTCCAAGACCTTCTATGGCATATGTTTAATTGGCAGGGTTTTGGACATTGGTCATCATGGGATCAGGCAAGGTAAAATAGTGAACAGTTTCATTATCAAGTAGGAGCCTATACTGGTTGGGATTAAAGTAGACTCTTCTCATCAGCTGACGATCCAAACAGAAATCAATGTCCATTGTAGTATATCCACAGTAGGAGGTAAGGTGAGATAACTTACTTGTATGACCCAAAGCATAAGAAACCTGAGTCACTGTCCCTCCCACATGGAGGATACCTTCAGCTGACTTAGAAGTCATCATGAGATTCCATAACAGAAAATTTCCACAGGCTATAGGGCGAGACTGGGTCGCACAGTAGAGGAAAAAGATCTCCTCCTCGCTAACATGGGTATCAGTGTCAGCCTTCCCTAGGAAAGTGTGAGCAATAACCATCTGAAAATACCTGAAAGCGGGGTTGTGAATAACAGGGGATAACTGAGTGGAAGGATCAAGGCTCCCTCCAGCAGTAATATCTCTCCAGAATTTCTCTATGTCCCTAGTCATGAAATAGCCAACTGGTAGCTCAAGTATAGCATCAGGTGTGGTCTGGAAGCCTAGCAAGTTGCCAAACTCCCTGTGGGTAAAATAGTATTCTATCTCGAATAGTCTGAAAGTAAGATATCCATCCTGGCCATTATAGGGCTCAAACTCGAATGAAGTGAGGAATTCTAAGGTGAGGTTCCTGTAGGTCACATTTAGGTCATCTGCAAACTCGTGCCACTTTAGCTGGTTGCATAGATACTTGATACTGGCTTCAAAGCCAAGAGCTTCCATGCAAATCTGGTCTGGATATCTGGTCGGTGCCATGGGTCGCTGTGAAAGGACCGCATAGTGTTGTCTCTGAGTGTCATCTCGGAAGGAAACATGCATGTCATCGAAATGCTCCATCCTGAAAAATGTAGTTAGCAAAGACAGCTAGCAGGTGATGCCTGAAATCATAAATTTTGCAACTGTTAGTATAAAGATAAAAATAAAATTTGATAAAGTAAAAAGTAAATAAATGCAAAAAATAAAAATAAACTCATGGGTTTCCTCCCATGCAGCGCTTGTTTAACGTCGTTAGCTTGACGAGTAAGCTTCATATATCGGAAACTGGTACTGGTGGATCAATCAGAGTGTGGCTGGAGCAGTTGGTGGGAATGTCACCTCCTTCGTAGTGCTTCAACTTCTGCCCATTAACGATGAATGGGCTATAATAATTGTTCTTGATCTCGACTGCTCCAGATCTTAGGATTCTAGAGACCTCAAAAGGACCAGTCCATCTTGAACGTAGCTTGCCAGGAAAAAGTCGCAACCTGGAATTGAAAAGGAGAACAAGGTCGCCTATATTGAAATATTTCTTTACAATTTTTCTGTCATGCCAAGTTTTGGTTCTTTCTTTGTATATTATAGCATTCTCATAGGTAGACTGGTGGAATTCCTCCAATTTATGAATGTCAAGGATGCGCTTTTTACCAGCAGTCAAATATTCCAAATTCAGGGTCTTAATGCTCTAACTCGAAGGGTAAATGAAAAGATTTTCTAGAGACTAATTGGTAAGGGGTTGTTCCAATAGGGGTTTTAAAGGTTGTTCTGTAGGCCCATAGTGCTTCATGCAGCTTCTGAGACCAATCTTTTCTGGAAATTGAAATGGTTTTTTCTAAGATTTGTTTAATCTCCCTGTTAGACACTTCTACTTGGCCGTTAGTCTGTGGGTGATAAGGTGTTTCTACTCTGTGCTTCACTCCATACTTACTCAAGAGCTTATCAAATATTATGGATATGAAATGTGATCCTCCATCACTTATAACGAGACGGGGTGTTCCAAACCTCGGAAAAATGATATTCTTAAATAAGTTGACTACCACTCTTGTGTCGTTTGTGGGTGATGCAATAGCTTCAATCCATTTAGACACGTAGTCCACAGCTACCAAAATGTACCTATTTCCCATTAAAGGTGTAAATGGTCCTATAAAGTCTATACCCCAAACATCTAAGAGTTCAACTTCCTGGATATTCCTCATTGGCATCTCGTCACGTCTCGATATGTTCCCGGTGCATTGGCATCGCTCTCACTTGACAATGTAGGCATGAACATCGTGCCATAAAGTTGGCCAATAGAGGCCTGCTTGAAGAATCTTGGCGTGCATTTTAGATATACCTGCATGTCCATCATAAGGTGCAGAATGACAGTGTCTGATGATGTCTTTTATTTCCTCTTCTGGGACACAACGCCTGAAAATATTATTTATTCCTCTCTTGAATAGGAGCGGTTCATCCCAGTAGAAATGGTTAACATCTTTGAAGAACTTCTTTTTCTGCTAGGTAGTTTACAAAATCAACGTACCAAGGTACGCTCTTCATTATTGAAATTTTTTCAAAGTATCTTTGTAAGGCTCGAAAGCATCAGTCTTAGCTATAAGTCTGTCATAGGTGAAATCATCATTTATAGGCAATAAGTCGGGTTTTAAGTGTTCTAATCTAGAGAGGTGGTCAGCGACAACATTCTCTGTTCCTTTCTTATCCTTAATGTCTAGATCAAACTCTTGGAGTAACAGGATCCATCTAAGTAATCTAAGTTTAGCATCCTTTTTATTTAATAGATAACGTATGGCAACATGATCAGTGTAAACAATGATCTTTGCTCCAACTAGGTACGACCTAAACTTATCTATCGCAAAAATTACTACCAGTAATTCTTTCTCTATTGTTGCATAGTTGAGTTGGGCGGTATCTAGGGTTCTATTAGCATAATATATAACATGTAATTTCTTGTCTTTTCGTTGTCCTAGAACATCACCAACTAAATAATCGCTGGCATCGAACATGATTTCAAAAGGTTGTGTCCAATCCGGGGGTTGCATGATCAGAGCTAAAATCAGTGCTTGTTTCAAAAATTTAAAAGCTTTGAGACATTTCTCGTCGAAAAAAAATTCAACGTCCTTCATTAGAATATTAGTCAAAGGTTTTGTTATTTTAGAGAAGTCTTTTATAAAACGCCGATAAAACCAGCATGTCCAAGAAAACTTCTAATCTCCCTAATGGTTTTAGGTGGGATGAGGTTTTCTATAACTTCAATTTTGGTTCTATCGACCTCAATGCCTCTTTCGGAGACAATGTGTCCTAATACTAAACCTTCACTAACCATAAAATGGAATTTTTCCCAGTTTAGCACTAGGTTCACCTCTACGCATCTTTCAAGGATTTTTTCGAGGTTGGAGAGACAATCTTTAAAATTGAATCCACATACCGAGAAATCGTCCATGAAAACTTCCATTATTCCATCTAGGTAATCTGCAAATATAGACATCATACAACATTGAAAAGTGGCAGGGGCATTACAGAGTCCGAAGGGCATTCGTCTATAGGCGAACGTTCCATAAGGACAGGTAAAGGTTATTTTCTCTTGATCCTCAGGGTGAATAGGTATTTAGAAAAATCCTGAGTATCCATCTAGATAACAAAAGTGCGAGTGTCTGGCTAGACGTTCGAGCATTTGATCTATAAATGGAAGAGGGAAATGATCCTTCCTGGTTGCTTTGTTTAATTTTCTATAATCTATACACATATGCCAACCTTCTTCTATTCGTTTATCAATATGCTCACCTTTCTCATTTTCTATGACTGTGATGCCTCCTTTCTTTGGCACCACATGCACAGGGCTCACCCAATTACTATCTGATATTTGGTAAATTATACTAGCCTCTAGTAACTTAAGAACTTCTCTTTTAACAACATCGCTCATTATAGGGTTTATTCTTCTTTGATGTTCTCTTGAGGGTTTTGAGTTTTCCTCTAACAAGATCCGGTGCATGCACACCAATGGACTTATTCCTTTTAAATCGGAGATGTTATACCCTAAAGCTGAGGGATATTTTCGTAAGATCTCTAAGAGTTGAGTTGTCTCATATTGACTTAAAATAGCATTAACTATAACAAGACGATTCATCTCTTTATCTAAGAATTCGTATCTGAGGTTCTTGGGAAGTTCTTTCAGTTCTAAAGATGGTTTCAAAGGGTAAGGCATGGGATCGGGAGTAAGCGATAAACATTCATAGAGGTCGTCATCGATGTATGGTTCTAAACCTTTAAATCCATCGTCCTCCATAATGGGGGTCGAAGGTAACTTAATATTTTTGTTAGATTCCTCTCGCTTAAGTTCCAATATACACTCGTCAATGACGTTGATGGCATAACAAGCATCTCCTATGACTGGTGCCATTAAGAACTTTGAAAGAATAAATTCTATCTTTTCATCACCCACCTCAAATGTTAATTTTCCTTTCTTAACGTCAATTATGGCTCCGACTGTTGATAGGAATGGTCTACCTAAGAGGATTTGAATTTCTTTGTCTTCTTTAATATCCATAACCACGAAATCAGTTGGGATATATAGCTGACCGATCTTAACTGGTATGTCTTCAAGTATTCCTATAGGATACTTAACTAATCTATCAGCCAACTGGAGAGACATTTTAGTCGGCTGAAATTCTCCTAAATTTAACCTTCTACAAACTGCTAAAGGCATAAGGCTGACGCTAGCTCCTAGATCTAAGAACGCTTTGTCAATAGTATGATTTCCTAAGATACAAGGAATGGAAAACTTCCTGGATCCTTTTCTTTCTTGGCAAGTTTATTTTCTGAAATAAAATTGCATTCGATAGGTTTGGGATCTTCAAGTCTACGCTTATTGGTCAGGATGTTTTTTAGGAATTTAGCATAAGATGGTATCTGAGTGATGGCTTCGGTGAAAGGAATCTCTACATGGAGTTTTTCTATAACTTTAACGAATCTCTGGTATTGATTGTCAAGTTTGGTTTGTTTAAGTCTTTGCGGAAATGGGACTGGGGGTTTATATGGGGGTGGTGATTTATTAGTTTTATCTTTTAATTCTGGTTCTTTTTGCTTTTCGGGTTCCTCTGGTTCCTCCACTTGGTCTGTAGGCAAACCATTTGTCTTAGGTTGTGAGGGTGTACTCATGGCTGGATTCTTGGGTCCATCGTAAGTAGTCCCACTTTGTAAGGAAATGGCATTAGCTTTCCCTTTAGGATTTGGTTGAGGTTGTCTAAGGAATTGTCCTCCAGGTGTAGTTTGTGGGGCTTGTATTTGGGCTATCTGCGAGATCTGGGTTTCAAGCATCTTGTTATGCGTAATTATCTGATCAACCTTAGTTCCTAATTGCGTGATTAGTTTGTTGACGTGAATATTCTAATTTAGGAACTCTTTGTTTTGCTGGGTTTGAGCTGAAATGAAATTTTCCATGATTTTCTCAGGGTTTGGTTTGGGTGCCACAACTTGCATAGGTTGATTTGGTCTTTGGGCTTGGAAACCTGTAGGTCTCGGAGGTGCAGAGTTTTGTATTGGGCTATTATTTTTATAAGAAAAGTTTGGGTGATTCCTCCATCCGGGGTTGTAAGTGTTTGGAAATGGGTTTCCTTGGGTGTAATTTACTTGGTCTGAGCAAGGCTCATTCAACAAGTTACATTCTGCAGGTTGATGTCCTTGGGTCCCACAGAGTTCACATTCGGAAGCTACTGCGGCTACAATATTAGGGTTTTCAGACATGTTTTGAACTTTTAAGGCAAGAGCGTCTGTGATGCGGTGGGAGAATTGACTTGATTGTTTTGCGTTTGTGTTCACAAATGTTGCGGTTAGCAAGAGTCGCCACCGAATTTTCTTTTATCCAAAAAGGAAAGGTGAAAAAGCACAGGAAATACCTTTGAGATGTTTTCTTGAGTTCGGGGGGTAGATTATGAAAAGGGAAGGTATTAGCACCCTTTTCATCCATGGTTTTCCATGGGCTCTTAATTACTTGCTAGATCACTTGCTTTTGTTGTTTGAAAATGTGTTTGGTGTGGTTTTGAAAGTATTTTGTAAAAGAGGCCATTCATTTAGGCAATCTTTGTAATGATCCTCGTTCGTAAGAATGTATACAAAGATGTTTGTATTTTTGAAAATGTTTTCCATGTTTGTAAGTTGTTTTGGAAATGTGTGTATTTTCGAAAATAGCAAGGATAGTTGTTTGGAAATAGAGCAAGTAACTAGAAGAAATCTACCTACTCAAATGTCTTTCTTATGCATTTTCTATTCCTTTGACATTGTTGTCTTACCATTGATTTGGTAAGCAACCCTATCTTTGGAGTTTGACGCGACGGGCGCGGGTCATCGTATAACCATGATTAGCAATGTTGCGAAGTATCTTAGCATTTCGAGGGGCTAAGATCATTTTGTAAGGCAACTTTGAATAGCGTCATCGAGGGACTATGATCTTTTGATTTTGTTTGTTTTTATCAAGATACTTTGCATGCGTAATATGGTTATTTTTGTATAAGGCAACCAAGTGGAGAGACCCTAAGGGTGTTTGTGTGCAAGTGTGTTTGATTGCATGCTTTTGTCTTTGATTTTTTTGGTGGTCTATTTATTTATTTTATCTTGCATTTACATTTGAAAGCGATAAATTGCAGAAATGTAAAGTCCTACGCTATTACAATATTTAGGGGGTGGGGTATAAATTTATGAATGGGGAGTACTAGCGAGAAAAATAAAGAAAATAACAAGGGGAAGAAAGAAATGAAAAAGAAAAAGATTAGCGTGCTGCTGAAAGGAAGTCAGAAGTTCTGACCCTGACCTGCTGTAGAACAACAGCCTGTTAGTGAAAATGTATAGGTCAGAAGTTCTGACCCTGGTACGCTGCAAAACAGAAACCTGTTAGTGAAAATGTATGGGGTCAGAGGTTCTGACCCTGCTGGGCACACAGTAATTTTCAGAAGTTCTGATATTACTGATGACAAAACAGGCCCCAGAAGTGTTGGCGTCAAAGTCAGAACTTGGTCTCCCTCTGTGCTAGTCAGAACATCTGCATTTTGGTTATTTCTCCACAAAATAGAAGACATGCCTAGGGCAGTTTCAGCAGGTGTCATAGCGTTTCAGAAGTCAGAACCAAAAATCAGAGGCAAGTTCTGAACTGATTCGTTCTCTACTTAAGCATACAGATGTGTGAAAATCTCAGAACATGCACAACATCAGAAGCATGATATCTACATTGTGTTTTTGAGCATGCAAATCTGGTGATGCTTAAGCAATATGGTGAGGGTCAGCAAGTGCTTACCTTGCAGCTGGAAAAAATTCTGTGAACTGGAGTTAGCCTTAACTCTGATGATGTTCTGAACAGGTTCTTTGAATGGATGGATGGAGGGTATATGTGTGGGTCAGAAAACTGTATGGGTGTTTCTTAGTCAAGAAATGTTTTAAGAGAAAATGGGGTTGGAAAGCAGGAGACTCAAAGTTAATGGTTTGTATGTTGTGTTTACAGTTTTTGAAACTCTGGGAATTTTAGGCAGAGATTCAAGGTGTTTTCTTACTAAAACTTTCTATTTCTTTTCAGCAATTTTTCTGAACTTGGACCGGGGTTTTTTCAGTGGACAATGGTGTTCTATTTATAGGCAAAACTTTGTGGTTTTTTAAAACGTTAAGTGGCACCAATATCATGCACTAGATGTTGACTTACTCTTGAAGAAAGTTCATAAAAAGTTGTGATGATTGACAAATTTTAGCCTAGGCTGGAATGGTAAGTGAGGATTAAGGAAAAGTGACAACCATGAGCGAAAAGTAGCGCATAGACCCATACCTAAACCTGCACAAAAGAGTTGCTATGCTACACGTGGAGAGACCCTTTGGACAAATACTCAGAAGTGGTTATGGGCATTAATGACAATTAAATGGTGATGAGATTGGTCAAAAATAAGAAATCTTGTAATATGAGATTTGCATCATTACTTAAATCTGAGCCAGCAGTTCCACTTCAGCATAGTCCAAAACAACGCACCCAAGTTCTGATCTTGATATCCTGTTGCCTTAGCAAATTCTGAGGGCTCCCCAGGCTTTCCAACATGTTTCTTTGATTTGCCTCTGAAAACTCTGGACTTAGAGATTCTGCTTCAGTGTAGCATCTAATCTTCTGACCCCCTTACCTTTTGATTCCAGCATGTTCTGAAGGAGCATTCAGATTTTTTCATCACGTTTTATAATCTTCTGGCAACTTCTGACTGAGCTGGCGTAGATGCTGAAGAGCTACATTCTGACTGAATGTTATGTGTTGAGCTAAGTTTTCATCTTCTGACTGCTCCTACCTGGAGGTTGGTTCAGAAGTTCTGAAATGTCATTTTTCTTAAATACTTTAGAAAAATTCTAAGTATTTAGAATTTAACTTTTCCAAGGTAAAATTTGACTTTTGAGCTTCTTGATGAAACAAACTTCATATTCCAACATGTCTTGATGAAATATGATTTTTGTGTTTTGATTTTGATCCAAAAACCAAAGTTTGACCTTTCAGCGTGCAAATGACCATTTTGCCCTTGTAAATGGCTTGCTCGGAAAGAAATGATATTTCAAGGCTTGGATTCGTTTAAGAGAAAACTTTGAGAATCCAGGGTGATTTCCTGAAAAATGAGAGGGCAAATTTTGGGGTACAACAACTGCACCTGTTCAATCTTCTTAGACCTGAGGAGTTAGATTGGCGAGATTTGCCATTTGTGACTCAAAGGTGGAAGATGATTGGATACTAGAGTGCCCAGAAATTTGAACTCGGCGGCGATAGGAGGAATGGGCTTAAATATGCCATTTGGAGAGTTAATAAAATCTTGTTGGGGATGGGCTTGTAGATGCCATCCAAGAATGTTTGTTGAGAAGTAGTTTGTGAGTCGAAACTCAGAACAACGTCTGTGTCTGGAGCGTACCTGAAGGTGTATTTGAATGAGTATCAGAATGGCTTCCAGGTCTGGAGCGTATCTGAACAGAATGGCTTCCGTGTCTGGAGCGTATCCGCACTATATCAGAAGGCGCTTTTGAATGTGTATCAGAATGGCTTCCGGGTCTGGAGCGTATCTGAACTGTATCAGGAGTGCTTTTGAATGAGTATAAGAATGGCTTCTAGGTCTGGAGTGTATCTGAATTGTATCAGGAGTGTTGAAATCTGAATGATTATTAGAATGGCTTCCGTGTCTGGAGCGTATCTGAACTGTATCAAAAGTTGAATCTGAATCTGAATGAGTACCAGAATGGCTTCTATGTCTGGAGCGTGCCCGCGCTATATCAGGAGGCGCTTTTGAATGAATATCAGAATGGCTTCCAGGTCTGGAGCGTATCTGAATTGTATCAGGAGTGTTGAAATCTGAATGAGTATCAGAATGGCTTCCGTGTCTGGAGTGTATCTGAACTGTATCAAAAGTTGAATCTGAATCTAAATGAGTACCAGAATGGCTTCCGTGTCTGAAGCGTATCTGCACTGTATTAGAAGGTGTTTTTGAATGAGTATCAGAATGGCTTCCGGGTCTGGAGCGTATCTGAACTGTATCAAAAGTTGAATCTGAATCTTGAATCAGTACCAAAATGGCTTCCGTGTCTTGAGCATATCCACACTGTATCAGGAGGTGTTTTGGAATGAGTATCAGAATGGCTTCCGGGTCTGGAGCGTATCTGAACTGTATCAGGAGTGTTGAAATTTGAATGAGTATCAGAATGGCTTTCGTGTCTGGAGTGTATCCATACTATATCAGGAGGTGTTTTGGAATGAGTATCAGAATGGCTTCCGGGTCTGGAGCGTATCTGAACTGTATCAGGAGTGTTGAAATTTGAATGAGTATCAGAATGGCTTTCGTGTCTGGAGTGTATCCATACTGTATCAGGAGGCATCTTTGGATGAGTATCAGAATGGCTTCCGGGTCTTAAGCGTATCTGAACTATATCAGGAAGTGCATATTGTCAATGGTAGCTGTTAATCTTATCCTGAAAAAGGTAAAATGTTAGCTGAAACACCAAGTTATGTTGCATGAAATTTATGATACAATGTATTGGTTTTATTTGACGTTTATGATATATGGATGCAATGTATGTGCGTGTGAGTTGATTTGCTGTATTGTTGTCGGTTTGGGGAAAATAAATCCCTGACTGCTGTTGAGAATATGAAAATCTTCATGTCTTGAAGTCGAAGTGTTGATGAATTTCTGTTGAGAGAAATAAACTCTTGTCATAAGGGAAATACCATGTATTGCTCGTAAGATCCGCTTGAGGAAACCTGAGAATCTTGACGACTTCTACTGGGGATTAACCAATGAGTCTTTGTTTCGTTGGGGAGTATTGAAAGCTCTGTGGGGAGAATGTTTTGTTCCTGCTTGGGGAAAAGAATTCGGGAGTCTCGTTTTCCCGTTGCTTTACTGGGGAATTATCCTTGGATGGAGATAATCAAAAGTTAGCTGTTATCTGGTCGGATTCCAAGCTTCATAACAACCTACTGGGGAATTTGGAGAAATTGGGCGATTTCCACCGGGGATTGGTAAACTAGAAGCTTCGTTTTGCTGGGTAGCTGGGAGTTTTGTTCCGCTGGGGGTTATTGAAAACTCCGTAGGGAGAATGTTTATGGAATGGCCTCGAGATATTTTCCTATCCTTTCAACCTATCAGTAATTGTCTTTTTCATCTTGTTCATTTGTAAACAGTAATCATGTTCAAATGCATATGTTTATTAATGAATCATTGGACGTTTTTGCAAACAAAACATAATTGTGAAGAAAAGACAAATAGTTTTTTTGCACTCTCAAAGGGATATTTTTGTATTGACTTCTAGCAAGTATTTTGTACAAAGGAGACAGACATTCTAGTAAGAGAATGGTGACAAGGAAAATTTTATACAAAGAAAGACAACTATGTGTGATAGTCCCATGGGGTTCCCATGTTGCTATAGCTTTCGTATCCCTGAGCACCTTGTCTATTTGTTGCTTCGTCCAAAGATGATTGGACTGATCAGAAGCTCCGAGTTTGTCAGTGGAAGTCAAATGTGGTCCGCTTAAGTGATCCGACGGGACATAGCCATACGCTTTTATTCCCTAACTTTTGTCTGGACCGCCCTTTCGGGTTTTCAGTCCATCGGGAAACCCTTTTTTTCCCAAGTCGCCCTTTTGGGTTTTCAACTTGCCGGGTGTACAGATTTTTTTATTTTATCCCTAATTTTTGCTCGAACCTTTTAGTTCGCCGGGATGCCCTTGTTTTGCCTAGGTGTGTCAACCTAGCGGGTCTCTTATGTGTAGTATCTTTTGACTATGTCCGCGTTCGCAGGGTGTGGCAGGTCGTCACCGTCCATGGTGGTTAAGATCATTTCTCCACCGGAGAATATGTTTTTGATTACAAATGGTCCTTCATAGGTAGGAGTCCATTTGCCCCTGGGATCACTTTGTGGCAGGATGATACGTTTGATCACTAGATCCCCAACTTGATATACTTGACGTCTGACTTTCTTGTTGAAAGCCTTGATCATCCGTTTTTGATACATTTGACCATGGAAAACAGCAGTAAGTCTTTTTTTCATCAATTAAGTTCAGTTGATCAAGTCGAGTTTGGATCCAATCATCTTCATTCAACCTTGTATCTTTCATAATTCTCAGAGAGGGGATCTGAACCTCAATTGGCAAGACAACCTCCATGCCGTAAACCAAAGAAAAGGGTGTTGCCGCAGTTGATGTGCGAGCCGTGGTACGGTACCCGTGGAGAGCGAATGGTAACATCTCATGCCAGTCTTTGTGTGTGACTGTCATCTTTTGTATGATCTTTTTAATGTTTTTATTTGCAGCCTCAACAGCATCATTCATCTTTGGCCGGTAGGGAGAAGAATTGTGATGCTGAATTTTGAATTGCTCGCACAAGGCGGTAATCATAGTATTGTTAAGATTTGTACCATTATCAGTGATGATCCTTTCTAGGATACCATACCGGCAAATGAGATTTTGCTTGATGAAGCGAGCAACAACATTCTTGGTAACGGATGCGAAGGAAGTTGCTTCAACCCAATTTGTAAAGTAATCAATGGCCACTAGGATGAAGCGGTGTCCATTGGAGGCTGTTGGCTTGATCTCTCCAATCATATCAATTCCCCACATAGCAAAGGGCTAAGAAGCCGTCAAGACATTCAGAGGAACCTGAGGCACGTGTACCTTGTCAGCATAAATTTGACACTTATGACAGGTCTGAGAGTGTTGATAGCAATCTGCTTCCATGGTAGACTAATAATAGCATGCCCGTAGGATTTTCTTCGCCATTGTATGCCCACTGGAGTGGGTGCCAAAAGTACCTTTGTGTAATTCATCCATAATCTTTTCAGCTTCGACCTTATCCATACACCGAAGCAGAATGAAGTCATGATTGCGTTTGTACAGGATGCCATTACTAAGGAAGAACTTAGCAGAGAACCTCCTTAAAAACTTCTTATCGTCGATTGAGGCTCCTTCTGGATATTCTTGAGCCTCGAGATACCTCTTGACTTCATGAAACCAAGGATGATCAATTACTTCTTCAGTATTGATTCGTGACAGTGTGTTGGTTTATCCATTCGTTTGATGGTGATCCGGGGAGCTTCGTTATCCCAGTTAAGATTAAACATAGATGACATTATGGCTAGAGCATCTGCTAGCTGATTTTCTTCTCGCGGGAAATCTTCGAAGGTAATCTTCTCAAAGTGTGGTAGCAATGTCAAAACATGTTCTTTGTAAGGGATAAGGTTTGGATGTTTAGTGTCCCATTCTCCTTTGATATGACTGATGACCAAAGCTGAATCTACGAACACATCTAAAGACTTGATTCCAAAATCTATGGCAGCCTTGAGACCCAAGATGCATGCTTCGTACTCTTCCATGTTGTTTGTACAATTAAAGCAAAGTTTGGCAGTAAAGAGAGTATGACACCCTTTCGGAGATATGAGTACAACGTTGATACCATTACCAAGTGCATTGGAGGCCCCATCAAAGAATAGGATCCATCGGGATCCTTGTTCAGGTCCGTCATATGGTCTGATTTCTTCACAGTCATCTAATGTCATGATGTCTTCATCCGAGAATTCAAACTTCATGGATTGATAATCTTCTACACCTTGATGAGCAAGATGATCAGCTAGCACACTGCCCTTTATAGCCTTCTGGGTAGTATACTGTATGTCATATTCTGTTAGGATCATCTGCCATCTAGCTATTCTCCCAGACAGAGCAGGCTTTTCGAAGATGTATTTTATCGGATCCATCTTAGATATCAATAAAGTAGTATGAGTCAGCATATACTGTCTTAGCTGGCGAGCAGCCCATGCCAGAGCGCAGCAAGTTTTCTCGAGCAGTGAATATCTGGTTTCACAGTCGGTAAACTTTTTGCTCAGGTAGTAAATAGCATACTCTTTTCAACCAGACTCGTCATGCTGCCCCAATACACACCCCATTGAGTTTTCTAAAACAGTCAAATACATGATCAATGGTCTTCCCTCGACTGGTGACATCAAAATAGGAGGCTCTTATAAGTAATCTTTGATTTTGTCAAAAGCAACTTGGCATTCATCATTCCATCTGACTACCTGATCTTTCTTCAATAGTTTGAAGATTGGCTCACAAGTAGCTGTTAGGTGGGAAATGAATCTGGCAATATAGTTCAGGCATCCCAAGAATCCTCTGACTTCCTTCTCAGTACTAGGAGTAGGCATTTCTTGTATTGCTTTAACTTTGGTAGGATCAACCTCGATGCCTTTGTTACTGACGACAAAACCTAGGAGTTTAGCGGATCTTACTCCAAATGTACACTTGTTTGGATTCAACATCAGCTTATACTTCTTCAGTCTCTCAAACAACTTTTGCAAGTGATCGAGGTGCTCTTCTTCAGTTTGTGATCGGGATATCATATCATCTATGTAGACCTCTATTTCATGGTGCATCATATCATGAAATAAAGCTACCATGGTGCACTTATAGGTGGCCCCAACATTCTTCAGTCCGAATGGCATCACCTTGTAGTAGAACGTCCCCCACTGTATGACAAATGTAGTTTTCTCCATGTCCTCAGATGCCATTCTGATTTGGTTGTAACCTGAGAATCTGTCCATGAAGTAAAACACCTTGTGCTGGGCTATATTGTCAACTAAGATATCTATGTGAGGAAGTGGAAAATCATCTTTAGGGCTGGCCCTATTCAAATCTCTATAGTCCATGCACATTCGTACTTTTCCGTCCTTTTTAGGCACGAGAACAATGTTGGCAACCCATTGGGGATAGGAAGTGACAGCCAAGAATCCAGCATTGAATTGTTTCATGACTTCCACTTTGATCTTCTCTGACATATCAGGTCTCATGCGGCGAACTTTTTGTTTCACTGGTGGACTGTCTTCTCTTGTCGGCAGACAATGTACCACGATGTCTGTATCAAGTCCCGACATGTCTTCATATGACCAGGCAAAAATCTCAACATAATCACGCAACAGCTGAATCATACGCTCGTTGACACTAGGCTCTAGGTTGGAACCCACCTTGACCTCTTTTCTATTCTCCTCGGTACCCAAGTTGATTGTATCCACTGGCTCCTCATGAGGTTGAATAGCTCTTTCCTCTTGTTGTAGTAGCCTGGCCAGTTCCCCTGGTACTTCACAATCTTCCTCACCTTCGTCTTCGGCTTGGTATATTAGATCTTCAGAGTCACTAAAGGCCATAGCAGTATCGTTACCCATGGGATCCGGGATGGAGAGGTACCTGCATTTATGAGTGTGGGTGTGTGTAAGGGTATAGCCATCTTTTAAAAGGGAAATAAATGTAAAAGAAAAATAATGAGCATAAAATTTTGTATGCAAAACGTGTGTGATTCATTGAATGTCATATGAAGATGAAATGACAACCCTTAAAATGGACCATTGTGCCTCGGGCAAGACACAAGGTTTTAAAATATGCGAATTATTTGTGAATATTACAAATCCAACGGAAATGTAGAAGATAAATTACTGAGGGACGAAAGTTATTGGGACAAAGTCTCTGGCTTCCCAATTGTGGAGTCCTCCGTTGACAGTAGGAAAGATCCAATCCTCCAAGCTACAATCCTCTTCACCTTCTTCCACTACATTGACCTCTCGGTTGCTAATCTTCAAGCGTTACCCTCCAGCACGGGCACGACGCACAACCTTCTGAGCGCCTGAAGTAAACCCTAAACCAAACTTGTCAGATTTATACGGAATGTCTGGAAGTTGCCCCCAGATGGTGCATCCTCCTTGCTCAACTACAGCTTTGGCGTCCTTCAGAGATGGCATCCGGAGTGGAGGTTTTGTAATCTCGGGAATCTGGGACACAGTCTTGGTTACTGCTACCTCTTGGGGAACCTCTTCGAAATGTTGAAAAGGAGTTTCAATGAACTCACCATCTAATTCCACA
Organism: Vicia faba; assembly: GCA_948472305.1. NCBI lineage: Eukaryota > Viridiplantae > Streptophyta > Magnoliopsida > Fabales > Fabaceae > Vicia > Vicia faba. The sequence continues at coordinate 69,018,890 of OX451741.1, read as the reverse complement.
TACCTGAAGGAATTGAGGTGGCTAATCATATATTCTTCCTCTCCATGGACAATGATAATCTTTCCATGGACCGGATATTTCAGCATCTGGTGTAGTGTAGAGGTGACAGCACCAACATTATGGATCCACGACCGTCCTAGCAGACAGGAGTAAGAGGGGCAGATGTCCATTACATAGAAGGTTGAGTTGAAAGTCTGAGTTCCCACCTTTATGGGGATGTCCACCTCCCCGTGGACCATCCTCTTTGAGCCATCAAATGCTCTTACGACTATGTTACTGGGTTTCAACCTTAGTCCTTTGCAGTCTAATCTGTCGAGAGCTTTCTTTGGTAAAACGTTCAAAGATGAGCCGGTGTCCACCAAGACATGGGTCAAAGTTGTTCCTCTATATTCCACAGAGACATGCAATTCCTTGTTGTTCTTTCTTCCCTTCAGTATCAGGTCAGCATCTGAGAAGCCTAGGCCATTGTCGGCCGTCAAACTGACCACACAATCTTGAAATTGGTCAGCAGACGTCTCTTGAGGCACATGGGTTGTCTTCAGAAACTTTAACAGGGCTTTCGCATGTGCCTTTGAGCAAAGTAGCAACGCTAGCATGGAGATTTTGGAGGGAGTTTGCCCCAACTGTTCAACTACGTTGTAGTCACTCTTCTTTATTATTCTCAGGATCTCCTCCATTTCCTCTTTGGTGGTTTCGGGGATAGTCAATGGTTGAGCCTTCATCCGGACAGGCTCTTCTTGAATACTCTTTCCTCGAATTTCAGCAGTAGGGGTGTTGGTATGGATAACAACAGGGGTTTTGTCGTCCTTGTCAGTAGGAGTACTTGCAGATATGTTTATTGGTACGGAGGCAACCTTTGGAGCAGCTACGGGTCCAAAAACTGCCTTTGGAGGGGAAATTTCTGGAGAGAAGATTCTACCGCTTTGGGTAATCTTACTGGTTCCGACAATATTGCTGATGTCAGAGTCTTCTTCTTCGGATTTTATCTCTTCGGAGGACATCCCATCTTGTTTAATACCATGGTAGTAGATATCTCCACCGTAATTCCATGGCACTGTTTTTTCTGATTCATACGGGACCAGCCCGGGCATTGTGATTATAAGAGGAGTAGTTTTTGGAACCGATGTAATCCTAACGGGTCTTTTGGGGACCCTGGAAGAATTGGCGGAGATGGTTATGATTGAAACGTCTTTGACAGGAACAGGTGAAACAGGAGTACTTTGAAACAGAATCTCTTTGTTGTCTATCAAGCTTTAAATGACCGTCTTCAACAAAGGACAAGCAGTTGGTGAGGATAAGCAGAGATGGTAGTCTTTATTACAACCCATGAATATACCGACCTTCAACAAGTTTATATTAATGATTGGGAGCGGAGTCAAGAGTTCATCAACTGTGGTAACAAACAAATCTTCTTCGATAGCGTTGGTGTTGTGACCATGCCTAGGCATGGGAGCGGAAATGACGTTTGGTTTCTCGGGTGCATCAAACTCAATCTCTTTTGCATCTATAAGGTCTTGAATTTTGTTTTTTAGGGCCCAATAGTGGTTGGTGTCATGACCCAGACCTTCGAAATAATATGCGCATCTGGCATTTGGGTGATAACAAAGAGACACAATGTTGGGGTTCTTTGGAGGTTCCTTCAGAGTTGTCAAATTATATTTCAAGAGATGTGGTAAAACCTGGGCTAGAGTCATATTGATTTTGGTGAATTTCCAGACTAGCCTTTCTACCCTTGGTTGGTTACCTCTTGGTTGATCAGATGTAGGCTATTGGATCATAACAGCTCCCACCATTGGTCGGCGTTCAGCTCTCCTTTGGTTCCTTTATGGGTAAACAACAGATACCTCCTTCTTCCAAGTAAAAGTCTTTCTCACAGCTGTAGAGGCAGATGAATCCTTCTGAATCTTTCCACTTTTTATGCCAGCTTCCACCCTCTCTACGGTTAGTATTAATTCAGTAAATCCAGCAGATGAGCTTCCAATCAGATGGTTGAAGAAAGGACCCGACAAAGTGCCTAAGAACATGTCCACCAATTCCCTTTTAGACAGAGGGGGTTGAACTCTCCCAGCTAGATCTCTCCATTTTTGCGCGTAATCTTTGAAACCCTCATTGGAAACCATAGCCATACTCTGAAGTTGAGTATGGGTAAGCGCCAAATCTGCATTATACTGGTATTTCTTATAGAAAGCTGCGGAAAGATCTTCCCAGTTGTGGACATCAGCCCTTTCCAATTGGTAAAACCAATCGAGTTGTGTTCCAGATAGGCTATCTTGGAAAAAATGCACCCATAGATCTTTATTGGCGGAGTGCGGCTGGATCTTTCTCACATATGATCAGAGGTGCATCTTAGGACATAACACCCCATCATACTTTGCAAACAATGGCACTTTGAACTTTGGTGGGATCACAATTCCTGACACTAGTCCCAATTCTTCAAAGTCTAGACCTGGTACCCTTTGTATTTCCATAGCGTTCAAGCGTTCCTCAAGATGTTTGTACTTATCATCATCTGTCGGATAATGTTCCTCGGAGTAGTCTTCCTCTTCTTCCTCTTCTTCCTCTTCTTTAGATTCTGACGGAACCGCTGTTTCCTTTCCTTTTCCTTCATCAGAGGTTGTTGTGAAATTCAAGGTTCTTCTAGTCTGTCCCTGAAACCTTCTCCCCATAATTACAACACCGGTTGGTTTTTTCTCTTTCTTCTTCTATTCTTTGGCCAACAAAGTCTTCAACTCCTCTTGTCCTTTGGCCATGGTTGTGAGTAACTGTTGAAATTGCGTGTTTTGAACTTGAAGATCTTTGACTGTTTGTCCGAGATCCGTCTTACTGAAATAAATAGTAGAGAGATGAGGGAACTTGTTGCAAAAGACCTGTTTATGCCATGATGAATGATATGTGCATATGTAATGTTTTCAAGGATTTTTAAAGATTCAAGTTCGCTTTAGACAAAAAGTAACACACGTTATATTAATAAGATAGAGTTTGAATACAACAATGCCCTTTGGGCAAAGTAATACACTCTCTAAGATAAAAAAGTGGTGCGCATCCTCTTCGGTGCAATGTAGGCATTTAGAGTCCGCTCTTCACGAAGTAGCCTAGTGAGTTCTGAAACCTTCTTCTCGCTTGCATAGAATTGGGCTTTGAAAGTATCTCGCTCTCCTTTGAGCTGTATCCAATCCCTTTGTAGGTCTTCAAGAGATGTGGGCATGTCAGGATGTAGGATAGTGTATGGAACTTCTCCTTCCTTAACAGGCTCAATGATTACCGGGAGAATGGAAGGATACGGCATCATAAGACTTTGAGCGCGGGTTTGTACCCACTTGAGGTAAGGCTCAAGAGGGATGGAATTCTTGTGTCCCAAAGTTTTGCTATCCACCTTGTTTCGCATCCTCCATGCTCGAATGAATCTCTGGCGAAGACCTTGATTGTCGTTGTCGTAATCAAAAACCAAGCCTTGAATCAGCATCTCGTGCGGGCCATCCCTTCGGGTAAAACCAAACTGTCTTATAGCTAAGCATGGGTTGTAGGTGATTCCTCCCCTAACGCCAAGCAGAGGGACATTAGGTAATTCCCCACAACGGCCAATAATGATAACATTCTCCTTGGATCGAGAGCACCAGTGAATATCTGAATGTTTGAGCGTTATTAATCTTTGTGACCACCTTAATCCTTGCTCATTCTTTAAGACTGATTGGGGAAGATGAGAAATAAACCATCTTTCCAGGAGGGGAGGGCAACACATAAGGACACCTCTTTTCCTCATTGTACAAGTGTGAAAAGAGTGGAGGATATCCCCTAGCAATGTAGGAACCGGATTGCGTGACATGAAGATTTTGACGGCACTTATATCTATGAGTTGGTCAGGATTGGGGAACAAAACAATCCCATAGATAAGAAGGGCCACAATTTCTTCAAAAGCTTGTAAGTCTAAGGAATTTCAAAAGATTTGGGCTTTCTCAAACAGAAACTTTGCTAAGAAGCCTTTGACACCACTTCTAGTTTCCCAATGAGTTGTGATATCAGATGAGTGCAAGTGCAGAGCTTGAGCAATCTCTTCTGGCTTTGGGTCTCTTTCCGTACCGTTGAAAGGTAGTTGATTGAGAATGGGAATCCTAAAGAGTTGAGAGAATTCTTCCAAAGTAGGCACAAGCTGGTAATCGGGAAATGTGAAGAAATGGTGCAAAGGATCAAAGAACTGAAAGAGCACCTTCATCATATCCTCCTCTGTGCTGGAGGTGACCAAGTTGAGTTGACGACCATGCCTTTTGGTGAATGGATAATTCTCAGGTATCCTTGAAGCTAGCTCCTTGAGTTGTGGATGAATTCTTACAAGGTTGATTTGGACAATTTTCCTGCGAAGTGAATCCATATCCTATAAAACAAGAACAAAGATGAATCTCCAAAAATCCTTGAAATGGTTAGTGGATGCATATGATGTCTATGATGTCCATGATGTTATGTACAAGCATGCATATACAAACAAAGCAATCAAGTTCCTAGTTTAGGCTTGCATGGGGTTTTATAGGTAAGTACCCTCTTGAAGTTTAGTTGGCTCAACCTGTCCTAGCAATAGTAAGCGGGTTCTATGGAGCTCAATATCACTGGATTGTTTCCTTGGTCATTGTTTCAGCTCAAGCCTCTTTAATGGCGACCAAAATATTCCAAGAAACCAACCCTCAATGAGTGTAGTATCGAGTATCTACCAACTTTGGACTGCACCAAAGTCGGTCATCTCACTACGCCCTAAAGGCCAAGTTGGTCAAGTAAAGGTTCTAAAAGTTCGTTAGTGCTTCGCGACATCACTCAACAGCCCAATATTCTCCTTGACCACTCAAGGGCTACCGGTACCCACAAATATGTCACACTAACATAGTTATTGCTTAGACCATGTCGGTATACCCCGCACAGTTTCCACAATGTATTGCTATTTACCTATAATGTATCCCCAAATTTGGGTAGATGATTCAAACCCAAACAAAGAACTGTAATGTAAAGAAAACAAATCAAACAATGTAAGCAAGTAAATATGATCTAGACCTAAGGTAACCCCACTTTTATAAAATTTCCCCAGCACAGTCGCCAGTTTTGTGATGCGGTGGGAGAACTGACTTGATTGTTTTGCGTTTATGTTCGCAAATGTTGCGGTTAGCAAGAGACGCCACCGACTTTTCTTTTATCCAAAAAGGAAAGGTGAAAAAGCACAGGAAAGACCTTTGAGATGTTTTCTTGAGTTCGGGGGGTAGATTGTGAAAAGGGAAGGTATTAGCAACCTTTTCATTCATGGATTTCCATGGGTTCTTAGTTACTTGCTGTTGTACCCCAAAATTTGCCCTCCCATTTTTCATAGAAAAGCACAACCCTAGGGTTTCTCAAATATCCAAGATTGGCTCAGGAATCGATCAGACAGATTTTCTCATGTGACAGTAAATCAACAATTAGGGTTTTTCTCGCATTTCTCAGAAGAAATTGAGTTCTCAGAAATTCAATTGATTTTTACATGTTTTAATGCTCTCTCAAATTTACTGAAAAGGCAGTGTTTGTTTGATTCAGGTTAACCAAATAATTTGCATCTTTTAAAAACATTTGCTTTGTTTATGGAATAAACATTTGCTTGTTTATGGAATACACAGTGCGTGTTTTGATTGGAATACAGTTGCAAGATTACAGAGTTATTGGTTTACTTGGAGTTTAAGTTATCTTGATTGGAATTATTGGAATTTAATTTCAATTATCTTGATCGAGAATCTTAAAGAGTTAGTGAAGATACGAAGAGAGAATTACAAGTTACTAACAGTAATGGATTTTATTTAACATCATATTATCTCATAAAGACTTTTTCATTTATTACAAAAAAATTGTTACAACACAATTTATTATTTAAATGCTTTAAGTTTTACAACTTATTGTATTTGAAAAATGAATTAGTACAATTGTTTGAGTATTTCTCTCTAAGTTACAAAGAAAAGTCTAAGCCTAAGGATGACTAAGCTTTCATTGCTCCCATGCTCGCCAAAGAATCTCTTGCTTCCTCTGCTTTGCCACCATCCAGTTTGCGCTCACATGAAAGAAAGATAGAAAAATAATTAGCACAGTTAATTGAGCATAAGCAAGAATTTTCAAAAAAAGAAAGAAAAATGTTCATCATTAAAGTTTGCCGTTTGGAATCATAGGGCTATTTTCAATTCATCACGTTTTTATTTTTCTCTTTGCAAATCACAAGAAGATTACTCTTCTTGGTTAACAAAAATAAAAATAAAAATGCAAGCTGTCCAAATAAAAAAGAATGCAAAGCAAATTTATCCAAATGCAAACAAGGCGCCAAACTGAATGCAACAAACAACAAATTTGTCCAAAGACAAACTAAACAGTAGCCAAAATACAAACTGGATGCAGCAGTGCAAGCAATACAAGCAAGCAAAACAAAGTACAATGCAGCAAACTAGACAGCAACATGGAAAGTAACAATGCAGTAGCATAGCAATAAGTACAGCAGTATGGTAAACCAAATAACAAGCAAGGGGCTTGTTTCAAAAGCCTTTTCATCATTTTCCAAGATTTTGGGCAAACTTTTCAGAAAAAGGTGAAAAAGGAATTTTTGCTTTTATCATTGAGAGAGGAGAGAGAGGAAAGAGGTCACCTAATTTTTTGGAATTGTACAACTTTGTTATTCTGCCCACGGGCTGTCAAAGAGAAAAGAAAATATAACAGCAAAAGAAACCAAGATATAACAGAAGAAAAACTGCAAGGAGAAGGAGGAACACATTGGATAAACATTCAGAAATTTCAACAACAAAAATCTCTCCTCACAAAAACACTAAAAACCTCCAAACTTGCAGAACCAAACTGCAAAACATTTCAAAACTTGCAGAACCAAGCTGTCAATACACCAAACAAGCCTAAAAAACCAGTTCTCAAACCAAACTGCAAAACATTCAAACCCTCCCAACATTCCATCAACATCATCAAAAACAACAAGAATATTCAATAATCAGAAACTGATCTCAAGCCAAAAAACACAAATAAAAAACCTGCATATCCAAGTCCAAACAGTTAAAACAAAACTATAACAAACCATCAACCCAAAACAAAAACAACTCAGAACATCCTCAAACAGTTCCAAACCTGTAAACCAACAACAAAATCACAAAACCTGCAACTGTAACAACAGCAAAAACTCCCAATATCAAACATTCAAACTGTAACCAAAACAAAGTCAGAAGCATCATCATCATCAACCATTATCCAACAAAGTCAAAAGCATCATCATCATCAACCATTATCCAACAAAGTCAAAAGCATCATTATCATCAACCATTATCTAACAAAGTCAGAAGCATCATCATCATCAACCATTATCCAACAAAGTCAGAAGCATCATCATCATCAACCATTATCCAACAAAGTCAAAAACATCATCATCATCATTTAGTCAAAGTTCAAGGGAAAGAAAATATTACCAGAAGCACGTGTTCTTCACATCATCATTTCTCCCCCCTCGTGTCCAGCTACCAAGGTGCGTCCTCATCCCAATCTCAATATCCATTTCCATTTTGCAAAAGTCCTAAAGGCACGTTTCCTTTCAAACCATTTCCTGCATCTCAGTAAGTAATGGAATTTATTAACAAGCAAAACATGAACGAAACGTACAAAAAAATTAACGAAACTGTTAAGCCAAAAGCAGAACCATAGTAAACCTTTGAGAATCGTTTAAAGGGTTGAGAATGGGAGACGCGCCGGCAACGGAAACGGGGAAGGGAAGATCAGAAAATGCGTCTCAAACCCTTTAGAGAGTTTCATTTCGAACTTAGGCATTTCCAGAAAAAATGTAAACCGAGTTGAATCAAAGAGGGACAGGGACGAAGAGAGATGTTCAAAGATGGAGAGATGAACGAATAAGGACGATTAAGTGAGAAATATTAACGAGAGAAAGAAGTGAGGGAGACGGAACAGGGCGGCGCCACTGTGAGGAGAACCACAAACCCTAATTCCTTTGTCTACCCTAATAAAAAATTAGATAACAATGTATTGGGTTGTTCCTGTTCTCAATTCTTCTCAAGCCCACGTAATTGCTAACACGCCCCCCCCCCCCCCCCCCATTTTGGCCTTGTTTATTTTTGTTTGTTTCAGCAAGACAATATATCTTTGGGCCTCGCACCTTTGGATTTCCCTAAGCCCATTTGTACCTGTTTTTTTTAATTTACTTCTTTTTTGTTAACAATTTCATAAAACTCAATACTTTTTTTATTAAATTAAATTAATCTTGAAGTTAATTTTTTTATCTTTTTCTTTTTCTTCTTTTAATTTATCTTTATTAATTTTTTATATATAATAAAAACATAAAAAAACTTTGAATTATTTAGTTTTCTTTCTTCAAGCTTATAGTTAATAAAATACAAAGAATAATAATAATAAAGTTTTTTTTTAATTTAAATCATTTTCTTATTAGATTAAGTTTTATTTTTTCTTTTTCCAAGTAAATACATTGAATTTCATACTTTATTGATTTCTTTATTTCATAAATTGTAGCTTCATATTGAACCGCACAACAATTCGATTTGGTTGTATTAATTGGACATTGTTATTTTTATGTGATTCATCTCCATTTGTAATGATTGTACCCCCATTCCCGGATACTTTTGTAATATCTTAGACTTTTAATTCCCGCAATTTATTGCTTTCTATATACTGTGTAGTAATTAGGCATGTATGGCAAGATTCAAAAATCAATCGCTAGATGACCTAATCCAAGAATAAATAACTTGAAATCAACACACTTCTCACACGCGCACCTCTAGGGTAACCTCGCTTGTTGCCTCGGAAATACAATCATGTCCCTCGAATATGCGACACTAAGCAAATGAACTTTCGATAAACAAAGATCGTAGTCCCTCGATGACCCTCGATGTTGCCTTCGATAAAATGATCTCGTCCCTTACAAAATTGCTAGAGCGTCTCACAAGTTGCTTTCAATGATTGTATAATTGACCCACGCCTGTCCCGTTTAACATCCAAACACAAGGTTGTTTACCAAATACAATGGTAAAACAACAATGTCAAAGGGTTAAAAATGTGTAAGAAAGATCTTTGAGTAGGGTAGACAACTCCTAGTTACTGATCAAACTTGCAAACATCCTTGCTATTTTCAAAAACACACAACACAATTTCAAAACATTTCCCAAAACAAACTTTCAAACATTGAAACATCTTTTCAAAAGACAAACACCTTTGTATATATTCAAACAAGAATCATTACAAAGGTTGCCTAGACAAAGGCCTCTTTTCAAAATATTTTCAAAACCACAAACAAAAGCACCATTTCAAATAATTGAAAAGCAAAAGCAAGTGATCTAAACAAGTAACTAAGAGCCCATGGAAAACCATGGATGAAAAGGGTGCTAGCACCTTACCTTTTCATAATCTACCCCCTGAACCCAAGAAAACATCTCAAAGGTCTTTCCTGTGCTTTTTGACCTTTCCTTTGGATAAAATAAAAAGCCGGTGGCGACTCTTGCTAAACCGAAACATTTGCGAGCACGAAACACAAAACATCTAGTCAGTTCTCCCACCGTATCACAGAACTGGAGACTCTGCTGGGGAGTATTATAAAAGTGGGGTTACCTTAGGGTTTTAGATCACCTTTACATGTTTATCTTGTTTGATTTATATGCTTTACATTTTTGGTTCTTTGTTTGGGTTTACTTTAAATCCTACACTCGGATTTGGGGACACCTTTTAGGTAAGTAGCAATAAACTGTGAGGGAACTGTGCGGGGTATACCGACATGGTTGAAGCAGTAGCTACGTTGATGTTTTACTTCAGTTGGTACCGGTAACCCTTGAGTTGAATCAAGGATAGTACGGGGCCGCCGCGTGGTGTTGTGAAGCATCAACTGACCTTAGAACCTTACTTGACCATCTTGGCCTTTTTAGGACGTAGTGAAATGACCGGTTTTGGTGTAGAGCTAAAAATTGGTTGCTACTCGATACTACACTCATTGAGGGTTGTTTCCTTGGAATATTTCGGTCGCCTGTAAGAGGCTAAATTGAAACAATGAACAAGGAAACCATCCAGTGATATTAAGCTCCTTAAAACCCGGTTACTATTTCTAGGATAGGTTGAGCCAACTAAACTTCAAGAGGGTACTTACCTACAAACTCCATGCAAGCCTAAACCTAAGGACTTGTCTGCTTTATGTGAATATGATTATTTGTATATAAACTTGCTTATCTCGCATATCTGCACATGACATCATAACATCATACCATAAGCATTTTCAATAACCATTTCAAGGATCTCGAGGGTCTTTGATGCAGGGTCACATTGAACCAGACGTCTATCGAAGGGCAAGAGGATTCATTTTCCTCTAAACAAACACCGTCAAAGATCAAGTACAACAACTTAAGTCAAGGGCTATGACCCACTTGACATGGTGAGCTTGATTCTCGTGGAAAGACATCCACTGATACGAAGCTCTCCAATCAAAGATGTTGATCAAAAGTAAATTTCTAACATTTTCTTGTGTTTTACCCCGCGATATCTTTGAAAACATGCATCCACATTGATATTCTGGCTGCAGATACTCAATGTCACGTTCAATGTTATGACACCGTATCTAACTTACTATAAGACAGTAAATACAAAAACAGTAAAGAACACAGTCAATTGTTTACCCAGTTCAGTGTGCAACAACACCTACTCTGGGGGCTACCAAGCCAGGGAGGAAATCCACTATAAGAGATATTAATTCAGGAATAAACCAACCAGTTTATCTCCTTCACTTAAGACCTACCCAATGCAACTTCAATCTAAGTACAACTTAAACCTGAGTTCCTACTCACTCCCCCTCAATCACAGCAGTGATACATAAAACAATTTGACTAATGAATTGTTGAAGACACTCTTCAAAACATACACTTGATTATGCTTCACAGCTTTTTAATCAAGCAACACAAACACTCTTGCTTCACAGCTTTGAGTGATACACAAACCTAACTTGACTTTGCTTCACAGCTTTAGTCAAGAGACATACAAACACTCTTGCTTCAAAGATTTGAGTGTTACACAACCCTTACAATTAAAACCTATTCCAAGTCACTTATCACAATGATAATTGCTTGGATTACAATAGTTAAAACTATACAGCTTCTAAATGATCTTCTGTCAACAAGGGATTACATTCAAAACAGCAGCCCTGTTGAATATATAGCAGCTGCAACTTCAGTTAGGGTTTCCACAAAAAGCTAGGGTTAATTCCGTTTGACCTTAAGACTAGGTCACAGGACTTTATCAACCAGGTTGGGGTTGAGCTAGGTTAACCCAAAGAAAACGCAGGATTCTGTTCTGGAAAGACTAAGTCATTTTCCTGAAAAAACTCAGAATTTACCAAACTGCATACCTGTTAGTTCAGAACAGGATGTCTTAACATTTGTTATGACATCTGAATTCCTGTTTACTGATTTTGGTAAATGTGATCATTTAGCAAAATGCTCAGATACACACTCATAAACATCAGTACCTGTATGACAATATTTTTCTGCAAAGGTACCTAATGAATCAGTACAAACTAAACTAGAATGTTATGACATCAGTCATGACATTCACACACCTAGTTTTACCAAAAATGCATGCCAATACCTAAACAACTACAAACTCCCCCTTTGGCAGATTTTTGGCTAAAGCCCTTAAGCAATCAGAGATAGATAGCAGCAGAATAAAAATGACTGCAGAAAAATAGAATGTCTAATTAAGTAAGTACCAAAATATATCTCCCCCTCTTTAGCCACAAATGGGCCAAAGATACATGTTCTTAAAAGTTATACAGTCATCCAGAAAAAGTAATGAGAGCAGAACAAAAAAAACTGAACACACTTCCAAACTCCACCAGGGACCAGCATCACCTCCACCAATCAGTAACTCCACCAACCTTTAAGCACTGTCATCAGACTCAGAGGATTCTGGCTTCTTCCTTTTCTTGTGAGCAATGTCAGCATTCTTCTCTTTGTCTGATGTCTCAACATCCTTAGAGACATCTGGATTTGTTTCAGCATTTGAACTTTCTTGATTTAAAGGAACAGAAATGCCAGGAACTGAGTGGTTCTCGTTCAGAATTCTTGAAACAATTTTAGCTATTGCTTGACGAACATAGGCTGATCCTTCCCTATTTGCAATTTCAGGGGGAACTGAAGAAGAAGGATGAGATGGATTACCAGAGGCAGAAGCTTGGGACCTTCCTGCATGTCTTGTTCTCAACTCTTTGACCTTGGTGGGGTTAGTTTCCACTTTTCTAAAAGAAGAGATCTCCAGGACTTCAGAGTCCTGACAAGAAGAGATTTTCCTAGAATCTTGATCAGAGGAAGAGGTTGAAATCGTCGTATTGGATGCTGATGATGTTTGAGACATTTTGACAGTCTTAGAGGACCAACAGCAACTGAAGAGAAAATTCTGATTGAGAGACTGGGTTTTGATGAGGAGACGAGAGGGGAAGGAAGAAAAGGAGTGTCTATTCAACTTCTTAAAAGAATTGAAGGAAATGGGAAAATATAATTTTAACCCAATCAGAACAAACATAACTCCTTTAACCCTTGTTTTAAGCAAAATTAATTGCTACAATTCCTCATGTTGGCAAATACCCAACTTACCCCTCAAGTTTTCAAATTGATTTGCATCAAGAGCCTTGGTAAAAATGTCAGCCAGCTGTAGCTCAGTGGCAACATGTTCCAATTTGATTGTCTTCTCTTCTACAAGGTCTCTGATAAAGTGATGTCTTATGTCAATATGTTTGGTCCTACTATGCTGAATAGGATTCTTGGAAATGTTGATTGTACTCAGATTGTCACAGTACAATGTCATAACATCTTGAGTGACATTATACTCAGTAAGCATCTGTTTCATCCAGATCATTTGAGAACAGCTACTACCAGCTGCAATGTATTCAGCTTTAGCAGTAGAGAGAGACACACAATTCTGTTTCTTGCTGAACCAGGAAACCAGATTATTTCCCAAGAAGAAACATCCTCCAGAGGTGCTTTTTCTATCATCAGCACTACCAGCCCAATCAGCATCACAGTAACCAGTCAGATTTGGTTCACAGCCATGAGAATATAGCAACCCATAGTTGTAAGTTCCACTCACATACTTCAAAATTATCTTCACTTGATTAATATGACTGACTTTGGGATTAGCTTGGTATCTTGCACAAACTCCAACTGCAAAGACAATATCAGGTCTGCTGGCAGTTAAGTACAACAAGCTTCCTATCATGCTTCTGTACAGACTTTGATCCACCTTAACCCCACTTGAATCTTTGGAAAGCTTTAAATGAGTAGGAGCAGGAGTCCTTTTGTGACTGGCATTCTCCATACCAAACTTCTTTACAATGTTCTTAGCATACTTGCTTTGAGATAAGAAGATTGAGTCCTCCATCTGTGAGACTTGCAGTCCAAGAAAATAAGTTAGTTCTCCCATGAGACTCATTTCGAATTCAGCCTGCATCTGTTCAGCAAAATGTTTAACCATAGGTTCTGACATTCCTCCAAACACTATGTCATCAACATATATTTGGGCAACCATCAACTTCCCTCCTTCAGTTTTTACAAAGAGTGTTTTGTCCAAGCCTCATTTTCTGTATCCTTTGTCTGAGAGAAACTTTGTTAACCTGTCATACCATGCTCTAGGAGCTTGTTTCAGGCCATATAGAGCTTTTCTCAATTTGTAGACATGATCAGGGTGGTTTGGATCCACAAAGCCTTTAGGCTGTTCCACATAAGCTTCCTCATTCAAGTACCCATTTAGAAAGGCACTTTTCACATCCATCTGAAATAGCTTGAACTTCAGAAGACAAGCAATTGACAATAGGAGTCTGATTGATTCCAGCCTGGCTACATGTGCAAAGGTTTCATCAAAATCAACCCCTTCAACCTGAGTGTATCCTTGAGCAACAAGTCTTGCCTTATTCCTGGTGACAACTCCTTCAGCATTTGATTTGTTCTTGAAAATCCATTTTGTGCCAATGATGTTAGTTCCTTCAGGTCTAGGAACCAGTTCCCAAACTTCATGTTGCTTGAATTGGTTCAGTTCATCTTGCATTGCACCAATCCAGTATTCATCAGTTAAAGCTTCCTTGACATTTCTTGGTTCCATTTTGGACACAAAACAAGAGTTTGAGATGATTTCTCTAGATCTTGTAATGACTCCACTGTTGGGATCTCCTATGATGAGCTCTTTTGGATGATCCTTCTGAATTCTGATGGAAGGGATCTTGCTAGCTTCCTTTGATTCAGATTCTGTTGTGGTGGTGTTGGGTAGATCATTCTGTTGGGTTGGAGACTCAAAGAATTTCTCAACATTACAAGGGACATCTATTTCTTCATGATAATCATCAATTATAACAGTTATTGATTTCATCATGGCTTTGGTCCTGGAATTGAATACTCTATAAGCTCTGCTGTTTGAGGAGTATCCTAGAAATATGCCTTCATCACTTTTGGGGTCCAGTTTTCTTCTTTGTTCACGATCTGCCAGAATATAGCATTTGCTGCCAAACACATGGAAGTACTTCACAGTTGGTTTTCTTCCTTTCCAGAGTTCATATATGGCGGATGAGGTTCCCTTTCTCAAGGTGACCCTGTTATGGACATAGCAGGCCGTATTCATAGCTTCAGCCCAAAAATACATAGGAAGTCTTTTGGCATGTATCATTGCTCTGGCAGATTCCTGTATGGTCCTGTTTTTTCTTTCCACAACTCCATTTTGCTGAGGAGTTATAGGAGAAGAAAATTCATGACTAATTCCTTCTGAGGAACAGAAATCATCAAACTTGCTGTTTTCAAATTCCTTTCCATGATCACTTCTGATTCTGACAATACACCCTTCCTTTTCTCTTTGAATTTTTTTGCACAATTCTTTAAAAACTTCAAATACATCAGATTTTTCCCTAATGAAGTTAATCCAGGTGAATCTGGAAAAATCATCCACAACCACATAGGCATATCTTTTTCCACCAAGACTCTCCACTTGCATTGGTCCCATCAGATCCATATGAAGAAGTTCTAGAACCTTAGAGGTGGTCAGATGTCTTGACTTTGGATGTGACATCCTAGTCTGCTTACCAACCTGACATTCACCACAAACTCTTCCTTCATCAATTTGCAGTCTTGGAATCCCTCTGACTGGCTCCATGGAGATAATCCTTTTCATACCTCTTAGATGAAGATGGCCAAGTTTTTGGTGCCACAGTTTCACCTCTTTTTCTTCTTTTGCAATGGAACACACAGAGGAGAAATTAGTGTTCTCAGGCTCCCACAAGTAACAGTTGTCTTTAGATCTGACTCCTTTCATTATAGTTTCTTGCTTTTCATTAATTACAAGACATTCAGATTTTGAGAAATTGACCTTGAATCCTAGATCACACAATTGACTGATACTAATGAGATTAGCAATCAGCCCTTTTACCAGCAGTACTTCATTCAGACTTGGAACTCCAGGGCAGTCCAAATCACCAACTCCTTTGATTTCACCTTTAGCACCATCTCCAAAGGTCACAAAACTGGTGGTGTGAGGCTTAACATTATTGAGGAGGTTCTTGATTCCAGTCATGTGTCTGGAACATCCACTGTCAAAGTACCAGTCTTCCTTTGCAGAGACCCTCAGGGAAGTGTGGGCTATCAGGGCAGTAGCCTTTTTCTTCCATTTAGGAGCATGTGGTACCTTTTTAGACTTAGGTTTGACACCTGAGTTCTGATTAGGGTATCCATGCAATCTGAAGCAGAAGGGCTTTATGTGGCCATATCTCCCACAATGATGACATCTCCATCTTTGGTACCTTTTCTTCATATGTCTCTGTTCCTGATGTTGAGAGTTGTGTTGAGACATCTGTTTTGACATTTGCTTATCAGGCCTGATCTTCTTATCTGTACCAGATTTCTTTGCTTCCATAAATCCTAGTCCAGATTTATTTCCCACATTTTGTCCAACCTGAAGGATCTCTTCCAATTTGTCTGTTCCATTAGTCAGCATCTTGACAGATTTGGTCATTTGATTCAGTTGTGAGTTCAGCAATTGAACTTCCCCTTCTAGATGACTTATAGTTTCAAGATCTGCCCTTTTTTCAGCCTCCAGCTTTATAATGAGTTTTGATTATTTCTCATTCTGCACACAGACTTCAGCACTTCTGATACACAATTTCTTGTAGGTATCAGCCAGTTCTTCAAATGTCACTTCTTCATCACTGGTGTCACTTTCAGATGTACAAACACCAGTTAGAGCAGTAACTAGTTTGGCAGATTCTTCTTCAGAATTACTTTCTGAATCACAGTCAGACCAAGTAACAGTCATTCCTTTCTTTTGTTTCTTAAGAAAGGTAGGACATTCAGCTCGAATATGCCCATATCCTTCACAACCATGGCATTGAATTCCTCTGCCTTGATTTCCCTTCTCTTCTAACCTTGGTCTTCTGCTGGAACTGTCAATGTCAGAGGGAATGTTATGAACATTAGACCTTGACTTTGGATTTATTCTTTTGATGAGTTTGTTGAACTGTCTTCCAAGCATGGCTATAGCTTCTAAAATATTTTCTTCAACATCAGTGTTGGAAACAAGTGCTATGCTCTTGTTCTTCTTGTCACCATTTTCAGTGATCCCCATCTCAAAAGTCTGAAGAGACCCAATAAGCTCATCCACTTTCAACTTGCTGATGTCCTGGGCTTCTTCTATGGCAGTTACCTTCATTGCAAATCTTTTAGGCAAGGATCTGAGAATCTTTCTCACCAATTTTTCTTCTGCCATTTTTTCTCCCAGTGCTCCTGAGGTGTTGGCAATCTCCAAGATGTTCATGTGAAAGTCATGAATGGTTTCATCTTCCATCATTTTTAGATTCTCAAACTTGGTAGTCAACATCTGAAGCCTTGACATTTTTACTTTGGAGGTGCCCTCATGGGTAGTTTTGAGAGTGTCCCAAACTTCCTTGGCCAGTTCATATTGATGTACTAGTCTAAAAATGTTTCTATCAATTCCATTGAACAAGGCATTTAAGGCTTTGGAATTTCCCAGGGCTAACTCATCTTCTTCTTTACTCCAATCTTCCTCAGGCTTCAAACTGATTGTCCCATCTTTCTCAGTTATGGTGGGATGGATCCATCCTTTGTCAGCAGCTCTCCAAGCGTTTTTGTCCAGAGATTTTAAGAAGGCAATCATACGAGGTTTCCAGTAGTCATAATTTGTTCCATCCAGAATGGGTGGTCTATTTCCAAAAACTCCTTCTTTGTCCATAGTGCCAGAAAGTGATATCCCTATATCTCACCCAGTAATACAGGAAGGGTGCCTGCTCTGATGCCAATTGAAATTCTGGCTGCAGATACTCAATGTCACGTTCAATGTTATGACACCGTATCTAACTTACTATAAGACAGTAAATACAAAAACAGTAAAGAACACAGTCAATTGTTTACCCAGTTCAGTGTGCAACAACACCTACTCTGGGGGCTACCAAGCCAGGGAGGAAATCCACTATGAGAGATATTAATTCAGGAATAAACCAACCAGTTTATCTCCTTCACTTAAGACCTACCCAATGCAACTTCAATCTAAGTACAACTTAAACTTGAGTTCCTACTCACTCCCCCTCAATCACAGCAGTGATACATAAAACAATTTGACTAATGAATTGTTGAAGACACTCTTCAAAACATACACTTGATTATGCTTCACATCTTTTTAATCAAGAAACACAAACACTCTTGCTTCACAGCTTTGAGTGATACACAAACCTAACTTGACTTTGCTTCACAACTTTAGTCAAGAGACATACAAACACTCTTGCTTCAAAGCTTTGAGTGTTACACAACCCTTACAATTAAAACCTATTCCAAGTCACTTATCACAATGATAATTGCTTGGATTACAATAGTTAAAACTATACAGCTTCTAAATGATCTTCTGTCAACAAGGGATTACATTCAAAACAGCAGCCCTGTTGAATATATAGCAGCTGCAACTTCAGTTAGGGTTTCCACAAAAAGCTAGGGTTAATTCTGTTTGACCTTAAGACTAGGTCACAGGACTTTATCAACCAGGTTGGGGTTGAGCTAGGTTAACCCAAAGAAAACGCAGGATTCTGTTCTGGAAAGACTGAGTCATTTTCCTGAAAAAACTCAGAATTTACCAAACTGCATACCTGTTAGTTCAGAACAGGATGTCTTAACATTTGTTATGACATCTGAATTCCTGTTTACTGATTTTGGTAAATGTGATCATTTTGCAAAATGCTCAGATACACACTCATAAACATCAGTACCTGTATGACAATATTTTTCTGCAAAGGTACCTAATGAATCAGTACAAACTAAACTAGAATGTTATGACATCAGTCATGACATTCACACACCTGGTTTTACCAAAAATGCATGCCCATACCTAAACAACTACACACATATCATGCATCATATCATGACAGGTTTCTCCCCTTCAGGTCTCCTTATCTTCCTACTATTTATTTCAGTAGAGATGGCTCTAGAGAAGACTATCAAAGACATCCAGGCTCAAAACGCTCAACTTCAAGAAATGTTCTTGAACCTGTCCAAGGGACAAGAAGAAGTGAAGGCTTTCCTTACACGGGGTATGGTCATAAGGAATCTGGGGGGGCATCAGGAATGATCAGTTGGAAGGGCTACAGATTGAGATGGCAACAATGAAAATCCAGATGATGGGACAACTGGTGGGCCAGATGGCTCTTATTCAAAACCTGGCTCAAGGACAAGAGGAGCTAAAGGTCCTCATCAACAAGCTTCATCTAGGCGAACGTAACCAAATGGGGAAAACAACTAAGGTTGAAGATCAAGTCATCATTTAGCCTCCCTTGAGACAAGAAGCCGAGGGAAAACCTCCCCAGTTTGCTTCAGGGTCACAAGCCCAACAACAACCTCACCAAAGTCAACAGGGTAATCGGCGTAAGCAGAATACATCTGAAAAACGCTTCACTTAGATTAACATGTCATTATCCCAAGTGTTGCAACGCTTGTTAGAAGTCAAACTGATTGTATTAAGGGACCCTCCTCGACATCCCAACACAGCCGCTCCAAGGTACAATCCAAATGCAAGATGTGCGTATCACTCCAATAGTCCTGGACATGACACCGATAGATGTTGGGCATTGAGAAAAAAAATTCAAGATCTAATTAAAGAAACAACGCTGGAGTTCACACAAGATGGCCAGATGAAAATCTTCCGTTGAAGGCTCTCCACCTGAAATGACAAGTTCGAACAAAGAGGCTTCTGTTCATTTTGAATTTCCAATTGTAATTTCTTTTGTTATTCAAACAATTATCTATTAATGCCAAACTCTGTTTCATTAATTCATTGCATATGTTTGTATTGAATTCATATTTTCATTTTCACTATATTTAAACTATGCTTTTTATTCTTCTTATGACACAAACCTTTAGAGGGAGGATGACGAAAACAATGCCATAATCTTATACAGTATGCTTTTGGACAGACCTTGCTGACGATGTACAGGCGTTTCTTTCAAATCCTAAACACTAGAGTTATAAGGAAGATAATCCCTAGTCAACCCCTTCGAGCCAAAGAAGTAGAAGTTTTCTGTTTTAACACAAATTGAAACCTTTAATCAAAACCTGGGGCAGGGTAGTCTCTCAGTTAATTCAAACGCGCATTAAGCCGTAAACTCTCATTCTGTAATACAGCGAATGACATCGAAAACATTCCTCTGGAATCAAAAGACAATGATGGTTCCCAATTGCATAGTCAGTCATTAGCTCTCAAGAGAAAAACCCACTAAGTCAAAACCTACGAAGGAGACTTAAAGAAAAAACGGGGGCATCCCGCTGACTGTAATCTCAAAACAAGAACAGTCATGCAAAAATTAGGGATAATAAATCGAAAGAAAGAGGTCACTACAAATCCTCAACAACATAAAAAATGTTGCAAAAATGACTGCTTTCCAACAAACTCAACTTGTTTGAACCATCACCAAAATGTCGTTCCAGACTCATTTGGAGTTCAAACGCACAATTAACTGAGTTTAGGACTGAAGAACATCACGAAGAGCGGGTGGGTACAAATATACTTTGAGCCTTTACCATTTGTTTCTTAAAACCGTGAACCAAGCCACGTTACAACCCTTCAAAAGTCCTAATTGAAGCATGGGTTAGTTCGAAATCATACTGTTACAAAAGGTATCCTGACTCCTGTAAGGCTTTTCTCTAAATCTTGAGTTGAATTTTTCTTACAAAAGTTTTCTGCTAAAAAAAATGCATTTTCAAAATTTCAAGACAAGCATAAACTTTGCATTATTTGAATATCGTTGTTCGCATATGGCTATTTGTTTGACAGCAAAGGAATTCACACAGTGAATATCCGATGAACGAAAGCTCTCCCAGTGAACAAAATCACTTCAAGTGGGATGAAACTTCCGTTGCAAAAATCTCCTATCAACAAGGGGACACGGCATGCCATTGTCCAGTACACCTGGGGAAGTCCAGTCAAGATTTCAAGAAATCTCTCAAAATGCAGAGTTAGCCAGGGGCAAGTCTTTGTCACCGTCACTTGGGGCATTGAACGTCAATCCCAACAAAGGGTTGCATACAGTCAAACTTTTCCTGGAAACGCCATAAACATTCGCTACTTGGGGCAGTGACAAATCTCTCCAAAATCCTTATCATAAGAGGACTCCCAGCCAGAGTTTCAATAACCTCTTCCCAGCTAAGTCGACCTCAAGTTTTTCCCCATTGAAGTCTCCAAAATTTTCACTATCGCCAGTAGAAATGAAGAATTCGACTCTTTTCTCCATCACCAATTCGGGATTTAGTTTCCCCAGCGAGAGGTCATCTTGAAAACATTACACATTCGTACATCAGGACATCATACAACACAATCTCATTTATTTTGAGAACATCTTTGTTTGATATATGTCATGCAACTAACCTTTACCTTTCAGGAAAGATGCAATCAAATTCTCACAAAATTCAAGCTATGAAGCCTGGACCAAGACCAGATGGTAGTTCATTCAACTTTCCCCTTCAAAAGCAGTCCGGGATTTATTTTCCCCGACATCTATTGAAGATATCCCAAGACTTTCGTCTGGCTCAGTTAAATCGATTCTAAGATTTTTCTGATTCTTATCCAGTCAAAGTAATTCAAGACCTTCTCTGGCTCAGTCAGATCAACACTAAGATCTCCCTGATTCTTATTTCAGTTTAAGATATTCCAGATTTTGCTGTTTCAGATAAATCTCTCAATGGTTTATTCTGATTCACTTCCAGATTTTGCTGTTTCAGATCCAGTTCAAACTTTTCGTCAACTATCACCTTTGGATGGCATCTATAAGCCCATCTCCGACGATTCTCCTATGTTTTTCCAAATGGAATCTTTAAGCCCATTTCCTTACACAATCTCTACAGCACGTCATTAAGATCCCCAGCGGAGATGAGACTACCAACTACCAATCCCCAGCGGAGCTGAAACTATTGAACTACAGCAAAAATCATCTGGATTCTCCAATTCCCCTAGCAGAATGAAGATTCTCATTCTCAGTTCCCCGCAGAAGCCATCAGAGTCTTCCTTATTCTCCAGCAGATCAAGGTTTTCCTTTGTTTGATCCCCGGTAGAGATCGCCAGAGTTTTTCCCTATTCCACAGCCGAGTAAGGATTCCCATTGTGTAATCTCCAGCCATAGTCATCGAAGTTCTCTGGATTCCCCAAGCAGGAAAGTCATGAAGGATTCTCACATCCGCACGGAAGTTGTCAAAGTTTTTGATAATCCCCGCGAGTTATCAAAGATCTTGAATCTCCAGCAGCGATCATGGATTTATTTTCCCCGGCAGCAGTCAAGGATTTTTATTATCTCCATCCATCAAGGATTTGTTTTCCTCAGCAAGATAGCAAATCGGCTTACATGCGCATACATTCATTGATAAAACACATATATTGCATTATACATTTCATGCAACATAACTTTGTGTTTCAAGCTAACATTTTACCCTTTTCAGGATAAGATTAACAAGCTACCAATATACAATCAGAAAACAACTTAGAGAGGCTCCAGACACTGATGCTATTCTATTTGCTTATTCAGATTCAAAGCTCAGAAAACAGCTTAGAGAGGCTCCAGACACGGATGCTATTCTATTTGCTTATTCAGATTCAAAGTTCAGAAAACAGCTTAGAGAGGCTCCAGACACGGATGTTATTCTATTTGCTTATTCAGATTCAAAGCTCAGAAAATATCTTAGAGAGGCTCCAGACACGGATGCTCTTCTATTTTCTTATTCAGATTCAAAGCTCAGAAAACAGCTTAGAGAGGCTCCAGACATGGATGCTATTCTATTTGCTTATTCAGATTCAAAGCTCAAAAAACATCTTAGAGAGGCTCCAGACACTGATGCTATTCTATTTGCTTATTCAGATTCAAACTCAGAAAACAACTTAGAGAGGCTTCAGACACGGATGCTATTCTATTTGCTTATTCATATTCAAAGCTTAGAAAACAGCTTAGAGAGGCTCCAGACACGGATGCTATTCTATTTGCTTATTCAGATTCAAAGCTCAGAAAACAGCTTAGAGAGGCTCCAGACACGGATGCTATTCTATTTGCTTATTCAGATTCAAAGCTCAGAAAACAGCTTAGAGAGGCTCCAGACACGGATGCTATTCTATTTGCTTATTCAGATTTAAAGCTCAGAAAACAGATTAGAGAGGCTCCAAACACAGATGTTATTCTATTTGCTTATTCAGATTTAAACCTCAGAAAACAACTTAGAGAGGCTCCAGACACGGATGCTATTCTTTTGCTTATTCAGATTCAAAGTTCAGAAAATAGTTTAGAGAGGCTCCAGACACAGATGCTATTTTATTGCTTATTTATATCCCCAGCTCAGAGATGCTCCAGACACGGATACCATTCTGGCGCTCATTCTTCTGACCTATAACTTACAATTCAATGAACATTCTTGGATGGCATCTTTAAGCCCATCTCCGACAAGATTCTGTCACATCTCTGACAAGATTCTGTCACATCTCCAAATGGCATCTTTAAGCCCATTCCCTCAATTATACTTTGACGAGTGCAAATTTATGGGCACTCTAGTGTCCAATCATCTTTTACCTTCGAGTCACGAACGACAAAACTCGCCGATCTAACTCTTCAATTTCAAGAAGATTGAACAGGGGCAGCTGTTGTACCCCAAAATTTGCCCTCCCATTTTTCATAGAAAAGCACAACCCTAGGGTTTCTTAAATATCCAAGATTGGCTCAGGAATCGATCAAACAGATTTTCTCCTGTGACAGTAAATCAACAATTAGGGTTTTTCTCGCATTTCTCAGAAGAAATTGAGTTCTCAGAAATTCAATTGATTTTTACATGTTTTCATGCTCTCTCAAATTTACTGAAAAGGCAGTGTTTGTTTGATTCAGGTTAACCAGATAATTTGCATCTTTTAAAAACATTTGCTTTGTTTATGGAATAAAAATTTTCTTGTTTAAATATTTTTCTCAACAATAAAATGCAAAAAATATTTTCTCTTTAATTGATCAGATTTTTTATGACTCAGACTTTATTCCCGTACTTAATTCGTCGTGTGCGTCTTTACTTTCTTTTAATTCAAATTATTGTAATTGTTTCAAGTTTGTAATAGACTAATTAGGATTTTAATTTCCGCATCTTTATTTTCAGTCAAATATTTATGTATCTGCCCAAAATCCCTGTAATAGTTAGGTCTTTAAATTCTCGCACTCTTTAATTTCTGCAACTATTAAACTATTAGATGATTGATACTAGGATTGTATGCTAAAGATCATAATTTAAAACAGTAGAAAACCATAACTGTGCAAAGATAATTAACTGGAAAAAACACACTTGCACATGCTCACTCCTAGGGTTTGCCCCACTTGGTTGCCTCGGAAATAATGGTCATGTCCCTCGAACGTAGGGATGCCTTAGCAATGACCCATAATTCAAAATCGTCATAAAGATTCTAGTCCCTACTTGTCCCTCGAGTTACCTATGAATTGATCTGATGACGATATTCCCTTCGAAATGCTAAGGTATATTTACTTGTTGCCTTCAGAGACCATTTCGTCCCTTCGAACATCCCTTTAAAAATCCAACGACGGAGCTACCTACTCCTTAATAGTAGGATAGCACTGTCTAAAGGAAACGAAACGAACAGACTTTTTTCGAGTAGGTAGAAATCTTAAGTACTTTCTCAAAATAAAAACTTTTCACACAAACACTTTTCAAAAATAGTTTTCAAAACAACTCCGTCACACTCTTGAGAACCGATACAAGGGTTATCATGAAGTAAACAAAAATTTTCAAAACAAGCACACACAAGCAATTTAAAAAATGAGCAAGTACCTAAGAGCTCGTGGAAAACCAAGGATAGAAAGGATACTAACACCTTCCCTTTCTATAATCTACCTCTTGTACTCAGAAATATCTCGAAAAAAGGTTTTTTCTGTTCTTTTTCCTTTTCCTTTATTGGATGAAATAAAAGTCGGAGGCGACTCTTGCTTACTGCAAAATTTGCGAACAAAAAACGTAAACCAGTATAACAGTCAGTTCTGCCACTGTATCACAGAACTGGCGACTCTGCTAGGGAAAATCTTAAAAGTAAGGTTACCTTAGGGCTAGATCACATTTACTTGTTTTTCTTTGTTTGACTTGTTTGCTTTACATTATGGTTCCTTCTTTGGGCTTGTTGGATCCTCTACCCTGATCTGGGATACCTTTTATGTAAGTAGCAATACATTATGGAAAAAGTGCAGGGTATACTGACATGGTCTAAGCAATAGCTACGTTAGTGTGACACATTTGTTGGTACCAGTAGCCCTTAGTAGTCAAGGAGAATATGGGGCCGTTGTATGGTGTCATGAAGCACTAACTGACCCTAGAACCTTAATTGAACAACTTGGCCATTAGGAAGTAGTGAGATAGTCGGCTTTGGTGCAGTCTGAAGTTGGTTGATACTCGATACTACGCTCATTGAGATTGGACTTTCGGGATATTTTGGTCGCCATTAAAGAGGCTTGCGCTGAAACAATGTCCGATGAAGAAAGATCAGTGATATTGAGATCCCCTAGAACCCGGTTACTATTTCTAGGACAAGTTGAGCCAACTAAACTTCAAGAGGGTACTTACCTACAAACTCCATGCAAGCCTAAACCTAAGGACTTGTCTGATTTATGTGTATGATTATTAGTATATAACAACTTGCTTGCTTTGCATACTTATACATAACATCATAACATCATACCATAGCATTTTTTTGTAACCAATTCAAGGATCTCAAGGGCCTTTGATGCAGGGTCACTTTGAACCAGACGCCTATCAAGGGGCAAGAGGATTCATTCTCTAATCAAACACCGTCAAAGACCAAATCACGGTAATTCGAGTCAAGGGCTATGACCCACTTGACATTGTGAGCTTGATTCTCGTGGAAGGACATCCACTGATACGAAGTTCTCCAATCAAGGCTATTGATCAAAATTCAACTTCTAACATCTTCTCGTGTTCACCACACGAGATCCTTGAAAACATTGCATCCACATATCATGCATGTCATCATAACAGGTTTTCTCGTACAGGATTTCTCATCTGCTTACTATTTATTTCATTAGGGATGACTCTAGAACAAACAGTTAAAGATCTCTAAGTTCAAAACGCTCAGTTCCAACAAGCACTCATGAACTTGGCCAAGGGGAAGGAAGATCTGAAAACACTCTTCACCAAAGAGGGAAAGAAGAAGAAAAAGTCTATCATCCTCAACGTGAGGAGACGGTCCAAGGGGCATGCCCAACCATCTCAAAAAGAAGATGCTTCTTCTAAAGAAGAAGACAGACAAGAAGAGGAAGCTAAAAGAATTAGAGATAACATAACTATTGATGACAAAGACTCTTCTGAGGAGCAGTATCCACCGACGGATGAAAAATACAAACAGCTTGAAGACAGACTAAAAGCTGTGGAGATCCAAGTTGTATCTGGCTTGGACTTAGGAGACATGGATTTGGTTTCTGGAATGGTCATCCCACCAAAGTTCAAAATCCCTAACTTTTCCCCGTATGATGGAGTCTCTTGTCCTAAGATGCATCTAAAGTCTTATGTCTGCAAGATTCAACCATACACAACTGATCAGAAGCTCTGGATCCATTTCTTCCAAGAGAGCTTAGCTGGGAGGCAACTTGAGTGGTTCTATCAATTGGAGAGTTCCCACATTCACACTTGGGAAGATATGACTGCTGCTTTTTACAAGCAGTACCAATACAATGTTGATCCTGCACCAACTTGTGTGCAGTTGCAGAATATGACCATGCGTTCCAACGAAGGTTTCAAAGAATACACCCAAAAGTGGAGAGACCTGGCTGGTAGGGTGCAACCCCCATTAACTGACCGGGAGCTGATTGACATCTTCATGGGAACTTTGACAGGACCTTTCTTTAATCACCTAATCGGAAGCTCCTCGACCGGGTTCACCGAGATAATACTGACTGGCAAAAGAGTCGAAGCTGGCATAAAAAGCAGAAAGATCCAAGGAGCTACATCCTTTGATGCTCAGAAAAAGCCATACAATGGGAAGAAAGAGTCCAATGTTGTTTACAGCCAAAAATGTCATAACAAGAGTCACCATGACCAACATGTGGGGGTAGTCTTGATCTCTGGTCCTGCATCATGGCGACAACACCAAAGGGGAAATCAGCGAGAGCAAGAAGATCCCAAGAGGCAGTTTACCAACATCAACATGCCACTATCACAAGCGTTGCAACACATGTTGAGTATGAATCTGATCACATTAATAGGACCTCATCCGAACCCCAAAACTTCTTCCCCTAACTACAATCCCGATGCAATGTGAGCTTATCATTCCGGCAGTCCTGGGCATGATACTAACAATTGTTGGGCGCCGAAGTACAAGATTCAGAATATGATTGTCGCTAAGGTGGTTGAGTTTGGTCCTCCTGAGACTCCAAATGTAATCACCGCTCCCATGCCAAATCATTGAATTTTCCTGTTCGTTTTGAATTTTCAATTGCAATTTCTTTTGTTTTCAAACCATTATCTATTAATGTTAAACTATGTTTCATTAATGCATTGCATATGTTTGTCTTGAATTCATCTATTCATTTTCATTATTTTTAAAAACTATGCTTTTTACTCTCTTTATGACATTCAACTCTTGCTAAAAGTTACAAGCCTTTAGAGGGAGGATGACGAAAACAATGCCATAATCTCATACAATATGCTTTTGGACAGACCCTGCTAATGATGTACGGGCATTATTTCAATTCCTAAACACTGAAGTTATAAGGAGGAGAATCCCTAGTCAACCCCTTTGAGCCAAAGAAGTAGGAGTTTCCTTTTTACACAAGTTGAAACCTTTAGTCAAAATCTGGGGCAGGGTGGTCTCTCAGTTAATTCAAATGCGTGTTCAGTCGCAAACTTTCACTTCGTATACAATGAATGACATCAAAAACGTTCCTCTGAAATCAAAAGACGGTGATGGTTCCCTACAAAATAGGCAGTCATTATCTCTCAAAGAAACGCCCATTAAGTCAAAACCTACAAAGGACACTTAAGAAAAACTGGGAAATCCTGCTGACTGTAATCTCAAAATGAGAACAGTCAAGCAAACATCTGAGATAACAAATCAAAAAGAGGTCACTACAAATCCTCAACAACACAGAAAAGGTTACAAAGATGACTGCTTTCTCAAACAAACATTAAATTTCTGAACCATCACCTAGTGTCATAGCAAAAATTCCAGACTCAATTGGGATCTAAATGCATAATTAACTGAGTTTAGGACTGAAGAACATCATGAAGAACGAGCGGGTACAAATACACTTTGAGCCTTATCGTTTGTTTCTTAAACCGTGAACCAAGCCACGTTACAACCCTTCAAAAGTCCTAATTGAAGCATGGGTTAGTTCGAAAACATATTGTTACAAAAGGCATCCTGACTCCTGTAAGGCTTACTCTAAATCCTGAGTTGAATTTTCTTACAAAAATTCTTTTATCTTGCTAAAACGAATTTTCAAAACTTCAAGACAAGAATAAACTTTGTATTATTTGAATATCGTTGTTTGCATATGGCTAATTGTTTGACAACAGGGGAATTCACATAACGAATATCCAATGAACAAGAACTCTTTCAATGAATAAAGTCACCTCAAGTGGGAAGATACATCCAATAATAGATCTCTTATAAGCAAGGGGGCATGATGTGTCACTATCCAACACATATGGGACAGTCAAGTCGAGATTCCAAAAAATATCTTAAGAAACGCTGAATACACCAGGGGAAGATCTCCATCTGAATCACTTGGGGCATTGGACATGATTTCCAGCAACGAATCATGTACACTCAAACAAACATCTCCTGGAAGTGTGGCAACACCTTCTACTAGGGGCATTGACCCATCCCCCACAAAGTCCTTTTCATAAGCTAATCCCCAGCCAGGGTTTTAATCTCTGAAAACTTCTCCCCAGTTGAGTTGATCTCAAGAATCCTCGAGGATTTCTATCAAGAGAAGACACCTCTCCAGCATATTGGAAACAGGGTTTATTTCCCCAACAAACGGAAAGATTCTCCAGCTCTACGAGTCAAGGGACTACAACTCCTCTTCCTCATTAGACTGCTCTACAATCCCCAGTAAGTTACTACGAAGCCTGGAAACTAACCATTATAACAGTCGGTTATGCCACCGTATCACACTTTCCTTTGTTCCCAGCAACCTCAGAATGTTAGTGCGTCTAGGACCAGAACATCTGACCTTCCCTTTTTTGCTAACATTTGCTTTCTGATTTGCAGCGCACCTGAGTCAGAACTTCTACTCTCTCCTCTTTCAGCACGCGCTGATTCTAACTCTTATTCTCTTATTACTTTTATCATCACTTTATTTTCATTAATAAAAAACAACAACAAAAATACTTTATATTCACATGTTTCATTTTATTTCTTTCAAAACAAAAAAGACTAAAAATATTTTCTTAAGCAAATTTATTTCTTCTCTTAACCAAAACAAAACAAATCTATTTTACATTTCAATTCTTGTACATTATTTCAATATGGTTGTAATAGATAATTAGGACTTTAATTTCTCGCAATCCCTATTTGTAAACTTGTACCCCCATCTCCAAGTGCTAGTAAAATGGAATTTGTATGGCAAGATAAAAACAAATGCTAGTAAAATGGGATTTGTATGGCAAGATAAAAACAACCAGTAGACAACCCCTAATCAAAGACTAAATGCATGCAAATCAAACACACTATTCACACATGCACCCCTAGGGTTAACTCCACTTGTTGCCTAAAAATGGTCATGTTATGCATGTGAGTCGTCTTAGCAAAAACAATTAAAAATATAAGATCATAGTCCCTCGATGACGCTTCAAATGTTGCCTTACAAATGATATAAGTCCCTTAAAAGAAATGCTAAGATATCTCACAACATTGCTATCATGAGTATACGATGACCCACACCCGTCCCTTCACATCTAATGATGGGGTTTCTTACCAAATCAATGGTAAGATAGCAACGTCTAAAGGGGGAGGAAAAGAACACTAAAAACCTTTGAGTAGGTAGGTTGCTCCTAGTTGCTCGCTTGCTCACAACAAAAACATTTCATACACCAAACACTTTCATTTTGAAACATTTTCAAAAGACAAACGCTTTGTAGACATTCTCATAGAGTCGAGAACCATTACAAAGACACCCTTTTCAAAATCACTTTCAAAAACATATTACACAAACACTTCTTTGAACTATTTTCCAAACAACACTTTGTATGCGTTCTTATAGAGACGAGAACCATTACAAAGGCACGTTTTCAAAATACTTTCAAAACCCACATCACAAGCACATTTTCAAACAAAAGAAAGTGATCTAGAAAGCAACTAAGAGCCCATACATAACCATGGATGGAAAGGGTGCTAACACCTTCCATTTTCATAATCTACCCCTCGAACTCAAGAAATAATCTAGAAAGGTATTTCCTGTTCTTTTCAGCCTTTCCTTATTGGATAAAAGAAAAGTCGTTGGCGACTCTTGCTATCTGCAACAATTGAAATCAAACACAAAACATCCCAAGTCAGTTCTCCCACCATGTTACAGAACTGGCGACTCTGCTAGGGACTATTAATAAAGTGGGATTTATCTTAGGATCTAGGTCATTTTTAAAATTTATTTCTTGTTTGCTTTGCCTGCTTTATCTTTAAGGGTTTTTGCTTGGGTATTATTGAAGATCCTACACCCGGATATGGGGACACTCTTTAGGTAAACAGCA
Source organism: Vicia faba (assembly GCA_948472305.1). Taxonomy (NCBI): domain Eukaryota; kingdom Viridiplantae; phylum Streptophyta; class Magnoliopsida; order Fabales; family Fabaceae; genus Vicia; species Vicia faba. Next base: position 68,988,600 of record OX451741.1, on the reverse strand, counting down.
ATAGATCGTGAAGACTGTATGAAGTAGACCGATATGGTTTAAGCGATGGTTGTGTTGGTGTGACACTTTGGTTTGTACCGGTATCCTTCGTATGGAAACAAGGAGAATACGGGGCCGCCGCATGGTGTCGTAAAGCACTAACAGAATTTAGAACCTTAGTTGAACAAACTTGGCCATTAGAAAGTAGTGAGATAGCCGACATCAGTATAAAGCTGAGGATTTGTTGATACTCGATGCTACACTCATTGAGATCAGACTTTCGGGATATTTCGGCCGCAAGAAAAAATTGCCTGAGCTGAAACAACGCCCGATAAAGGATGATCAGTGATATTAAGAATCTTTAGAACTCGGTTACTTTTCTAAGACAGGTTTGAAATCAACTAAACTTTAAGAGGGTACCTACCTTTAACCTCATTCAAGCCTTTGAACCTAAGGACTATTGTGTGCTTTGCTTGTGTGTGATTTACTCTGTTTGAACATAACATCATGCACCATAACATAGTTTTGATTCTCATTACACTAACCATTTCAAGGACCAAGGGAATTTATCTTTGTTTTGTTTTGCAGATCATGGCTTCCGCTCGTAGAAACACTATTCTAATCAGCTTTATGAGAATACCTCCCCAACTCAAGGAGCTAGTATCAAGAGTTCCTGAAAATTCTTCGTTCATTAAAAGATATGGTCGACTTCTCAACCTGGTTACTCCAAGCTTTGATGAAAAGGTGATGGGTGTACTCTTTCAGTTCTTTGATCCCAAGCACCACTGCTTCACCTTTCTAGACTATCAGTTGGTGCCTACCATGGAAGAGTTCTCTCAGTTATTAAATATACCAATTCTTGACCAGGTTCCTTTCACAGGTTTAGAAGAGGTTCCTAAGCCAGAAGTCATTTCCTTAGCTTTGCATCTGAAACGGGCTGACGTGGTATCCAATTGGGAAACAAGAAGCGGAGTCAAGGGTTTTCTAGCCAAGTTCTTAATAGATAAAGTCCAGATGTTTTTGGATGATTTGGACTTTCAGGCTTTTGAGGAGGTCTTGGCCCTTCTAATCTACGGGTTAGTACTATTCCCTAATCCAGACTTATTCATAGATGTGAATGCTATCAAGATCTTCCTCTCTCGCAACCCTGTGCCTACCTTGCTCGGAGATATCTTGCACGCTCTCCATACCCGTACCATAAAGAGAAGAGGGGTTCTTATATGCTGCATGCCATTGCTGTCGAGGTGGTTTATTTCTCACCTCCTTAAGTCAGTACTGAAGAATGAAGAAGGTTCGGGTTGGTCGCAAAGGATAATGTCACTTGCTCACGCGGATATTCTCTGGTATTCCCGAGTTATGGGAGATATTGCTATTATTGACCGCTGTGGGGAGTTCCATAATGTCCCACTACTTGTCATTCGGGGAGGCATAACTTACAATCCTTGTTTGGCTCTACGACAATTTGGTTACGCTCGAAGGGATGGTCCTCATGAGTTACTTATCCAGGGTATTGTATTTAACTATGAGGATGATGTTCAAGGGTATCGCCAGAGGTTCATACAAGCTTGGGGCATGGTAAACAGATATGACGCCAAGACTTTGGGGCCGAAGAACTCCATCCCTATGGAACCTTATCTCCAATGGGTACAAGCTCGCGCTCAGAAACTTATGATGCCCTACATAGCCGTCTTACCAGTAATTATGGAGCCCATTACTGAAGGGGATATTCCTTACACGGTTCATCATCCTGATATGCCCATCGATCTTGAAGAACTACAGAGGTCCTGGATTCAGTTGAAGAAATAGCGGGATACTTATAGGGACCAGTTCTATGCCCAAGAGAGGAAGGTTTTAGAGCTTACAAAGCAGCTTCATGAGGAAAGAAGCCCCAATGTCTATCTCGTCACGAAGAGAAAGCATCCATGGGAAACTTGATTTTTTTTAGTTTTTAGAATTTTTAATTGTAACGCCTAAAAGGCAATTATATTTTTAATTCTACTAATAAAATCTTTATTTCATTTTGGGTTCGCAAATTTAAATTTCCCAAAGTCCTTGAAATCATTGCATACGCATCCCATCAACAACATTTCATATACAGGTACCATTACAGGCTTCTCATCTTCTTTGCAGTTTATTTCAGCAAAAATGTCTTCTGAACAAAGCATCAAACATCTTCAGGCACAAAATGCCCAATTTCAACATATGTTCATAACTCTGGCAAAAGGGCAGGAGGATCTGAAAGCCCTCATCCTGAAGGAGAAGAAGAAGAAGAAGGTCTCTGGTATTCTAAATATGGGCAGAAGGTTCAGGGGGCCGTTAAGGAGAGAACCAAGAAAGGGAGATAAGGGAGAAGGACCCTAGTCCTGAAGTTTCTGACAATGATACAGACTACAATGATGAGCAGTACCCCCCCCCCCCCCCCCCCCCACTGATGATAGATACAAGCAGTTGGAAGATCGTTTGAGTGATATGGAAGTCCAGAGGATACCTGGGTTGGATTTCAAAAAACTGGAATTGGTGTCGGGAGTGGTCATCCCGCAGAAATTTAAGGCTCCGGTTTTCATAAAGTATGACGAAGTATCTTTCCCAAAACTCCATCTATGTTCCTATGTAAGGAAGATCTAGCTCCACACTTCTGATAGAAACTTGTGGGTTCACTTCTTTCAAGACAGTCCGTCAGGGACTCAGCATGAACGGTTCTACCAACTGAAGGAAACCAAAGTCCGAAACTGGGAGGATTTGGCTACTGCTTTCTATAAGCAGTATCAATACAACACCGACCTTTCCCCTACTCATACTCAACTCCAGAGTATGTCCATGGGTGCAGGTGAAGGCTTTAAGGACTATGCGCAGAAGTGGAGAGACTTGGCTGGGAGAGTCCAACCCCCTTTATCTGACAAGGAGTTGGTTGACATGTTTCTTGGGACGCTGTCTGGTCTATTCTTTAATCATCTGATTGGCAGCTCATCAGCTGGTTTCACCGAGCTGATATTGACAGGAGAAAGGGTAGAGTTTGGGATTTATAGTGGTAAAATACAGAAAGACACCTCTTCGAGTTCAGTAAAGAAGCCTTTCACTGGTAAGAAGGAAGCCAGTGCCATCTATAGCCCAAGAGGTCAAAGCAGGGCTGAACACCGTCCGACAATAAGTGTTGTAATGATACCAAAGCCTGCGGCTGCTCCACAATGCAACAATCAACAAAGGGTAGAAAGACCACAAAGGCAGTTTACCTGGATTAACATGACATTGACAGAGGTTCTACCCCATCTGCTGAGATCCAACTTGGCAACCTTGAAAGAGGCTCCCAAGAATCCTAATATCGCGTCTCCTCGTTACAATCCAAATGCTCGTTGTGCCTACCACTCTGAGAGTCTCGACCATGATACAAATGACTGCTGGGCTCTGATAAATAAGGTACAAGATCTAATTGAAGCCAGGGAGATTGAGTTTGATGCTCCGGAGAAGCCAAATGTCATAACTGCTCCCATGCCTAAGCACAACCGAGGAGTCAATGTCGTTGATATCGATTTGTTTGTGACCTCAGTTGATGAAGTTTCTATTCCCCTTATGACTGTTAAGAAGAATTTGTTATTGTATGGTTTATTTCCGGGTTGTGGTGAAGGTCGGAGAATAGAGAGATGTCTCTCGTCATGTGTCTTGAACATCCACTATCGAGGATCCGCTTACATGTCATAGAGTCAAGACACTCAACCTACAAAATTAAACAAAGGTGGTAGTACCCAATTCTTACCCGGTCCTTAGGTGTGAGTGAAAAATTGGTTGCATTTGGGTAACCACTGAAAAACACCTTTAGCAACTAAGAAGCACCTAAATTTGCATTTTTCAATGGTATGGTCTTTCTTACAATAATAGTGACACAACAAATTATGATGAGAATTACTTCTGCTATTTGAATCCTTTTTTATAATATTATAATTTTTATATGGCTTATCCAAATACTTTTTAACCTTTTGAGGATCAATAGTGTAGGTGTTTAGTTATTGGCATGCATTTTTGGTAAAACCAGGTGTGTGAATGTCATGACTAATGTCATAACATTCTGATTTATTAGGTACTGGTATATTAGGTACCTTTGCAGAAAAATAGTGGCATACAAGTACTGCTGTTTATGAGTGTGTATCTGAGCATTTTGCAAAAAGATCACATTTATTGTCTTCTCAGTAAACAAGAATTCTGATGTCATAACAAATGTTAAGACATCCTGTACTGATCTAACAGTAGTGCAGTTTGGTTAATTCTGAGTTTTTTCAGGAAGTTGGCTCATTCCTTCCAGAACAGAATCTCCCGTTGTCTTTGGGTTAACCTAGCTCAACCCTAAACTGGTTGATAAAGTCTTGTGACCAAGTCTTATGGTTAAACCTAATTAACCCTAGCTTTTTGTGGAAACCCTAACTGAAGAAACAGCTGCTATAAATTCAACAGGTCTGTTGTTTGGAAAACAACTCTTTGGACTGAAGATCAATCAGAAACTGTATAGTTTTAACTGCTGTAATCCAAGCAATTATTATTGTGATAAGTGACTTGGAATAGGTTTTGTTTGTAAGGGTTTATGTACCACTCAAAGCTTTGAAGCAAGAGTGTTTTGTGTCTCTTGACTAAAGCTTTGAAGTAAAGTCAAGTTAGGTGTATGTATCACTCAAAGCTGTGAAGAAAGAGTGTTTGTGTTACTTGATTAAAAAGCTGTGAAGCATAATCAAGTGTATGTTTTGAAGAGTGTCTTCATTAATTCATTAGTCAATTGTTTAAAGTATCACTGCTGTGATTGAGGGGGAGTGAGTAGGAACTCAGGTTTAAGTAGAACTTAGATTGAAGTTGCATTGGGTAGGTCTTAAGTGAAGGAGATAAACTGGTTGGTTTATTCCTGAATTAATATCTCTTATAGTGGATTTCCTCCATGGCTTGGTAGCCCCCAGAGTAGGTGTTGTTTCACACTGAACTGGGTAAACAATTGACTGTGTTCTTTATTGTTTTTATATTTACTGTCTTATAGAAAGTCAGATACGGTGTCACAACATTGACTGTAACATTGAGTATCTACAGCCAGAATTTCAAATAGCAAATGTAACACGTGGTTGTTATAGCGTTATAAATGTTTAAGACTAAGCCATTGGATTGACTAGACTTATACAAATGAAAAATAAAAATCGCCACCGTACTTTATTATTTACAAACGAATGGGAAAAGAGCGAGTAACCCAAAAAGAGGGGGAAAGATTCAAGGTAGGGGGGTTGGTTATGAAAAGGGAAGGTATTATCACCCTAAACATCTATGGTACTCCATAGGAACCTCTTTGAAAATCTGTATATTTTGACTATAAAATATGTTGTATAGAAATAGATGGTAGAGGTGAGAAGAGAAGTATTTTTTTATGATTTTGCACCCGCCGCGGTTGCGAACCTTTAGTGCCTATGTACCACCTTTCGTGTAATAGGGGATCAGGGTACACGTAGTTCACCTTTTGAAAATTTTAAAACACAAGTGTGTTGGTTAATTTTATGAGATAAAACATCATCGTCATTGTCCGTGTGGAAAAGATACTTACTACCCACAATCATGAGAAAGGAGAATTTGCATCATCTCAAAGTGGAGGATATGGATTGGATTTTAAAATCAACAATGCCTCACTCAACACCCAAGTGGAAAATATCTCACTTCACTACATATTTTGAAGTATAGTCGTTTGCATCACTACAAGGATTTATAAGAGTCCAATCTTTTGAGAAAGGTTTTTAAGTAAAAAGCCAAAGTAGCAAAATGGTTTGAAATGAGATTTATTGACTTTTAGTCTTCTCACAAAAAATATCAAGGTATTATTAAGTTGATTGAAGTTTATTTATGAAAAGGTTTTTAAAATGCATGGACCTAGGTCCAAGTTTATTATGAAAATGGTTCAAGTTTAAAAAACAAGAAGAGTTTTCAAAAGGAGAGAGAAGATTTTTGAAATTAAAGAAGATGGGAGGAGAAGAAGAGACTATCTTAAAGCACAAGGTAAAAGTTAGGGAGAAGAACCATCTAACCAACAAGAAGCAAATACTTGACATTATGAGTCAAGATAAAACTCCCATTCTTTGGATTGAAACCAAGCAAGCAAAGATACTAGACCTCTTGAGAGAACTAAACTTCAAGTGTATCAAGTCTTCGCAAAAATTGGGCAGAGTAACGACTGTATATGGGTGAATTCCAGATTACGAACAAAGTATATAATCACAATAACCTGCATACAAAATAAACAAACAACCCAATGTCTTGAGGTAAACCTCAAGAACTCCAGACAAAATATCAATTAAGGTCATAACGTCTCCAACATAGGCTAAGGTTTCTGTTCCTAAGTCCAAGAAGTCCAATACTCCATAATGCCAAGGATAATAACCAAATAGTCCAAGTATCATTAAAGTTTTTTATGGTTTATGTTGATTAGTAAGTATCTTCAAAAAGAAAAGAAAATCTCAAGTGAGCAAAATAAAAATGACATAAAAGTAAATGCTCAAGTGAGCAAAGATGAAAGTAGCATAAAATATAAATGCTAAATTAAATATTACATAAAGTAAAAGCATAAAAATAAAAGCATAAAGTAAAGTCAATTGTTAAGAATTAGTGGTTAGTTGGATGAACATCTTGAAACTTGCATTTGGAACTCATTAGAGGATTCGTATAACCAAATCCTCTCAATAACAAGTTGCATTTGCTTTTTGTCAAGTATATCATCCGTTTAAGAATTCTCAAGGCAAAATTTAATGATCAACGATGTTTAAGTGATCCGCGTTGACCAAAATTTATGAAGATCCATTAGAGGATTGGTAGAACCAAATCCTCCACACAATGAATCTCAAGGTTATTGGATCAAAGGGATCAAATTAACATACTTGGGCTTCCAAACAAAGGTTTGGGCCACAAATGATCATTTATTCGAATTGGGACAAAATTTAGCGCTATGTTAAGCAATCGTAAGTGGACTTATATAGAAGTCGCACCTATTTTGAGGCCGTTCAATAGCAATCTATGTATTTCATGTTTGGATAAATGATATAGATATCATTATCCCATAACATGTGATACAATAAGAAAGGGGAATAAGATGAAGAGGGAAGGGATTAGAGTTTCAAATATCATCAACATCATTCGTCCATTTTAATGGATTTAGTTTATCAACCTATTAACACCCAAGACCCAATGATATTCAAGAATTTTCCTCAAGATATGATCCAAGTCAGTACCACGTGCTATTTCAAGAATCAAACAAGAATCATGTACAAAAGTTTTCAATTACAAGCATTAATCAAAGGTAAAACCCAAAATGCAATCTTAAGTCAAAAATAGTTTCAAAATATGAAAATGACTTGAAAAAATATGAAATTAAAACCATAACTTCCTAAAGTCCTATAAAAGTTATAAATATAATTTGGAGCCCCTGGATTAAGGTGGAAATTTGCTTTAGAAATGCAAACTTCGAAACTAGCAAGTTTAAGCCTTAAACTAGATGGTTCTGAAACATAATTTGTGAAAAATATGAAATCACATTGTAAAATTCCAGAAAAATGATTTTTATGGCCTCAACATGTTCAAGCACTCCAAACAACTTCATCTCTAATTTTATAGGCATGGAAAGTTAGAACTTTAAATCAATTAATGTGTATGATCAAGCAAAAACCCTAAAAGAGGAAATTAAGTTCACAAATTAATCAATTAGATTCAAAGGAAAAATAAATTTGATGTAAAATAACCTCAATGTTAAGAAAACTCTAAGGATCAGAAAGCATATTTTTATTGGATTTTATCTCAAAAGAAAAAAAGAAATAGAAAATTATTTACACAAACTAACAAAATTAATGCAAATAAAAGATATTGTGACCAAATGATTTTTAAAATGTAACCAAATTTTTTATAAAATTGGACAAAAAATATTTTCAAGTAAAAAACTCAGAGGGGAGTCCAAAAATATTTTTTATGGATTTTTTACTTAATAGAAATAGGAAAATAAAATTCAAGATTTAAAGGAAATATTAAAACCCTAATTATTTACATGATTTTATTTAATCAAGAAAAATGATTAAAAAAAATGAAATCAAAATCAAAATATAAAAATATATTGAAAAATAAGTCTAAAATAATTTTTTCATAATTTTTGAAGTGAAGGAAATATTAAAATGAAATTTGAGAAAACAAAAGAAGAATTAATATTCAAAGGCTATTACACCTGTTTTTGCAAAAACGCGTTGTAAAATGAACTGGAGCCATATTCAATCAAAACATGACACATCATCATCCCTACCAAACAACCATGTTGTTCACGTTTTTCAGTTTTGAAACCTCATTTTCAGATCACAATAATTCACTCATTTCTTGATGAAATCCAAAAATTCCAACACCAAAGTTCAAGATTGAAATTAGTAGAACATGCTAGGATCAAAAAATTCATGAAATGAGGCATGGATGATTGAGAAAATCACGTGTGAAGAATGCTACATCAATATTTTTTTTGATTTATATATTTTAACAAACAGTTTTGAAACTTGATTTTCTCTTTCAATTCTCCACCAAATTAAACGATCTAAGAATGAAAATTGATTAGGAAAATGCAAGGATTATGAATATGCTTTTAGATTTTCAAAAAAACTAATGAATTCAAAGAAGGATGCAAGGTTGTAATAAGAGAGAGAAATTGGATCTATTACCTTGCAATGAATTTGATGATGTTGGAGCTCAAATAAAGAGCTAGTAATGGAGAGAAGCTTGCTTGAATGTGCAGAGATAATAAATGGAGAGAGATGTGAAGAAATTTGAAAAATTATAGAAGTGAACTTTTGACAACAATGGAGGAAGCTTGATATTTAGAGAGAGAGAGAGAGAGAGAGAGAGAGAGAGAGAGAGAGAGAGGATTTCATATGAGAGAGGAAGAGAATAGCTTGCTACTGACTTGCAATCTTCCAACCAACCCCTTGCTTGTTGAATTTGATGGCTTTATATAGAGTGTTGAAAGAGAGAGTGAGAAAAATGAAAAATGAGGGAGTGAGTGAGGTGTTGCATTTTTCATGTTGTTTTTGAATGCAAATCACGTGCTCTTGAGTAAGTGAGAAGTGTTGGAGTGTGAGCTTGCAATTGGTCTTGGGTTGCACAAATTTTTCCATGAATTTTCATGAAAATTTCATCATTCCACGAACACTTCTTTACTCCCTTATATCTCTCTATGGTGCATGAAACGTCACAAACTTTGAATCAAAAATGGAGAGGACACTTAATACTCCAACTTTCATGTTTAAAATTTTTCAAAATGAGGCTTGAATCAATGAGATATTTAGCCATGAACACGTGCTTATAAACTGTTTGATAAAATGCCAGGCCTGACTGGGCTGGCTGCGCGTGCGTGATGGCTTGCTGGGCAGAAAATTCAGCATGCATGGTGCCCAGTTCTTACAATTATATCTCAAAATGTATGAATAATTTGGAGAAACTTTATGAAGCAAAGTTGTTCCTCACATTTAGGGCTTCAACTTTGATGTTGGACATTTTTCAAAATAATGAATATTTCACATAGAAAAGTGATGATGAATGCGCGCCCATAATACGTTTGATGAAATGCCTTGCCTGCCTAGGCGTGCCTTGCCTTGTGCTGGGCAAAAATTCAGTTTTCAGCTCAAAATCCAAATCATCATATCTTTCTCTACACTTAAACATTTGAGATGATTCTTGAATTAAAATGAAGAGAAAATTCCAATCTACAACTTTCGTGTTTCCAACTTTTTGATTTGAGTCCAAATGGTCATTCAAAAATGGACATGAAGAAGTCAAATTTTTGCATTTTAAACCAAAATTTCACTAAGTGTCAAAATCTTCCAAGCTTCATAACTTTTTTTCCTTTCATTTTTTGGACTTATGGCCACTCATACAAAGTTGGAGAAATTTTAATCCTCTTTTTAGGCATATAAAGTTTGCACATTTTCAATAAGAATTGAGAAAGTTGTAGCCAGTCAAAATTTAGCTCTATGGATACTTAGAAAATTTTCAAAACTTCAAATAACTTCCTTGACAAGTTAACTCCAATTCACACTTCCTCTTGATATTTTTGCAATATTGACCATGAAATATGAGAATAGGGATATTGAATTTATGGTTAACCAAAAGTTCACTTGGTCAACAACTGATTGTGACTGTCTTTTGATAAAATGACCATTTTACCCCTTTTCATCAATTGAACCCCTTCAAGCCAAAGTTGATGATCAAACTTCCAATGATAGATGCTCATGACTATGTAGAGAAGTATGGGATAAAGAATTTCCCAAGAATCCAGAGATCTCCTAATTAAACTCCAAACCCTAGTTTTGATCATATGTACTAGGAGATGGTGAGATGACTGCAATTTGTGTCATGACCTACAAGATGATATTCCAAGGGACAAAATATACACACTTTGAGGTTATTTAGAAGCATAAAAGTACAAGATACACAAATAAAAGTGCTTCAAGGTGCTTGGTGATTCTCATAGGCAAACCCTAAGACAGGATGTAGTATGAGAAAAACCCCAAACCCTAATTTGTGATCTGATTGCATTGTGATGGTATGAGATGATAGAGGAATCTTAGGGGGGGAAATCAGGGTACAATAGCTGCCATTATTTAAGTTTCTTCTATCCGGAGATACGAAGGTTAAAAATCTTTGTGTATACGTGATCGAAGATACTTAAATATAAAACAACCCCTATTTTTGGCCCTAAGATGCCATGCAGTGCTTATGATTATGAATGCAGATGGACAAATCTAAAGAGACGCAAAACACCAATGGGAATGTAGCAAAGGAAACAAGAATCAAGAAGAAACCCAACCAGGAAAATAAATCACTGGTGAACAAAAGACCCGACTCTTATTGGAGTAACACCCAAAGAAGAGATAAAGTACCATCAACTCAGCTAAAGAGGAGATAGTACAGGATAAAAGTGATTGACAACCAACTGTGAACTACCAACTCAATAGTCAAAGGTAGAAGATCAAAAATATATTGACTCATAGATGATGGTAAAAGATCAAAGGATACGGCAACTTTTACTGAAGGCAAAACTACCAACATCCATTGAAGGTAGAAAGAGAAAAGAATAACAACACCAACGTTCACTGACGGTGAGCTACCAATGTTCACTAAAGGTAGCAAAAAGATAACACCCACATTCACTGAAGGTGAACTTTCAACGTTCACTGAAGGTAGTAAGAGAATAACATTGATGTTCACTGACGATGAACTACCAACTTTCACTAAAGGTGGAGAGAAAAGAAATATCATAGCACCGACGTTCACTGACGGTGAACTACCAACATTCACTGAAGGTAGCAAAAAGATAACACCCATGTTCACTGAAGGTGAAATACCAACGTTCACTGAAGGTAGTAAGAGAATAACATTGATGTTCACTAACGATGAACTACCAACTTACACTGAAGTTAGAGAGAAAAGAAATATCATAGCACCGACGTTCACTGACAGTGAACTACCAACGTTCACTGAAGGTAGCAAAAAGATAACAATCACCAACGTTCACTGATGGTGAACTACCAAAGTTCACTGAAGGTAGTAAGAGAATAACATCGACGTTCACTAACAATGAACTACCAACTTTCACTGAAGGTAGAGAGAAAAGAAATATCATAGCACCAACGTTCACTGATGGTGAACTACCAACTTTCACTGAAGGTAGCAAAAAGATAACAATCACCAACGTTCACTGATGGTGAACTACCAACGTTCACTGAAGGTAGTAAGAGAATAACATCGACGCTCACTGACGATAAACTACCAACTTTCATTGAAGGTAGAGAGAAAAGAAATATCATAGCACTAACGTTCACTGATGGTGAACTACCAACATTCACTAAAGGTAGCAAAAAGATAACAATCACCAACGTTCACTGATGGTGAACTACCAATGTTCACTAAAGGTAGTAAGAGAATAACATCGACGTTCACTGACGATGAGCTGCCAACTTTCACTGAAGGTAGAGAGAAAATAAATATCATAGCACTGACGTTCACTAACGGTGAACTACCAACGTTCACTGTAGGTAGAAAAAAGATAACACCCACGTTCACTGAAGGTGAACTACCAACGTTCACTGAAGGTAGTAAGAGAATAACATCGACGTTCACTGGCGATGAACTACCAACTTTCACTGAAGGTAGAGAGAAAATAAATATCATAGCACCGACGTTCACTGGCGGTGAAATACCAACATTCACTGAAGATAGAAAAAAGATAACAATCACCAACATTCACTAAAGGTAGTAAGAGAATAACATCGACGTTCACTGATGATGAACTACCAACTTTCACTGAAGGTTGAAAGAAAAGAAATATCATAGCACCGACGTTCACTGATGGTGAACTACCAACATTCACTGAAGGTAGCAAAAAGATAACAATCACCAACCTTCACTGATGGTGAACTACCAACGTTCACTGAAGGTAGTAAGAGAATAACATCGACGTTCACTGACGATAAGCTACCAACTTTCGCTGAAGGTAGAGAGAAAAGAAATATTACTACCAATGTAAAAATGACTTCCTGGGGAAAGCAATATGGCTTCCTGGGGAAAGAAATATGACTTCCTAGGGAATGAATCATGACTTCCTGGGGAATGAATCATGACTTCCTGGGGAAATGCCAATATATTCCTGCTGGGGAGATAAAGTCTTCTCGTGCCAAAATAAATGCACATTCTCAAACCAAGGCTCGAAGCGTGCAGAAATCCAAAGTAATAATATTGCTGGGAAACAAAGATTCAAACCAGAAATAAACTGGAGTAAAACAGTCAACCAAAATATGTCCTTTGAGAAATAAACTCAAGAGAGAAATCCAAATCATCCAGACAAAGAGCTGTACAGGAATGCTAAAGCAAAAATCTTCCACGAGGATAGCTTAGTGGGAAAAATGAAAGAATATACACTTTCTGCTTAAGGTTGGCACTCTATTGGAGAGAGAACAACACAGCTCTACAAAGCAGGGTAATATGCTAACAAAAAATTAATGAATGCAAATGAGCAATGATTTTCTAAATTCAACTATGTATGATGTGTGTATGAATGTATGAGTGTTATTATGTATATGCTGACAAAACATACATATAACACTAGGGATAAACAGAAAAAACCAATTCGGGTACAGTCAATACTCGGCTAAATCATATCCAAGATGAAAATTCCACAAAATTAAGCACCAAATGAGGAACAGATTCCTATTTCGTGGCTTAACTTCACTGGGAAGGAACATAATCTGAAAATAATCACATCATACCAATAAATCAGTATAGGTACAGGGATATAACATCCTCCTCCAGGCTTCATCGGGGAATAACACATAAACTTCAATGGGGAAAACAAATGTTTAACGGTCCATACTCTTAATGGGGATTGCGATACTGATTTCAATAAGGCAGATGAAAACCATATCGTCAAAACATCAACTGAGGATTTTGTGTTGACTTCATTGGGGAAATATCATACAGACTTCACTAGGGGAGATAATTCCTCATCATCGAGATATCAACTGGGGACCTCATGCTGACTTCATTGGGGAGGCCAACACCAAATCGAAGAGGGGAAACCAAGATACGTTCTTCAATATTGTGAGTAAGTATTACACCAACTTATCTAGGGAAAAAGTATGAAACCTCATGGGGATAACAACTTGGGGAGTTAAGAAGTCAAACATTACAGCAAGAAATCAATCTTATGGGGATTTTAAATCAAACCCAGCACTTGGCGGGTGAAAATCCAAAAAACTGACAAATGCCTTAACACTTTTTAAATAAAACATTGCCCTTTCCTGATTATCATGTAATCAAACAAAATGCAAGTACTGCCTAAAGGGAGATACTTCGCAAATGAGTCCAACCCAGCATACACGGGGAGAAAAGACTTCTATCAAATAAGCGAAGCCTTCACTGGGGAATCTTGGATCGAGTCTTCATATCATGCAAACCTATTCCAACAAAAATGCCCTGGGATAGCCTTCCTGGGGAATCAAGAAGTTAACATTATAGCAATAGGTCAAAATTATGGGGATTTTAAATCAGACTCAACACTTGGTGAGAGAAAACCCATAAATTTGGCGACTGTCTCAAAACTTCTTAGAAAATATACTTCCCTGGTCTAGTTTCCTGGGAAATATATACCAACAATAATGCTAACACTACAAAAAGAGCAACATTTTGCAAATAGTTCCATCTCATCACACAATGGGAGAAGGAGCTTTCATCATATGAGTGAAGACTCACTGGGGAATCTAGGATAGAGGCTTCAGACCATGCAAACCCAAAATCAAAAATGAATTAAGACTTGACTGGGGACAATGGGATCACAAACCCGATACCGCACATTACATCAATTGGTATCATCTCTAACTATCTGAGAAACACAAGAAGATCATACGTATACCAGCAAAAGTGACCTCGGAGAGCCTTCCTAAAAAGTTGACAACTGTCTCAACACTTTTTAGAAAAGATATTGCCCTTGTCTAGCTACTTAGGGAGCATATAACAACAATAATGTCATAACTGGAGGGAGCAATACTCTACAAGAGATTTCATATCAATTCTAAATACACAAAAGGGAGAAATAACTCCATCAAGAGAAAAGGCTTCATAGCTCTTTTTAACCTCTGTTTGATCACCACCTGGCTGGGTAAAGAATCACACTCAGTTGGAGAAGTCAGCAACAAGACTGGAAAAATGGGATTATAAACCCAACACCATAACACAACCTGTAGGAAACCCTTTAAATTGATCAACAACTATTAGAGGAAGCCAGACACACATCTACAAAACAGATCACAAGAAACAATCTTGCTTGAGGAAGATTCTCGGCTTGGGGTAGACATAACAACTATCTTGATGAAATCTGGATATGCCCTTGGAAACTAATCTGGTGTCCCAAGCTTACCGTGCTGATCAAGGTAACTTTTATACTTTCCTTTGGCTGTATACTTTTAAGATAACCTTTCTGATCAAATGGCTTCTAGAGATTTGTCGAATATCGACGTAAGTGTCCTAGATTAGCTGAATGTTGCATCCTCTTTGCTCCACAACTCTTCTCAGCAACATGCCTTTTACTGATACTCAAATGTAAACTTTCATGATATCAAGCAGTCAATGAACTTTGAATTTCCTAACGAGAGCATCATGATAGTGACTGATTGTGAAGTACCTGGACCGGATGAAGGACCTGAGGAAGGATCCCGATGGTCTATGCATTTTGACGGGGCCTTCAACGCTTTGGGTAACGGTATCGGCGCTGTGATCATATCCCCTCAAGGCACTCATACTCCACTCACCGCCCGGCTATGTTTCAACTGCACCAACAACATGGCGGAGTACGAGGCATGTATCATGGGTCTCCAAGCTGCGATTGACTTAAGGATCAAGTTTCTGAGTGTCTTCGGAGATTCCGCTCTCGTGATCAATCAGATCAAAGGCGATTGGGATATGAAACACCCGAACCTTATTCCTTACAGAGAGTGTGTGTTGACATTGATCCCGCATTTCACGGAGATAACTTTTGAACATTTCCCAAGAGAGGAGAATCAGTTGGCGGACGCGTTGGCTACGATGTCTTCCATGTTTAAAGTCAAATGGGACAACGAGGCTCCCCGGATCATTATCTAGAAACTGGATGAACCGGCATACTGTTGTGATCTTGAGGCTGAGGTGGTAACTGAAAAACCCTGGTATCATGAGGTGAAAAGGTACTTAGAAGCTCAAGAATACCCTGAAGGTGCATCCGTCAACGACAAAAAGTTTCTGAGAAGGTTCGCTGCAAAGTTCTTCCTCAGCAATGGCATTCTATACAAGCGAAACCATGATTCGACCTTACTGCGTTGTGTGGATAAGACTGAAGCAGAAAGAATCATGGCAGAACTGCATGAAGGTACCTTCGGAACACATTCCAGTGGACACACCATGGCAAAGAAAATCCTTCGGGCAGGATATTTCTGGTTCACAATGGAAGCCGATTGCTACCAACATTCTCGGACATGTCATAAGTTCCAGATATACGCAGATAAGGTGCATGTTCCTCCAGTTCCTCTGAATGTCTTGACTGCACCTTGGCCTTTCGTAATGTGGGGCATAGATATGATCGGTGAGATTAAACCTACAGCATCTAACGGGCATCGCTTCATCCTGGTAGCGATTGATTACTTCATAAAGTGGGTTGAAGCAGCTTCTTATGCTACTGTAACCAAGAATGTCGTGGCACGGTTCATTCGACATAACCTGATCTGTCGATACGGTGTACCAGAAAGGATCATTACGGACAACGGTACCAATCTTAACAACAAGATGATCACTAAGCTCTGCGAGCAATTCAAGATATAGCACCATAACTCTTCTCCTTACCGGCCGAAGATGAACGAGGCTGTAGAAGCAGCTAATAAGAATATTAAGAAGATTGTGCAGAAGATAACAGTGACCTATAAAGATTGGCACGAGATGTTACCGTTCGCTCTTCATGGGTACCGTACATCAGCAAGAACGTCAACCGGGGCAACTCCCTTTTCCTTGGTCTATGGCATGGAGGCAGTCTTGCCTATTGAAGTTCAGATACCCTCTCTCCGGATAATGAAGGATGCAGATCTAAGTGAAGATGACTGGATCCAGACACGGCTTGATCAGTTAAACCTAATTGACGAAAAGAGACTCACTGCTATATGTCATGGTCAGACGTACCAAAAACGGATGATCAGAGCATTTAACAAGAGAGTCAGACCACAAGAGTATCAAGTTGGGGACCTGGTAATCAAGCGCATCATTCTTCCTCAGAGTGATCCCAGGGGCAAATGGACCCCCACGTACGAAGGGCCATTTGTGGTTAAACATGTGTTCTCAGGAGGAGCCATGATTCTAACTACCATGGACGGTGACGATCTTCCTCACCCCGCCAATGCAGACATAGTAAAAAGATACTACGCATGATTAAAGACCCGCTAGGTTGACATACCTAGGAAAAAATTAGGGCTTCCCGGCGAACCAAAAGGGTTCGGGCAAAATGAGGGATGAAATGAAAAAAATCTGTACACCCGGCAAGTCGAAAACCTGAAAAGGCGGCTTGGGCAAAAATGGGTATCCCGGTGGACTGAAAACCCGAAAGGGTGGTCCAGGAAAAAGTTAGGGATTAAAGCGTAATACTATGTCTCATTGGATCACCTTGCATCCAGAATCCGGCATCTACATCAAGTTCAGATGGCATAGATCGATCAGCTTCATCTTCAACCGAGCAGCAAAGTGATGAGACGCTCGAAGATATAAAGGCGATAGCAGAGTTGGAACCCAGTGGGATTATTCTTTTCACACAGCTGTTTTGTTTTCTTTGTACAAATTGTATAAACTCTGTTGTTCGGAGGCGTTCTCTTACTAGGACGTTAGCCTCTTGTACATAAACGCCTATTTACAGGAAAATTCAAAATCAATACAAATTCACTTTTCAGACAAATTGCCAATTGTTTTTCCTTTTCTGTTTTGTCTTGCGAAGAACGTCCAATGTTCAATTTCTGATATATGCATTTGACACTAATTGCTAACTCATAAATATTTGCATGTGAAACAAAGGATTAATTACAGGTAACATTAGAAACAGGGGCAATAATGAGTTGTCTAAGCGATCTAATTGCTCTGTCCATCAAGGTACCAAGGTAAGTTCAGCTGAAGAAGGTAACCAAGATATCTTAATTCCCCAGAGAGTGAGCCAAGATCCAACAATTCTCTCCTAAGCAGTGG
The DNA here is from genome assembly GCA_948472305.1 of Vicia faba. Taxonomy (NCBI): domain Eukaryota; kingdom Viridiplantae; phylum Streptophyta; class Magnoliopsida; order Fabales; family Fabaceae; genus Vicia; species Vicia faba. The sequence continues at coordinate 68,970,849 of OX451741.1, read as the reverse complement.
GTCTCTCATCAACCCTGAATAAGGCACAGTATCTCCTAGCAAGTCAGCGATACTCTCCCCAAGCAGAGTTAGCCTACTCAGTCAGCCTTATGGAAGTTGGATTATCCCCCGCAGATCTCAACATTCCTCAGCGGAGTATACAAACATTCTTAACAAGCATCCCCGAAAGTCTTGATCTAAGATTGTTCCCCGGAGGTACAGACATTCAATGGAGCCACTTTCCCAGTATATCTCAAAATTTCCCCAAGAAAGTCCAGTCCAATCTGAAAAGTTTCCCCAGGAAAGTGGAATCCATCTCCCCAGCGGGAAGCTTATCCCCAGTAGATTCTGGAAGCTTATCCTCTGCAGAGTACGAATGCTCCCCGGCTTTATTCAGAAAGTTATTTCCCCACCAGGATATAACTGGGTTATCCTCAGCCAATTTCCACGGAAAGATCGTCCCCGACGGAGACTTCCTATCCCCCAGTGGAGTTCATCAATTCCTTCAACATAACACATCAATGGTATCCCCAGCAGAGTTATCATCAACTTCAGCAAAGTATCTCTCTCTCCCCACAGAGTCCCTTCCCCGCAGAGTCATCTATTCGCTAAGTTTATTCCCCAACGGAGTCATCTTCTCCTACCGGTATTCTTGCAACAATCATCCCCAGCGGAAACAAAAAAAATCTATTCTTCAACATCAGCCCAAGATTTGACTTCCCGACACCCGTCAAGGATTTACTTTCCTAGACGACAACACATTTCATAAACATCACATCTTCATACATTATAGCATGCACATACGCATCATGAATATACAATCTCATCACGCATGTCATACATCATGACATCGCATACAACTAACGTTTTGTCTTTTCAGGACAAAAGTTAAATACAAAGATGATTGCTATAAATAGTCGTGATTCCAGATCCGATTCCTGTATCTTGCCAGGGTGTATCTGTTGAAGATTATACCAGACTCAATTCATGTATCCGGCCAGGGCACGTCTGAAGAGTTCGAAGATCCGATTCCTATATCTTGCCAGGGTGTATCTGTTGACGACTACATTACCAGACTCGATTCCTGTATCTTTCCAGGGCACGTCTGAAGAGTTCGAAGATCTGATTCCTGTATCTTGCCAAGGTGTATCTGTTGACGACTACATTCCAGACTCGATTCCTGTATCTTGCCAGGGCACGTCTGAAGAGTTCGAAGATCCGATTCCTGTATCTTGTCAGGGTGTATCTGTTGACGACTAACATTACCAGACTCGATTCCTGTATCCGGACAGGGCACATCTGAAGAGTTCGAAGATCCGATTCATGTATCTTGCCAGGGTGTATCTGTTGACGACTAATTCCAGACTCGATCCATGTATCTTGCCAGGGCACGTCTGAAGAGTTCGAAGATCTGATTCCTGTATCTTACCAGGGTGTATCTGTTGACGACTAACATTACCATACTCCATTCCTGTATCCGGCCAGGGCACGTCTGAAGAGTTCGAAGATCCGATTCCTGTATCTTGCCAGGGTGTATCTGTTGACGACTAATTACCAGACTCGATTCCTGTATCTTGCCAGGGCACGTCTGAAGAGTTCGAAGATCTGATTCCTGTATCTTGCCAGGGTGTATCTGTTGACGACTGTATTCTCCGGACTCGATTCCTGTATCCTGCCAGGGCACGTCTGAAGAGTTTAAAGATTCGATTCATGTATCCAGCCAGGGCACATCTACATGAAGAGTTTGAAGATCAACTCCTGTAACAGGCCAGGTAATTATTTTTCTTTCTCAGGTACGCAAGTTCTCGCTAAGGATTCTCTTACGCAATCGACACCTAGATGGCATCTGTAAGCCCATCCATATACCAACAGTCTCCAAATGGCATCTGTAAGCCCATTCTCGACAAGGTTATGTCACACTTCCAGATGGCATCTATAAGCCCATCTTCCTATCCATCAATCTCCAAATGGAATTTGTAAGCCCATTCCCGCCATCATACTGCTAACACTCTACTATGTGAGTGCAAATTTATGGGCACTCTAGTGTTCAATCATCTTCCACCTTCGGATTACGAAAGGCACGCCAACCAATCTGCATCCTCAGGTCTAAGAAGATTGAACAGGGGCAACTGTTGTACCCCAAAATTTGCCCTCCCATATTCTTCAAGATTTGCCAAGATCATGGTGCAAAATCTCTCAAGGGTTGCACAGTCCAAATGCCTCATAACACAGTCAAAATTAGGGTTTTGGTCCTTGCAAAGAAATTGAGGTTTTCAAGGGTCCAATCAAGTCCCACATGCCCATATACATTTTCAAGCATCCATATGCCAAATTTCAGGACTCACATCATCAGATTGCACAGTCAAAAACCCTAAATGCTTCACAGTCAACTACAGGGGCAAAATGGTCATTTGATAGTCAAAAGTCAAAATTTTTGGTCAACATCTTATTTTGAAGCCACAAACATCATTTGATCAATTCTTGATCATGATTCTCAAAGCATGGCTCAAAAAGTCTCAAGATGCAAAAGTTTCTATTTTTGGACAGTTGAAAAAGTCAACTGCAAATTGACCAGGGCATAACTTCTTCATGGTTTATCAAAAAAATTCCATCCAAAGCTCATTTTGAAGAGGATGACATTTCCTACAACTCATCTTCACATTCTAAGTCCAAGAAATGCTCTCACAAAAAGTTATTAATTTCAACATTATAGGTCATTTTCAAAAGTCAACAAAAAGGCACTTTAAGTCAAAGACCATAACTTGAGATTGGTAAATCAAAATGACATGGGACCAAAGGCATTGGTTAGAGGACTTCAAGACCTTTCCAAAATGTCCAAGAACATGATCATAGCTTCAAAATTGAGCAAGATATGCCTTGTAGAAGTTGGGAAATTTTTGGGAATTTTGAAAAGTCAACTTTGCTTCAAAAGCTTCAAAAATGCTAATGGGCCTCAACTTATTTCATGAATCATTACCCAAAGGCTATGCACGACCCATTAACCTCAAAGGGATTTATTTTCTTATTTTTGATTAATTATTTGAATTTTTATTATTATTAATTCATTTAATTAGATTTAAATATGAAAAAATATCAAATAATACTTTTCAAATCTTTTTATGCAGCAAATATCTTCCACATATGCAAGAGATCTCGTGCACCATCTCAAGGGGACAAGATCATCCCTATTTGGAAAGTTTTCCATGGCAAAAAGATTGGAAAAGATATGGAGAAAATCAAATATTGGAATCATAAATTCATGGACATTGGGCTTGGTTTTTTAACCTAATTCCATTCAGATACATAGGCACAACTCAAACCTAATGCATTAGACACGAAAAGCTGCTCAGAAAACCTAGAAAAAAGTTGCATTTTCATCAAAATTTTGGAAACTGAACTCATAGTTACAGGACGATTCAAGGCTTGAAAAGCATCCTAATACGTTCCTGACATTGCTAGGAATCGACTGCAACCAAAACCAAGTCCCCATACTCTAAGAATTGGTAGAACAGAATCGCCCTTTACATGAATATGTCCATAATCGTTTTTCAATTTCCATGCATTATTCATGTTTTTTAATTGTTGATTTACACTAACCATGATGTTCTGAAGCGAATGGTACCATTTAATGGAACCAACGATGCTTGTATCCAAATCTGCCATGGATGAAACCTAGGGTTTCAAAGCTCAAAAATTGGGGCTTTACACGTATGGCAAAATCAGACCACCAAACCTATGCCAATGAATTCGTGACCTCAAGACAAGACAAACCAATACCTCGCGCCTTTTTTATATTAACCCAGCTGCTATTCGCTATTTTTACAGGTCTCGTTTAGTGGGGGTTTAAAACCCCCGCTATTTGTTTACATTACAGGTACAGAGATGAAGAAGACGCTGAGGTGTCTGAGCGTGGTTGAACAATTTAAATGTTGGTGCGTTTTTTTTTATTGTTTCAGCATAATGTTGTTTTTCATATATATTATTTATGTTCTATTATATTAACAAAGAAACGCAATGGCTCAGTTGGTGGTTGAGTTGTCCTGCAGGTATTGGGACCTGGGTTCGATTCCCAGGTCCCCTCATACGCTTAATAATTTTTGTTGCAAGGTATTCCAACGTAGCACATCCTCAAAGGCCTACCATGCATCCTCACATGCTAGCTTGCCACATACTCATGAAGATCAATCTGAAGGCTACAAAAGGAGTCCCACCATGTACGTCAGTCAATGCACATGCACACAAGCTGGAAAGTCAACGAAGGCCTTGTGTTCTGATGGGCCAAATTGCTCCAATTCACCTCCTAAATGGGCCTGATACCCCCATGGTTTGCATCATTTTTATTTTTTATTTGATTTTCTTTTAATTCTTTTTAATTGTTTTTAAAATAACTTTTCATAATATAAAATACAGAAAAATAAAAAATGTTTATTTTATTAATATTAATTTCACCATTATTATTTTTGTAAATAAATTTTAATAATTAATTTAGTTTAATTTAGGGTTAAAATTTTAATCTTTTCTTAAATAAATAAAATAGGTAGAATTAGGGCTTAACTTTTTCATCTTTTTTTAATAAATAATTTCCTCATCATTATTATTATTATTAATTACTAAATATTTTGTAAATAAACATGTACATTAATTATTTAGTAAATTAGGTTAAACTTTAATATTTTTCATTAATAATTAAAAACAACTTAGAATTAGGGTTTCTCTTGATTTTCATTTTTTCCTTATTTTCATAAAACAAAAACCTAAAAATCATTTCTTTTCTTTAATTTAATAATTAATTAAATTTTAATTCAATTTAATTTCAAAAGGGTCCAACGCCCTTTAACGTTCTATTTTTATTCTTTTCGCACGTTATTTTATTTTCTTGTGAATATTATGTAACTGCTCAAGCCATGTAATAGTAACTAGGTTTTACTTTCCGCATTTTATCAAAACGGGTCTTTGTAATTTGGCAATGTATAGACCCGCGCCTTGTAATAACTAGGTTTTACTTTCCACATTTAAATTTCCGCACTTTTAAATTCTAATTGCATGAAAGAATGTATGCCTAAATTAAAAATAACTCGTAGCTCACAAATGCATGATCAAAGACAAATATTAACATGAAAACAACACACAAATTCACACACCACTCTTAGGGTACGCCTCACTGTTGCCTTGCCTTCGAAACGTGGTCGTCGAGTATAGGACGTTTTAGTAAGTCCTTATGTCCATGATCAATGGCATAAGGGTAGCTTCTAAGGTGTCCTACTGTTGCTCTGGTGACCACACTGTCCCTACAAACGAATTGACCCGAACACCTCCAATGGTGGTGCTACCTACCTCTCAATGGTGGGATGGCACTACTTTAAGGACATTTACACAGCTAATTCCTTAAGGTAGGTAGATGACTCATAGATACTTGCTCTATTCAAAAACAAATCAAAAACTCTTTTCACACCGACACTTTCAAAAAAGCTTTTAAAACAATTTTTTCAAACACTCTTGAGGACTGATACAAGAGTTATTCCGAAATCTTTCAAAGAAACTTTTTCAAACCCACTCACACTTTGAAAAGAAAACACTTTTGAAAACACAATGAGCAAGTATCTAAGAGCCCATGGATAACCATGGCTAGAAAGGGTGCTAACACCTTCCCTTTCTATAAATCTACCTCCCGAACCGAGAAAATATCTCATAAGGAATTTTGCTGTGCTTTTGTCCTTTCCATGTTGGAGAACATAAAAGACGGTGGCGACTCTTGCTTCCGCGACATTTCGCGAACCAGCGTTAAACAGTCAGTTCCAGATCCACCGATCACAATCGTATTTCAGGCTTATCATTTCTTCCTTGCTTTTTGGACAAATTCCTTTTGACTTTGACTCCGAAGTGCACCGGGATGCCCTGACTTTTTCCTAAGCGACTTGTTTTTTCAAGTTCCGACTTAGCGAGGCTTTTTGTCTCTTTCTTTTTCATCATCATTTTTTTTACTCATATCATCTTTTTATTTTTTATTTTTGAACACGTCGCGTGACTTCGAGTCGTTTGTCACTTGTCGGAAGAATAATGACTGCCCTATTTTTGGGCAGATGAAAGATAACCATTGTTGTATTGTCATCTGTTGATCTCCTGGTTTGTGAGAGATAACCATTAAGATATCGTCAATTAACGCACCCTCCTGATAAGTGAAGATTAACCATTGCGGTTTTGACTTCCCTCAACCTCTTGAAGGATAACCATTATTGTATCCTTAGATGTGAACTCTTGATGAGATTTGAATACTCAATCAGATTAACTGAACACTACCCTGCCCCGGGTTAAAAATGAGGGTTTTTTATGTAAAGAAAAATAAACTCCTACTTCAAGGCTTAAAGAGGTTAACAAAGGTTTCACTCCCTTATATCTCCAGTGTTTGAGGATTTGAAACAATGCTTGTACATCGTCAACAGGGTTTTATCCAAAAGCATACAACCAGAAAAATTGCATTTTAATATCATCATCCTCCTCCCAATCTCTGCCTAGGCAAGAGAATGGGTAACAAGTTGGTATCATAAAGCAATTTAAAATTGAAAATAAATACGAGTGAAACGAATGAATTTCTTCAAGACAAACATACTCATTGTATTAAGATTAAACATTCAAATGCAAACAAGTTCTTACATGCAAACAGTGCAATGATAAACAAGAAAAATTACAAATGAGAAAGCAGTAAAAATGCTAATAAACTAAGAAGGCTAATCATCCTTAAACTCCAGGGCATTCTTCAATCACGTTTATTCTTAGGCAAAGATTTGACTTGAACCTCAAGATAATTATCCTTAAATGACAAGATACCACTTCGGACCAACCTCTGAACTTCGACCTTCAAAGAAAAGCAATCTTCCAAATCGTGCCCAGGAGCATCCTGATGAAAGGCACATGAAGCGTCAACCTTATATCCTCTTGGAAATTTTTCAGGAACAACTGGTTGAGCCCGGGTTCGAACCAAATTCTTCTTCAATAAAGAAGGATATAGCTCTGTGAATTTCATTGGAATTGGATCAAAGCTCATTTTCTTCTGATGACCTTGCCCTTGATTTCCTTGTTGAGGTGCCCTCGGATATGCAACAGTAGTCGAAGCTTCAGTAGTAACTATTGTCTATTGAGGCTGAGCAATTGGTGGCTGATTCTGAGCAGCCACCAAAGATTCCATCAGAGCAGTAAGATTGGCCATACCGGCCTTCAGAGCAGAAACTTCCTCGCGCAGCTTGCTATTCTCTTGTTCTAGATTATCCATCTTCCTTCTGAAATTAGCCTGAGTAATGTACCGATGAGACAACTTGCTGAACGAAGTAAAGAAGCTTGGTAAGACACCTTGATATGAAAAAATGCAAGAAGTATGTATAATATGATGCATGATATGCAATGCACATGATTTATTTTTATTATTAATATTTCAAGGGACTTAAAGATTTATAGACACATTGCAAATATCAAAGTAATAACACTTTTGAAATACTGAAAAAATTTATTATAATAACTTCAAAATGGATTACAAGTTTCAATAATGCCAAGTACAAGATGAAAATAAAGTCTAAAACCCTAAGAAGTAAAGCTGATGGAGATCACTCTATATGCTAACGCTTCCCTGTAAGTCTGGAAATCTGAGCCTTCAACCTCTGGTTTTCTCCGCATATCTGGTAGCAACCTCCTTCCAATCACTTGAATCAGGAAGTGAGTAACTAGCATCTGACTGAGGCTTAGAGGAAAATAAATCCCCTTGCCTCTCTATTGTCTCTACATCCCGACTCTCAAGAATCTCAATCAAGTCGTCTTTCTCCTTCAAGTCTGCTCTATAGGAAATCTCTAAAGTTTGGCACTTATTCTTCCAAGCATCCTTTTCCTGCTGCATCCTGACCAAAGAAAGTTGTAGCTCTTCCACATCATCCAATAGGGGAGGAGTGGTCTTCACAAATAAATCAGGCATAGGTGATTCCCTGGAATACGGCATCTTCAACTGAATAGCTCTCGTTTGGACCCATTGAAGATAAGGCTCCAAAGAAACAACCCCCTAGGTCCTAAGTCGTTCCTACTCTTCCTATGAATGTGACGCCAGGCCTTCGCAATCTGCTCCCTAGCTTCCTTATGGTTTTCTCCCTCCTTCAGGAAGAAACTACTCAAATGAATACTATTTGGTTTAGCCCTCATTAGATAACCAAGCTGTCATCGTGCAAGAACAGGGTTGTAGTTAATTCCTCCCTTTGTATAAAGAAGAGGTACATTGGGAAAACTACCACAACTGTCGACAATCTCTACATCATGGTAAGCCCGATGATACCAATCAATATCTGAGTGAGTGAGTGCCATGATCTTAGGAGCCCAACGGGATTCCTTCCTGACATCCCAAAAAGCATCAAACTGAGGCATATGAGAAATAAACCACCGGTACAACAGAGGTGTGCAATAGACAATCATCCCCCGATGATAAGAACTCCGAAGATGAATAGAGTAATAAGCATCACCCAACAATGTGGGAACTGGGTTTCCAATCATTAAGATCCTGATAGCATTAATGTCAACAAACGTATCCACATTAGGAAATAAAAACAACCTGTAAGCAAGTAGAGCAAAGATGGCCTCAAAAGCGACTGTATTCTTCATCCTGGCAAAGTAACGAGCTTTCTCTAATAAGAACTGAGCTGGTAATCCTTTAATCCTTCCTTTAGTAGTCATGTGGGCTTCAACCTCAGACTTCCCCAAACAGATTAAAGCAGCAATCTCGTGTGGTTTTGGCTCACCCTCCAAACCAGTAAAAGGAACACGGTTGGTAATAGGTAAATCCAACAGATAAGAATACTCCTCTAGCGTAGGCATTAACTGATAGTCAGGGAAAGTAAAGTAATGATACATTGAATCATAGAACTGGACCAAGGTCGAGAGAATGCCCTCCTTCATCCTAAGCTTCATGAGAGGAATGATGGATCCATACATCTTCCGAAAATCTGCAGAACACTCAATCTCCGAAATTAAATTGATCAACTCATCTATCTTGGGATCTTTGAAACTGTATTTTTCGGTCTTTCTTTTTCCAGAATCCATGGTCAAAAAGGTACCTGGTATATTCACAAATGGTCAACTTTCAAGTCCCTTGAAATAAAAATTTCTTCATAAGATGCTTATGAGTGCATGGATGCATGATGCAACAATCACACACAAGATTACAAACATAGGGTTCATAGGTTCAACGTCATGAGCATGAGGTCAAAGGTACTACCCATAAGGTATGGTCTAAAAGTTATCACCTGCCGAGCAAGGTTCTAGAGGTTCCCAGAGTCTACATCCTTCCTTCGGATATTACCAACTTCCTGATTAACTCGGTAATTAGTAATATTCTCAAGAAAAACTCGTTCGAGCATAGTATCGCGTGACAACTATTTCGAATTACTCTGTCATAACTTCCGCACTACACCTAAAAGGCCAAGATGGGTTAGGTGTTCTATGGTCCTCAGCTTCAGCAGGCTCCCAGGTCGAAAGAAGCATGTCTTCCCGATTACTCGGTAAATGACACTACAGTCAAAGGGGCCTCCTCTGAGTGTGGGATCTCATGCCTCATTTTTTGGGATTACTCCCTCAAAGTTAGCATGACTTTACTGCCCGTCCTATCTTAAAGTTTTCCCAAGTCCGGGTATAGGACTTATAAGTAATCACCAAGCATCCTGAAAACCAGGAAAATCCAGATAAACATATTGTAATACGGTGGGAGAACAAACTTGGTTATTTTGCGTTTGATCGCAAATATTGCGGTTAGCAAGAGTCGCCATCGACTTTTTCTTTTATCCAAAAGGAAAGGTGAAAAAGCACAGGAAAGACCTTTGAGATGTTTTCTTGAGTTCGGGGGGTAGATTATGAAAAGGGAAGGTATTAGAACCCTTTTCATCCATGGTTTCCCATGGGCTCTTAGTTACTTGCTAGATCACTTGTTTTTGTTTGAAAATGTACTTTGTGTGGTTTTTTTGAAAGTTTTTTGTAAAGAGGCCTTTGTTTAGGCAAACTTTGTAATGATTCTCGTTTGTAAGAATGTATACAAAGGGTTGATCTTTTTGAAAATGTTTTCAAGTTTGAAAGATGTTTTGAAAGTGTTGGTGTTTGTTTTGAAAAAATAGCAAGGATGCTTTGGTTTTTAAATGGAGCAAGTAACTAGGAACATTCTACCTACTCAAAATTCTTTCATGTTCATTTCCTCTTTCCTTTGACATTGTTATCTTACCATTAATTTGGTAAGTAACCCTATCTTTGGATGTAAAAGGAACGGGCATGGGTCATCGTATAACCATGATTAGAAATGTTGCAAGATATCTTAGCATTTTTCTTTAGGGACTAAGATCATTTTGAAAGGCAACATGGATAGTGTCATCGAGGGACTATGATCTTGTATTTTTGCTTGTTTTTGCTAAGATACCTCACATGCATAATATGGCTTTTTTTGTAAGGCAACTAAGTGGATTTACCCTAGGGGTGATTGTGTGCAAGTGTATTAATTTACATGCTTGATTTGTCTTTGATTAGGGTTTTCTATTGGTTGGTTTTAGTCTTTCCATACAAAACCCTAATTACTAGCATTTGTATATAAAGCGATAAATTGCGGAATTTAAAATTACTACGCTATTATATCATTTAGGGGAGAGGTGTACAATATACAAATGGGGAATATTGCAAGAATTTAAATCTAAATAAATATTACAACCATATTGAATTCTAAATAAATATACAAAATGAACAAATAAAATACAAGAATGTAGATGTAAAAAGAAAATATGATTTGTTTGGTTTTTTATAAAAAGGGGTTTTTTAACCTAATAAAATAATTAACTAAAAAAATAAAATTAAGATTAAATTAGTAAACTAAGTTAATTTAAAGAAAACAAGTTTTTTAGGGTTTTTTGGTGAATTTAATTAAGTTAGAAAATAAAAATAATTAAATAAAAGTCCTAAGTTCTAAATTGATTTTAATTTACAAGAAAAATAAATAATATAATATAATAATATTTAAAAATAATTATCAAAGTATTTAAAAAAAAAGTAAATTTAATTATTTAAGAAAATGTTAAAAGAAATGTTTTCTATTCTTTTAGTTTTTTTATAAAGAAAAATAAATGTATAAGTATTTTTTAAATATGCAAATAAATAGATAAAATGTTTTTTTGGATTTTTTTTATTAATAAAAATGATAATAATGATAATAATAGAAATAAAAATAATAAAAAAATGAAATAAAAATAAAATAAAGGAAAAATAAATAAATAAATAAAATGGAAAATAAAATAATGGGCCAGGGGTAGGACTAACAAGGCAGGGGGGTCAAAAGTAGCAAAAAAGTAAAGCCCAAAAGGGGGAAAGCCCAGCGCTGCAAAAAGTCCAAAAATGTCAAAATATGCAAAAAGGTCACGTTGGGGCTTGAACCCAGGACCTCATGGTGACAAGCGCGCGCTTTAACCACCGGGGTGGTGATACATCTATTAACTTATGTAAAACAACAAATAAATATTAGAAACTTCTTCATGAAAACAACTTCATCTTCAACCTCTGGCCGGATCACCTGCATCTTGTTCATTTCTCATCCATTTGCAAAAATGTAAACATGAAACTTGTGGCAAATTTCACCACGATTCCAAAAATGTAAATAACTAAAGCTATAGATTAAAAAATGGACATGAGTTTTGAATGGTACCAAATTCTGATCTAATTTTTCCAGGATGTTCAAATTCAAAATTCTAATTACTTAAGCAATATAAATGAAATCTAAAGACATGGTTAGCTTCAGAACAATGATGCCTACATTTTTCATTCACAAACTAAACATTAATGATGCTTGTATGAAGAGTTCAAAAGTCAGAAAACTCACCTTGTAAGAGGGTATCATGTTTTGAGTTTGAGCAGCTTTTAGTGAGTTCCAATGATTGGATTAGCTTCCTCAAGTTCCCAGGAAGATAATGTGATGCTTAGCTTGAGCTGAAAGTGCCTGAGGAGTTCTGGAGAAGTCAAGGTGCAAGGTGTTGTTTTAGAAAATGGTGGATGATGATGGAGGTGTTACATTGGTGTTGCAGGTGTTAGAATTGTTTGTGTATGTTATTTAGAAGCTTTTGAAAGTAAAAGGCCAAGAAACGCATGAGCAAATTTGGAGATTGGATTCAAAACTCATAAATGGAAAGTTTTGAGGTGTTTTTGGTGATTCTGTGTTTTAGAGAGTTTCAGGGCTTTAGCATGCGTGTGGTTTCTTGCGAAATACTTGTGTATGTATAAGCAAAAGGTTGGATATGTTTTGCATAAAGGATTTCTGAGTTGAAAGAGTTATGGCTAGGTTGCTTGATTTTGAAGAAAAGTGAATGTATGGTTCCAAGATGAAGTACAAGCATGGGTTGAGTGATTTTAAGGCTTGAGACAAACTTCTCTTGAGTTATAAGACGTGTATTATCAGAAGAAAACAATTGCAAGGCTCAAGAACAAGTTTTGTGCATAAAGCTACTTTTTCAAAATGGCATTGTGCACTTTCTTCCTAAAATAGATATAAAGCATGGTCTTGCATTGAATGTTTGAGTTGATACATCTAACAGCTGCGCAAGCAATTAATTATGGAGTTCCTAACAAGTTTGAGGTCTGCAAAGCAAAGATTATGCAGCATAGGTTTGAGATTTGAATTTTGTTCATCACAAAATTTGCCTTGTAAAACAACTTGAAACCCCAACTTCTGACCTTCGATTCTCCTTGCTCACAAATTATCTCAAGGAGTTCTTGGATATTTGGAAAGATTGTAATGTTTTCTACAACCCCTCTTTGAATCACTTTTGAAAATTCCCCTTAGAACTAGGTGAAACTTGGGTCAGAAGTTAGGTCAAAATCCTGACCAAAAATGTTCAAAATTTCACTAAGTGTTTAGTTTCAAGACTATAACTTCATGAATTAATAACTTGAGATCCAAGCACTTTTAGAAGAAGTTATGTAAAGAAATTTTTTAGATCTCATGGAGATCTACAACTTTCATGTTGAAAGTTTCTTTTTGAATCATCTTGCATCATGGTGAAAAATTGGCTCAAAGTTGTGAAAAAACATGAAGTTTTCAACACTTAGAAAAATTTCTAAGTTTGAAAACTTTGACTTTTCAAAATGAAATCTTGACTTTTTGATTTCTTGATGAATAAGTTTCATATTTTGACATGTTTTGATGAATTGTGATCTTTGACACTTGATTTTGACCAAAAAGTCAAAGTTTGATTTTTCAGTGTATAGTTGACTTTTGATCAGTTGACTGAAAATTCACTATCAATCCAATTGATCTTGAGCAATGTTTTGAGTCATTCCATTAGGTAAAAATTATGCAATTGAACTCTTAAGATCATGCCTCAAACCAATTAACCATTTGCTAGGTCAAAAATCAGAAATTGCCTTTTCTCAATCAAAACCCTAATTTTGACCATTTTGCCCTTTTAATGATTTGATCAAATTTCTTGAGGAATTATGGTCCAAACTTGATCAAATGATATATATGAGTTTATAATGTAGATGTGGATCAAAAATTATGAAGTTTGACTGTAAATTGACCACAGTTGACTTTTTCCCTAATACAGTTGATTTTTTAAGTCAACTGCTCAATTGACTGAGCAAAAATGTGATTCAAGAATTGAAACTTGACATGAGTAATCTTGGGGGTTCATAATGATCCATTAAAGTCATATGGGACATTGAAAGTTCAAATATCCTTGTGCAATCTCAAACCCTAATTTCAGTCCTTAGTGCTTAAGGAGGTGTCTTGAGCTGATCAATCCTTGTGCAATCTTGAACCCAAGGAGATCTTGTGAGAAAATATTTGATAAGTGAGAGGGGAAATTTTGGGGTACAACAGCTTCCCCTGTTCAATCTTATTAAACCTGAAGAGTTAGATTGGTGGATCCGTCATTTGTTGCTTGAAGGTGGAAGATGATTGGACACTAGAGTGCCCAGAAATTTGCACTCGATGATGCGGTGGTTGATGGTGTAGGGAATAGGCTTAAATATGCCATTTGGAGAGATGATGGAAAGTTTTTGGAGATGGGCTTACAGATGCCATCCAAAAATGATTGTTGGTAGGAATGGAAGAAGTATCAGAAAAAATCTCTGGTTGATTTATACTGAAATAATGGATGTGTTGGATTGAGTACCAGAATAATATCCATAAATGGATTGTATCTGACTCGTATCTAGACTGTATTTGAATGAGTGACAGAATGACATCCGAATATGGATCATATCTGAAGTGTATCTGAAAGTTGAATCTGAATGAGTATCAGGATGGCACCCATATCTAGAGTGTATCTGAACTGTATCTGAAAGCTGAATCTGAATGAATATCATAATGGCGTCCATATCTGGAGCGTATCTGAATTGTATCTAAAAGTTGGATCTAAATGAGTATCAGGATGGCATTCGTATCTGGAGCGTATCTGAAATGTATCTGAAAGTTGAATCTGAATGAGTATCAGAATGGCGTCCGTGTCTAGAGCGTATTTGAACTGTATCCGAAAGTTGAATCTGAATGAGTATCAGAATGGCGTCTGTGTCTGGAGAGTATCTGAACTGTATCTGAAAGCTGAATCTAAATGAGTATCAGAATGGCGTACGTGTCTGGAGCGTATTTGAATTGTATTTGAAAGCTGAATCTGAATGAGTATCAGAATGGAATCAGTGTCTGGAGCGTATCTGAACTGTATCTGAAAGCTGAATCTGAATGAGTATCAGAATAGAGTCTGTGTCTGGAGCGTATCTGAATTGTATCTGAAAGCTGAATCTGAATGAGTATCAGAATGGTGTCCGTATCTAGAGCGTATCTGAATTGTATCTGAAAGTTGAATCTGAATGAGTATCAGAATGGCGTTCGTGTCTGGAGCGTATTTGAACTGTATCTGAAAGCTGAATGAGAAGAAACCCGTGCAGGATTGCTTCAGCTGGTCGTGTAGATAATTGTCCTGGCTTGTTTCAGGTATTAATCTCTGACCCTTTTGTAAATTGTTGATGATAGCCATCTGCTGACTGATCTTTCCTGAAGAGATGAAAGATTAGTTGTATGCAATGTCATGATGTATGAAATGTATTGTATAATGATGTTCTCAATAAAATGAATGAGATTATGTTGTATGCATTTGTGTTGTCAATATTATGACGTATGGATGCGATGTATGGGCATGTAAGCTAATCTGTTGTAATGCTTTAGGGAAAATAAATCTCTGACGGTTGTTGAGGATGTGGAGTGTAAGTCTTCATGTTTTGAAGTGCTGTTGAGTTGATGAGCTTCTATTTGTTAGAGAAATAAACTCTGCTGTAACGGAAATGTTGTGTATTGTTTGTGAAATCCTGTTGAGGAATCCTGAGAAATTAGGCGACTTCTACTGGGGAGTGATAACTGGAAGTTTTGTTCTGTCGGGGATTTGAGAGTGCTTGATATCGTTAAGCTGCACATTGTGGAGGATTTTATAGTCTAAAGACATTATCTTATTTCTTAAAGCCATTAGTGATTGTCTTTCTATTTTGTGTTCCCTTTTTTTGGTTCATTTGTAAACAGTAGTTACGTTCAAATGCATATGTTCAAAAATAAATCATTGGACATTTTTGTAAACAAAACACAGAAACAAAGAAAAAAAACAAATAGCTTTGCACTTTCAAAGGGGTGTCTTTGTGTTAACTTGAATAAGTATTTTTGTACAATGAGACGAACATTCTAGTAAGAGAATTTCGTCATAAAAAAATGAAAATTTGATACAAAGAAAATATAGCTATGTGCAATAATCCCATGGGGTTCCCATTCTGCTATAACTTTCATGTCTTTGAGCGTCTTGTCCACTTGCTTCCTTGTCAGAAGTTGATTGGATTGATCAGAACCGTTGAGTTTTCCAGTCGAAGCTAAAGGTTATCTGTATGGTGATTCAACGGGACAGTCATACGCTTTAATTCCCTAACTTTTTCCTGGACCGCCCTTTCGGGTTTTCAGTACATCGGGATACTCTTTTTTGCCCAAGTCGCCCTTTCGGGTTTTCAACTTGCCGGGTGTACAAATTTCTTTTTGTTTTATCCCTAATTTTTGCCTGAACCTTTTTGGTTCACCGGGATTCCCTTGTCTTTCCTAGGTGTGTCAACCTAACGGGTCTCTTATGCGTAGTATCTTTTGACTATGTCTGCGTTCATAGGGTGCGGTAGGTCGTCGCCATCCATAGTGGTTAAGATCATTGCTCCACCAGATAATATGCTTTTGATCACAAATGGTCCTTCATATGTAGGAGTCCATTTGCCCCTGGGATCACCCTGCGGCAGTATGATGCGCTTGATCACTAGATCCCCGACTTGATACACTTGGCGCATGACCTTTTTATTGAAAGCCTTGATCATCCATTTTTGATACATTTGACCATGACAGACAGCAGTAAGCCTTTTCTCATCAATCTAGTTCAGTTGATCAAGTCGAGTTTGGATCCAGTCATCTTCATTCAACCCTGCATCCTTCATGATTTTCAGAGAAGGGATATGGACCTCAATAGGCAAAACAGCCTCCATGCCATATACCAGAGAGTAAGGTGTTGCCCCGGTTGATGTGTGCGCCGTGGTATGGTAACCATGGAGAGCGAATGGTAGCATCTAATCCCAGTCCTTGTAGGTTACTATCATTTTCTGTATGATCTTCTTAATGTTCTTATTTGCGGCTTCGACAGCATCATTCATCTTTGGCCGGTAAGGAGAAGAATTATGGTGTTGGATCTTGAATTGCACGCACAATGCGGTGATCATAGTATTGTTGAGATTCATACCATTGTCTATGATGATCCTCTCCAGGATACCGTACCGATAGTTGAGATTCTGTTTGATGAATCGGGCGACAACATTCTTGGTAACGGAAGCGAAAGAAGCCACCTCAACCCACTTTGTGAAGTAGTCAATGGCTACCAAGATGAAGCGGTGTCCATTAGAGGTTGTGGGCTTTATTTCTCCAATCATATTGACGCCCCACATCGGGAATGGCCAGGGAGAAGTCAAGACATTCAGAGGAACTGAAGGTACATGCACTTTGTCAGCATAGATCTTACACTTATGACAGGTTCATGAATGTTGATAGCAATCTACTTCCATGGTAGACCAGCAATACCCTGCCCGTAGGATTTTATTTGCCATTGTATGCCCACTGGAATGGGTGTCAAAAGTGCCTTCATGTAGATCAGCCATGATCTTTTCTGCCTCAACCTTCTCTACGCAATGAAGCAATACAGAGTCGTGGTTGAGTTTGTAGAGAATTTCATTACTAAGGAAGAACTTAGCAGAGAATCTCCTTAAGAACTCTTATCATTGACTGAAGCTCCTTCCAGATACTCTTGAGCCTCGAGATACCTCTTGACTTCGTGGAACCAAGGTTGATCCACTACTTCTTCAGTATTGATCTCGTGACAGTGAGTTGGTTCATCCATTCTTTCAATGGTGATCTGGGGAACCTCGTTATCCCATTTGAGTTTAAACATGGATGACATTATGGCTAGCGCATCCGCTAGTTGATTTTCTTCTCGCAGGAAATGCTCGAAGGTAATCTTCTCAAAATGTGGGATTAATTTCAACACATGTTCTTTGTAGGGGATGAGGTTAGGGTGCTTAGTGTCCCATTCTCCTTTGATTTGACCGATGACCAAGGCTGAGTCTCCAAACACACTTAAAGACTTGATTCCCAAATCTATGGCAGCTTTGAGACTAAAAATGCACGCTTCATATTCTGCCATGTTATTTGTACAGCTGAAGCAGAGTCTTGCAGTAAAGGGAGTGTGACATCCTTCAGGGGATATGAGTACAACATTGTTGTACCCCAAAATGTTCTCTCTCATTTCTCAAGACATTTCTCACAAAGACCTGCGAAAGCTCAAGCTTGCACCAGTATTGACTAGGTCAAGCCATCTCCTCAACACTGATACCTCAAGATTAGAGTTTGAATTTTCATAAGTACAATTGGACTTCTAATACTTAAAGTTACGTTCTTGGATCATTATGGACCTTCAAGAGTGCTCATGTCAAGTTTCAAGTCTTCTCAGTCAATTGACCAAGAGACCAAAAATCAGTTGTACTGATGAAAATGTCAACTGTAGCACCAAAAGTCAAACTTTGACTTTTTGGTCAATATTAAGTCTCAAAGATCAAAATTCATCAAGACATTCAAAAATGTGAAACTTGACCATCAAGAAATCAAGAAAGTCAAAAGTCAATGTGAAAATTCAAACTCTTCAAGACTTAGAAATTTTTCTAAGTGTTTTTATACATGATAATTTCATTTCTTCATGCCAACTTTTCACCATGATGTAAGATGATTCAAGGAAAACTTCCAACATGAAAGTTGTAGATCTCAATGAGATCTAAAACTTTGTAGGGCAGAAATTTTTCTAGAAATAGTTGGATTTTGAGTTATAAATTCATGAAGTCATGGCATTTTTGAATAAACACTTAGAGAAATTTTCAGCAGTTTTGGTCAGGATTTTATTCCAACTTCTTGGAATTTTTTCACATAGTTACAAGATGATTTTGTCAAAATGGCCAACATTAAAGTTGTAGAGGGTGTTTCAAGCTTTCCGAAACATCTAAGAGCATGAATTTATCATATTTGAGCTAGGAGATACAAGGATCTGAAGTTGAACATTCATTATTGATTTACAAGGCAGATTTGTGATGAATAAGGAACAAAAATCTTAGCCATTCTGCATAATCTTCACTTTGCAAGCCTCTTGACTTGCAAATCTGTCCATAATCAGATGTTTACACAATTGATTGAACCATTATCCAAGTGGTTCAAGTATTGTCCATTGCATCTTTCCATTTTTGGCACAAAGGCACCATTGCCATTCTTGCAAAGTTCACTTTAATCATAAAGTCAATTTCTTGAGCCTCTAACTTGTTGTTATAATCACACTTAACTTCTATAAGTCATAACAAACATGTTTAAAGTGATCAACCACTTTAGATAGCTTGGTACAAGCATTGGAAACATATTCTTCATGCTTGCTTAAAAAACAAGCAAGATAACCATAACATGTGATTCAAAATCTAAGTTGTTTGAAGTCTCAAACCTTCTCTATAAATAGACAGGCCAATTGAAAGAGAAAAGGTCAGAAAAAAAGAAGGGGAAACTAACACTCAAAATCATTCTTGCTGTCAAAAACCAGAATTGCCCATAAAACCTCCATTTTTGAGATTTGAAGTCTAAATCTTTGAATCTCATACCTTGCAAGTTTTCTCCAAACAAACAACATCTAAGCACCTCACATACATCACCTAGAAATTGTTCAAACTCGAGAACAAGCTTCTACAACACCTCTATTTTCTTTTCCAAGTTCAAGAGCAGTCAATACAACAACTTAAGCTCAGAGTATAAGATCAAGCTCCAAGGTAAGTTTCTTAACTTTAGTTCTTCATTTCAAGCATCATTAGTAATTCATTTTTTGAAGACAGAGTGTAGTAACCATTGTCCTTGAAGCTAACGTTTTGTTTATCTTCCACTTTTTTCATTATGTGTTGAGAACTAACCCATGTATGCAACAAAACAATGTTGAAGTAAAAAAATAACAGTATGAGTCGACACATAGCCTTATGAGTCGATACATACTGCTTTACAGGCCCAAAACAGAAGGAAAAAGAGTTTATCAGTTGATACAAAGCATGTATGAGTCGACACATACCATTATGTATCGACTCATACTGAGTTGATTTGGCAATACAGGGGCAAGGAAAGTTATGTGTCGATGCATAGGAGCTTGTGTCGACACATAATAGTTCAAAATGCATTTTTTTTCCTTATTTTTACACTGTTTTTACATTTCTTTCATTGTTATTCGATATGGTTGTAATATTTAAGTTCCTATTTCATCCCCATTTGTAAATTTGTACCCACATCCCCTAAACGATGTAATAGCGTAGGACTTTATTTTCCGCAATTTAACGCTTTCAAATACAAATGCTAGTAATTAGGGTTTTGTATGGAAAGACTAAAACCAATCAATAGAAAACCCTAATACAAGACAAAACAAGCATGAAAATCAATACACTTGCACACAAGCACCCCTAGGGTAAATCCACTTGGTTGTCTTATGAAAATGGCCATATTATGCATGTGAGGTATCTTAGCAAAAGCAATCAAAAATACAAGATTATAGTCCCTTGATGACGCTATCAAAGTTTCCTTTCAAAAATGATCTTAGTCACTAAAGAAAATGCTAAGATATCTTACAACATTGCTAATCATGGCTATACGATGAGCCATGCATGTCCCTTTTTTACATCCAAAGATAGGGCTTCTTACCAAATCAATGGTAAGACACCAATGTCAAAGGAAAGAGGAAATAAACATGAAATACTTTTGAGTAGGTAGAATGTTCCTAGTTGCTTGCTCATTTTCAAACCAAAAACATCCTTGCTAATTTCAAAACAAACACCTATATTTTCAAACATCTTACAAACTTGAAAACATTTTCAAAAGATCAAACACATTGTATACATTCTTACGAATGAGAATCATTACAAAGTTTTCCTAAACAATGGCCTCTTTAAAAAATACTTTTAAAAAAACCACACAAAGCACAATTTCAAACAAAAAAATCAAGTGATCTAACAAGTAACTAAGAGCGCATGGAAAACCATGGATGAAAAGGATCCTAATACCTTCCCTTTTCATAATCTACCCCCCGAACTCAAGAAATAATCTCAAAGGTCTTTCCTTTGCTTTTTCAACTTTCCTTTTGGATAAAAGAAAAGTCGGTGGCGACTCTTGCTAACCGCAACATTTGCGATCAAGCGTAAAACAACCAAGTCAGTTCTCCCACCATATCATAAAACTGGAAACTATGCTGGGGAGAATTCTAAAAGTGGGGTTACCTTAGGGCTAGATCACCTTTACTTTCTTTCTTTGTTTGACTTGGTTTGCTTTACATTTTGGTTCTTTGTTTGGGTTAAAAATCCTCTACCCGGATTTGGGACACCTTATAGGTAAGTAGCAATACATTATGGAAACTGTGCGGTGTATACCGACATGGTCTAAGCAATAGCTACGTTAGTGTGACATATTTGTGGGTACCGGTAGTCCTTGAGTAGTCAAGGAGAATACGGGGCCGCTGAGTGATGTCATGAAGCACTAATGAACTTCTAGAACCTTTACTTAACCAACTTGGCCTTTAGGATGTAGTGAGATGACCAGATTTGGTGCAGTCCGAAGTTGGTAGATACTCGATACTACACTCATTGAGGTTTGGTTTCTTGGGATATTTCGGTCGCCATTAAAGAGGCTTGTGCTGAAACAATGACCAAGGAAACAAACCAGTGATATTGAGCTCCTTAGAACCCGGTTACTATTACTAGGATAGGTCGAGCCAACTAAACTTCAAGAGGGTACTTACCTATGAGACTCCATGCAAGCCTAAACCTAAGGACTTGTTTTCTTTGTTTGTATATGCATACTTGTACATAACATCATAAACATCATAACACCATACACATTCGCTAACCATTTCAAGGATTTTGGGATTCATCTTTGTTCTTTTTTTGTAGGTCATGGATTCTATTCACAGGAAAAATATTCAAGTCAACCTTGTAAGGATCCCTCCACAACTTAAGGAGCTAGCTTCAAGGATTCCTGAAAACTCTCCATTCACTGAGAGACATGGTCGCCTACTAAACTTGGTCACCTCCAACACAGATGAAGACATGATGAAGGTTCTCTTCCAGTTCTTTGATCCTTTACACCATTGCTTCACATTTCCTGATTATCAACTTGTGCCAACTTTGGAAGAATTCTCCCAACTCTTGAGGATTCCCATTCTCAATCAACTACCTTTCAAAGGTATGGAAAGAGACCCAAAGCCATAATAGATTTCTCAAGTTCTACACTTGCACTCATCTGATGTCACAACTCATTGGGAAACAAGGAGTGGTGTCAATGGTTTCCTAGCAAAGTTCTTGTTCGAGAAAGCCCAAAACTATTGGAATTCCTTGGATTTGCAAGCCTTTGAGGAAATTGTGGCTATCCTCATCTATGGGATGGTTTTATTTCCAAATCCTGACCAACTCATAGATGCGAACATTATTAAAATCTTCATATCCCGCAACCCGGTACCTACATTGCTAGGGGATATCCTACACTCTTTTCACACTCGCACAATGAGGAAAATAGGTGTCCTTATGTGTTGCACTCCTCTCTTGGCAAGATAGTTTATTTTGCATCTTCCCCAATCTGTATTAAAGAACGAGCAAGGTTTAAGGTGGTCACAAAGGTTGATGACGCTCAAACATTCAGACATTCATTGGTGCTCCAGATCTATAGAGAATGTTACTATTATTGACCGTTGTGGAGAATTCCCTAATGCCCCTTTACTTGGTATTAGGGGAGGCATCACCTACAATCCCGGCTTAGCCTTAAGAAAGTTTGGTTACGCCCGAAGGGATGGCCTGCATGAGATATTGATTCAAGGTTTGGTATTTGACTACGACAACGACGATCAAGGTCTTCGCCAGAGATTTATCAGAGCTTGGAGGATGTTGAACAAGGTAGATAGCAAGACTTTGAGGCATAAAAATTCCATCCCTCTTGAGCCTTACCTCAAATGGGTACGAACTCGCACTCAGAGTCTTATGATGCCTTATCCTTCCATTATCCCGGTAATCATGGAGCCCGTCATGGAAGGAGATGTTCCATACACTATCCTACATCCTGACATGCCCACCTCTCTTGAAGACTTACAAAGAGATTGGATACAACTCAAGGGGGGCGAGATACTTTCAAAACCCAATTCTACGCAAGCGAGAAAAAGGTTTTAGAACTCACTAGGATACTTCATGAGGAGCAAACTCTGAATGCCTACATCACACCAAAGAGGATGCGGACTACCTTTTTATCTTAGAATTTTTGTATTATTTTGCCCGAGAAGGCATTAATGTACTCAAGCTTTAATCTATTAATATAACGTGTGCTTCCTTTTTGTCTGAAACAAATTTGAATCTTAAAATCCTTGAAATCATTGCATACGCATTTATTATTCATCATAACATAAGTAGGTTTCTTGCAACAAGTCTCCTCATCTCTCTATTGTTTATTTCAGTAAGATGGATCTCGAGCAAACAGTGAAGGACCTCCAAGCTCAGAATGCACAGTTTCAACAGTTGTTCTTAACTCTAGCCAAAGGACAATAGGATTTGAAGACCTTGCTGGCTGAGGAGAAGAAAAAGAAGACAAAGAAGATAACCGGAGTTCTAAACATGGGAAGAAGATTCCAAGGGCAGACAAGAAGGACCCTAGACTTTGCAACGACATCCGATGAGAAAGACAATCAAGATGGGAAGGGTAAAGAAACAGTTGTCCAGTCAGAGTCAGAAGAGGTAGAGGAAGAAGAAGACTATTCTGAAGAACAATACCCTCCAACCGATGACAAGTATAAGCATCTAGAAGAGTGGTTGAGTGCAATGGAAATCCAAAAAGTGCCTGGATTGGACTTTGAGAAGTTGGGACTAGTATCGGGAATTGTCATCCCTCCAAAATTCAAAGCACCTGTGTTCATCAAATATGACTGAGTTTCATGCCCTAAAATGCATCTCCGGTCCTACGTGAGGAAAATCCATCCCCATACCGCTGACAAAGATTTATGGGTACACTTCTTCGAAGACAGTCTGTCTGGAACTCAACTTGATTGGTTTTATCAGTTAGAAAGAGCCAATGTTCATAATTGGGAAGATCTCGCTGCTGCCTTTTACAAACAATACCAATAAAACGATGATCTTGCGCCTACCCGTACTCAACTCCAGAGTATGGCCATGGTTTCAAGTGAAGGCTTCAAAGACTATGCACAAAAATGGAGAGACTTGTCCGGAAGAGTTTAACCTCCTCTATCTGAAAGAGAGTTGGTAGACATGTTTTTGGGCACCTTGTCTGGTCCCTTCTTCAATCACTTAATTGGGAGTTCTTCGGTAGGTTTTACTGAATTGATATTGACCAGAGAAAGGGTAGAAGTCGGGATAAAGAATGGAAAGATTTAAAAAGATGCATCATCTGTTGCTGTAAGGAAACGATTCACTGGAAAGAAGGAAGTGGTTGCTGTGTATCCTCTGAGAAATCAAGATAGGGCTGAACACCGTCCAATGGTGGGGGCTGTCATGATTCCTAAACTTGCGCCTGATCAGCAAAGAAACAACCAACTAAGAATGGAAAGACTTTCAGACAATTCACCCAAATTAATATGACAATATCTCAAGTATTGCCACATTTGTTAAGGTCCAATCTAGTGACTTTGAAAGAAGCTCTAAAGAACCCTAACACAACATCTCCTCACTATCATTCTAATGCCCACTATGCATACCACTCTGAAAGTCCCGGCCATGACATTAATAATTGTTGGGCTCTAAAGAACAAAGTACAAGACCTCCTTAAAGCCAAAGAGATTGAATTCGATGCGCCAGAAAAGCCCAATGTCATTTCTGCCCTTATACCCAAACATGGCCATAATACCAACGTTGTTGAGGAAGATATGTTTGTTACTTCAGTTGATGAACTGATGACCCCACTCCTGACTATCAAAAAGAGCTTGTTGATTGCGGGTGTATTCTCGGGCTGTGATGAAAGCTATCATTTCTGTTTGTTCTCACCAACCAGTTGTCCTTTGTTGAAAGCAGGCGTTCAGTGCCTAATAGATAACAAGGAAATTTTTTTCGAAAAAACTTCTGTTCCAACTGTTTCTTATAATGATGTTTCCATCATTACCATTTCCGAAAATTCTTCCAGGGTCTCCACCAAAAGACCCGTTAGAATTGCATCAGTTCCAAAAGTAGCTCCTTTGATAATTATAATGCCTGGACCAATCCCGTATTTGTCAGACAAAACAGTACCATGGAATTATGGAGGGGATGTTTACTACCACGGTATCAAGCAAGATTGGCCAGCTGCTGAAGATTCAAGTTCTGAGAAGGATGATTCCAATATCAGTAATATTTCAGGGACTAGCAAGATCACTCGAACAGAAGGGTTTTCTCTCCAGAGATAGCTCCCCCAAAAGCTATTTCTAGACCCGTAATCATTCTTGTTGTTGTTACTCCTCCGAAGGCTATTCCTAGTCCTACAATCATCTCCACTAATACTCCAACTAACAAAGCTGATACAATCCCCGTTATCACTCCTACTGACATTCCTACTGCCGAGTCAACTGAGACTCGAGGTAAAAGTATTTTGATTGAGCCTGTCCGGACGAAGGCACGATCATTGGCTATCCCTAAGACCTCCCGGAAAGAGATGGAGGAAATTCTAAAGATCATAAAAAGAAGCGACTACAATGTAGTCGAGCAATTAGGGAAAACTCCATCAAAAATTTCCATGCTGGCTTTGTTGTTATGTTCTGAGGCTCATGCAAAAGCCTTGGTAAAATTCCTGAAAACTGCCCATGTACCCCAAGAAACATCTGTCGATCAGTTCCAAGACTGCGTAGCCAGCTTGACTGTAGATAATGGCTTAGGTTTTTCAGATGCTGATTTAACGCTGAGAGGAAGGAAGCATAATGAGGCATTGCATGTCTTAGTTGAATGCAGGGGCACAACTCTGGCTCATGTGTTGGTTGACACCGGTTCGTCTCTGAATGTATTGCCTAAAAAAGCTCTTGATAGGATGGACTGTGAGGGATTGACGCTGAAACCAAGAAACATAGTAGTGAGGGCCTTTGACGGGTCAAAAAGGATGGTGCATGGGGAAGTGGATATCCCCATAAAGGTTGGAACCCAAACATTTGATTCAACCTTTTATGTAATGGATATCCGCCCTTCATATTCCTTCTTGTTAGGTCGACCATGGATTCACAATGCTGGCGCTGTTACTTCTACGTTACACCAAATGCTGAAATATCCGATTCAAAGGAAGATCATCATTGTTCATGGAGAAGAAGAGTATATGGTCAGCCATCTTAATTCCTTCAGATATGTGGAATTAGATGGTGAATTTATTGAAACTCTATTCTAGCACTTTGAAGAAGTCCCACGAGATGTGGAAGTGACCAAGGTTGTGTCTCAAGTTCCCAAGATCACAAGGCCTCCACTCAGAATGTCATTGTTGAAGGATGCCAAGGCAGTGATAGAAGAAGGAGGGTGCACTATTTGGGGATAACTCCCAGATATCCCATACAAATCAGACAGGTTTGGTCTGGGTTTCACTTCAGATGCCCAGAAGACTGTACACCATGCTCGTGCTGGAGGACCGCCCTTGAAGATCAGCAACCACGAAATCAATGCAGTAGAGGATGATGAAGACAGCTACAACCTGGAGGGTTGGATTTTCCCAACTGTCAGTGGAGAGCTCAGCAATTGGGAGGCTAGAGATTTTGTCCCAATCACTTTTATCCCACAGTAATTTGTCTTTACATTTTGTTGGATCTGCAATATTAAAACAATTCAGACTCTTAAAACTTTGTGTCTTACCCAAGGCACAATGGTGCATTTGTAAGGGTTATTATCTCATTTCCATATGACATCAATGAATCATGGACGTTTTTGCATACAAACTTTGTGCTCATTGTTTTTCTTTTTACATTTTCATTTCTTTCAAAGATAGCTATACCCTTACACACACTCGCACTCACAATGCAGGTTTACATCCACTCAGGATCCCATGGGTAACGGTTCTACTATGGACTTCTGTGACTCAATATAATCTACCAAGCCGAAGACGAAGGTGAAGAAGATTATGAAGTACCAGGGGAACTCGCCAGGTTACTACAACAGGAAGAGAAGACCATTCATCCCTACGAGGAATCAGTGGGCACAACCAACCTAGGTACCGGAGAAGATAAAAGAGAGGTCAAGATGGGTGCCAATCTGGAACCCAGTGTCAAGGAGCGTCTGACTCAGTTGCTACACGAGTATGTTGAGGTCTTTTCCTGGTCGTATGAAGACATGCCAGGACTTGACATCGGTATTGTGGTACATCGTCTACCTACAAAAGAGGACTGCCCACCAGTAAAGAAAAAGGTCTGTCGAATGCGACCAGATATGTCAGAGAAGATTAAAGCTGAAGTCATAAAGCAATTCAACGTTGGATTCTTGGCTATCACCTCTTATCCACAATGGGTTGCCAATGTTGTTCCCATGCCCAAAAAGGATGGCAAGGTACGAATGTGCATGGACTACAGAGATTTGAATAGGGCAAGCCCTAAGGATGATTTCCCACTTCCCCGCGTTGATATTCTAGTTGACAATACGGAACAGCACAAAGTGTTTTCCTTTATGGACGATTTCTCAGGCTACAACCAAATTAAAATGGCGCCTGAGGATATGGAGAAGACAACCTTTGTCACACAATGGGGGACATTCTCTTACAAGGTTATGCCGTTCAGACTGAAGAATGCTGGGGAAACCTATCAGCGTACCATGGTAGCTCTATTTCACAATATGATACATCACGAAATAGAGGTCTATATGGACGACATGATAGCTAGATCTCAAACAGAAGAAGAGCATCTTGATCATTTACAGAAACTGTTTGAGAGACTAAAGAAGTACAAGCTGAGGTTGAACCCAAATAAATGCACGTTTGGAGTAAAGTCTGGTAAGCTCCTAGGTTTTATCATTAGCAATAAGGGTATTGAAGTAGGTCCTACCAAGGTGAAAGCGATACAAGAAATTCCTGCTCCTCTTACTGAGAAGGAAGTCAAAGGATTCTTGGGACGTTTAAATTACATTGCCAGATTAATTTCTCACTTGACATCTACTTGTGAACCAATCTTCAAACTACTGAAGAAAGATCAAGTAGTCAAATGGAATGATGAGTTCCAAACTGCTTTTGTTAAGATCAAAGAATACTTACAAGAGCCTCATGTGTTGATGCCACCAGTCGAGGGAAGGCCATTGATCTTGTATCTGACTGTTTTGGAAAATTCAATGGGGTGTGTGATGGGGCAGCATGACGAGTCTAGCCGAAAAGAGCACGCTATTTATTACCTGAGCAAAAAGTTTACCGACTGTGAAACAAGATATTCATTGCTCGAGAAAACTTGTTGCGCTCTGGCATGGGCTGCTCGCCGGCTAAGACAGTATATGATGACTCATACTACCTTGTTGATATCTAAAATAAATCCAATAAAATACATCTTCGAGAAGCCTGCACTCTCTGGGAGAATAGTGAGATGGCAGCTGATCCTGACAGAATATGACATACAGTACACTACCCAGAAAGAAATAAAGGGCAGTGTACTAGCTGATCACCTTGCTCACTAAGCTGTAAAAGACTACCAGTCTATGAAGTTCGAATTCCCAGATAAAGACATCACGATGGTAAACAACTGTGAAGAATTCAGGCCATATGACGGACCTGAACAAGGATCCAGATGGACCCTGGTTTTTGATGGGGCATCTAACGCACTCGGAAATGGTATTGGTGTTGTACTCATATCTCCTGAAGGGTGTCATACTCCATTTACTGCAAGACTTTGCTTCAATTGTACAAATAACATGGCGGAATACGAAGCATGCATCTTTGGTCTCAAAGTCACTAGAGACTTGGGGATCAAATCCTTGAATGTATTTGGAGATTCAGCTTTGGTCATCATCCAGATCAAAGGGGAATGAGACACCAAACACCCTAACCTTACCCCTTACAAAGAACATGTTTTGACATTGCTCCCACATTTTGAGAAGATTACCTTCGAGCACTTCCTGCGAGAAGAAAATCAACTAGCAGACACACTAGCCACAATTTTATCTATGTTTAAACTTAAATGGGATAACGAGGCTCCCCAGATCACCATTGAACGAAGGGATGAACCAACACACTGTCACGAGATTAATACTAAAGAAGTAGTGGACCAGCCTTGGTTTCACGAAGTCAAGAGGTATCTCGAAATCCAAGAATATCCAGAAGGAGCTTTAGTAAACGATAAGAAGTTCTTAAGGATATTCTCTGCTAAATTCTTCCTTAGTAATGGTATTCTTTACAAACGCAATCATGACTCTGTGTTACTTCGGTGCGTAGAGAAGGTTGAAGCAGAAAAGATCATGGTTGATCTACATGAAGGCACTTTTGGCACCCATTCCAGTGGGCATACAATGGAAAAGAAAATCCTACGGGAAGTCTATTACTGGTTTACCATGGAAGCAGATTTCTATCAACACTCTCGAACTTGCCATAAGTGTTAGATCTATGCTGACAAGGTGCACATACCTCTGGTTCCTCTGAATGTCTTGACGGCTCCTTGGCCCTTTGCTATGTGGGGAATTGATATGATTTGGGAAATCAAACCAACAGCCTCCAATGGACATCGCTTCATCTTAGTGGCCATTGACTATTTTACAAAGTGGGTTGAGGCAGCCTCCTTCGCTTCTGTCACTAAGAATGTTGTCACCCGGTTCATCAAGCAGAATCTCATCTGCCGATACGGTATCCCGGAGAGGATCATTACAGACAATGGTACGAACTTGAACAATACTATGATCACCGCCTTGTGCGAGCAATTCAAGATCCAGCATCACAATTCTTCCCCTTACCGGCCAAAGATGAATGGTGTTGTTGAAGCCGCGAATAAGAACATTAAAAAGATCATACAGAAAATGACAGTCACATGCAAAGACTGGCATGAGATTCTACCATTCGCTCTCCACGAGTATCATACCACGGCATGCACATCAATCGGCACAACACCCTACTCTCTGGTATACAGCATGGAGGTTGTCTTTCCTATTGAGGTCCAAATCCCCTCTCTAAGAATTACGAAGGATGCAGGGTTGAATGAAGAAGATTAGATCCAGACTCGACTTGATCAACTGAACTTGATTGATGAGAAAAGGCTTACTGCTGTCTGTCACGGTCAGATGTATCAAAAATGAATGATCAAGGCTTTCAACAAAAAGGTCAGACGCCAAGTGTATCAAATTGGGGATCTAGTGATCAAGCGCATCATATTGCTGCAAGGTGATCCCAGGGGCAAATGGACTCCTACATATTAATTGACCATTTGTAATCAAAAACATATTCTCTAGTGGAGCAATGATCTTGACCACCATGGATGGTGATGACCTGCCGCACCCTGTGAACGCGGACATAGTCAAAAGATACTACGCATAAGAGACCCGCTAGGTTGACACACCTAGGCAAAATAAGGGCATCCCGGTGAACCAAAAAGGTTCGGGCAAAAATTAGGGATAAAACAAAAAAATATGTACACCCGGCAAGTTGAAAACCCAAAAGGGCGACTTGTGCAAAAAAGGGTATCCCGTTGGACTGAAAACCCGAAAGGGCGGTCCAGGCAAAAGTTAGGGAATTAAAATGTACGACCATGTCCCGTTGATCGCCTTACGGAAAACTTGCAAACTCGACGGTTCTGATCAATTAAATCAGCTTCGTACAAGGCAACAAATAGACAAGATGCTCAGAGGCACGAAGGCCATAGCAGAATGGGAACCCTGTGGGGTTATTGCATATAGCTATCTTTTTTTTGTATCAAAATTTTCATTTTTACAACAGCATTCTCTTACTAGAATGTTTGTCTCATTGTACAAAAATACTTACTCAAAGTTAATACAAAGATATCCCTTTGAAAGTGCAAAACTATCTGTTTTTCTTTACTCTTGTGTTTTGTTTACAAAAATGTACAATGATTCATTTTTGAACATATGCATTTGAACATAATTATTGTTTACAAATAAACAAAATAAAATACAATCATTGATGGCGTTAAGAGATAGGGAAATCTCTCTAAGTTTATCTCCATAAAATTACCCACAGTGTGCAGTTTAATCCCCAGCGGAACAAAACTTCTAGTTTATCAATCCCCGGTAGAAGTCGCCGAATTTCTCAGGATTCCTCAACAGGATTTTACAAGCAGTACACGGTATTTCCCTTACAACAGAGTTTGTTTCTCTAAGCATAAATTTATCAACACTTCAACTTCACAACATGAGGACTTACACTACATATCCTCAGTAGTAGTCGGGGATTTATTTTCCCCAATCCAACAGCAGTGCAGCAGATTAGCTCACATACGCATACATCGCATCCACATCATAAACATTGATAACACGAATGTATTACACTTTGCATTTCATACAACATGACATTGCATATTAGCTAACATTTTACCCTTTTCAGGATAAGGCTAATAGCTACCATTAACAATGTTCAAAGGCTTTTAGATACAGTTCAGATACGCTCCAGACACAGATGACATTCTGATACTCATTCAGAGTCAACTTTTAGATACAGTTCAGATACACTCCAGATACGGATGCCATCCTGATACTCATTCAGACTTAGCTCTTAGATACAGTTCAGATACGCCCTAGATACGGATGCCATCCTGATACTCATTCAGATACAGTTCAGATATGCTCCAGATATGGATGTCATCCTGATACTCATTCAGATCCAGCTTTCAGATACAGTCCAGATACGATCCAGATTCGGGTGTCATTCTGTTACTCATTCAAAATACAGTCCAGATTCGTGATGTATCATGTCGTGAAATAGAGATACCATGGCACGTTGATAGGTTGTCCCAGCATTCTTTAACCCGAATGGCATAACCTTGTAACAGAATGTCCCCCACTGTGTGACAAAGGTCGTTTTCTCCATGTCCTCAGGTGCCATTTTGATTTGATTGTAGCCTGAGAAACCATCCATGAAGGAAAACACCTTATGTTGTGCTGTATTGTCAACCAGAATATCGATATGGGGAAGTGGGAAATCATCCTTAGGGCTTGCCCTATTCAAACCTCTATAGTCCATGCACATTCGTACCTTGTCGTCCTTTTTAGGCACAGGAACAACATTGGCGACCAATTGTGGATAGGAGGTGACGGCCAAGAATCCGTCTTTGAATTATTTCATTATTTCGGCCTTGATCTTCTCTGACATGTCTGGCCGCATGCGACGGACTTTATGTTTTACCGGAGGACAATCTTCTTTTGTTGGTAGATGATGTACTACGATATCAGCATCCAGTCCTGGCATATCTTTGTACGACCAGGCAAAGACCTCAACATAATCATGTAGCACCTGAATTAGACACTTCTTCACATTGAGTTCCAGATTGGCACCCACCTTGACTTCTTTCTTGTCCTCCTCGGTACCTAGGTTAACTGTGTCCACTGATTCTTCGTGGGGTTGTATGGTCCTCTCTTCTTGTTGTAGTAACCTGGCAAGTTCCCCTGGCACTTCACAATCTTCCTTACCTTCGTCTTCGGCTTGGTATATTAGATTTTTCAGAGTCACAGAAAGCCATGGCAGAATCATTACCCATGGGATCCCGAATGGATGTAGATCTGCATTTTGAATATGAGTGTAAGTAAGAGTATAGCTATCTTTGAAAGAAAAAAATGTAAAAAAAAATACAAAGAGCACAAAGTTTGTATGCAAAAACGTCCATGATTCATTGATGACATATGAAAATGAGGTAACAACCCTTACAAAGGACCGTTGTGCCTCGGGTAAGACACAAGGTTTTAAAAGTCTAAATTGTTTAATTATTACAGGTCCGACAAAATTTAAAGACAATTATTGTTGGATAAAAGTAATTGGGACAAAATCTTTAGCTTCCCAGTTGCTGAGTCCTCCATTGACATTTGGGAAAATCCATTCCTCCAGGTCGTAGATGTCCTCATCATCCTCTGCTGCATTGACTTCGTGATTGCTAATCTTCAAAGGTGGTCCCCGGCACGAGCATGGTGTACAACCTTCTGAGCTCCTGAAGTGAAACCCAAACCAAATTTTTCATATTTGTAAGGGGTATCTGGGAGTTGGCCTCAAATAGTACACCCACCTTCTTCGATCACTGCCTTGGCATCTTTCAGATAAGACATCTTTAGCGGAAGTCTTGTAATCTTTGGGACTTGGGAAATAGTCTTAGTTACTGCCACGGTTTGTGGAACTTCCTCAAAATGCTGAAATGGAGTTTCAATGAATTCACCATCCAATTCCACGTATCTGAAGGAGTTCAAGTGATTGACCATATATTCCTCTTCTCCATGGACAATAATGATTTTCCCCTTGGTCTGGTATTTCAGCATTTGATGTAATGTAGAGGTAATGGCACCAACGTTGTGAATCCATGGTCAGCCCAATAAGCAGGAATAGGAAGGGCGAATGTCCATCACATAAAAAGTTGAATCAAAGGTTTGGGTTCCAACTTTTATGGGGATGTCCACCTCCCCATGCACCATTCTCTTTGAACCGTCGAAGGCCCTTACTACTATGTTACTGGGTTTTCAGGTCAAGCCTTCACAGTCGAGTCTATTCAAAGTTTTCTTAGGCAGCACATTCAAAGATGAACGGTATCAACCAAGACATGGGACAAAGTTGTGCCCCTGCGTTCAAAAGAGACATGCAACACCTCGTTATGTTTCCTCCCTCTAGGTGTCAAGTCAATATCAGAAAAGCCCAAACCATTTCCAGCGGTCAAGCTGGCCACACAGTCTTGGAACTGATTAGCAGAGGTTTCTTGTGGTACATGGGCAGTTTTAAGAAATTTCACCAAGGCCTTCGCATGAGCCTTGGAGCATAACAATAAAGCCAGCATGGAAATCTTTGACGGAGTCTGCCCTAGCTGTTCGACTATGTTGTAGTCGCTTCTCTTTATAATTTTCAGAATTTCTTCCATCTCCTTTTGGGAGGCCTCTGGGATAGATACTGATTGCGCCTTCATTCGGACAGGCACAACCATAATGCCTTTTCCCTGAGTCTCGGTCGACTCGATGGTAGGAGGCGACCATGTCTTTCGGTAAATGGAGAGTTTTCAGGAACCCTTGATGCTAGCTGTAACGCCCGTAATTTAATTAATTATTTAATTAAATTATTTTTTGAATAATTGTGAAGAAGTGTTAATAAATTGGATTTATTTTATTAAATGGAGAAATAATAATATATTTGAGGTATTATATTATTATATGTTAATAATGTTAGAAGCTAATATTATTTAAGGTGGGCTTAATTTGAGATAGTGGAAGTATTAAGGGGGGGTGTAGGTTTTGAGCCCATTAAGGAATAATCTAATAATATTAGGTTATTTTATTAAGTGTTGTTGGAATAGAAAGAAGAAACAGTAGAAGGAAAAATAAGGATTGTGGAAACGTGAAGCTGCTGGTTTTGAAGGAAACGGCAAGAACGAGGAATTCAACCCAGAAACTATAGACCAACCTTCGATCCAAGGTAAGGGTGGGGTTCTGGCTTTATAATTGGGTTAATGATGTTTGATATATGGGGTTAGATGTAATTGTTGTTTTGTTATTGGATTGAATAATGTATGGTGAATATTGATGAATTCTCGATGGATAAATGATGTTATGATGTTGTGTAATCGATGTTGTATTATAAGTTAATGTTAAGTGATGAATTATCATGGTTATGATGAAGTTTGTAGGACTGTAATTAGATTCCCGTAGTGAAAATACAGTAGAAAACGCAGAAAATTATGCAGGAAATCGCAGGATGCGTCGACCTCAAACTGGATGAGTCGATGCAAGTAGGGTGTTTGACTCAGGATGATTCAACGCGAAGAGAGGATACGTCGATGCATGAGTGTGTGAGACTCAGGATGAGTCGACGGTACGATGCATGTGTCGATACATGTTGTATTGAAAGCTAGAATAAGTCGATCCATGGAGGGATGCATCGACTCATAGCGTGAAAAAGAAGCAGGATGAGTCGATGCATAGTGTTTTGTGTCGATGCATACTGAATGATTTTGATAGAATCAGTTTTAAGTTGCTGTAACTTGAGTTTTAGGATGCGGTTTGAGATGTTGTTCGAAGTATTGATTAGCTAACGCGATGAACTTTATTTTAGATGATTAAAATGATGATTAAGAGGTGTAATTCCAGTAACTAATTTAGGACTTAGTATTAATTCCCGTAGATGACCATTGTGCTATTTTTAGGACAGAATGATGAATTTTGAGATGTTAGAGGTTGCTGTTAGAAATATGACAGTAGGACTTAGTGATAATAATGATGTACAGTAGCAAAATAACAGTATGGATTACTGTATTATTGATATACAACTGAGTTATTAGTAAGATGTGGTTAATCAAATGATGTTTGATAAGTAAGTAATGTTTACTAAATTATTTTGAGATTTTTATGAGATGTTGTTGTTTTGAGATGTTTATGAGATGTTGTCGTTCTGAGATGTTTATGAGAAGTTGTTGTTCTGGATGACTGAAATGTTGTCATTTTGATGATTGAGATGTTGTTATTTGAGATGACTGAAATGTTCTCGTTTTGATGATTGAGATGTTGTTGTTTTGAGATGTTGTTAACTGAGTGTGTTATTACATTCATGATGAGTCGCATACATTGCATTTTTTGAGATGGCCTGGATTGGCAAATTTTGAGATGAAGGTTATGCCTTATTGATGCCTCTATTAATTGGCAGATTAGATTTTTGAGATGGGAGTTCTGCTCCAATGGTACCACATGCATTTGCATAGTTTTGAGTCACATTTTTGTGATTGAATAATGAAATGTATTTGATGTTGTTGAATGAATATATATGCTGTATTTATTGTTGATTATGAGATGAGAAGTGGTGATCTAATTTAATATATTAATTATCATGCGCTTTATTATATTGTTAGATATCTCACCCCTTTTGTTTGAATGTTTCCCTTATGTCGGTAACGTGCAGGTAATCGAGAGTGAAGGTTGTATACCTTCAATAGATCGAGTCAGTGTCATTGCTCTGATATGTAACACTCGGGGGGGGTGAACGCTTGCTGATTTTTTATTGCTGATTTTTAGTTGTTGAACTTTAAATTGTCTATTTACTAAATATGAGATGTTTTGAAGTTATTGCTGTTTTATTTAAAGATGTTATTGAAGTTTTCCGCTGCGTAGTTATTGAATATTTTATTAAAGATGTTATGTTGTTAGTTCATCCGATGTTTTGAAAAAGTGTTATATATCCATGATGAATGCAATGAATTTGTTAGAAGAATTTGTGACGTCCCGATTCATTTGTATGATTGAAATTTTATAACTCTGATTTATCTTGTATATTTGCTTGGGGTAGAATTGGGGTGTTACAAAGTTAGTATCAGAGCAAAAGGTTGGTCCGACCTTGTCGTTGAGTCTTAGTTGTCTAACAATCGAGTATTGTTATTTTGAGTTCTAACAGTTGTTTGTGTTGTAGTGAGAAGTTGAGATGGCCGGAAGGAATAATGCTGCTCTTGCTGCTGCTCTGCAAGCAATGGCTCATGCGATGGAAAATCAGTTGAATGCTGACGGGAATGCTGGATCTCGTAGCTTGGCGACTTTCTAGAGAGAGAATCCACCTACGTTCAAGGGAAAATATGATCCTGACGGAGCATTGGAATCGTTGAAAGAGATTGAGAGGATCTTTCGCGTGATGGACTACACTCCAGCGCAGAAGGTTCGTTATGGGACTCATATGCTAGCAGTCGAGGCTGATGACTGGTGGCTAGAGACTTGCCAAAAGTTGGAAGTTGCAGGTGAGGATGTCACTTGGGCTGTGTTCCGTAGGGAATTCCTAAGAAAGTATTTTCCTGAAGATGTCCGTGGAAAGAAGGAAATTGAGTTCCTTGAGCTGAAGCAAGGAAATCTGTCTGTTGTTGAGTATGCTGCCAAGTTTGCTGAGTTGGCCAAGTTTTATCTGCATTACGCTGAGGAAAATGCTGAGTTTTCAAAGTGTATTAAGTTTGAGAATGGGTTGCGCCCGAAAATTAAGAAGGCAGTTGGATACCAGAAGATCTGTGTCTTTGCTGATTTGGTTGATAGTTGTAGGATTTTTGAGGAAGATAATAATGCTCATTACAAGATTATTAGTGAGAAGAGGGGTAAGCACCCGCAGATTCGTGGTAAACCCTATGATGCCCCAGCTGGTAAGGGTAAGCAGAGAGTTGCTCATGGTCAGAGAACTAGTGGGGGAGATGCTCTGGCTGGTGTGATTTGTTTTAAGTGTGGGAAACCTGGACACAAGAGTAATGTGTGCACTGCTGAAGTGAGGAGATGTCACCGTTGTGGTAAGAACGGACACATTGTATCTGAGTGCGAGCACAAGAATGTGGTTTGTTTCAATTGTAAGGAAGAAGGGCACATTGGTAGCCAGTGTCCAAAACCGAAGAAGGCTCGGTCTAGCGGTAAAGTGTTTGCTTTGGTGGAGGATCAGACAGCTTCCGAGGACAGACTTATTAGAGGTACACGTTTCATTAATAGTACTCCTTTAATTACTATTATTGATACTGGTGCTACGCATTGTTTTATTTCTGCTGATTGTGTTAAAAGATTGGGTCTTGTGTTGTCTTCTTTGAATGGAGAAATGGTCATCGATACTTCAGCCAAGGGATCGGTGATTACTTCTTTTGTGTGTGCTAAGTGTCCCTTGTCGATCTTCGACAGAGACTTTGTTGTTGATTTGGTTTGTTTTCTGTTAAGAGGTTTGGATGTGATTCTTGGTATGAACTGGTTAGAGCATAACTGTGTTCATATTAATTGTTATGACAAGTTGGTGAAGTTTTCTACTTCTGAAGAAGAGGAAGATGGTTTATTGTCTGCTAGACAGTTGAGAAAGTTGATGCAAGAGGAAGCATAAATCTTTATGTTGATGGTGTCGCTATCTGTAGAGACTCAAGCTATAATTGAGAAATTGCCGGTGGTATGTGAATTTCCTAAAGTTTTCCCTGATGAGATTCCTGATGTACCGCCAGAGAGGGAAGTTGAATTTGAAATTGATCTTGTACCTGGTACCAGACCTGTGTCTATGGTACCATACAGGATGTCTGCGTCTGAGTTGTCAGAGTTGAAGAAACAATTGGAAGAGTTTCTTGAGAAGAGGTTTGTAAGACCAAGTGTATCATTGTGGGGAGCTCCAGTGTTATTAGTGAAGAAGAAAGATGGAAGTATGAAGCTTTGTGTTGATTATAGACAGTTGAACAAGGTGACAATTAAGAACAAGTATCCGCTTCCAAGAATAGATGACTTGATGGACCAATTAGTGGATTCTCGTGTGTTTAGTAAGATTGGTTTGAGGTCGGGTTATCATCAGATTAAAGTGAAGGATGAAGACATTCAGAAGACGGCTTTCAGAATGCGTTATGGACATTACGAGTATTCGGTGATGCCTTTCGGTGTTACTAATGCGCTGGGAGTATTCATGGAATATATGAATCGTATCTTTCATACTTATTTGGATCGGTTCGTAGTTGTGTTCATTGATGATATTTTGATTTACTCTAAGTCAAAAGAAGAGTATGTTGAACATTTAAGAGTAGTATTGTAGATTCTGAAAGAGAAGAAGTTGTATGCAAAGCTGTCCAAGTGTGAATTTTGGTTAAAAGAGGTTAGTTTTCTTGGTCATGTGATTTCAGGTAGTGGTATTGTTGTAGATCCATCGAAGGTTGATGTTGTGTTACAATGGGAAACTCCAAAGTTAGCTACTGAGATTAGAAGCTTCTTGGGATTAGCTGGTTATTATAGAAGGTTTATTGAAGGGTTTTCTAAGTTGTCACTTCCTTTGACTAAGTTGACTTGTAAAGGTAGAACTTTTCTATGGGATGTTCATTACGAAGAAAGTTTTACAGAATTAAAGAAGAGGTTGACGTCGGCTCCGATTTTGATGTTGCCTAATCCAGGAGAGTCTTTTGTGGTGTATTGTGATGCTTCTAAGATGGGTTTAGGAGGTGTGCTTATGCAGAATGGTAAGGTAGTTGCTTATGCATCGAGGCAGTTGAGGACTCATGAGAAGAACTATCCTACGCATGATTTAGACCTTGTTGCTGTTGTTTTTGTGTTAAAGATTTGGAGGCATTATCTTTATGGTTCTAGATTTGAAGTTCTTAGTGACCATAAGAGCTTAAAGTATTTATTTGATCAGAAGGAGTTGAATATGAGGCAACGAAGATGGTTAGAATTGCTAAAGGATTATGATTTTGGTTTGAATTATCATCCAGGAAAAGCAAATGTGGTAGCTGATGCATTGAGTTGAAAGACTTTACATATGTCAGCAATGATGATTAAAGAGTTGGAATTGATCGAGCAGTTCAGAGATATGAGCTTAGTTTGCGAGGTTACTCCGCAGAGTGTTATGTTGGGTATGTTGAAGATTAATAATGAATTTTTAGACAGCATCAGAGAAGCTCAGAAGTGGGATGTGAAACTGGTTGATTCGATGGCGGGGATCGATCAATCTGAGAATAGTGATTTCAAGTTAGATGAGCAAGGTGTGTTGAGGTTTTGTAATCGGATTTGTATTCCTGATGATGCTGAGATGAAGAAAGTGATACTTGAAGAGAGTCATAGAAGTAAGTTGAGTATTCATCCAGGAGCTGCGAAGATGTATCAAGATTTGAAAGGTTTGTTTTGGTGGCCTGGGATGAAGAGTGATGTGGCTCAATTTGTGTATGCATGTTTGACTTATCAGAAGTCGAAAGTTGAACATCAGAAGCCTGCCGGATTGATGCAAACGTTGGAAGTTCCTGAATGGAAATAGGATAGCATTTCAATGGACTTTGTGACGGGGTTGCCTAGTACTTCAAGAGGACATGATTCAATTTGGGTGATTGTTGATAGGCTTACGAAGTCAGCTCATTTTATTCCTATTAACATCAGTTTTTCAGTGTCGAAGTTGGCTGAGATTTATGTTAGTGTGATTGTGAAACTGCATGGTGTTCCTTTGTGCATTGTGTCAGATAGAGATCCAAGATTTACTTCTGATTTTTGGAAGAGTTTGCAAGAAGCGTTGGGTTCTAAGTTGAGGTTGAGTTCAGCGTATCATCCTCAGACAGATGGTCAGACTGAACAGACGATTCAATCGTTGGAAGACTTGTTGAGGGCATGTGTTCATGAGCAGGGAGGTTCGTGGGATACTTATCTTTCGTTGATAGAGTTCACATATAATAACAGTTACCATTCTAGTATTGGGATGACACCTTTTGAAGCGTTGTATGGTCGAAGATGTAGAACTTTGTTATGTTGGCATGAATCTGGTGAAAGTGTAGTGCTTGGACCTGGACTTGTTCGTGAGACTACTGAGAATGTGAAGTTGATTCAAGAAAAGATGAAAGCTTCACATAGTAGACAGAAGAGTTATCATGACAAGCGAAGGAAGGATTTAGAATTTCAAGCTGGTGATCATGTGTTTTTGAGAGTTACACCTGTGACTGGTGTTGGGCGAGCGTTGAAGTCTAAGAAGCTCACTTCTCGTTTTATTGGACCGTATCAGATTTCAGAGAGAGTGGGGAATGTTGCTTATAGAGTGGCTTTACCGCCTAATCTTTCAAATTTGCATGATGTGTTTCATGTGTCGCAACTTCGGAAGTATATTTCAGATCCATCTCATGTGATTCATATGGACGATGTGCAAGTACGGCATAATCTTACAGTGGAGACGATGCCTGTACGGATCGCAGATCGTGAAATGAAGACTCTGAGGGGCAAGGAGATTGCCTTGGTTAAAGTGGTTTGGTTAGGAGCTGCAGGAGAAAGCATGACTTGGGAATTGGAGAGCAAGATGCGAGACTCCTATCCAGAATTGTTTAATTGAGGTAAATTTTCGAGGACGAAAATATTCTAAGTGGGGGAGAGTTGTAACGCCCGTAATTTAATTAATTATTTAATTAAATTATTTTTGGAATAATTGTGAAGAAGTGTTAATAAATTGGATTTATTTTTTTAAATGGAGAAATAATAATATATTTGAGGTATTATATTATTATGTGTAATAATGTTAGAAGCTAATATTATTTAAGATGGGCTTAATTTGAGATAGTGGAAGTATTAAGGGGGGTGTAGGTTTTGAGCCCATTAAGGAATAATCTAATAATATTAGGTTATTTTATTATGTGTTGTTGGAATAGAAAGAAGAAACAGTAGAAGGAAAAATAAGGATTATGGAAACGTGAAGCTGCTGGTTTTGAAGGAAACGGCAAGAACGAGGAATTCAACCCAGAAATTGTAGAGCAACCTTCGATCCAAGGTAAGGGTGGGGTTCTGGATTTATAGTCGGGTTAATGATGTTTGATATATAGGGTTAGATGTAATTGTTGTTTTGTTATTGGATTGAATAATGTATGGTGAATATTGATGAATTCTCGATGGATAAATGATGTTATGATGCTGTGTAATCGATGTTGTATTATAAGTTAATGTTAAGTGATGAATTATCATGGTTATGATGAGGTTTGTAGGACTGTAATTAGATCCCCGTAGTGAAAATACAGTAGAAAACGCAGAAAATTATGTAGGAAATCGCAGGATGCGTCGACCTCAAACTGGATGAGTCGATGCAAGGAGGGTGTTTGACTCAGGATGAGTCGACGCGAAGAGAGGATGCGTTGATACATGAGTGTGTGAGACTCAGG
The DNA here is from genome assembly GCA_948472305.1 of Vicia faba. Lineage (NCBI taxonomy): Eukaryota > Viridiplantae > Streptophyta > Magnoliopsida > Fabales > Fabaceae > Vicia > Vicia faba. The sequence goes on along the minus strand of OX451741.1, from coordinate 68,929,543 downwards.
ATGAGTCGACCGGTACGATGCAAGTGTCGATACATGTTGTATTGAAAGCTAGAATGAGTCGATCCATTGAGGGATGCGTCGACTCATAGCGTGAAGAAGAAGCAGGATAAGTCGATGCATAGTGTTTTGTGTCGATGCATACTGAATGATTTTGATATAATCAGTTTTAAGTTGCTGTAACTTGAGTTTTAGGATGTTGTTTGAGATGTCGTTTGATGTGTTGATTAGCTAACGTGATGAACTTCATTTTAGATAATTAAAATGATGATTAAGAGGTGTAATTCCAGTAACTAATTTAGGACTTAGGATTAATTCCCGTAGATGACCATTGTGTTGTTTTTAGGACAGAATGATGAACTTTGAGATGTTATAGGTTGCTGTTAGAAATATTACAGTAGGACTTAGTGATAATAATGATGTACAGTAGCAGAATAACAGTATGGATTACTGTATTATTGATATACAGCTGAGTTATTAGTAAGATGTGGTTAATCAAATGATGTTTGATAAGTAAGTAATGTTTACTAAATTATTTTGAGATGTTTATGAGATGTTGTCGTTTTGAGATGTTTATGAGATGTTGTCATTCTGAGATGTTTATGAGATGTAGTTGTTCTGAGATGACTGAAATGTTGCCATTTTGATGATTGAGATATTGTTATTTGAGATGACTGAAATGTTGTCGTTTTGATGATTGAGATGTTGTTGTTTTGAGATGTTGTTAACTGAGTGTGTTATTACATTCATGATGAGTCGCATACATTGCATTTTTTGAGATGGCCTGGATTGGCAAATTTTGAGATGAAGGCTATGCCTTATTGATGCCTCTATTAATTGGCAGATTAGATTTTTGAGATGGGAGTTCTGCTCCAATGGTACCACATGTATTTGCATAGTTTTGAGTCGCATTTTTGTTATTGAATAATGAGATGTATTTGATGTTGCTGAATGAATATATATGTTGTATTTATTGTTGATTATGAGATGAGAAGTGGTGATCTAATTTAATATATTAATTCTCATGCGCTTTATTATATTTTTAGATATCTCACCCCTTTTGTTTGAATGTTGCCCTTATATCGGTAACGTGCAGGTAATCGAGAGTGAAGGCTGTATACCTTCAATAGATTGAGTCGGTGTCATCGCTCTGATATGTAACACTCGGGGGGATGAACGCTTGCTGATTTTTTATTGCTGATTTTTAGTTGTTGAACTTTAAATTGTCTATTTACTAAATATGAGATGTTTCAAAGTTGTTGCTATTTTATTTAAAGATGTTATTGAAGTTTTCCGCTGCGTAGTGGTTGAATATTTTATTAAAGATGCTATATTGTTAGTTCATCTGGCGTTTTGATAAAATGTTATATATCCATGATGAATGCAATGAATTTGTTAGAAGAATTTGTGACGTCCCGATTCATTTGTATGATTGAAATTTTATAACTCTGATTTATCTTGTATATTTGCTTGGGGTAGAATTGGGGTGTTACACTAGCTCTTTAAGTTGAGGACAGATCCTTACGAGGTTGACTTGAATGGTTTTCCTGCAAATAGAATCCATGTCCTACAAAACAGAATAAAGATAAATCCCAAGATCCTTGAAATGGTTAGTGAGTATGAGTATGATGTTATGATGTTTATGATGTTATGTACAAGTAAATATATACAAACAAAACAAACAAGTCCTTAGGTTTAGACTTGCATGAAGTCTCACAGGTAAGTACCCTCTTGAAGTTTAGTTGGCTTTAACTTGTCGTAGTAATAGTAATCGGGTTCTAAGGAGCTCAATATCACTGGTTTGTTTCCTTGGGCATTGTTTCAGCGTAAGCCTCTTTAATGGCAACCAAAATATCCCAAAAAACCAAACCTCAATGAGTGTAGTATCGAGTATCTACCAACTTCGGACTACACCAAAGTCGGTCATCTCACTACGTCCTAATGGCCAAGTTGGTCAAGTAAAGGTTATAGAAGTTCATTAGTGTTTCATGACATCACTCAGCGGCCCCGTATTCTCCTTGACTACTCAAGGGCTACTGGTACCCACAAATATGCCACACTAACGTAGCTATTGCTTAGACCATGTCGGTATACCCCACACAGTTTCCACAACGTATTTCTACTTACCTATAAGGTATCCCAAATCCAGGTAGAGGATTCAACCCCAAACAAAGAACCATAATATAAAGCATACAAGTCAAACAATGAAAGCAAGTAAATGTGATCTAACCCTAAGGTAACCCCACTTTTAAAATTTCCCCAGCAGAGTCGCCAGTTTTGTAATACGGTAGGAGAACTGACTTGGTTGTTTTGCGTTTGATCGCAAATGTTGTGGTTAGCAAGAGTCGCCACCGAATTTTCTTTTATCCAAAAGGAAAGGTGAAAAAGCACAGGAAAGACCTTTGAGATGTTTTCTTGAGTTTGGGGGTAGATTATGAAAATGGAAGGTATTAGCACCCTTTTATCCATGGTTTCCCATGGGCTCTTAGTTACTTGCTAGATCACTTGCTTTTGTTTGAAAATGTGCTTTGTGTGGTTTTGTTGAAAGTATTTTGTAATGAGGCCTTTATTTAGGCAAACTTCGTAATGATTCTCGTTTGTAAGAATGTATATAAAGTGTTGATCTTTTTGAAAATGTTTTCAAGTTTGAAAGATGTTTTGAAAGTGTTGGTGTTTGTTTTGAAAAAATAGTAAGGATGTTTTGGTTTTGAAATGGAGCAAGTAACTAGGAACATTCTACCTACTCAAAAGTCTTTCATGTTCATTTCCTCTTTCCTTTGACATTGTTATCTTACCATTTATTTGGTAAGTAACCCTATCTTTGGATGTAAAAGAGACGGGCATGGGTCATCGTATAACCATGATTAGCAATGTTGCAAGATATCTTAGCATTTTTCTTTAGGGACTAAGATCATTTTGAAAGGCAACATGGATAACGTTATCGAGGGACTATGATCTTGTATTTTTGCTTGTTTTTGCTAAGATACCTCAATGCGTAATATGGCCTCTTTTGTAAGGCAAATAATTGGATTTACCCTAGGGGTGCTTGTGTGCAAGTGTATTAATTTACATGCTTGATTTGTCTTTGATTAGGGTTTTCTATTGGTTGGTTTTAGTCTTTCCATACAAAACACTAATTACTAGCATTTGTATATAAAGCGATAAATTACGGAATTTAAAATTACTATGCTATTACATAATTTAGGGGAGGGTGTATAAATTACAAATGGGGAATATTGCAAGAATTTAAATCTAAATAAATATTACAACCATATTGAGTTCTGAATAAATATACAAAATGAACAAATAAAATACAAGAATGTAGATGTAAAAAAGAAAATATGATTTGTTTGGTTTTTTATGAAAAGGGGTTTTTTAACCTAATAAAATAATTAACTAAAAAAACAGAATTAAGATTAAATTAGTAAACTAAGTTAATTTAAAGAAAACAAGTTTTTTAGGATTTTTTGGTGAATTTAATTAAGTTAGTAAATAGAAATAATTAAATAAAAGTCCTAAGTTCTAAATTGATTTTAATTTACAAGAAAAATAAATAATATAATATAATAATATTTAAAAATAAATTATCTAAGTATTTAAAAAAATTAAATTTAATTATTTAAGAAAATGTAAAAAGAAATGTTTTTTATTCTTTTAGTTTTTTTATAAAGAAAAATAAATCTATAAGTATTTTTTAAATATGCAAATAAATATATAAAATGTTTTTTTGGATTTTTTATTAATAAAAATGATAATAATGATAACAATAGTAATGAAATAATAAAAGAAAAATATGATATAAAAATAAAATGAAGGAAAAATAAATAAATAAATGGAAAATAAAATAATGGGCCAGGGGTATGAATAACAAGGCAGGGGGTCAAAAGTAGCAAAAAAGTAAAGCCCAAATGGAGGAAAGCCCAGTGCTGCAAAAAGTCATAAAATGTCAAAAAATGGAGAAAAAATGCAAAAAGGTCACGCTGGGACTTGAACCCAGGACTTCATGGTGACAGACGCGCTTTAACCACTGGGGTGGTGATACATCCATTAACTTATGTAAAACAACAAATATATATTAGAAACTGCTTCATGAAAACAACTTCATCTTCAACCTCTGGCCAGATCACCTGCATCTTGTTCATTTCTCATCCATTTGCAAAAATGTAAACATGAAACTTGTAGCAAATTTCACCACGATTCCAAAAATGTAAATAACTAAAGCTATAGATCAAAAAATGAGCATGAATTTTGAATGATACCAAATTATGACCTAATTTTTCCAGTATGTTCAGATTCAAAATTCTAACTACTTAAGTAATATAAATGAAATTTAAAGACATGGTTAGCTTCAGAATAATGATGTCTACATTTTTCATTCACAAACTAAACATTAATGATGCTTGTATGAAGAGTTCAAAAGTCAGAAAACTCACCTTGCAAAAGGGTATCGTGTTTTGAGTTTGAGCAGCTTTTAGTGAGTTCCAATGATTGGATTGCTTCCTCAAGTTCCCAGGAAGCTAATGTGATGCTTAGCTTGAGCTGAAAGTGCCTGAGGAGTTCTGGAGAAGTCAAGGTTCAAGGTGTTGTTTTTGAAAATGGTGGATGATGATGGAGGTGTTACAGTGGTGTTACAGGTGTTGGAATTGTTTGTGTATGTTATTTAGAAGCTTTTGAAAGTGAAAGGCCAAGAAAAGCACGAGTAAATTTGGAGATTGGATTCAAAACTCAGAAATAGCAAGTTTTGAGGTGTTTTTGGTGATTCTGTGTTTTAGAGAGTTTCAGGGCTTTAGCATGCGTGTGGTTTCTTGCCAAGGACTTGTGTATGTATAAGGAAAAGGTTGGAGAGGTTTTGCACAAAGGATTTCTGAGTTGAAAGAGTTATGGCTAGGTTGCTTGATTTTGAAGAAAAGTAAATGTATGGTTCCAAGATGAAGTACAAGCATGGGATGAGTGATTGTAAGGCTTGAGACAAACTTATCTTGAGTTATAGGACGTGTATGATCAGAAGAAAACAATTGCAAGGCTCAAGAACAAGTTTTGTTCATAAAGCTACTTTTTCAAAATGGCATTGTACACTTTCTTCCTAAAATTGATATAAAGCATGGCCTTGCATTGAATGCTTGAGTTGAGACCTCTAACAGCTGTACAAGCAATTAATTATGGACTTCCTAACAACTTTGAGGCCTGCAAAGCAAATATTATGCAGCATAGGTTTGAGATTTGAATTTTGTTCATCACAAAATTTGCCTTGTAAAACAACTTGAAACCCTAACTTCTGACCTTCGATTCTCCTTGCTCACAAATTATCTCAAGGAGTTATTTGACATTTTGGAAAGCTTGTAATGTGTTCTAAAACCCCTCTTTGAATCACTTTTGAAAATTCCCCTTGGAACTAGGTGAAACTTGGGTCATAAGTTAAGTCAAAATCCTGACCAAAAATGTTCAAAATTTCACTAAGTGTTTAGTTTCAAGACTATGACTTCATGAATTAATTACTTGATATCCAAGCACTTTTAAAAGAAGTTGCATAAATAAATATTGTATATCTCATGGAGATCTAAAACTTTCATGTTGAAAGTTTCTTTTGAATCATATTGCATCATGGTGAAAAATTAGCTCAAAGTTGTGAAAAAACAAGAAGTTTTCAACACTTAGAAAAATTTCTAAGTTTGAAAACTTTGACTTTTCAAAATGAAATCTTGACTTTTTGATTTATTGATGAATAATTTTCATATTTTGACATGTTTTGATGAATTGTTATCTTTGACACTTGATTTTGACCAAAAAGTCAAAGTTTGACTTTTCAGTGTATATTTGACTTTTGATCAGTTGATTGAAAATTCACTATCAATCTAATTGATCTTGAGCAATTTTTTGAGTCATGCCATTAGGTCAAAATGGTGCAATTGAACTCTTAAGATCATTCCTCAAACTAATTAACCATTTTCTAGGTCAAAAATCAGAAATTGCCTTTTCTCAGTCAAAACCCTAATTTTGACCATTTTGCCCTTTTGATGATTTGATCAAATTTCTTGAGGAATTATGGTCCAAACTTTATCAAATGATATATATATATATATATATATATATATATATATATATATATATATATATGTGAGTTTATAATGTAGATATGGATCAAAATCATGAAGTTTTACTGTAAATTGACCACAGTTGACTTTTTCCCTAATACAGTTGATTTTTTAGGTCAACTGTTCAATTGGCTGAGTAGAAATGTGATTCGAGGCTTGAAACTTGACATGAGTAATCTTGGGGGTCCATAATGCTGCATGAAATTCATATGGGACATTGAAAGTTCAATTATCCTTGTGCAATCTCAAACCCTAATTCCAGTCCTTAGTGCTTAAGGAGGTGTCTTGAGCTGATCAATCCTTGTGCAGTCTTGAACCCAAGGAGATCTTGTGAGAAAATATTTGATAAGTGAGAGGGAAAATTTTGGGATACAACACATATATACAACATATAACACATAAACAACAATAGCACATATACAGATATAAACAAAGATAGGCTCAACCCACTTAGGGATGGTCCAGCAAGAGGTTAATCTTTCCCCGGTGAAATTGCTATTTTTTCTGTAGCGGTAGAAATGTTTAAGACTAATCCATTGGATTGACTAGACTTATACAGATCAAAAATAAAAATCTCCACTGCACTTTATTGTTTCCAAAGGAATTGGAAAAGAGCGAGTAACCCAAAAAGAGGGGGAAAGATTCAAGGTAAGGGGGTTGGTTATGCAAAGGGAAGGTATTAGCACCCTAAATATATATGGTACTCCGCGGGAACCTCTTTGAAAATATGTATATTTTGGCTATAAAATATGTTGTATAGAAATAGATGGTGGAGGTGAGAAGAGAAGTATTTTTTATTATTTTTCATCCGCTGCGGTTGCGGGCCTTTAGTGCCTACGTACCACCTTTCGTGCAATAGGGGATCAGGGTACACGTAGTTCACCTTTTGAAAATTTTAAAACAAAAGTGTGTTGGTTAATTTTATGAGATAAGACATCGTCGTCATTGTCCGTGTGAAAAACATACTTACTATCCACAATCATGACAAAGGAGAATTTGCATCAACAATGCCTCACTCAACACCCAACTGGAAAATATCTCACTTCACTACATATTGTAGAAGTATAGTTGTTTGCATCACTACAAGGATTGACAAGAGTCCAATCTTTTGAGAAAAGTTTTAAAGTAAAAAGCCAAAGTATCAAAATGGTTTGAAATGAGATTGATTGACTTTTAATCTTCTCACAAAAAATGTCAAGGTATTATTAAGTTGATTAAAGTTTATTTATGAAAAGGTTTTGAAAATACATGGACCTAGATCCAAGTTTATTATGAAAATGGTTCAAGTTTAAAAAACAAGAAGAGTTTTCAAAAGGAGAGAGAAGATTTTTGAAATTAAAGAAGATGGGAGGAGAAGAAGAGACTATCCTAAAGCATAAGGTAAAAGTTAGGGAGAAAAACTATTAAGGTGAAGCTATTTCACCATTAAAGAACCAAAAGAGAAAGATGAATAAAAACAGAAAAGAAAGAAAGGAGAAGAAATATGAAAGAAAAGGATAATGACTTCTTATTGATTTACACATGTGCTAGGCTTATCCATATATAGCATGAGCTATCACATAACAACCAATCAAAAATAACTAACACACTAAAAATAGCTAATGTAATTAAGGGCTAATCTTAGATTACAAATAGCTAATCTTAACAACCCCTCTCAAGCTAAGCATGGTGAATATTAATCATGCCAAGCTTGGAAATGAATTTGTTGAAAGTTGAGGTGGATAAGGCTTTGGTTAGGAAATCATCCAGTTGATCATGAGTGGAAATTGGTAGAAGTCGTAGTAAACCTTGCTGAAGTTTTTCACGGAAAAGATGGCAATCGATCTTAAGATGCTTGGTACGTTCATGAAATACCGGATTGAGCGCAATATGCATTGCACTTTGGCTGTCACAGTACAGAACTGGAAGTTTGGTACAAGTGATGTGCAATTCTTTCATGAGAGCTATCAACCAAAGCAATTCACATGTAGCAAACGACAGTTCCCGGTACTCTGCTTCTGAAGAAGATCTAGAAATGGTATCTTGTTTCTTTGCACGCCATGATATAAGAGAGGTTCCAAGAAAGAAACAGTAACCTGAAATTGACTTCCTTGAATCAATACACCCTACCCAATCAGAATCTGAGAAGCCAAAGAGTTGTAATTAAGCATTCCTTCGAAACATAATTCCTCTACCAGGGCTATTCTTCAAGTAGCGAATGACTCTGCAAGCAGCATGGTAATGTGCCATTGTTGGATTGTGAAGAAACTAACTGAGTTGTTGAGTGGCATATGTAATATCTGGACGTGTTATATTAAGGTACAGCAAGCGACCTATCAAACGTCTGTAAGCACCAATATCTTCAAAGGCTTTTCCATTATCAGCATGTAATTTAACAGATGGATCAAGGGGTGTAGGAGCTGGTTTAGATCCAAGCATACCAGATTCCTGCAAAAGATCAAGACAGTATTTTTGTTGCGACAAAGAAATTCCTGCCTTTGAATGGGCAACCTCGAGGCCAAGAAAATACTTCAATACTCCTAGGTCCTTGATGCTGAAAGTGTTATCTAAGATGAGCTTGATGCGATCAAATTCAACCATAGAAGTGCCAGCTAAGATTATGTCGTCAACATACACTAAGATAGCTGTAAAATGTTTATCAGATTTTAAGGTAAAGAGAGAGTAATCAGAAGTAGATTAAGTTTACCCTTGGTGCAGTAAGAGAGCAGTCAACTTTTCATACCATTTGCGACTCGCTTGCTTCAGGCCATATAAACTTTTCTGAAGTTTACACACTTGATTAGGTTTATGGCATGGGACACCTTCAGGTATGGTCATGTACACATCTTCTTTCAAGTCTCCATGTAGAAAAGCGTTATTGACATCCAGTGGATGTAAGAACCAATTATTGATAGTTGCATTTGCTAGAAGGGTTCTGACAGTTGTAAGCTTTGCTACTGGTGAGAATGTGTCAAAGAAATCAAGCCCTTCTATTTGATTGTAGCCCTTGGCCATAAGTCTAGCTTTATACCTCTCTATTGTTCCATCTGCTCTATGTTTTACCTTGAACACCCATCTGTTTCCAATTGGTTTGACATGTGGTGGCAAATCAACTATATTCCAAGTCCTATTCTTGTCTAATGCATCTAATTCAGATTTCATAGCTTTGATCCAATGCTCAGACAAACATGCTTCTTTATAAGACTTTGGTTCATGAGTGAGAGTGATATTGGAAACAAAAACACGATGAGATGCAGACAGAAAATGCAATGAATCATAATTTGAAATAGGATAAATAACTTTTGATGTACCTGATGATGACATGGTTGCAGATGCATCAGATGAATTGCACACATAATCTGAGAGATAATGAGGTGTCTGTTTGGTTCTAACAGGTATGGACTGAATGTTGCAATTTTCAGGGTCTGATGCATTAGGGACTGGTTGAATACCATGGTTCTCATCAGTATTTTCTACAATATTAGGGTCAATGGTGGGATGATATAATGTGTCATTGGTTATGGTATAGTGATGGTCATGATTTTCATCAGCAGACTCAATATTTTGAAATGGAACTTGTATGGTAGGGTCAATATTTTGTGATGGCATTTGTGTGGTGATATCATGTTGAGATGAATCAGTGGATTCCTTGTGCACATGATAATCCCAATTAATAGAATTGGCATTTGAATAAGGAAATATATGTTCATGGTGTATGACATTTCTAGAGACAAGAATGGTATGACTGTTAATATCATAAAGTATCACACCCTTCATTCCATTCTTGTATCCAAGGAAAACACATTTTCTAGCTCTTGACTCAAGTTTGGTTCTGTGGACATTTAATGTAGATGCAAAGACTAAAGAGCCAAAAACTTTAAGACAATGCATATCAGGATGTTCATTATATAATATGAAATGAGGAGAAAAATTATTTAAAACTGGAGTAGGAAGTTTATTGATAATAAAAGTGGCATGTAAGATAGCATATGACCAGAAATTTTTGGGGAGTTTTGACTGGAAAAGAAGAGCTCTTCCAACATTTAACAAATGTTGATGTTTCCTCTCCACTCTACCATTTTGTTGTGGAGATTCAACACAACTGGTTTGATGGATAATCCCTTTGGAAGCATAAAATTCAGGAATATGAAACTCAGCACCATTATCAGTTCTGATTATTTTGACAGACATCTTATGTTGATTTTCTATGAGACTCACAAAATTTATGACATGCTGTCTAGCTTCAGACTTAGTTTTCATTAGGGTTATCCAGGTGAATCTGCTACAATCATCTACAGCAGTTAAAAAATAGGAATGACCATGCAAAGATTGAACAGCAAGAGGTCCCCAAATATCAAAATGAATTAGATCATAAGGATGAGCAGCTCTATTATTACTGACAGTATATGACAATTTTCTTTGTCTAGCAAAATTACAAACATCACAAACATCTTGATGGTTAACTGTGATAAAGGGAAATTTGGAATGTAGGTACAAGAGTCTGTTGTGTGATAAGTGTCCTAATCTAAAATTCCATAGGGCCTTTTCAGGTAAAGTAACTGTGGTTGCTAAGGCAGATGTGAAAGCAGGTGAATGTGTAGGATGTGAAGCATTATCCCTTAGTGTTAAGTAGTACAAGCCATCCTTTTGCTCAGCAAAACCAGTCATCTTCAAGGTGACTTTGTCCTGTATAATACATTGTGAATTGAGAAATCTGACAGTGTAATTAGATGATTCACAAAGTTTGGAAACTGATAAAAGGTTTAGAGAAAATTCAGGGACCAAAAGAACATCATGTACAATAAAATCAGAGGAAAAATGAATGGTACATGCATGATTTGCAATAAGACACTGACCATTTGGCAATCTAACATTGATAGGAATAATTTTCTTATATGAATGAAACCATTTTATAGAACAAAAAATATGATCAGAAGCTCCTGAATCAATGATCCAAGAACCAAGACTACTACTATGCATGCAATGTGATATGTTACCTGTTGATAAATGACCAACAGCAACTTGATTGGAAGAAGCATGTCCTGAGGATTGGCTAATGCTGGATTTCTGAATTAGCTCCATTAAGGTATTGAATTGGGCTTGAGTTATAGGTGAAGTGTCACTTTTGATGTCAGCACCATGAGAAAGGGATCCATCATCATTGCCTTCTGATGTAACATTATTAGTTGAATTCTGAAACTGCCTCTGCATATGGGGTGGTACACCATGCTTCTTGAAGCAGTTATCAACAGTGTGATTGGTTTTGCCATAAAAGGTACATACACGAGCTCCATGTTTAAAAGAATTGTTTCTTGCACCAAATTTCTTAGAATCAGCAGCATTGATCAAGGACTGGGACTCATCATTGGAAACAGAAGAAGCAGGGAGCTGAAATTGGCGCTCATGTTGAATAACCATAGAGAATATCTTGTTCATGTTTGGCAAAGGATCCATTAACAAGATTTGAGACTTGACTACAGCAAATTGTTCATTCAAACCAGTCAAGAACCTGATAACTTGCATCAATTGGTGATTAGATCTTGCACTACGCATAGCCTCACAACAACATTTAATGCGACAGGTGCAATTAGGTAAAGGCAAATACAAATCTAGCTCTTCCCAAAGAATTTTAAGTTCAAAAAAGAAATCAGTTACCGATTTGGATTCTTGCTTGAGGTTGTAGATTTCTTGCTGAAACTCCGAGATGCGAATGAGATCACCCTGAGAAAATCTTTCTTTTAAATCTTTCCATACATCAATCGCATTTTCCATAAAGACGATGGACTGAGAAATTGAATCTGAAACCGAGTTCATAATCCAAGAATGGACCAACATGTTGCAGCGATTCCACGCACGCATAGATGGATCAAAAGAATCAACGGGAGCGGGAAGAGAACTGTCAATGAACTCAATCTTCATTTTACCACCTAGTTCCCTCTTCATACTACGAGCCCATGAATGATAATTGGAACCAGTGAGCTTTGGAAGAACAGTAACAGAACCGGGGCCATCACTTGGATGAACGAAGTAAGGTGAAGTTTGATGCAAAGCTGGATCAAGAGATGAAGAGGAAGATGAGGTTCGAGGAGCCATGGATACAGGGGAAAGAAAACCGGTGAAAAGAGAGCTTCAATGGAAGGACAGCGGAAGGAGGATCGAATTGGCGAATGATACCATATTAAGGTGAAGCTATTTCACCATTAAAGAACCAAAAGAGAAAGATGAAGAAAAACAGAAAAGAAAGAAAGGAGAAGAAATGTGCAAGAAAAGGATAATGACTTCTTATTGATTTACACGTGTGCTAGGCTTATCCATATATAGCATGAGCTATCACATAACAACCAATCAAAAATAACTAACACACTAAAAATAGCTAATGTAATTAAGGGCTAATCTTAGATTACAAATAGCTAATCTTAACAAGAACCATCTAACCAACAAGAATCTAATACTTGACATTATGAGTCAAGATATAATTCCCATTATTTGGATTGAAACCAAGCAAGCAAGGATACTAGACCTTTGGAGAGAACTAAACTTCAAGTGTATTAAGTCTTCACAAAAATTGGGCAGAGTAACGAATGTATATGGGTGAATTCCATATTACAAACAAAGTATGTAATCACAATAACCTGCACACAAAACAAACAAACAACCCAATGTCTTGAGGTAAACCTCAAGAACTCCAGAAAAAATATCAATTAAGGTCATAAGGTCTCCAACATAGGCCAAGGTTTCTATTTCTAAGTCCAATACTCCATAATGCCAAGGATATTAACCAAATAGTCCAAGTATCATTGAAGTTTTTTATGGTTTATGTTGATTATTGAGTATCTACAAAAATAAAATAAAAGCTCAAATGAGCAAAATAAAAATGACGTAAAAGTAAATGCTCAAGTGAGCAAAGATGAAAATAGCATGAAATGTAAATGCTAAAGTAAATAGTACATAAAGTAAAAGCATAAAAATAAAAGCATAAAGTAAAGTCAATTGTTAACAATTAGTGGTTAGTTGTATGACCATCTTGAAACTTTCATTTGGAACTCATTAGAGGATTGGTAGAACCAAAGCCTCTCAACAACAAGTTGCATTTGCTTTTTGTCAAGTATATCATCCATTTAAGAATTCTCAAGGCAACATTTAATAATCAATGATGTTTAAATGATCTGCATTGACCAAAATTTATGAAGATCCATTAGAGGATTGGTAGAACCAAAGCCTCCACACAATGAATCTCAAGGTTATTGGATCAAAGGTATCAAATTAACATACTTGGGCTTACAAACATTGGTTTAGGCCACGAATGATTATTTATTCGAATCGGGACAAAATTTAGCGCTATGTTAAGCAATCGTAAGTGGACTTATGTAGAAGTCACACCTATTTTGAGGCCGGTCAATAGCAATCTATTTACTTCATGTTTGGATAAATGATATAGAGATCATTATCCCATAACATGTAATACAATAAGAAAGGGGAATAAGATGAAGAGGGAAGGGATTAGAGTTTCAAATATTATCAACATCATTCGTCCATTTTAATGGATTTGGTTTATCAACCTATCAACACCAAAGACCCAATGATGTTAAAGAATTTGCCTCAAGATATGCTCCAAGTCATTACCATATTCAATTTTAAGAATTAAACAAGAATCATGTACAAAAGTTTTCAATTACAAGCATTAATCAAAGGTAAAATCCAAAATGAAATCTTAAGTCAAAAATAGTTTTAAAATATAAAAATGACTTTAAAAAATATGAAACTAAAACCCTAACTTCCTAAAGTCCAATAAAAGTCATAAATAAAATTTGGAGCCCCTGGATTGAGGTGGAAATTTGCTTTAGAAATGCAAACTTGGAAACTAGCAAGTTTAAGCCTTAAACTAGATGGTTTTGGAAAATAATTTGTGAAAAATATAAAATCACATTGTAAAATTCCAGAAAAATGTTTTTTATGGTCTCAACGTGTACAAGCACTCCAAACTACTTCATCTCTAATTTTATAGGCCTGGGAAGTTAGAACTTTAAATCAATTAATATGCATGATCAAGCAAAAACCCTAAAAGAGGAAATTAAGTTCACAAATTAATAAATTAGATCCAAAGGTCAAATAAATTTGATGTAAAATAACCTCAATGTTAAGTAAACTCTAAGGATCAGAAATCATATTTTTATTGGATTTTATCTCAAAAGAAAAAAAAGAAATAGAAAATTATTTAGACAAACTAACAAAATTAATGCAAATAAAAGATATTATGTCCAAATGATTTTTAAAATGTAACCAAAATTTTATAAAATTGGATAAAAAATATTTTCAAGTAATAAACTCAGAGAGGAGTCCAAAACATTTTTTTATGGATTTTTTTACTTAATAGAAATAGGAAAATAAAATTCAAGATTTAAAAGAAATATTAAAACCCTAATTGTTTACTTGATTTTATTTAATAAAGAAAAATGATTAGAAAAAATGAAATCAAAATCAAAATATGAAAATATATTGAAAAAGAAATCTAAAATAATATTTTCATAATTTTTGAAGTTAAGGAAATATTAAAATAAAATTTTAGAAAACAAAAGAAGAATTAATATTCAAAGGCTATTACATATGTTTTTGCAAAAACACGTTGTAAAAAGAACTGAAGCCATGTTTAATCAAAACATGACACATCATCATCCCTACCAAACAACCATTTTGTTCACGTTTTTCAGCTTTGAAACCTCATTTTCAGATCACCATAACTCACTCATTTCTTGATGAAATCCAAAAATTCTAACACCAAAGTTCAAGATTGAAATTAGTAGAAGATGCTAGGATCAAAAAATTCATGAATTGATCAATGGATGATTGAGAGAATCGCGCGTGAAGAATGCTACATGAACACTTTTTTTGATTTACACATTTCAACAAACAGTTTTGAAATTTGATTTTCTCCTTCAATTCTCCACCAAATTAAACGATCTAAGAATGAAAATTGATCAGAAAATGCAAGGATTATGAATATACTCTTAGATTTTCAAAAAAAAACCCATGGATTCAAAGAACGATGCAAGGTTGCAATAGGAGAGAGAAATTGGATCTACTACCTTGCAATGAGTTTGATGATGTTGGAGCTCAAATAAAGAGCTAGTAATGGAGAGAAGCTTGCTTGAATGTGCAGAGATAATAAATGGAGAGAGATGTGAGAAATTTGAAAATTTATGGAAGTGAGCTTTTGACAACAATGGAGGAAGCTTGATATTTGAAGAGAGAGAGAGAGAGAGAGAGAGAGAGAGAGAGAGGGGGGGGGGGATTTCGTGTGAGAGAGGGAGAGAATAGCTTGCTAATGACTTGCAATCTTCCAACCAACCCCTTTCTTGTTGAATTTGATGGATTTATATAGAGTGTGGAAAGAGAGAGTGAGAAAAATGAAAAATGAGGGAGTGAGTGAGGTGTTGCATTTTTCATGTTGTTTTTGGATGCAAATCACGTGCTCTTGAGTAAGTGAGAAGTGTTGGAGTGTAAGCTGGCAATTGATCTTGGGTTGCACAAATTTTTCCATGCATTTTCATGCAAATTTCATCATTTCATGAACACTTCTTTACTCCCTTATATCTCTCTCTCTCTATGGTGCATGAAACATCACAAACTTTGAATCAAAAATGGAGAGGACACTTCATACTCCAACTTTCATGTTCAAAACTTTTCAAAATGAGGCTTGAATCAATGAGATATTTGGCCATGAGAACGTACTTACAAACTATTTGATAAAATGCCAGGCCTGGCTGGGCTGGCTGCGCGCACGTGATGGCTTGATGGGTAGAAAATTCAGCATGCATGGTGCCTACTTCTAACAATTATATCTCAAAATGTAGGAAGAATTTGGAGAAACTTTCTGAAGCAAAGTTGTTACTCGCATTTAGGGCTTCAACTTTGATGTTGGACATTTTTAAAAATAATGAATATTTCACATAGAAAAGTGATGATGAATGCTCTCCCATAATATGTTTGATGAAATGCCTTGCCTGCCTGGGCGTGTCTTGCCACGTGCTGGGCAAAAATTCAGTTTTCAGCTCAAAATCCAAATCATCATATCTTTCTCTACACTTAAACATTACAGATGATTCTTGAATGAAAAATTAAGACAAAATTCTAATATACAACTTTCATGTTGTCAACTTTTTGATTTGAGTCCAAATGGTCATTCAAAAATGGATATGAAGAAGTCAATTTTTTGCATTTTTAACCAAAATTTCACTAAGTGTCAAAATCTTCCAAGCTTCATAACTTTTTTTCCTTTCATTTTTTGGACTTGTGGCCACTCCTTCAAAGTTGGAGAATTTTTCATCATCTTTCTAGGTATATAAAGTTTGCACATTTTCAATAAGAATTGAGAAAGTTGTAGCCAGTCAAGATTTAGCCCTATAGATACTTAGAAAATTTTCAAAACTTCAAATAACTTCCTTGACAAGTTAACTCCAATTCACACTTCCTCTTGATATTTTTGAATTATTGACCATGAAATATTATAATAGGGATATTGAATTGATGGTTGACCAAAAGTTCACTTGGTCAACAACTGATTTTGACTGTTTTTTGATAAAATGACCATTTTACCCCTTTTCATCAATTGAACCCCTTCAAGCCAAAGTTGATGATCAAACTTCCAATGATAGATGCTCATGACTATGTAGAGAAGTATGGGATCAAGAATTTCCCAAAAATCCAGAGATCTCCTGATTAAACTCCAAACCCTAGTTTGATCATCTGTACTAGAAGATGGTGAGATGACTGCAATTTGTGCCATGACCTACAAGATGATATTCCAAGGGAC